>CAWUFW010008774.1:0-600000 GCA_963921515.1 Calotriton arnoldi
CCTGCTGGGGCTGGTGTTTCAGGGTTTAGGGCAGTGCAGTGGTGTTCGGGCAGTGTAGGGGGTCTTGCTGGGGCTGCTGTTTCAGAGTCTAGGGCAATGCAGTGGTGTTCGGGCAGTGTAGGGGGTCTTGCTGGGGCTGGTGTTTCAGGGTTTAGGGCAGTGCAGTGGTGTTCGGGCAGTGTAGGGGGTCGTGCTGGGGGTGGTGTTTCAGGGTTTAGGGCAGTGTAGTGGTGTTCGGGCAGTGTAGGGGGTCGTGCTGGGGGTGATGTTTCAGGGTTTATGGCAGTGCAGTGGTGTTAGGGCAGTGTAGGGGGTCGTGCTGGGGGTGGTGTTTCAGGGTTTAGGGCAGTGCAGTGGTGTTCCGGCAGTGTAGGGGGTCGTGCAGGGGGTGGTGTTTCAGGGTTTAGTGCAGTGGTGTTCGTGCAGTGTAGGGGTCGTGCTGGGGTGGTGTTTCAGGGTTTAGGGCAGTGCAGTGGTGTTCGGGCAGTGTAGGGTGTCGTGCTGAGGGGTGGTGTTTCAGGGTTTAGGGCAGTGCAGTAGTGTTTGGGCAGTGTAGGGTGTCGTGCAGGGGTGGTGTTTCAGGGTTTAGGGCAGTGCAGTGGTGTTCGGCCAGTGTAGGTAGTCTTGCTGGGGGTGGTGTTTCAGGGTTTAGGACAGTGCAGTAGTTTTCGGGCAGTGTAGGCGGTCGTGCTGGGGCTGGTGTTTCAGGGTTTAGGGCAGGTGCAGTGGTGTTCGGGCAGTGTACAGGGTTGTGCTGGGGCTGGTGTTTCAGGGTTTAGGGCAGTGCAGTGGTGTGCGGGCAGTGTACGGGGTTGTGCTGGGGCTGGTGTTTCAGGGTTTAGGGCAGTGCAGTGGTGTTCGGGCAGTGTAGGGGGTCGTGCTGGGGGTGGTGTTTCAGGGTTTAGGGCAGTGCAGTGGTGTTCGGGCAGTGTAGGGGGTCGTGCTGGGGCTGGTGTTTCAGGGTTTAGGGCAGTGCAGTGGTGTTCGGGCAGTGTAGGGGGTCGTGCTGGGGCTGGTGTTTCAGGGTTTTGGGCAGAGCAGTGGTGTTCGGGCATTGTAGGGGGTCGTGCTGGGGGTGGTGTTTCAGGGTTTAGAGCAGTGCAGTGGTGTTCGGGCAGTGTAGGGGGTCTTGCTGGGGGTGGTGTTTCAGGGTTTAGGGCAGTGCAGTGGTGTTCGGGCAGTGTAGGGGGTCTTGCTGGGGGTGGTGTTTCAGGGTTTAGGGCAGTGGTGTTCGGACAGTGTAGGGGGTCTTGCTGGGGGTGATGTTTCAGGGTTTAGGGCAGTGCAGTGGTGTTCGGGCAGTGTAGGGGGTCTTGCTGGGGGTAGTGTTTCAGGGTTTAGGGTGGTGCAGTGGTGTTCGTGCAGTGTAGGGGGTCGTGCTGGGGGTGGTGTTTCAGGGTTTAGGGCAGTGCAGTAGTGTTCGGGCAGTGTAGGATGTCGTGCAGGGGTGGTGTTTCAGGGTTTAGGGCAGTGCAGTGGTGTTCTGGCAGTGTAGGGGGTCATGCTGGGGGTGGGGTTTCAGGGTTTAGGGCAGTACAGTGGTGTTCGGGCAGTGTAGGGGGTCGTGCAGGGGTGGTGTTTCAGGGTAGTGCAGTGGTGTTCGGGCAGTGTAGGGGGTCGTGCTGGGGCTGGTGTTTCAGGGTTTAGTGCAGTGCAGTGGTGTTCGGGCAGTGTAGGGGGTCTTGCTGGGGGTGATGTTTCAGGGTTTAGGGCAGTGGTGTTCGGGCAGTGTAGGGGGTCTTGCTGGGGGTGATGTTTCAGGGTTTAGGGCAGTGCAGTGGTGTTCGGGCAGTGTAGGGGGTCTTGCTGGGGGTAGTGTTTCAGGGTTTAGGGCAGTGCAGTGGTGTTCGGGCAGTGTAGGGGGTCGCGCTGGGGGTGGTGTTTCAGGGTTTAGGGCAGTGCAGTGGTGTTCGGGCAGTGTAGGGGGTCATGCACGGGGTGGTGTTTCAGGGTTTAGGGCAGTGCAGTGGTGTTCGGGCAGTGTAGGGTGTTGTGCTGGGGCTGGTGTTTCAGGGTTCAGGGCAGTGCAGTGGTGTTCAGGCAGTGTAGGGGTCGTGCTGAGGCTGGTGTTTCACGGTTTAGGGCAGTGCAGTGGTGTTCGGGCAGTGTAGGGGGTCGTGCTGGGGCTGGTGTTTCAGGGTTTAGGGCAGTGCAGTGGTGTTCGGGCAGTGTAGGCGGTCATGCTGGGGCTGGTGTTTCAGGGTTTAGGGCAGTGCAGTGGTGTTCGGGCAGTGTAGGGGTCGTGCTGGGGCTGGTGTTTCAGGGTTTAGGGCAGTGCAGTGGTGCTCGGGCAGTGTAGGGGTCGTGCTGGTGGTGATGTTTCAGGGTTTAGGGTAGTGCAGTGGTGTTCGGGCAGTGTAGGGGGTCGTGCAGGGGCTGGTGTTTCAAGGTTTAGGGCAGTGCAGTGGTGTTCGGGCAGTGTAGGGGGTCGTGCTGGGGATGGTGTTTCAGGGTTTTGGGCAGAGCAGTGGTGTTTGGGCAGTGTAGGGGGTCATGCTGGGGGTAGTGTTTCAGGGTTTAGGGCAGTGCAGTGGTGTTCGGGCAGTGTAGGGGTCGTGCTGGGGGTGGTGTTTCAGGGTTTAGGTCAGTGGTGTTCGGGCAGTGTAGGGGTCTTGCTGGGGGTGATGTTTCAGGGCAGTGCAGTGGTGTTCGGGCAGTGTAGGGGGTCTTGCTGGGGGTAGTGTTTCAGGGTTTAGGGCAGTGCAGTGGTGTTCGGGCAGTGTAGGGGGTCATGCTGGGGGTGGTGTTTCAGGGTTTAGGGCAGTGCAGTGGTGTTCGGGCAGTGTAGGGGGTCGTGAAGGGGGTGGTGTTTCAGGGTTTAGGGCAGTGCAGTGGTGTTCGGGCAGTGTAGGGGTCGTGCTAGGGGTGGTGTTTCAGGGTTTAGGGCAGTGCAGTGGTGTTCGGGCAGTGTAGGGGGTCATGCAGGGGCTGGTGTTTCAGGGTTTAGGGCAGTGCAGTGGTGTTCTGGCAGTGTAGGGGGTCGTGCTGGGGGTAGTGTTTTAGGGTAGTGCAGTGGTGCTTGTGTAGTGTAGGGGGTCGTGCTGGGGGTAGTGTTTTAGGGTTTAGGGTAGTGCAGTGGAGTTTGTGTAGTGTAGGGGGTCATGTTTTAGGGTAGTGCAGTGGTGTTTGGGTAGTGTAGGGAGTCGTGCTGGTGGTAGTGTTTTAGGATTTAGGTTAGTGCAGTGGTGTTTGGGTAGTGTAGGGGTCGTGCTGGGGGTAGTGTTTTAGGGTTTAGGATAGTGCAGTGGTGCTTGTGTAGTGTAGGGGGTCGTGCTGGGGGTAGTGTTTTAGGGTTTAAGGTAGTGCAGTGGTGTTTTTGTAGTGTAGGGGGTCATGTTTTAAGATGCAATGCTCAAATACCTGACCAGTCTGCACTACATAAAACTACAAAAAACGAAAATTAAAAAGTGTTTTGCACACTTTTGTCATTGGGCTATATGTGGGCTACATCTGGGTAGTATTTGTGCTACATTTGGGCTCTTTTTTCACTGGTGGCCATCTTGGAAGACTTCTTTGTTATGAAGTTTCCTAATTTCTTCATTTACTGCAGTCTTCTCAGTAGGAAATGCTTTCAGTTTTTACTTTGATTCCATCAAGAAGGCATTCAGATGTGTCTCACATCTGCCATAAATTCAGAATGTTAGCATTCTAGTTGCTCATTAGATCACTGGAGTAAAGCTACTGCTCACCAGGGAGTTAACTGGTAGTCTGCTGCTGGTATTGAAAGTGATTGTTTCAGTCTGCATGTCAGAATTTTCTAATGAAATAGAAGAGGATATGAGATCTCACTTAAAACATGCCCTAATTTTTCTTTCTGCAGCACTAACCATAATTTCTATTTCAAAAAGAACCCCTCATTTTGTTCCTTTTTAAATTAAATGTTTTAAGTGTTACCGGTTTATTCCAATCAAGATGGCTTCAGGTGTGCCATACTTTTGTCATAAGTAAGGCTGTTAGCGCTCTAGTTGTTCTTTAGAACACTCTGGGAAGCTGCAGTAGAACACAAAGGCATCAACTGGCAGGCTGCTCCTGTTGAAATATAACAGGAAGATATTTGAGATCACACTTGAAACATGTCCTAATTTTTCTTTCTACAGCACTAACCATAATTTCTATGACAAAATGAACCCCATCATTTTGTTCCTTTTTAAATTAAATTGTTTAAGTATTACCAGTTTATTCCAATCAAGATGGCTTCAGGTGTGCCATACTTTTGTCATAAGTAAGGCTGTTAGCACTCTAGTTGTTCTTTAGAACACTCTGGGAAGCTGCAGTAGAACACAAAGGAATCAACTGACAGTCTCTGCCCTTGTTGGATGTACATGTTTTACTGAGAATGTCAGACTTCATTCTCACATGAGTGAGAAAGATAATGTGAATTTACAGAAAATATGCTCTCATTTTAGCTTCTGGAGCACCTTCCAAACCTCCATGGGACAAGCATGAGAAAATAGTGTTCTCTCAAACATGATTCATGATATCCCAGCAGAAGGTTTTTCACATGGTAAAATCACCTTAGAATACACCACAATTCCTAAAATTAGTATGGTACCATCAACAAATAAATTCTAATGTAACTAAAGCCTGTTATCACCCTTTATAGTTCTCCTTTTGGTGACCCTCAAAATCTTCTATTCACTACAATGCATTTCAATGAGGTACTATCATTTATATTGGTCCCAAGATGGCTGCCAGCAATTCCAGGATGAAGTGCTGACAGCCAATCAGATCTCACGATGACATGTGTGGTTAGGCTCCGCCCAGATATATATGTGACTTTACTTTTGATTTTCTCAGGAACTACTGAGCGGATTTACACCATTTAAGCAAAAGGCACGACACTGAACCAAGGGCTACCTCTTTGCCAAATTTGGTGTAATTCCGTTCAGCAGTTCGGGCTGTAGCTGCGACTAAAGGTTCCTATGTAAAAATGAATGGGGAAAACGCGTTTTAGGACCCCCTTTTTCTCAGCCCCCGCTTGACGTATCACCCGAGACTTTCAGGATAGGAGCGGACCGGAGCGCCCCAACAAGTTGGAAACTTTCGCGAAGATTCGTCAACAGGCGCCAACGTTATTTCAAATAGAATGTCGCGGATTTCCTATGGATAATAGGTTTTAACTATAACTATCTACTGGCGACCGCCAGTAGATAATATATATATATATATATATATAAATACCCATATATATAGGTAAATGCATATATATATATATATTCACTGAAAAAACCATAGGTTTTAGGGACAGTTATAGTTACTTGGACATTGCACTCGTACAAAACCCGTGAAATTCCCCGTTATAGTTAGTTCAGCTAACTATAACTCGCGCCCCCGCAATGCACTGCTGATGACGTCACATATTACATCACTCATGACATGGTCAGTGACATCACTGATGACATCTCAAATGACATCACTGATGACATCACTGATGACATCATCCAGTGACTGTGTGTTTCTGTAAAGTTTAAATATTTTTAATATATATAGGAAAAGACGTATTGAAGAATGAGTGGGTGTGTAAGTGTCTGTATGGATGATTTAGTAGGTGCGTGACTGACTCTATAAGTGAGTGATTTAACGTATCTTACTGAATGCATGGGTTAGTGACTAAACTGGATGAATGTCTGTATCCGTCTGTCTGTTGCTGTGTAAGTGGCTGCATGTGTTTGTGAATAGCTACATGAGTGTCTATATGAGTTATTGAATGCTTGTCTGAGTATCTGTATGGGTGCCTGAGTGTTTGTGTGGGAGGGTGTGTGCAACTCTGTGCATAGATGTGCGAGTGGGTGATTCACTGGGTGGATGGTTTCAAGAGTGCATCTGTGATAGACTGTATGGGTGGGTAAGTGTGTGTAAGAGTGTGTTAGTGAGTGAATGTATGTCCCAGTGGTACATGTGTGAGTAACTACATATGTGAAAGGCAGTATATATGTGTGTTGGAGTATATAAATAGCTATAAGCAAGAGTGAGTGATTGTGATAGTGGCTGTATGGATGAGTGTGTGCTTGTATCAGTGATTGTATAAGAGCGTAACAATGTGCTACTATTTGTATGAGTAAGTGAGCTGGTGTGTGTATAACTGTATAGGTGAGTAAATGGCAGTGTGTTTAATTATTTGCATCACTGACTAGGTGTGTGAGTATCTCTATGGATGAGTGGCGTTGTTTGAGTGTCTATATAGGAGTAAGAGTGCATATGATAGTCCTGTACTGAGTGACCGTAAGTATGAGTGACTGTACGGGTGAGTGAGTGGATGTGTGTGTGTGTAGACCTAAGAATCAGTGAGTGGGTATGTAGTTATTGGTGTTGGAGTGTCTATGGTTTTGCGAATGGCAGTCTGTAATTTAGAGTGGGTGTATCAAAGGTTATATTAGGGTGTGAGGAGGTGCATCAGATTATCACGTGGATGATGTCATCAGTGATGTCATTTGAGATGTCATCAGTGATGTCATCAGTGATGTCACTGACCATGTCATGAGTGATGTAATATGTGACGTCATCAGCAGTGCATTGCGGGCGCGAGTTATAGTTAGCTGAACTAACTATAACGGGGAATTTCACGGGTTTTGTACGAGTGCAATGTCCAAGTAACTATAACTGTCCCTAAAACCTATGTTTTTTTAGTGAATTTCAAAGGTTTTTAAATGCTAATTTGTAACTATAACGTGTCTGAAACCTATGGTTTTTTCAGTGAATTTCAAAGGTTTTTAAATGCTAATTTGTAACTATAACGTGTCTGAAACCTATGGTTTTTTCAGTGAATTTCAAAGGTTTTTAAATGCTAATTTCTAACTATAACGTGCCTGAAACCTACGGTTTTTCAGTGAATTTCAAAGGTTTTGTAAATGACAATTTTTAAATGTATTAATTGTTATATTAATTTTTTTCATACTGATTTACTACATTTTTAGAAACAATTTTTTTTTACATATTTTATTTTTTAAATTACATTGTAATTACATTATACATTACATTACAAAAAATACTTTCTCATAATGAATTACTTTAGTTTAAATACTTTGCAGATAGGCAATAGACTTTTAAGTACAGTAGTTACAGTTGTTGCAATGGGCAACACATTTTCAAACACAATGCAACATTCAGCTCAATGTGAATTTCTAGTTAAATGCAATTAGTTACTTTATGGATTACTTTTGTAACCACAGGACTGGATCCTAGATTCAGTCCTGGTACATCTCCTGTAAACAGTTGAGTAAAAGCGTTTTGGTTACAGTCGTGATTTTTAAGGAATATTATTGTATTTTAAAAGTTGACACTTAGAAACTTTTTCTCATAGAATCACCAATGTTATCCTATGGAAGGAAATTCACTTAGCAGGTAAAAACTGTTATCGTTACTTTTTCTTACTCAGTGTTGGATCCTGGATCCAGCACTGGTGCATCTCCTGTAAACAGTTGAAAGAATGCGTTTAAGTCATACAGGCGATTTTTAAGGAATATTTGTAGTTTGTGAAAATCAACACTTTGAAACTTTTTGCTGAAAACCAGTCAATCTTAGCCTATGAAGGAAATTCAAGTTACCGGTAAGTACGGTTAAAATTACTTTTGAGGATCAGTACTGGGCTGAAAGATGCAGCACTGAGGTCTCTCCTGATAACAGGTGAGTAAATCGGAATTCGTATTTCGGCTGATTTTAGAGGAATATTTTAAAGTTCCAAAACTCCACACTTAGAAGAATTTCCAAGTGAAACCAGTCAATGTTAGCCTATGGAAGGAAATTCAAGTTACTGGTAAGTACGGTTAAAATTACTTTTCAGGACCAGTACTGGGCTGAAAGATGCAGCACTGAGGTCTCTCCTGATAACAGGTGAGTAAATCAGAATTCGGATTTCGGCTGATTTTAGAGGAATATTTGTATGTTTCAAAAATCAACACTTAGAAACTTTTTCAGCAAAAAGCAGGCAATGATATCCTATGGAAGGAAATTCAAGTTACTGGTAAGTACGGTTAAAATTACTTTTGAGGATCAGTACTGGGCTGAAAGATGCAGCACTGAGGTCTCTCCTGATAACAGGTGAGTAAATCGGAATTCGTATTTCGGCTGATTTTAGAGGAATATTTTAAAGTTCCAAAACTCCACACTTAGAAGAATTTCCAAGTGAAACCAGTCAATGTTAGCCTATGAAGGAAATTCAAGTTACCGGTAAGTACGGTTAAAATTACTTTTCAGGACCAGTACTGGGCTGAAAGATGCAGCACTGAGGTCTCTCCTCATAACAGGTGAGTAAATCGGAATTCGTATTTCGGCTGATTTTAGAGGAATATTTTAAAGTTCCAAAACTCCACACTTAGAAGAATTTCCAAGTGAAACCAGTCAATGTTAGCCTATGGAAGGAAATTCAAGTTACTGGTAAGTACGGTTAAAATTACTTTTCAGGACCAGTACTGGGCTGAAAGATGCAGCACTGAGGTCTCTCCTGATAACAGGTGAGTAAATCAGAATTCGGATTTCGGCTGATTTTAGAGGAATATTTGTATGTTTCAAAAATCAACACTTAGAAACTTTTTCAGCAAAAAGCAGGCAATGATATCCTATGGAAGGAAATTCAAGTTACTGGTAAGTACGGTTAAAATTACTTTTGAGGATCAGTACTGGGCTGAAAGATGCAGCACTGAGGTCTCTCCTCATAACAGGTGAGTAAATCGGAATTCGTATTTCGGCTGATTTTAGAGGAATATTTTAAAGTTCCAAAACTCCACACTTAGAAGAATTTCCAAGTGAAACCAGTCAATGTTAGCCTATGAAGGAAATTCAAGTTACCGGTAAGTACGGTTAAAATTACTTTTCAGGATCAGTACTGGGCTGAAAGATGCAGCACTGAGGTCTCTCCTGATAACAGGTGAGTAAATCGGAATTCGTATTTCGGCTGATTTTAGAGGAATATTTTAAAGTTCCAAAACTCCACACTTAGAAGAATTTCCAAGTGAAACCAGTCAATGTTAGCCTATGAAGGAAATTCAAGTTACCGGTAAGTACGGTTAAAATTACTTTTCAGGACCAGTACTGGGCTGAAAGATGCAGCACTGAGGTCTCTCCTGATAACAGGTGAGTAAATCGGAATTCGTATTTCGGCTGATTTTAGAGGAATATTTTAAAGTTCCAAAACTCCACACTTAGAAGAATTTCCAAGTGAAACCAGTCAATGTTAGCCTATGGAAGGAAATTCAAGTTACTGGTAAGTACGGTTAAAATTACTTTTGAGGATCAGTACTGGGCTGAAAGATGCAGCACTGAGGTCTCTCCTGATAACAGGTGAGTAAATCGGAATTCGTATTTCGGCTGATTTTAGAGGAATATTTTAAAGTTCCAAAACTCCACACTTAGAAGAATTTCCAAGTGAAACCAGTCAATGTTAGCCTATGAAGGAAATTCAAGTTACCGGTAAGTACGGTTAAAATTACTTTTCAGGACCAGTACTGGGCTGAAAGATGCAGCACTGAGGTCTCTCCTGATAACAGGTGAGTAAATCGGAATTCGTATTTCGGCTGATTTTAGAGGAATATTTTAAAGTTCCAAAACTCCACACTTAGAAGAATTTCCAAGTGAAACCAGTCAATGTTAGCCTATGAAGGAAATTCAAGTTACCGGTAAGTACGGTTAAAATTACTTTTCAGGATCAGTACTGGGCTGAAAGATGCAGCACTGAGGTCTCTCCTGATAACAGGTGAGTAAATCGGAATTCGTATTTCGGCTGATTTTAGAGGAATATTTTAAAGTTCCAAAACTCCACACTTAGAAGAATTTCCAAGTGAAACCAGTCAATGTTAGCCTATGAAGGAAATTCAAGTTACCGGTAAGTACGGTTAAAATTACTTTTCAGGACCAGTACTGGGCTGAAAGATGCAGCACTGAGGTCTCTCCTGATAACAGGTGAGTAAATCGGAATTCGTATTTCGGCTGATTTTAGAGGAATATTTTAAAGTTCCAAAACTCCACACTTAGAAGAATTTCCAAGTGAAACCAGTCAATGTTAGCCTATGGAAGGAAATTCAAGTTACTGGTAAGTACGGTTAAAATTACTTTTCAGGACCAGTACTGGGCTGAAAGATACAGCACTGAGGTCTCTCCTTATAACAGGTGAGTAAATCGGAATTCGTATTTCGGCTGATTTTACAGGAATATTTGTATGTTTCAAAAATCAACACTTAGAAACTTTTTCAGCAAAAAGCAGGCAATGATATCCTATGGAAGGAAAATCAAGTTACTGGTAAGTACGGTTAAAATTACTTTTGAGGATCAGTACTGGGCTGAAAGATGCAGCACTGAGGTCTCTCCTGATAACAGGTGAGTAAATCGGAATTCGTATTTCGGCTGATTTTAGAGGAATATTTTAAAGTTCCAAAACTCCACACTTAGAAGAATTTCCAAGTGAAACCAGTCAATGTTAGCCTATGAAGGAAATTCAAGTTACCGGTAAGTACGGTTAAAATTACTTTTCAGGACCAGTACTGGGCTGAAAGATGCAGCACTGAGGTCTCTCCTGATAACAGGTGAGTAAATCGGAATTCGTATTTCGGCTGATTTTAGAGGAATATTTGCACAATGGTGAAGGAGGGGCGGGGCCTGAGGTGACATCTGTGCAAACGCGCCCCGTTGCGCGTTTTAAGTTGGGGATTAAGTCCCTTGAATCCTGAGGGTCCCTAGGGGCCAACTAGCCCACCAGGAACCTCCAATATGCGCCAGGGGCTGCGTTGCAGAGACGTGTAGAGAGGCCACACCCTTTTACACCTCTGCAACGCAGCTCTGTGGCGCTTTCTGGATGTACCTGTTGGGCTAGTTGGCCCCAGGGACCCTCAGGATTGAAGGGATTTAATTCCCATCTTAAAACGCGCCACGGGGCCTGTTTGCACACATGTCACCTGAAGCCCCGCCCTCCCTTCACCACTGTGCAAATGCGCCCGTGGCGCGTTTTAAGTTGGGGGATTAAGTCCCCTTGAATCCTGAGGGTCCCCGGAGTCCAACTAGCCCACCATATACCTCCAAAAGCGCCACAGAGCTGCGTTGCAGAGAGGTGTAAAAGGGTGTGGCCTCTCTACACGTCTCTGCAACGCAGCCCCTGGCGCATATTGGAGGTTCCTGGTGGGCTAGTTGGCCCCCAGGGACCCCCAGTATTCAAGGGGAATTCGTTCCCCCTCTGCAAACGCGCCAGGGCGCGTTTGCAAGTGGTGAAGGAAGGGGCGGGGCCTGCGGGCCCGATCGTTTAAAAAAAAAAAAATGTTGTCCCCTGAAGGGGGCTGTGTGGCCCCCTTCCTTTTTCCTGTTTTTATGCCCTGGGGACCCCATCCCCCAGGGCCTTACCCCTTTTTAATTTAAAAAAAAACGGGAAGGGGGCCGCGTGGCCCCCTTCCCTGGGCCTGTATTGGCCCCGGGGACCCCATCCTCCGGGGCATGGCCTTTTAATTTTTATTCTTTGGAGGGGGCTGCGTGGCCCCCTCCTCTGACCATTTAAGGCCCTGGGGACCCCATCCCTCGGGGCCGGCCTTTCCATTTTTTTAATTTTTAAAATTTTTCTTTTTTGGGGAGGGGGCCGCGTGGCCCCCTCCTGGGCCACTACTTGCCCCGGGGACCCCATCCCCCGGGGCTGGCCCTCTCCGTTGGGGACTGTGGGGGTCCCCAATCCCCCACAGTCCCGCCGGCTCCCCACGTCCCTTGGGAGCCGGCATTGCTTTCCACATGGGGAGCAGCTGACATGCTGCTCCCCATGTGGAAAGCAATGTGCTTGGATATTGGAAGAGAGGCAGGTTTCCCTGCTCTCTCTTCCAATATCCAAAGCAGTTTGCTATGGCAGGTCGGGAGCCGCGAGGCTCCTGTCCTGCCATAGCAAACTACAGTGTCCCGGGGTAGGCACCCCGGGACACTGCAGGAGCCGGCCCTGGGGGTGGTGGTCCCCAGGGCCATCAAGGGCTCCAGGAGGGGGCCGCTCGGCCCCCTCCCTACATCAGCACAGCCCCGGGAGGTGGTGGTCCCCGGGGCTTCGAGGGTCCAAAACGGACCCCCATTTTAATTTGTTAGTGCCCCGGGAGGTGGCCGTCCCGGGCGTGTGGGGGCTGGAGCCCCCACACAGGTTGTTAAATTAATTAAAAAAAGCCCCGGGAGGTGGTGGTCCTCGGGGCTGCGGGAGGGCTCAGAGCCCTCCCGCACCATTTTTAAAAGCCCCGGGGGTGGCGGTCCCCGGGGCTTGGGGGCCCTTGAGGCCCCCACACATTAAATTATCCCCCACCATGCCCCCGGGATTTGGGCCACCCGGGGCCAATTAGCATCGAGCGCGGGAGACCGCGCTCGTTTTTCTGGCAGGATTCGCGCACCCTGAGCGCATCCTGCCGATTTTTAAAAAAAAAATGCTTTTGCCCAGGGGGTCCTTGTGGGACCCCTGAGCAGGCCTAGGGGTTAGGGTGTTTCTACCCTGCCCCCTTTGTGCGTTTGCGCACTTGTTTCTTTTTTTTCTCGGCGGGATACGCGCACCCTAGCGCAGCCCGCCGATTTAAAAAAAAAAAAATCTTTTTCTGCCCAGGGGTCCTTGTGGGACCCCTGAGCAGACCTAGAGGGTCAGGGTGTTTCTACCCTGCCCCCTTTGCGCTTTGCGCACTTGTTTCTGTCCCTCGGTTCTACCGAGGACAAAATGGCTGCCAACACTTCTTGATTTGGAGTGTTGACAGCCAATTAGCATGCAGCTCGTGATCGGGAGGGTACGCGGATCCGACGCGCCCATAGATATATATGTGATTTTAATTGTGAATTTCTTAGGAACTACTGAACGGATTTACACCATTTTAGCAAAAGGCACCAGTCTGAACCAAGGGCTACCTCTTTGCCAAATTTGGGGTAATTCCGTTCAACAGTTCGGGCTGTAGCTGCGACTAAAGGTTCCTATGGAAAAATGAATGGGGAAAACGCGTTTTGGGACCCCCTTTTTCTCAGCCCCCGCTTCACGTATCACCCGAGACTTTCAGGGTAGGAGCGGAGCGGAGCGCCTCAACAAGTTGGAAACTTTCACGAAGATTCGTCAACCGGCGCCAACGTTATTTCAAATAGAATGTCGCGGATTTCCTATGGATAATAGGTTGTAACTATAACTATCTACTGGCGACCGCCAGTAGATATATATATATATATATATATATATATATATATATATATACACACACACACACACATGCAGCCTGAAAACATATTACTAGGCTCAAAACTGCCACAATTGCCTTGTAAAACTTTTACATTTGTAATAATAAAGAAAACATACACCATGATTTTTTCATGATACAGACAAAGAAAAACTGTTTTCAGTTTGCTTTGAAAAACACAGCCTTTATTTTCAAAGGTAAAAAGGCACAATCATAGAGGCAGATTAGCCTAGAGAGGCTGCATATACGTCAATTGGGAAAAACTGGCGCCGTGCCTTTAAGACCTCAAGGAACCCCGAGGCTCCCATCATGCACCACAGGTGACAGTTAGGTCAGTTCTTTTAGACGGCGTATAACAGTGTAATCATAGCATGGGTAACAGATACATATATAAGGCCAAGGCATTCGTCCGGGGAGGAGGGAGGGTTGCTTATGACTTTGAGGAGTATACCCCTGGAAGAGAACTAGGATTACAGGTAAGTAACTTATCCTTCTCTTCCAGGGGATACTCATCAATAGTCATAAGCACTGAATAGAGTAGCAAGCCTATCCCCATACCCTGCGGACGAATACCATCATATCATAACCTGTTAACAAAACATATATTACTCAAACAAGTTTCTCAAGGATGCTTGTCCAAACCTAGCATCAGCTTGAGTGTCAGAATCAAGGCAATAATGGCGTGCGAAAGTGTGCACCGAACGCCATGTAGCCGCTTTACAAATTTCCTGAATAGGTACATTACTAAGCATCGCTACCGTAGCGGCTTTTCCCCTTGTAGAATGAGCTCTCGGCTTGCCCGGGAGCTGTTTGTATGCCAGCTGATAGGATAACATAATACAAGACACTATCCATCTAGCAATGGACCTTTTAGAGGCAGGAAAACCAGTGTTCAATGGACCATAATTAACAAACAACCTGTCAGCCTTTCGTACACTCTTTGTTTTATCTAGATAAAATTTCAGCACTCTTTTAAGATCTAGAGAGTGCAAAGCTCTCTCAGCAGGGGTGACAGGATTCACAAAGAAAGTAGGAAGAGTGATTGACTGGTTGATGTGAAACTCCGAGACCACCTTAGGAAGGAACCTCGGGTGAGTTCTAAGTACCACTCTGTTCGCATGGAAAACGAGATAAGGCTCCGAAGAGTACAAGGCTTGTATCTCGCTCACCCTGCGAGCAGATGTGATTGCCACGAGAAATGCAGTCTTCCATGAAAGATGTTGCAGGGAGGCTTTGTGGATAGGCTCGAATGGGGGACCCATTAACTTAGAGAGGACCACATTAAGCTCCCAGGGAGGAGATGGAGACCTAACTGGTGGGTAGACCTTTTTTAGACCCTCCAGGAAGTCCTTAACAACTGGCATCTGAAAGAAAGAAGCCTGAGTGGGGGACTTTCTATATGCTGTTATCGCTGCCAGGTGAACCTTTATGGAGGAATACTGCAAACCTGATTTGGCCAAATACAGTAAGTATGGTAACAGTACCTGTCCTGACCTCGAATAGGGTCATGACCCTCAGCAGTACATCACATGTAAAAACGCTTCCACTTAAAAGCGTAAGACTTTCTCGTAGAAGGTCTCCGGGCCTCCTTCAAGATCTGCATGCAGTCTTGAGAGAGACCTAAATGTCCATATTGGATGAACTCAGGAGCCATACTGCTAACCTCAGGGACGGCAGGTTGGGGTGGAACACCTTGCCGCCCGCCCTGGTCAGCAGATCCGGATGACATGGTAACCTCCTGTGTGGTACTTTGGACAGATGAAGAAGGTCCGGGTACCACCATTGGTGAGGCCAGTCTGGCGCAACCAGGATCATGTTTGTCTTGGATTTGTACAGTTTCCTGATCACCAGGGGAATGAGGGGGACTGGTGGAAAGGCGTAGAGTAATGTCTCTGACCAGTCTATCAACAGAGCATTCCCCATGGATCCTGGTTGTGGGTATCTGGAGGCGAAGACGAGGCATTTTGCGTTTTCTGCGTCCGCGAAGAGATCTATGTCTGGTGTTCCCCAGCTGCGAAAGATGTCTTGCGCTACTTCTTGTTTTAGCACCCAGTCGTGCGCTTCTGCGAAATGCCTGCTTAGGACGTCCGCTTGGATGTGGAGTACGCCTGGTAGGTGAACTGCGGAGATCTTCATGTCTCGTGCTAGAAGCCACTTCCAAATCGCTTGCGCTTCCAGAGACAGGGGTCTGGACCTGGTGCCCCCCTGCTTGTTCAGGTAACACATCGTTGTTGTATTGTCCGTCTGAACAAGCAGAGCAGTCGATTTGATGGAAGGAAAAAACGCCTTGAGAGCCAGTTGAACTGCCCTGAGCTCCAGCATGTTTATGTGGTATAGCTGTTCTCTTTCTGACCACAGTCCTTGTATTTGTAGTGACCCCATGTGAGCGCCCCATACCTGAAGGGACGCGTCCGTCACCAGAGTCTGTTTGGGAAGCTCCTCGTGAAAGGGAGTTCCTATCAGGAGATGAGACCGCTGCATCCACCAACTGATGGAGAGCCGGACAGATAGAGGTATGGTCACTGTGTCTTCCCAGCGATTGGAGATCTGAGACCATTGATCCTCCAGAGTTTGCTGTAGAGGTCTCATGTGAAGTCTGGCGTTTGGGACTAGAAAAATGCACGAGGCCATCGACCCCAGTAGAGATGAAACCTGTCGGGCCGGGGGATGAGGTCCCTTCAAGAGGGTCTGACGCTTGAGGAGAATGGATGATAGTCTCTCCTCTGAAGGATACGCTCTTGCGCTTACCGTGTCCAGAGTCGCGCCCAGGTAATGTATCCTCTGTGTTGGATTGAGGATGGATTTTTTAAAATTGACGTGCAGACCCAGCCGATGCAGTTGCTGAATGCAGTAAGTGAGGTGTTTTTGCAGAAGAGTTGGAGACACACTTTTGAGAAGCCAGTCGTCTAGGTAAGGGTAGACGAAGATTTGTTTCCTCCTTAAGAATGCAGCTACTACTGCCATGCACTTTGAGAAAGTGCGAGGAGCCGACTTCAGTCCGAAAGGCAGGACCGTGAACTGGAAATGGTCTGACTGAATGTGAAATCTTAGAAACTTCCGATGCTTCCGAGCGATTGGGATGTGGAAATAGGCATCTTGAAGATCTATAGAACACATCCAGTCCCCTTGATGTAAGTGCGGTATTATTTGATGTAATGCCAGCATTCTGAACCGCTCTCTCAGAATGAATTTGTTGAGAAGCCTGAGATCTAGTATAGGCCTGAACTCCTTGTTTGGACCTTTCTTTGGGACCAAAAAATATCAGGAGTAGATCCCCTGTCGACGTTGGAGGTATGGAACCTCCTCGATGGCCTCCTTTAGGAGTAGAGCGGATACCTCTTCTCAGAAGATTTAGGCGATGAATGACAGTTTTTCGAGGAGGAATAGAGGGTGGAGGGGACTTGAACCTGATGGAGTACCCATTCTTCACAATATTGAGCACCCACTTGTCTAGTGTGATTTTGGTCCACTCTTCCAGATAGAAAAGAACACTTCCCCCCACCGGAGCGGCTAATGGAGTTAGGGGAAGCAAGCCCTCACTGCTTCTGTTGTTGCTTGGCAGCAGGTGTAGACTGTCTGGAGTTCCCTCCTCGTCCTCTGCCAGGACGCCGCTGGTTGGACTGTGATCTTCCCTGATGTTGCTGGGAGGACCACTGAGGGGTTTGAACCCTCTGTTGGTATTGGCGTCGATCGTAGGGGCGGTAGCGTCGCCTGAAATCCTTCCTCTTCGAGCCCAACCGCCTTCACCGTGTCGTTCGGTCTTCATCCTGGACATTTCGTCATCGGCATGAGAGCCGAAGAGCGATGTCCCATTGAAAGGAAGATTGAGGATTCGATGTTGAGCCTCTGGCTTCAAACCAGTCAATCTCAGCCAGGACGAGCGACGGGCACAAATCCCATGTGCGTATCCATGGGCAGCTAAGTCAGAGGCATCAGCTGCTGCACTGATGACCTGATTGGCCACCAGACTCCCTTCATGTAAGACCTCCAGGAAGTCCTGTCTGTCCTCCTTTGGCAGCTTCTCCGTGAAGCGTGAGAGAGAGTCCCACAGAGAGCGGTCGTACCGACCCAGCAAGGCCGAGGCGCTGGCTACCTTCATATAGGATGCCGAGGTGTTGCACATCCTCTTGTCGACTGAATCCATGGCCTTACTGTCTTTATCCGGGGGTACTGCAGATGAAGCTGCCCCAGTCTGGTTCTTTCGTGCCGCTGACACAATAACCGAGTCCGGAGGAGGGTCAGCTCTCAGAAAAAGCGGGTCCTGCTCAGGGGCCTTGTATTTCTTAGTGATCCGCGACGGGGCCGCCCCCAACGACGCTGGAGTCAGGAATTTCTGTAGAGCAGGCTCTAGCAGGCCAGGCACCAGGGGAAGCAAAGGTCTAGATGAAGACCTGTTATGAAGTGTTTCGAAGATGACTGACGTTGCAGGAGTAGACACAGGCATGTCAATATGAAGCTTCGCAGCCCCTCTACACAAGACCTCATTGAAGGTAACAATATCATCAATGGGCGATATTCTACTCGGAGGAGATGAAGAAAGAGTAGGAGAGTAGTCTGCCTTTGATAGTCTGGAGTCTGAGGACCACGAAGGAGATCTGTGGCTTCGTCTCCTAGGAGAGCGGTGGCGAGATCTGGATGCCCGACTCCTAGAACGTGATGTGCGCCTTCTCACAGACGGAGACCTTTGTGGAATGGCACGTCTCATGTCTTTCAGAAGAGTGCACTGATTGTATTATAGGAGATCTGGATCTGCTAGGAGTATGCGCCAGAGTTGTTATCTTACGAATCTTGCACTCCCTTATGTCCCCCAACCATCTCGGGGAGATGTTAGTTGCAGGAGCTGGCGAGGTTTCAGGAGAGACTTGCATGATCTGAAGTCCCGGGGAGGAAGAGACACTCCTGGATGTCACGACCTGGACTTCCTTCTGCGTCGAGCGGTCTCTCGACGTCGCCCTAGGTCTTGGCAGGAGACCACCTGTGGCTGGAATGCGACCTCCTCGACGTCGATCTTCTCACCGTCGATCTGGACCGCGATCTTCCGGTCCTAGATTCAGAGGGTGATGTGCGAGGTCTCGCCGTCGATCTCCTCGACGGCGACCTCCTCGCCGTCGACCTCCTCGGTGACAGATGCGTCGACGTCATGCGTCTCGACGGCGAATGCCTCGTCGGCGAGCGACTGTGCCTTACCGGCGTCGAGGCCCTCGGTGGTCTGCTCAACGTCGATGCGTGTGGCCCTCTCAACGTCGGTGGTGTTCTCGACGTCGCAACGGACACTCTCGACGGCGGGCTACGACGTTGATGTGTCGACGTAGAGCCACGGCCGCCTGCCGTCGTAGGCGAGCCAGACTTGGACCGCCTACGCGTTGGTGTCTACTTCTGCTTCTGATGGGACTTCTCACCTGAAGTCGTCTGCTTCGACGGCGAAGGACGTCTCGACGTCGACGCTGACTCGGAGCACAAAGGTATTTTGGATGTTGATCTGTCCCTCGACGGCGTGTGAGACCGGTGTTTTCTTATCTCACCTTTATCTTTGCGCTCCAGCCTTGATTGAGGAGGGCTTCTTTAAGGGATGTTCTTCTCTGCTGCTTGCTGCACCCTTTCCTCTCTCCTGCATAGAGTGCAGTTTAATCTTCTCCCTTTCCCTAAGGGTTCTTCTTGAAAACTTGCTGCAGTAGTAACACTGGTCTGGCTTGTGAGATGAAGGTAGGCAAGCAATACAGACAGAGTGTGGGTCCGATTTAGCCATTTTTTTCCCACAGGCCGGGCACTTATTAAATAAGGCCGGCATTATGAGAGGAAAAATAGACAAAAATCTGAAAAAACAACAGGATTTAGTAACCAAGTACTAAAGACGTCGAGTGAAACTAAAAAATTCCACTTTAGACCAGAAATTAGTGATAAAATACCACTAACTGGCGAGCTCAATGCTCCAGGATCCTCACAGAAGGAGCTGGAAAAAAAGAACTGACCTGTCACCTGTGGTGCATGATGGGAGCCTCGGGGTTCCTTGAGGTCTTAAAGGCACGGCGCCAGTTTTTCCCAATTGTCGTATATGCAGCCTCTCTAGGCTAATCTGCCTCTATGATCTTGCCTTTTTACCTTTGAAAATAAAGGCTGTGTTTTTCAAAGCAAACTGAAAACTGTTTTTCTTTGTCTGTATCATGAAAATATCATGGTGTATGTTTTCTTTATTATTACAAATGTAAAAGTTTTACAAGGCAATTGTGGCAGTTTTGAGCCTAGTAATATGTTTTCAGGCTGCATGTGTATATATATGCATTTACATATATATATATATATGGGTATTTATATATATATATATATATATATATATATATACACACATATATATGTAGGTAGGTATATGCATATTATTTGTTATTGCTCCGGGGTCCCCGCGCGTGGGCGGGACCATTCAGTGCTTATGACTTTGATGAGCATCCCCTGGAAGAGAACATTATGTAATAAACATAGTAGAGAGATACTTACAAAGTCACCATTGTGGCTGTCTTGGGACCGGACGGCTGGAGTGAAGAGCTTTGATGAATTACTCTCCGGCGGCGGTCTCACCCTGGTCTTTTCCAGCTCCCTTGCCATGATACAGCGGGAACAGTTGAGACTACAGGGAAAGGCTGCACATGAGCGAAAATGACCAATCACTGCATGGCTTCATATTAAAGCCATACAGTAATTGGCCACGTTCTAATGTAAAGCCAAACCGCAAACCTCCCACAACCAATGCTGCCTCCTAGACTATGCCTACTTAGCCAATCCTGGCGCTGCCCCCTTTCTGCAAACAGCAGAAGAGCAGCGTCATGATTGGCCGGAGCAGGCAAAATAGACGCTCCTTAGGAGACCGGGGAGGCTGCGGCTATTATCCCTGGCTCCCTAACGTTGTGCTAGTAGGAGAGGCTTCAAGTGCGCATGTGGAGTTGGTCATAGGAAGACACCCATCCAACCCCACATGCGCACCGACATTCCAATATAAAGACCCGGACATCAGTGAGGCTCCACCCGATTGAATACAAAAACAATTGCAACGCCTACCGCCTGCAGTGTGTGCACCTGGCCCAGCTGAAATAAAAGCACTGCGCCGCAGCCAGGAAAGAAAGCACAGTTTTAATTTCTATTGTGTATTACAGGGGACCAGAGGGCCAACAAATACAGGGGGGCCACGCCCTAACGCCCACATACAGAAACCGCCGCTGCTTGGAGGAAATGTTTTCTTTAATGCTTCTAGAAAGTTATTCATTATTGGGACTGTGAAGAGCGACCTTTGGATCAGATCTTTTCTGTAGGCAATGACAGCAGTCAGATGAACTTTTACGGAGGAGTATTGCAAATTAAATTTACCTATATGTAGAATACATCGTCCTCATAGCAAATCAAATCCTTAATAAATCCCATTTAAAGTTGTATGAAGCCCGGTGGAAGAACATTTGGCTTCTTTAGAATGGTCATGCAATTGTGAAGCAAATTTAGGTGACTATACTGGGCGACCTTAGGAGCCATGCAGCTAAGATAAATGATTGTATGTTGGGGTGATGCATCTTCCCCTGCATTTTCAATAGCATATTCGTTTGGTCTGCAGTTTCCTGTGTAGTTTTATCAACAGATGAATCTCTCAGATCCACCACTGCCGCAACGGAAAACTCAACAGAATCATCGTGTCATTTGTCTGTTTGACTTTCATTAGTATTGATGGAATCAGAGGTAGTGGTGGAATGGTGTACAGAAATTTGCTGGACCCATTTTTCAAAAGGGCACTGCTTATAGATTTTGGTTTGCATAGTCTTGAAGCAAAGCTTGGGCATTTTACATTTAGTTTGGTAGTGAAAAGGTCTACCTGTGGAAAACACTAGTCTTGAAAAATATCCTGCAAGATGTCGTCGTCTTGCTAACATTTGTGCCTGTCAATGTGATATCTTGTTACAGGTCTGCCTGACAATTTGGAGTACCTGTGAGATAAACTACCTTGATGCATATATTTTTAACAAGGAGCAGGTGCAAAGTTACTGATTCTACAGAGATAAAACTCTGGATCCAGTGCTGTCTTCTTTGTTTAAATATTAAATTTCAGTCATGTTGTCTGTTTGAAATCAGCAAACTCTTTGTTGGTAATGGATGGTAGAAACGTGTTGAGTGCTAGATAATACACCACATTCATCTCCAGGCCATTTCATGATACTGGGGACCCGATACAAATTGAGCCGGGGCAGGAGACCACTGCTTCACCACATCACTGTTGGCGCCAGGAGGCACATAAAAATCGCTGCAAGGCCCCGCTGCGCGGGACCAGATACTGATTGAGCTGGGGCAGGAGACCACAGCCCCCAGGCTTCACCACATCACTATTGGAGCCAGGAGACGCATAAAAATCGCAGCGAGGCCCCGCTGTGCAAAGCCAGGGCCAAGGGCTGGCCCGTCCTAGCCCGGAAGAGGCTGGGCCACCCCTGACATTTTTTGTTCCAGTGGACTAGAACCAGACCTTCACAACATCTATAACAAGGGAAAGGTATTGTGACAAGGTAGACCCTTCTTGAAACACTCTGAGCCCTTTAGTAGGGTGCTTGTTGGCTGAGCTTCCTCTCCCCTTCTCATTTAATTGGGATTGTAATGGGGAAAGGTAAAGTCTTTGAGGGAGGTACGTGCGAAGTTCATAAGAAGAGGGTGAAAAAGAAAGCATTGATTCTAAGCCCAGCTGTTTGGGGTGGTGTACTGGATCGCATAGACAGCTGACAGTGTGAGGGCCTTCTTGATACAGCCCCCCCCCCCCCAAACGATATCCCGCCCCCCCAAGCATAGTAAGTTGCAGATATCTGGAAGCTCTATACATACTGGGCGTATACCAGATATGTTTAAGAAGGCAGCTAGTAGGAATCAGCCTCTGGAAGCTCCAAATACACCATCGCGAACACTTGCGTGAGGAGACATTTTAGCGCAAGCGATTGCGGATGATTTGGCTGTCTTTCCCTGTAGCAATAGATTCTCACCAATCTCAAGCCAGGCAGAACCACTAGACACCCCCACTAGCCCAGGGAATAATGTGCATAGGAAGGATATGGCGGATAGCACATGCTAGATAAGAAATGACCGGTTAGTAACAAGCTCATTCTTACCCTCAATTAGTTGTGATATAATTAGCAGTGATGGGCAGTCAAATTATAGGATTGCTATGTCCACTGAGGAATCCTCTCAAAGACCGCATACCCTGCAAATAAAAGATCTGGTCCAGGAAATCAGAGCTCAAACTAATCATTAGTAGTCTCTCTGATTCTCTAAGTAAGGTATCTTCAGACGTGCAACAAATGAAAAAGCAACTGGACACCCACACTAAGTGCATAGCTAAAGACCGTGGTAGGCAGTCTTCTGGTCATATCGGGGGTTTGCAAGGCATAGCATGAATAAGGCTGGTAGGGAAACTTCATCTATGTGTACCCCAGCTGATCCTCCTGACTTCATACAACATAGTAGGACAGATCATAATAGGATAGGCCATCAGCAAACCGCCAACTCCACTGCAGCCATAGGTCCTTTATTAGGGCCCCTTATCAGGTTCTGTTCATCAACGGGCATGCATGACTCAAGCTCCACGAAGTGCTGTTAGGGGCACCGACAAGAGAAGAACAGTATATATGATAAATGTACCAAAGCTCTCTCCAAGTCTTCCTAATGAAGATGAGGGATCCCTAATAAACAAGTGCACCCAATGGACCCGACAGGTAAGGGCGTGTCGGTCTGTAATAAGGGACTACATTATAAGGGGCAAAAGATACTCTTATCCAGGGGTCACCCTTGATTTTATTGCACTCATGCTCTCACATTGTGATCTTGTCGAGAATCTGGTGGCTTTCGACATACGTACTCAACCTTTCCAAAACCAGTATTCACTTTAAATATAATCCTCCAGAAAGTGCCTTACAAACGAATCCAGTTTGTCCTATATTCTCCCATATTGTTGTGTCACCTTTGCGAGAGATAGATTGAAGATTTTTTTCTTCCCTTGCTGGTCGTACACAGGTTACGATGTCAGTTTCAATCACTGAGCCCACTGCACTCCTCCCAGTTGTAAAATCTTCTCTAGAGGCGTCCTCCCCACTATAGCAAGGGACGAGGCAGGTTGCACACAAGGGGTCATAGATCCTGGTGTCAGGATGACCCTAGAACCCCACCAGACACCACGTAGAATACCGCTCCTATCATGGAATATCACTGAGTTGAGGTCTAAGGGTGTTTCCCCTGACTGGAACAACTTTATTGAACAGAACGACATTTGTATATTCCAGGAAGCTTGGACCGTGGATCCACTTTATCATCCAGAGTATCTAAATTATTACATCCCTGCAACTCATGGTGGCAAGGGTCGCCCATCGGGGGGCCAATAATCTGGGTTTGCCAGGACAGTCTTAAGATACCGGCACTCCCGATCCAGAGTAACAACATCCTTGCCATTCGGTTGGTGACTGGCCCCCATGGTAACATCGATATTTATAATATATATGCGAGAGGTCAGAGTGGAGGGCGGAAGTCTGATACTATAATGGCCCTAGATGAGCTATTAGAAAGTTTCTCCTGGGCCACATCTGTTATAGCGGGGATTTTAATACTACTTTTGAGACCCTTGACAGTGAGTAAAATAACCTGGTGGGGGGAGGAAGACGCACAGTGGGGTATTCCATGCCTTGAAATATATCCAATTAAAAGATGGACAGAGGTAGAAATTCAACTCAAAGCTATCTTCCTAGAAAAAGGTTTAAGGGCAGCAAATGGTAGAACCATTTCTGATAGGCAAGGGGCCAAAACGTCAAATAATGGCTATTATTCTAGCCGTATTGACTACCTTTTGATTAATCTAAAATTATAGCACGCACTTGAGGACATGGTCGTGTTGAACCATGTAGAGAGTGATCATAACCCATTATGCTCCGTATTTCAATTGAAGAACCTACACGAAACAACACATCCACATAACCTATTTACCCCCCGGGGATTTGCAAACAACTAATGATATGCGGCAGCTTAAATGGCAGATGATCCAAGAAAAGCCGGAAACATATTTCTAGTGACGTCGAGAAGACTTTGGCAGAGATGGAGGTTTCCCTCCTTAAATCTCAGCCACTTAAGGAAATAACGCTTCACAGCACTTTATTTGCTAGGAGGCGTTTACACTTTCAAAGACCTTATAGGGCCAAAGAGAACGGTACCATGCCCCGGCATAACTGGTATAAAAAGGAATGCAAGCAAGTCCGTAGATTCTTGGGTGGGGCTATTAGGGCTGGAGATCACCGTAGAGTGCAGAATGCTAGGAATGTTTTTAAAAGGGCGCTGGCAAAGGCCAAAAAAGCAGGGGACGAGAAAAGATGGCAGGGTCTAAAATTAGCATGCTCCAGCAACAACTATCAGCATTTCTGGAACCTGGTAAAATGGGGTAGGGGCGTAGTCTCACTGCCCCCTCAAAACTATGTAGAACCAGATTCCTGGGTTAGTCATTTTGCTATACAATATGCTGATGATGATGTGGAGGTTAGTGAGCCCTTTGCCATCCACCCTTATTCAACCGAAAATGTTTTTGACTTGGCTGATGTAAGTGCTGTCCTTAGCACTATTGCCGGGGGAGGGCGCCTTGTATTGATTGTATTCCTGCAGACATCTTTTTACATGATAAGATTAAGTGGAGTAAGTATATGTTATTGGTAAACGCCATTGCTCGCGGTGCCCCAATTCCAGATACCTGAAGGGGGCAGAGATCATCCCAGTTTATATAAAAAAAGGCGATCAGTCTTTGCCGGGAAACTACAGGCCAATAAGCCTAATTGATTCAGTTCAAAACGTAGTTGCCCTCCTTGTCCTGGCAAAGGCTCACGAGTGGATTAATGCTAACGACATTTTAACCCCACTTCAGGAGGGTTTTCGAGCACACATTGGTACCATAGACCAGGTCTTTCGATTTATTTTAATATACTGGCAGACCGTAATTCTTGACAAGGGCAGCATGTATGCTGTGTTTGTCGATCTCAAGTCTGCCTTCGACCTGGTCTCACGCAACAAACTTTGGGTGGTCCTACAGGCGCTGGGGATGCCTATGGACCAGCTTTCTCTCATTGCCCGTCTCCATGAGAAACGTTTTGCACAAATACGATGGTGTACACAGGGGAACATAACAGACCCATTTCCTGTAGAGAAGGGAGTCCGCCAAGGGTGCGTGATTGCACCCACATAATTTTCCCTTTTTAGGTCTCACACCTAGCGTTGCAGTGCGCAGCAATGCTCGCGCAGCGCGAGACCTCATGTAGGGGGTTTAGAAGCAGAGTTAGGAATCGCACACGCTCGTGCGTGTGCTTTGTTTTCCCCCCGGCTATTGGGCTTTGCGTGCGTCTTTATAAGAAAGACAGCACACAATTGGGCAAAGGCGGGCGCATGTCCCGCCTTTGCCGCGCCCATTCCCACCGGTGTCTAGCACGCGCAGCAGCGCGCGTTCGCCTCACTGCCGCGCTCCCTTCCCCCCCCGCTCCTCTGTGGTGCACGCGCACCACTGGTTTCGATTCCCGCGTTCGGCTAGGTTTCGATTCCGTGCTTCTTGTGCTTTGGTGGTAGTTGACTGTTGTGCATCGGACGGGACTGGGAAGAAAACTGTGTGCTCGCGGGTGCTGTGCACTTCGCCCACGGTCCCCGGGTGGCGCGCACCCCCTCCTGCACCTGGAAAGTTGGATACAGCGTGAGAGCGGCGGTGATCGCCCCCTGCGCCTGGAGTGCACACATCAGCACCTGGATTCCCCGCGGTTGATGCGCCCCTCCGGAAGGATGCCCCTGGCTCGGGCCCCGCTGCTGGTGGCCGGGCTGCTGCTGCTCCTGCGGGCGGGCCCCGGGCAAGCGTTGGTCTGCCTGCCCTGCGACGAGTCCAAGGGCGAGGAGGAGCCCCGCGGCTGCGCCGGCAGCGTGCTGCTGGGGGTGTGGGCTGCTGCCTGCGCTGCGCCCGGCAGAGGAACAAGAGCTGCGGAGGGGTCTACGGGCTGCACGGCGCCTGCGACCGCGGGCTGCGCTGCAGCCGCCGCTGCACGGAGCCTCCGTCACCGACTACCAAGTGGGCGTCTGCGAAGGTACGGGGGGACAGCTGTACTCATGCAGCCCATGTGTGCTGGGGGCGTGCACAGCTACACCTAGGCTAGATGATACATGGCGTCCCCTACCTGCCCTCTCCCACTAGAGGATAACGGGTGTACCTGCCTACTCGCACCCGCCGTGGACCACAGGGAAAGTAACTCTGCAGGGTGCTGTGGTAACCCCAACATTGGAGTATGAGGGGCGCCCCCTATCTGCCCAACCACCTCCATCATCACAGGGAAAGTAACGCCAAGGGATGTGGGGCAATTCCTAAACTAAAGAGATGAAAGGGTGCCCTACGGGCCACTCCCGCCCCCGAGGTACCTCGAGGAAAGTAGCACCCCAGGGTACTTTTGTAATCGCTAGATTAGTAAATGACATCCCCCGCCCCAGTCCTCCAACCATTGACTGTAACCACAGAGGTTATCGGGGCAACCATGAGATCAGTGGCTAAGCGATGCCCCCTACCTACTGCCCCCCCGGGATTGCTAGGGAATTAAGACCGGAGGGTATTGGGGTAAGCCATAGTCTAGAAGACGAGGTGGCACAGCCCCCCCCCATGTTATGTACAGGGCTCCGTTGCTTTGTAGTTGGGGTCACGCTGTATAACTGTCAGCGCATACACACGGCACACAGCCTAAGTCTCAAATGTGTGATTCTAGCCTACTATGCATTGAAGAGCAACTTACCTCCATATGTGAGTATGACTTGAAATGTGTGGTATTGAAGAAGCCTTTGCCAGTGAAAGAAATACTTTCAGCACAAGGGGAAACCAAGAGTCACTAGGAATCTGAGGTAAACAGTTGAGCATGGGACAACGGTCCTTGGTTAGGAAATACAATATTTTCATAGTCACATGATCATTTTTAATCAAATTAATGATGAAACCCATACATCATATTGAGGGCCGGTGCAAAAACACTGCGGTCAGTGCACTCTGATATGTGATACACGTGTGATAAATGTGATCTTATGTAGGCAACTGATCGGTCAATTCAAGAACAACACAACCTGTCAGTTCAAATCACCAGTTTACGAGGGGTTGGCGTTCCGGTACCCTTCAATTTATGGGATCTTTATCAGGACTCCAGCTATTCAGTGAGCCCGAGAGAGAATTTATGTAGAAGTTGAAAACGTTATATTTCATAAGTAGGATCAATTGTTTCTTGCTCAACTAAAAAAGAAATGCACACGTGTAGTCCCTAACCTCATTGACCTCTTTGTCACCAGTCAGGCATGAGCTGAAGTGTATTTTACGAGTATCAATCACTCAGGAGTTTCGCGCCTTCTGGAAAATATGGGTGTCAGAACCGCAAGCTTGTTGCAGAAGCTGTGCGTGTAGTTTGTTTTTCATCGAAAAATCACTGCATGCACAGTGGGTCCAGCACCCTTGTAGTAACTTGAACACAAAGTGATGGGGCCTACTGAAAGTTTGAAAAGCACAGGGATGTCCTCTGACATCTGAGCCCAGTCTGTTTAAACGACGGCCTGTTCCTAGCCTGCGCCCGAGAAAGGATGGTTGTGATGGTCAATACTGAAACCGCAGGGCTGCGTGACAAGTGGTAGGCACCCCTTCCCACAATGCAACACTAACCCAGCTCCGCCATCTTGCATGGCTCATAAGCTGTTTGTTTAAACAAGGCTCCTTTCCGCTAGCCGGGAACCATGCCTCTAAATTCAGATTTTAGCTTTGTCCTTTGGGCATTGTGAATAACTTGCTAAGGATGCTGCAGCAAAACTATTGCATTGTTTCTCGAATTGCGGGTGCACATGGCTCCCCAGCTGAGGCCTTATCGAGAGGCGTGTAGCTGCGTTCAGCACCTCTCGCAAGTGTGCAGTAAGCAGTGCCCAAAACTATCATTATCGGGGCAAAGCTATCCATTCAGGAACATGGTGGCCTAACTTTCAGTTGACATCTCCTCAGTTGATAACAGTACTGCAATGTTAGTTTGAAAATGGCTATTTCTTCATTGAATGTGAAGGTAAGGCTATGGTTATTTCAACGCCATGAGAGCCAGAAACCAACCCGGGCACCCACTGAAGGGAATGAGAAAAACTCCATGCTCGGCTCTCCCACCCTCTCTTTCTCGAGCCACAGAATATTTGACATCCATATACTTTTTCTTACTCCTAAAATGCAGTGTAATGCATACTGAGGGTCTCTTTTTTTTCTCTTACAAAATCCCTTTCTTTCTTTGTAAGATGGTGTCACGTGTTGGCATGGCTCTACCTCTTCACTTCAACAGTGGTCTTCGGAGTGTCCCAGTGACCCCGCCGTCCCCTGCAGTCCGCTAGGCGCTATCTCACGCATTTGCAATGCAATAGGTCTCGCATTTGCGAGAGTTTAAACTATTGGCATTGTAAATGACTATGCCTTTTATTTATTTTTTTAAAACCAACACAAAGAAAAGGCATTGTCATTTGCAATGGCAATAGCTCAGACTCTCGCAAATGCGAGACCTATTGCATTGCAAATGCTTGTTATTAATGAAGCTGCCAAATTTTTTAACTATGATCTCTACTGACGCACCAGTTTTAGCAGGTAAAAAGATCCCAATTTTAATGTTTGCCGACGACACACTAATTATTGCATAAACTCCTAGTGGTTTACAGCATGCGTTGACCAGTTTAGAAAATTTCTGTGCTTTACGAGGTTTAAAAATCAATGCAGCAAGAACGAAGTTTGACATTTAATCAGCAAAGGACATTTAGGGGTAGAATAATTTTGGATGGGACACCTTTACAACAGGTAGATGCATTTACCTACCTAGGTATTACCTTTCAGAAGGAAATGAGATGGAAGCCACACAGACATCATGACACCGAAACATCGTCAATTAGCCGTTGTTTTAACTAATGAATTTAAAACATCTCTGACCAAGCCAGTCAATCCGGTATTGCAGATTTATAATATGAAAGTAGTGAGCTCGGTCCTATACATGAATGAATGAATTTCTTTATTAACCGTACGATTACTTGGAAAACTCCCATCCACCCCCCCGTAGAGCTTCCCAGCAATCAAATAAAAATGCACCATGCCTGCATGTGCTCCGTTTGCTACTTTGTGTCCTTTTAAGACTGCAGATTTAAAATTAATAAAAATGTGAGATCAACTCCTTTATAATGGTCCTTCGCGCCAGTTTTTGCTTAGTCCTGTTAGGTTCATAAGTGGTCTTTAATAGAAGTTCTTGTTGTGCTTCCTACTGGGCCCCACTCAGTCTTTATGGTCCGATTGTATATGTGAGTGAGCCCCTGGATTGAAAAGCGTCTGTCAAAGCTCGGTCCTACATAGGGCAGAACTATGGGGCTTTGAGAATCTCACACAGCTAGCCACATCGGAAATAGGTTCCTCCAAGCTATTACCAGCTTACCACAAAGTACCCCTATGTTGTCCTTGCTGAATGACCTAGGTAGGAAAGCACTGGTAGACCTTGTAAGACTACGGCCCATTTTATTCTGTGTAGAATCTGGTGCACCCTGGAACTGGCCACCTTTGCAGATAGGCTTAGGGACATTATTGAGGCGGATCTTTTCCATAAAATCAGTTGGTTACGAGAGATTAGAGGGGCACTGGCCAGCATTGGTTTGTCGCATTTGTGTGAGTGCCCACAGAGCACCCAGTTTCCATCAAGAGACATAATCAAGAAAAAATATTGGGAACTCATTGAACATTTGAAAAAGTGACTGTACAACACCGACGGGGAATTTCTTAACAATTAAATCTTGGCCGAGTTTTGAACAGTACTGGGATGTAATTTTAAAACCATTTGATCGTAAACTGTATTTTCAATTCAGAGTGGGCTGCCTTCCACTAAAGTTTTTGACCGGTAAACGGGCCACATTAGGTGACAATAAATGCCCTATTTGTATGGACCAGGAAGAAACTTACTCCCATGTATTGTTTTTTGCCCCGCCTATGCTGGCTCCCGCAAAGCATGGCTTGCTCAGATTTGTAGGAACTTGGGTACTAGACAAAAGTAGCATTGCCTTGAGAATCCTGCGCACCGATCCATCACCCCGCTATGTAATCCCGATGGCCAAGTTCTTGAGGTGGATGTGGACTATAAGATCTCAATTATTGACCACGAACAACTGACCTTGGAACTTTGTATTAAATAACTAAATGTGCTGGCTACTTACCTGTAAATACCCATGCTGCTGTTTTTACCTTATGAACTTGTTTTATATTTTTAAATGTACTAGGTTAAACTGATTTTTCCGAAGATTATATCATGTTTTTAAATTCATTGTTTTATTCTTTTTAATAGTATTTTATGTACCACGCTTTTATGACATGTATTGTCGAATAAAGCTTATTTGATTGATAAAGTTGTTGTGTTTCTCACCACAGCCCTTGTACAGACACGTTTTGCAAATGGGCTCCTCAGCCTGCCAAGGATGCATTTGTCACTATGGTCCGAGAAGGCAGGCTCTGGGGAAAAGGAATGACTTTCAGGAGATTATTTGTTTTGGACCACCATTTGAAAGATTATTCTGTTTGCACTGCAAGTGTCTGATTGTCTTCCCAATTATCTTTGTATTGAACCACGAATCCTCCATGCACGGTTGGGAGGTATCCTTAAGAGACATGTATTGGGCAGTACGGGAGTACAAGAGGCCGTCATTCCCAGCACAGATTAAACTTGATATGTAGCGAGAGAAGGACTCAAACTGTTAATGGCATTTCTAAAAGATGCCAGATAATTTATCTTCCAAAGGAAACCTTTCTCCTTTCACTGTTTGCAATTCCTCCCAAATAGTCTGCACAGGGCTCAACACTGAACTTTCAAAGTTAATATGAAGACCTCGACCATGCAGTAGTCAGATTGTGGTGTTGAAATCCTGATGAACTTGTTCTTATGAATGGGTCACAGTACAGACAGATGTAGATTTTTTCCTGAAAAGGTAGGCTGGCCAGACAGCCATGCATTTGGAAAAAGCCTTGGTGCAGACTTTAACCTGAAGGGAAGCACTTTATATTGGTAGTGAGCTCTCCCACAATTAATCTACGGAACCTTCTGTTTTTTCCCCCCCCGCCACTGGAATGTGACAATAGGCATTCTGAAAGTCTATCAAGTACATCCAATTTCCCTTCACAGGTTGTGGGTAAATTTGATGCAAAGCCAACATTCACTTTTTTGTCATTTAGTGCACTTGTTGGTTTGTTGCAGATCCAGTATTGGATGATCGATCTTGGAGACCCAAAAATATCTTGATTAAATAGCTTTACCTTGTGCTGGATGGACAGGCTCTATGGTTTGTTTTTGTAGGGGAGATGTAACCTCCTTTCTTAATATTTTGGTGGACAATTTAGTGGCACTGGGGGAGAAGATTTGAATTTAAAGGTGTACCCACTTGTCTGTAGTTATTGGATTCCACTTTGACACATCTTGAAACACTCCTCCACACTAGAGTGACAAACAAAGGAGAGAAAATGGAGGCCTCATTGCTTGGATAATGGTTTTTCCTGAGGAGGAGGAACATTGTTGCAGTTGTCCTCTTCTCTAGTAAGGAGTCTTTGGTATGAAGCTTTCTGGTGCAATTGCCCCTGTAAACTCTGCTGAAAGAACCACTGAGGGGATTGAACTCCCTGTCTGTCTTGGTGTCAATATTGAGCTTTTTTCCAGCCCAACCGCATGGTCTCCACAACCTTCTTCATCCTGTCCTTTTTGTCACCCTTGTGGGAGATGGACAGAGCTAACCTGGTTAATGGAAGATTAACTATCTTCAGTTGCGTGTCCAGTTTCAAGGATTTTAATTTCAACCAGGATGCATGGCGATGCGAGACCCCCCACCTGGCAGAACTAGGTTGCAGCCAAAACTGCAGAATCAATGCCTGCACGGATACTCTGGTTTGATACCAGCTGTCCTTCCTGAATAGCCTCTAGGAATTATGGACAGCAGTCCCTCAGTAAATTAGCAAAGGAACATGTTTCCTACTGTGATCTGTCGTATATCCCTAACACAGCAGTTACTGACTAATTGAAGGCAACTGCAGCAGATTTGCAGGCTTTGCAACAAAACAGCATCCGTCCGTTTGCTTTCTCTGTCTAGGGGCACTGGCATTTCTTATTTGGATGCATCCTTTATTCGTAAAGCTGATACAAGGACTAAATCAGGTTTTGGTTAATGGCATAAATATGAAAGATCTTGCTTTGAGGACTCGTACTTTTTAAGTATCCTGGGATTAGCCATCTTCATGGCCGCTAGAGAAACTGGTATTTTACAAAATCCTGAAAACAATGGTAATATTGGTCTCCGAGCTAACCGCTGCTGGACCGACTACATAATCACGTAGCCACTGTTTGAGGAATCTTCAAGTAAATGTTATTACCTCCTCTAGTAAATATTTCTTGAAAAGTAGTGTTAACCACCAGAGATCAGTTTACGGGTGAAGCTGCCAGTGATGTAGGTATATATGTTGCAAGGGAATCAGTGAAGGAATCTCTTGAGGAATAATGGACAATCAGTAGGTGACCACCTCCTTTTTCGTCTCTTAGGGCATGCTGGTGAGATAGGCCAAAAGGATGGGACAACCGGTGAAGCAGATGTTGCCATCTTCTCAACCGGAGACATGGAAGTGCTCCTATGAACTATCACCGGTCTTGTTGATAATTCCAGGGGGGGTTACAGGACCTGGAATATGTCGGTGGCCGGAATGAACATTTTCTCAAATGTGTTATTTTAAAGTCTACTTGGATTTGCGATCTTAAATGCTTTGATGTTGAATGTCTCGACAGCAAGCATCCTGATGTTAAAGGCAGCCTCTATACAGATGTTCAGCGCTAATGACTCTGCAGGCCGATGTTAAACTCTTCCTCGACAGCAAACATGTCTGTGCTGAAGTCTGGTTTTCCATCGACCGGTGCTCTCTGACTCTCAGGACTGAGTGAAATATCAACTATGGTGTCTGTGCCTCCTTTTATCCCTTGATCTTCCTTCTCTAGAGTCCCTTCTGGGAGAACAAAAAATCCAGAACAGGGTTCCCACTCTTTTTGTTGCTTCTTTCTCTCCTCTTGAGCCTTTAGGTCTTACGCTGTCCCCTCAGGTGGAATCTTTCTCCGACTTTGAACACTCTTATTGTCATTTTTGGCAGAATTTGCAGTTTGAAACTGAGTGAGTGGATGGTAAACAGACCACACAGTGTGGGCTTGTGGCAGCCTTCTAGGATCCAGCCAGAACAAAAAACATGAAGCAAAGAGAAACTGCCAGCACAGTGTGTGCTGGGAGATGGAAGCTGAAGGCTTTTTAAAGGGCCATTGTATCTTTTTCGACCTAATGCACTCTTAGCCAATAGGGTGACCCTTCCCTTTTCTCTACTGTAACGTTTAACGCTCCCTATACTAAGGGGCAACATTTTTCAGCTAGGTGCTGCAATGTAGGTTTTTTCTTCCATTTAAATTTGCTATTGCAGAGATGTCAGCAAATGCTGACTGGCTTTATACTATTAGGTGCCAAATACAGTTAACATTTTTACGTGTCTACTTACAATGAAAGTTGTATCTGTTAAATAAATGGAGAGAAGTGTTCTGGGGTCCCTGAATGCTGGCGGGAATATTCTACGTTTAGGAGTAAGGATTCTTTGAACAGGCAGGAACAAACAAAACAGAAATCAGGTGTACCTATAACTGGAACACCCACAACCAAACACAACAGATAGGAATACACTGAAGCGTGGACACCACACAAAGGTAAGCATGCACAGATATGTACTCAGAATGGAAGGATAAGAGACATTTATCCTGTATTGCAGAACAACCTAAAATCTCTTTATTCTTTGAGTCAAATCTTCGAAATTCCACAACACTGGAAATGAAATGTAACGAAATAAATCTTTTTCTACATGCTTATCATACACAATGCACACAGAGGACAAGCCAACACCTCCCTGCAGAAAAATATAAAATGATTCCTTTTGTGCCAACAAGCTAGAGTCCGGCCTTTTGTTTTTACTCCAGTTGTCTCTGCAAGCGCAGGCATGAACTGGCTCTGGGGGGGATGTGCGTGGTGGCATCATTTGGGACTCAGAGGTGTGTGTCGGGGTGTCAGCCTTCCTCACCGGCTTTCCGTGCCACCCCGGAGTGCCAACACAAGGTGGAGTACAGAGCCGCCCATGATCTTGTAATCATTTGCTGTTTTCTCGTCATTCCTAGACAGGAAGCAAACGGGAAGAAAACAGATTAATGTGGAGCTCTAAATACTGTTCCTACACTTTTTTGTGTGATACACTCGCCCCGAGAGTCTCACTCACATTTGCTTGCCACTGTAGATAAGTCTCTGCTGTTGTGGTGGGATACCTTCCTTTTCCTCCACCCGTTCTTTTATTCTTTCCACCTGAGGAGCAAAAATACAATGTGTGAATTAATGAGCAGTAGCATCTTAGTGCCAGGGGACAAAGCTCCATGGCTCTCAAAATGGGAGAGCTACAACCTTTCCCTACCCAAGGACTACAAGGTACAGACTACTGACTAGAGGATTAGAGCCCTCCGAAGAAGGAATGAGACATACACTTAGTGCAAAACCAACTTATAAAAATAAACAGATAAAGTAGTACGCAGATCAGTATGGGACTGTACAGAACCTAGTGTCCATGAATGGTGCATTACAGAGCTCACTACCCATTGAACCAGAGAACTAGACCCTCAGCCTAATCAACAGGAGATGTACAAAAAACACCCATTCATGGATAGAATTGCTCAACCAACCAAGGACTGAGTTACGTAAAAACCACAGCCCAAAGACAGCATTGCAAATGGCTTTATGCCCAAGGAACAAATGCATCAAAGGAACAAATGCATCAAAGGCACAGAATAATTTAATATGAAGCTATTGTCAAAGCACACAGTTTAGCTGCCTTAACATTGCAAGCTGGTGATTCCTCTGGCCAACGAAGAAGATGTACCAAACTATTTGCCGAAGGAACAGGTGATACACAGCCTTGCTGCCCAGGAGATATGTACCAACCCCTTTCTGCTAATGAAGAGTGACATTCAGGAGCCAACCTCCAAAGAACACGACACTGTAGAGAAACTACACTAAAGGATTGTAAGGCACAGATTTTCAATCCTCAACGTGTGGACTATAGAGTCCCAGTGCACAAGGATAGGTCAGTATCTAAACTCACAGCTCAAAGATAGGCCAGTTTAGAGCTCAGCAACTGAGTTATAGAACTGGACAGGCCCAACCATACTGTATAAAACAAAATAAAACAGAAAAAAATAATTTAACATAAATAAAAAGCGCCAAGTAGGTACAAGGTCATTAACTTTAGGGAACAAAAATATATAATTAAGAGATTTTGGAAAACTGCTTTAAAATATTTTTACGAAATGGATAAACAATGAAGTTTCATACTAAACAAATTACATCTTGGAACAATGTCAACATGTAGCATTGCACTTCCTAGTAACCACTAATTAAAGCTGGAGAAATTGGGGGAACACCAAACGTGGAAGCTATCAGGTATCACTTTAAAACAACAGAATGCTTTTTGCTGCCCACCACACATAAAAGCTAAACCTTTGGGGATGAAGATGGAGGAGAGTTCAGTGTCAATTTAAGTGTGGGACTAAAGTCAAAATAAGTAGGAGTGGGGGAGTTTCTCATTTGTTTAATGAATTTTTTACCCAGATTACAGCACTGGGTCGATTGTAAAAGACAATCTTAACAGCATGCTAAGATGTGAATTTTTGGGGATAGCATATGTATCAAATATCTGTAGAGTAATGCATCAATACATTAATTTGTCAGATATAAGGTAATTTACATACAAGCTTTCTTAATCAAAGATCAGTTCCTCTGGATGTGTGCGAACAGAAATTTTAAAGCAATCGTGCACAGTTTACATAGGGGCAGTCTCCTCTCTGAGATCATCATTTAGGCATCTTGTCACTAAATATTTATTGATACCCAACTCAATGGTATACATTTTATTGAATTCGGGAGGACGAAAGGATAAGAGAATCTGCTGAGATCTGAGCCTGTGATTATGGGATCAAATATGGGATGTGATTATGGGATCAAACACCAATCCGTACAGTAGATGAATTAGTCGGAGTCATCAGACCAGGATTTGTTATGTTAAATGTTATGTTAAAAAACATTAATAAAGCGCACGTTCACCAACGGTTTCTGGGCGCTAAGAGGGGTCAATCGGTTGCTGGGACAGGAAAATGAGGATTTCAATTGTAGGCCTGAACCTATATATATCTATATTTATAGATATATATTCCAGCCATACCTAGCCCTTCTTCCCACACCTCCCACTTTCACGCAAAGAAAAACAGTCCTTTACAAGCTGTCTTCTTGAACTACAAAGTACCACATATGAAGCACAAGCAGCAATGGCATGCATACATTTTTGGGGAAAAAATAATAAAGCAATCAAACCAATTCACAAACGCTACCTCTGCAAGCAGGTACGAGACCTCAGAGTTAAATGCCTGCTGCTGAGATAAATGCAATCTTATCCTACTGAGGTTGATGAAATGAGATACAAATTTTTAACTGGGCAGTAAAAAAAACGGCATAAAAATGTACTATATGAGCCTCTATCAATATGATGGATATAAGTGTTATAACTATCAGAGATCCAGCACTGCATATAATTTTAACTGTACCTAGCTTCTTTTGAACATTCAATGCGGGGGAAAAAACTGAATTATTAGTACAAACACCAAATCTCTGCAAATGTTTTTGCTCACACAGCTGCGGTGCACAGATGAGCAAAATACTTTAGTCTAAAGATTGTACAGTGCATGTGCTCCTTTTTCTGAAAGGTATACCACGTTGTAATAGAATCTTTGCCTTGCTTTACTAAATTGTGTACATTCTATTCATTTTCGTACCCTGTGTTTGTGGCTATGTGTTGATACAGATACTAACTCTGATTTCTTCCTCCTACTGAGGCTTGGATTTGTGAAACACAAAGAAAGAAACTGGCAGTGGATTGTGTATCTTGAATTTTCTCTTGTTGCATCATATGTTTTTACACCACAAACTACAAGTAGCCTTTTTGGGGGGTTTTAACAAAAAAGTATATTTTTTTCTAGATTGGTGGTAGTCGTTCCTCACACACTAAAAGCTTGCAACAGTGTTTTGATCCAATTAAATACTAATGTATGAAAGATTTCTTCCAATGCCTGCTCATTAGAGTGGCATTGTTAATAAGCTGTAGCTTTATTTTGGGATGAACAATTATAGTAAAAGGTGAGGAAATGCTTAATTTCCAATTTGGTGCTTAAAGAGATTGTGTTCCTTCAGACTCATTCAAATGCAATCTTTGAATTAACAGGAACATCTAGGAGTGCCAACATAAAATCCTACCTATCAATGAGCGAGACAGTGCATTGCGATGATCAAGGACAATGCACTGCGTTTCCAGTAAAGAGGTGGTTTATGAGCCTGAATAACTTTAAACCTGCTGACCAAGGCGTCTAAGAAATGTTGCCTTGATTTGCAAAAGAGCGATGTCATACTAATACTTTGCATTGAGTTATTTTGATTGCTACCTGTACTCTGTCTTTAAGAAGCCCCCTTTTAAGTAATTGAGGGTCGAAACAACAACAGATCATCAATGGATTGTGAGAATTTGATCTCGGAACTGTTGCAAGTCAGGTCCAGAATTAATCGGTATATGTGACCAGTGGACATTGTACATATATTGCTTTTGCATATTTTGTAACTGCTTGCACTTCTGCGCTTCTATTGCGCCATCACTAGGAGCACATTTTTATATGTTCAAATGATCATTTATTGATATGTGGGATTTTCTGCTAGCACTCACAAAGGTTCCCTTTAATCAAGACTGCACACGAAGAGTCTGAAGGAAAGCTGTACACTTGTATGCCTATAGTTACCCTAGTACCTAGGAATACTGAGTTTACCCCCTGGTTTATTTGGTTCATTTCCAAAATAGGCATCCGAACAGCACACACTGATCCTGGAATGGCCTTGTAAAACTAACTGTCTAAAGCACATTACTTTCTAAAAGTCTTTATAATAATAAATGTTTAGTTGTAAAGTCAGCACTTCTAAGCTTCACATTACGTAAAACAAGCCATTTAGGTCAATGCTGAGAATAAAGAGAGCATTTACCTTTTTGGGGTTTTTTTTGCCACAAAGGGAGGATGTCTGGTATAGTACTTAAATAGGCTTTTATACTGCATTTCATACTGCCCATTTGCTATCAAAACACAGTAAATAACTATTATCCAGTTTAAGAAATAAGTTACTTACCTGTAACTGTGGTTCACCAGTATTGGTATCTTTCATAGATTCACATGCTTGAATTATTCCCGAAATGGGAGTCCCCTGGTACATATAAAGCATTAAGTAAAACTTTAACATTGAAGGTAATGGAGAAAAAAACATTAACTTTAATAGCTCGTCAGAGTCATTAGAAATGGCCCAAAGTTCAGCCAATCAGGCGACAGCACCCTTTAGAACCCTCACCACAGAGGCTCCAAGCTCTCAGATTTTCTAGCGCAAGTAAGAATGATATACCTCACATGAGAACAGAAGCCAGGGAAGCCTCTATGGGGCAGAGGGTGGGCCGCATGTGAACCTATGGAAGATACTAATACTGGAGAACAACAGTTACAGGTAAGTAACTTATTTTCTTCTCCATTATTGGATCTTTCATAGATTCACATGCTTGAATCAGAATAGTTGAAAGTGAATAATTTATCAAAATGGACATAAATATGCATATACATAATATAACCAAGTATATAGGAAGGTGGGCAGTAAAAGAGGCTCACCTTATTGGAATAAAGGACATAGAACTGCTTGTCCTACACCTGCAACAGAGTTCTCTGCGGCATCAAGACAAAAATGCAGAGTAAAGGTGTGCCTGCTGGACCAGGTTGCTGCTCTGCAAATCTGTTGCATGGGCACACTGACAAAGAGTTGTTGATGTAGAAACAACTCTGGTAGCTGTAGTAGATAATGGTTTTCCTGCTTGTCGGTGGCAAAACTGTATAGCTGAAGCAATCCATCTTGCTATAGTCTGCTTTGAGACTATAAATACTTTCCTGAGATTTCCATATGCCACAAACAGCTTGTCTGCCCTGCATATGCAGACAGTTTTATGCATATAGAACTGGAGACATCTTTTGACCTCTAGGGAACGTAAGGACCTCTCTGCTGGTGTTTGAGGATTTTTAAAAATTGTCTTTAGAATGATAGGCTCGTTTAAATGAGCCTGGGGGAACTTTAGGAATAAACCTTGGATTAGTCTGGAGAATTTCACAGTAAATTTTAAACTGAAGGAACGGCTGTTTAATAGTGAACGCTTGCAAGTCAGTTATTCGTTTGGCTGATGTAGGCGCTAGAAGAGCTGTCTTCCAAGAGCTGTATTTCAGCTCTGCCCTATGAATGGGCTCAAATGGGTGCCTCATTAACTGTGATAACACAATGCTGAGATGGCAAGGTGGAGGCAGTAGCCGAACTGGGGAAACTTCCAAAACAATCCTTTAAGAAACTGTTTTATGATTCTTGAGGAGCAGAGAGACTATAGATGACTGGTTCGTCTAAATCTGGATATATTGCGGCCAGATGTACCTTGATGGAAGAAGGAGAAAGGCCAGATTTTGCCAGGTGAAGAAGATACGGAAGCATCTGCTCTGGTGATGAATGGATCGGATGCATCCCAGAACTGGAACACCAGATACAAAACCTTTTCCACTTGAGTTTGTATGTCTTAGTTGTGGACTGTGCTCTGGCATGTGAAAGGACCGCCAGACAATCAGATGAGATGGCTAGATTGGCAAACTCATGGAACTCAGGAGCCAGGCCGACAATCAAAGAGAAGTCAGGTTGGTATGACGGACCTAGCCCTGGTTCATTGTTAATAGGTTTGATATTGGTCGCAACTGAATGGGTTTCAGCTGCGAGAGGAGGAGTTCTGTAAATCAAAATTGTCGGGGTCACCTGGGCGCTATGAGAAGGATCCAACAGGGCTCTTTCTTCATCTTTCTGAGTACTCTTGGGATTAGAGGAATCTGAGGAAAAGCGTATGCATAAATCTTTACCCATTTGATCAAAAATGCATTCACCCACGATCATACTTGGTGTTACCAACTGGTAAAGCATTGGTATTTGCGGTTCTCATTGTTCGCAAAGAGATTTAAACTTGGGTTGTCCCAAAGATGAAAGTGGTGGTCTAGAGTTGGTTGATGTAGCTCCCACTCGTGGCATGTTGAGTTGGTTCTGCTTAGAGAGTCTGCAAATAAATTGGATATGCCTGGAACATGTTCTGCTGCAAGAGTTATATTGTGTTGAATTGCGCAGGTCCATAATTGTTGCGCTTGCAAGGACCGTGTAGTTGATCTCGTCCCACTTGGTTTGTTCAAGTAGTGCATACTTGTAGAGTTGTCAGTTCAATCAGAACCGATGTTACTGAAATCTTGGATAGGAAGGATTTTAGAGCGAGCGAGAGGGCCTTGAGCTCTAAAAGACTGATATGCAGAGTTGTTTGGTGAGCATTCCATTTTCCTCTGACCGTCAAGCCCTGAAGATGGGTTCCCCAACCCTTGAGGGAGGCATCTGTTGAAGTTGTATATTGTGGGGCGACGATCAGGAAGGAGCGGCCGATGGAGAAGTTTGGCATGTGTGTCCACCACCACAAAGCTTGTTTCATCTAGGGTGTGATCCAAATGACATCGTCGAAGGAACCGGTGATCTGCAGCCACTGTCTGTCCAGTTCCTCCTGTAGTGGCCTCAAGTGTAATCGGCAATTGGCCATGAGGGGAATGCAAGAGGAAAGCATTCCCAGCAGAGACTTGTAGATCCGTACAGAAACTGACTTTTTTTGTAATGAGATGATGTGCTAGGTTTTGAATCCTCTCCTGTGAGGCGAAGGCTTTTACCTGCAGCATATCGATAGTTGCTCCCAGAAACGTAATGGTAGTTGTGGGCGTCAGGTGTGATTTTTGACGGTTGAGTTTCAGCCCCAGGGTACAGAACAGAGATCGAGATGTCTTCGTATGTCTGCCCGTTTCTCTTGATGTGCTTGCCTTTATTAGTCAATTGTTCAAATATGGAAATATCTGGACTCCTGCTTGTCTTAGATGTGAAGCAACTAGAGCTAATACTTTGGTGAATACTCGAGGTGCTGATCGTAGGCCAAAGGACAAGACCCTGAATTGATAAAGTTCACCGGCCACCTTGAAGCGCAAAAACATCCTGTGTTTGCGGTGAACAGGCATATGGAAATAGGTGTCTTGAAGATCCAAGGCCATCATATGATCTCCTTGATTTAAGAGATGCAGCTCATCCTGAAGAGACACCATACGAAATGATGGTTTCTTTAGGAACTTGTTGAGCAGATAAAGGTCCAGAATGGGGCGCTATTCCCCTGATTTTTTCCGTATTAGGAAGAACCTAGAGTAGAAGCCTATCCCTCTTGAGTTCTTGGCAGTACTTCTATTGTCCCCTTGCGAATCATGATGGTTATCCGAGACAATAGTTCACTGGTCTTTGTAGGCCAAAGGGAAGCTAAGCTGCACTCTAAGGCCGTCTTCCCCTCAGGTGTGTAATGAAGGGTCACTGCAGACAAGACAGTAAACCACACTGACTTTCCCTACGAGTGTACACTAACATTATGAGGTCTACCGCAGGTCAATATCCAATTCAGCAGAGTTCGTTCTGGGTAAGGCTACCAGTGCGCAGTTACAGTGCTGCTCGCGACAGGAGTATCCCATACACGTGTACCCAGCCAGGTGCCCCTTACCCTTATTGCATTGCAGCTTAAAAGGCAGACACTGGCAGTAAATACGCGCAGTCTATTTACTGTGCGCGAACAACCAGTGGTAGGGCTTACACACAGTAAAAAGGTCACATACCAGGTGGATTTGATGGCCAGAACCCATTGTACACCGTACACCAAGGAAATAGAGCAGCCCATGTTCTTCTTCAGTGTTCATTTTGTTATGAGCTACGAATGGTGAGATCAGACATGAAACTGGCATGAACTACATTCCCCTTCTATACAAGAAGTGTGAATGACGGTGACCAAGGATGGTTCAGGACTCAACACGATTCAGTTGTTAGAGGGTAAAAATGTTGTGTATACCTTGCAGATTTATCTAATGTCATTTCAGAATGCTAAAATAAAAGTAATATTTTGTTACATTTATTTAGAAATGAGTTACATTTTATTACTTTTATTTGGGATTTAGTTCACATTGCAGTGTTTTCTTTGTATTACTCTGTTCAGTGGACTAATGCATTCAACTCCAAGAATCAGAGTTTGACCATATGGTCATAGTTTTGGATCCCGGTGGATCAATTCAGCCTTTCATCCTTCATAAGTGAATAACATGATGTTAGAAATGGGTTTCCTTACTGGCTAGGGTTTGCACCCAAGCTAGGCAGAATCCACCACTCTAGTGCGGATAAGGGGATGACACGTCTAAAATAACCCCTGCTCACCCATTTGTAGCTTGCTATGAGCAGTCAAGCTTATTCCAGAGGCAGTGTGTAAGGCATTTGCACATAAACAGTAATACAGTGAAAACACTACAAGAGGACACCACACCAGTTTCAGAAAAATAGCCAATATGTGTGTGTGTGTAAAACAAGACCAAAATGATAAAAATCCATCATACAGTTCCACAATATCAATAAAGCAAAAATAGACTTTATATACAGCTCCTTTACGTCGATAGCTCTGCCGGGGCTATGACAGCGTCGTGAACAACAAATCCAACAGTTCTGGCAGACTGCGGTGTCGCGGGCCAGCTACGGTGTCGAGGAGACCCGTAAAACAGTACCGTTGGCGATGCAGGGCATCGGCCCTTGCGGTGAACTGAGGAGCAGCGGCCGTTCCGGGAATCGGTGCAGGAGTCGTCAGGCCATTAAAGTCACACGCGTTGCAGGTCGAACTCCATGAGTTTGAGGTCCGGAGTGCCGGTGTTGGCAGGCGTCAGGGCTGCGGTGTGAAGCAGAGCGGTGCGACGTGCGGTGCCCTCAGGTCGTGGTGCAGGCAGCGGCTCAGTGACAGTCGTCCAGTGGCGTCGGTGAGACCAGGGCTGCGATGCGAAGTGGGGCGGTGCTTGTTGCGGGGCTGACAGGTCACGGTGCAAGCAGCGGTCATCGTTGCTGAAGCGCTGTCGTCGGTAGACCCAAGGCTGCGGTGAGAGACGGGGCAAAGCAGTGCGCGGGGCCCACAGGTCGCGGTGCAGGCAGTGGTGTTGGTTGACGATCTGGAGTCGATGGCGCCGGCGGGCCAAGGCTGCGGTGTGGGACGGGGCGGTGCTTCGAGTAACCTACGAGCTGTGCCTCCAAACCATGGTGCAGGCAGCGGCGGCAATGTCAGCTTTGATCGGCATTGTAAGTGAGACCAGGGCTGCGGTGCGAAGCGGGATGGTGCTCAGTGTTCTCCACGAGCGATGTTCACAGGTCACGGTGCAGGCAGCGGCATCGACACGTCGTCGGGGATACCAGGGTGGCGATGTGAAGCGAGGTGTGTGGTGCCCACAGGTCATGGTGCAAGCAGCGGCTCGGTGGCACTGTCGGTGAGACCAGGGTTGCGGTGCAAAGTGCGGCGGTGCCCTCTGCGATGCCATCAGATCACGGAGCCAGCAGTTGCGTCATTGATGGCGTCGGGTTACCTTTCTCCTCTGTTGCAGCTGAAACATCCAGTTCCAGGAGCCAGTACCCAGAAAATGTTGAAGTCTTTGATTTCCTTGAGACTTCCAACAGGAGGCAAGCTCTACATCAAGCCCTTGGAGATACTTAGAATGCAGAAAGAACAGTACAGTTCCTTCCCCGCCCAAGACAGAAGCAGCTACTGTAGGCCAACCCAGCAAAGCACACAGCAAAGTGGTAGTCTCTCCTTACAGCTCTTCTTCCTGGCAGGTTCCTTAGTCCAGCAGTAATCTAAAGTTCTGGGGTCAGGGCCCCATTATTTATACTACATTTTCCTTTGAAGTTGGCACAAACAAAGTTCCACCGTCATACATAATCCAGTTCAGCCTGGCTCAGGCCAGGCTTATTCCAGGGGGTGGAGACAGCATTGTGGAAGTCAGACATAGTCCATTCAGGTGTAAGCAACAACTCCTCCCACTACTCTAAATGCAGCCGGGTCGATTAATCCTGGCTATGAGTCACCCGGGAAAGACAGGACACACCCCAAACTCCCCCCCCCGACCGCCCCCACCCCTCAGGTGTCTGTCTAGTGTGAATGCACAAACCAGCCCGTCAGTCTAAAACCCAGTGAATACAAAAATGGCAGAGGCACACAGGATGGTTAGGCAAGAAAATACCCACTTTCTAAAAGTGGTATTTTCAAACACAAAATATCAAAATCATATTTACTAAAAGATGTATTTTTGAACCCAGAGTTCAGGAAGCCTAAACTCCATTTCTCTATCTTGTCCCAATGGAAAGTTATGCTTGTAAGATGTTACAAAGCAACTCCCATGTCAGCCTTTGGACAGATAGCCTTGCAATAGTGGAAAATGAAATACAGTCTTTTACTATCTGGACTTGTGAAACACACCAGTACATGTCCTACTTTTCACATACACTACACCCTGCCCATGGGGGTACCTTGGGCCTACCCGAGGAGTGCCTTACATGTAAGGAAAGGGAAGGTTTGGACCTGACAAGTGGGTGCACTTGCAAGGTCGACATGGCTGTAAAAAACTGCACTCAGACACTGCGGTGGCAGGTCTGAGACACCTTTGAAAGGCTGCCTGTGTGGGCGGTGCATTCAGTGCTGCAGGTCCACTAGCAGCATTAGATTTACAGGCCTCGGCACACACAGTGCACTGTACTAGGGACTTAGTAGTAAATCAAATAAGCCAATCATGGAATTACCAATCCATAAACACAATTTACATGGAGAGCGTATGCACTTTAGCACTGAATAGCAGTCGTAAAGTGCCCAGAGTCCTAAAAGCAACAGAAACAAGGTCAAAAGAGGAGGCCAAAAAGCTAAAAGTCTGGGGGTGAAAAAGCCATGTCTAACACATGAGTACTATTTTGTTGGGACATGATAAACATCTGCTATTCAGTGCCAAGGTGTGAACATGCTCTTTACAAATACAGGTTATGTTATTTACACAAACGTAATAACATTGATGGAAAATATTAGTGAACACTGTTCAAAACACAAGGAAAGAGAAGTAGAGCCCACCACTCAAGCACTATGGTTGTAGCGTAAGGATACTGCTCTACAGAGTCTACTATTCAACTGAGCTGCCAAAGGGTCACTATCCATGGACAGAATTGTGCAGAGCCAGCCGCACAAGGACAAAGAGCTGTACAATACAAATACAGTAACCGCACTAGCTGTGCACACAGGCTTGGATTGCAATTCAACACTCATGCTGCTGCTTAAACATTAGAGCTGTCAGACAGATGAACAAAAAAAACTCACTTGACATAGCATGTGATTGGCTGGACATTGAGGAGTGCTTGTGATTGCAATAATGTAGTAATTGCACAGGTAAAGTCAAGAGGGTAAGGGGCAGCCACTTTCCCACAGAAACATCCCTGTGGCTCAGGTATCACAGGCACACAGATTGAAGGACAGGTGCTTACCTTGTCTGTGGGTTCAATGTCAATCTCAATCTCTTTCCCGGTCAGCGTCTGCAATAACAAAAAAAAGGCAAGTCACAGTTAGTGATCAAGCTATTAGGTAAGTGTGCAGATGTGTTCACTTAAGATCGCATGTTACAGCCTAAAATCACTAGCATGTGAGCCGCCACAGTACTATCTACCCCCTCTTACACAACGCCAAGTATCCTGCTGGTCCACTCAACATTCATCCCTTTCTACCACATTCCCTGCTGAGCTGATTCCTGTACTGACAAAATGAAATACCCTTGGATATTACTACTTATCCTCGACAAACCTCATACACGGGGAATAACCAGAGACTCGACGATGCATTAACATGCATAATTGTTTGTCACCACCTCCTTATGTCTATACAAAACAGGCCAAATGAAACCAGGGAAGATCCTTGGAAGACCACTAAAAAATCTCTACAAAAAACAACCATACCACATAAGAACCACCATAATGATTGACTAACTAGCATCTCACCCAAAAAACATCCTTCGGAGATAAACGCTAAGACCCCTGGATACACCAGCAAACACCCTTAACGGTACTAAAACAAAATAAAAAACACAAAGACCTAATTCACCTCACCAAAGGAAGTTACTGCAAAAAACTGATTAGTGAAGATTCAAGCCATGCCAAGGCGTACTTTATAACTATCGAGCACTGTCTCATCCAAAAAGGACTCCCAAATTAATACGTACTCAAACATACTACAGAGAACCACAATAAAATGGTCATCCATCAAAAAACCTACACATTCCAAATCTTAGATTTCATTAAACTTTTGTTCCAGGTAAATGAATAAAATCCAATGGCAACAATATTACCTCGCCAATTTGAAAGCACATCAACTTATCGTTAGAAGAAGTAGTGCTGCCTTCGCTAAAATCTGGTCAGACTGTTTGCCTGAGGGGGAGGAACAACTTCCACCAGTTTCAAACTTTTTCTACTTCAGTAAAATCATTGAAAAGGTAGTCTCGTCACAATTTCTATCTCACATTTCCAGCAATGATCTCTTGAACTTCTTCCAGTTTGGCTCTCATCCCAAACAGCACAGAAATTGTGAACCTCCTCATCTTGCACAGCATCATACAAATAGAAGTAACCATGGCATACCCTTACATCCCTCATCCCAGTGATTGCTAATGAGGTTACAACTAAAGCTGTAGCCATTTGACTTTTTTTTTTTTTTTTAAAAGGCATGTTGAGAAATCTTCAGATGAAAACACACAAAATGTAATGCATACAGAAGAATACAATATAACAGCGCAAACCAAAATTATGACAATGGAAATTTGAGAGCCCGATCCCCAATATAGGCACAGGAATCAAGGAGGAGGGTGGGAATATGCATACAATAATCCTGAAATATCAGCTGCCTTCTACAAATATTCTTCTAAGTTATATACAGCACAGTTGGAAAGAAAACAGATACATGGTCAATAGAGCTATACTGAAATCAGGTTTCACTGCCTGCTCTTCAACATGAACAGATAAAATCTATATGTATGCTGATGCTGCCAAAAGAATACCAAGAAGTAGTTAACCTAGCACCTTCAGGCAAGACAGCTGGAGTTGATGCCCTGCAGAGCGGGATTTATAGAATTTTTCTACATAAAATATCTCCCTTTTTCTCCAATTAATTAACAGCATCTGTGCTGGAGCCTCGCCACCCGAGACCTGGAATCTTATTGTATTCCTTAAGATTAACCCTATATACAATTTAATTCATACCGGCCCAGATCACTAATGTATGGATGAGGTAACTCTCTTTCTGGTGGGGTGGATACCCTACCTGCAGACTATTCTCAGACATCTGATTGGATTTGGAATCTTCAAAACTCAAGTCACCATTAGGGGATACTGGCTTCATATCTATGCCGGAAGTGATGCCGGATGAAGTCACCAAAGCCCTAGAGAGCTCACCCAGGTGCAACGATGTCAGTTTCCATCCATTTTTTCCAAGCCTTGAGGCAAATGGATGACTGGCATCGACATCAAGTACTGAATTGGGACCTTATTAACTTTCCATATAACACACCCATCAATCGAGGAGGCGGGCGATAACGGTGAGGATCTATAGGTAGATTGAGTATCCACCAGAAAGATTGTTACAGCAGGTAAAGTAACTTTTTCTTCTGATGGCTACTTTTACCTGCCGATTCCTCAACTGCAGAATAGATTCCAAAGCAGTATCCTTCCCTGGAGGAGGGTTAATGGTTAGATAAGGAAGTCCTGCACGACAAATCTTGAAAAGTGGCCATGTCTACCCACTCCAAAACCAGGCAGTAATGCTTAGCCAAAGTGTGTAGGGATGCTCCAGTAACCGCCTTGCAAATCTCTGCTATAGGAAACCCTCTGGCACGGGCAGAGGTTAAAGACTTAGCCCTTGCAGAATGAGCTCTGATACCTTCCAGGGTTTCATTCTTGACCAAAGAGCATAAGGTCTTTAAACAGAGGATAATCCACCTCGAAAGCACCCGCTCCTGGACTGCTTTACCTTTCTTGGACCCCCAGTAGCCAATGAAGAAATGGTCATCCAGTGGTACATCCTAGGTGTGGTCCAGGTAGAAACTGATAAGAACCCAACCTATTAAGCCGCTCCTTCTCTTTTGTGGGATAGAAGGTCAGAATGGTGATGAACAGACCTAAGAGAAAGGGGGTCAACACTTTAGGAAGGAAAGCTGCACTGGTTCCAAACATCAATTTGTCAGGGAAAAATGAGGTGAATGGTGGACGGGAACCCAAGGCCTGTAATTCCCTGACCTGTATTGTCGAGGTCATTGCCACCAAAGACAATGCTTTGCAAATGGAGACTACATCAAAAATATCAAAAGAAGGTCCCACTGGGGCACAACAAAGGGAGCTAGCTGGCAGATACAACATAGGCACCTCTTCAAGAAACGCGTAGCAATAGGGGATTTTAACAGGAAACAGACAAAGCAGCCAATTAGCCCTTTATAGTTCTAACCTCAGACCACCTACCCTCTCTGGGCTAAGGAGAGTGCAAACAGTAGTATTTGTGACAGGGTATATGCTGTTGTCTGGGCACCATGAAACAAGGCTTTTCCATTTCCCAGAGTCAACAGATTTTGTGGAGGGGAGATGAGATGAATGGATTACATAGACCACCTCCGGTCGCAGCTGAAAAGAGCTTAAAAGCCCCCACTCATTCTTCAGGTATGAAGGTGGAGGCCTCTGAGGTTAGAGCACAGCAACATCCCCCAACTGGAAGAGAAGGTCCAGTATGAATGGCAGCTTGACCAGTGGACGTAGGAAAAAGCGCCAAAGGTTTGCATACCATTTCCCTCTTTAGCCAATCCTAAGAGTTAGAGGGACTTTGGCTTGGCGAATCTTCATCAAACTTGAGGAATCAAGGGTGCGGGATCAGCTGAAACTTCCACCTGAACTCACACCCTCCCCCCCACCTCCAAAGTCTACTCACAACAAATACTGGAGGGCACAGCACGGCTGACATGGAGCATTTTCAGAGGAGGCAAGCAAGCCCACTAGAGCAGAGCCTCACCAAGCGAAAAGGTCTTGTATTACCTTCAGCAGGAGATGCCACTTACAAAGTAACTATTGGGTAAAGATAGCTTCAAGGGATTTTACTTAACAGGCAGTTTCATTCCATCATTGCTGATGAATGCCTTAATAGTGGCATCAAAAAATGAAATATCTTAAACATAAATTTAATTAAATCAACAGTGAATACATCTCAACGAAGATGGGTGTATTCCATTTTTAGGTCTCGCCTACGCAGCGCGCATGCGCTGCTTAGGCAAAAATACCTTTTGCCATCGATTCGGCTTTTCAGCCTAAAACGTGCACGCGTTCCATTGCCTTCAATGGCAACGCGTGCACGTTTGGCGATTCACTTGCGGGAGCGAGCGGCGCCATATGGTAGCAATTATCGCTCCTGGCGCCGCTCGCTCCCGCAAGTGAATCGTGCAGGCTCCCTCCTCTCCCCCCTCCCCCTGCTGCCGTGCGCGCGCTTGTTGCCTTTGCTTCCAAATTTTTTTTTTTTTTTTATTTATTGCGATTTTATATAGCGCGAACATTACCCGAAGGTGTCAGAGCGCTTTACAAAAGAACCAGTTGCGTTACATAAGGACTTTGGATTACATGAGTTACATAGGAGATACAAATGGAGGAAAAAAATTGCAAATGTACAAGTTGTAAAGTCACTCAAGGAAGAGATACAAACAGATAAACTCTAAGATCACATAGGAATGGTAGAAGTACAAAGGTCAACTACATATACAAGTGGTTAGAGTTATATATATATATACACAAGATGCAAATTCACACAGGGTTACATTTTAACAGTGATTAGGCTTAGACAATTATATATTACATATATTCTCTTTTCTTATCTGCTTGTTAAATAAACAAGCAGATAAGAAGGCCAGTGAGCTTTTAAAACTTTTGACATGTTCTCATGAAGGTGTGCCTTTTAATATAACTTTTCAGAGGCACTCTGTCTTTTATCAGTCTTTCCCCATTGCCCTTCCTCCATTCCCTTTATCTCTAATACGACACTTCCAGTGGTGTAGTGTTGTATCACGTTTTTAACAGTCGTGCCTATACTTACTCCGGAATCTAACACACGCTCCCTCGCCAAAAAGCATACACACAGACACTGGTATTCAACAGAAAAGCAGAAGTCCATGTGTCTATGTCGGCGACAGCTCTTGGTCGGCTAGCCAACTCTAGTTCCTTAGCCTTAGACCCTTAGTACCGTGTCTCCCTGGGAAGCAGCTTAACAACACCAATAATAGTGCATGTTCTAATCTGTTCTCTTGTGAGCGCCCAGAAACACCGTTATACCCGTGTGTGGCAAGTTTATTGCATTTAGTCACCATTTCACCTTTTGATGTCCCCCTCCCTCCCCTGAGCAGAGCCACCAAGATATCCACTCCCACAGACAGGTCCTTCTCAGCCTGTACTGCACAGTTATCATTCTGTAAAATTCCTACTTACCCTTTCTGCAGGGACTCCAGCCACCACTCCGACAACTTTGTCCCCCGTCTTCACTGACCCACCTTTCCCTCATCTTCAGCTCCCTTCCTCTTTTCCCTTTGTTCCAAGTATTTATCCCACACTCTGTGATACCTCACAAACAGGTCCACTAGTTTAATCTCGCCCAACCCTTCTATGCTGTCTCTCTGAATGCCACCCCATCCACTATCTCTTCATCTTTCTCCCACATAACCAGTCCTCACTATTTCTGTTTTTACCTTTCCCCTAAAAACTCCGCCCTGAAGCTGTCCGCTGAACCCATTACGCATTCCTGTCATCATCACAAAATCTGTGTCACTGACACGTCTCCCTCCCGACCCTTTAGTGCTAGGTTTCTGCAGGATGGCACCCTCCATTTTGCTTCCGCCTCCTAACTGCATCTACCTCCATGCCTTCCCCCGCCTTTCTTCTTTCACCTTCATCATTGAACACTCTCCTCTCACCAAACCAGTCCACGTCACCTCTCCAGTACTGCTATTTGGCTCCAAATCACACCTTCACATCCATATACACTCACACATCTTAAACACACAGACCCACATACATCTGTCTTTCACACATACGTCAAGCAGTCACACGTGCACACACCAAATGCCATTCCGCCAATATATGTAATGACAGCATCACCCGTCATAAGGCACCGCTGCGCACCATCATGCTAACACATTCACCTTTACATACACATCAAACAACTATACAAACATGGGAGCACATGTACCGTCCCACCAACACATACCATAACTTACAAAAGCACAAAAAACAATGTCACATACAAACCATCCCCAGACCCTAAAGCTATCTCTCTCACACACACACACGTGCAATCCCACAGATATTAAACAGAGCTTGCAGTGCTTCTGTTTATGTACCATTGTATGTACACGAGGGATGCTTGCACTGCTGATGCATATTCTGTGCTGATACTGTTCTGTGCAGGTGAATGTGTACTTCTGTAAACTGCTTTTCTCTGTATGTCAAAGGGGATCTTACGTCAATTATTTTCCAGGTTTCTCACGCAGCTGGTTTCTGGTTGAAAGAACTTTGCTCTTCAGTAAAACTGTTTTGAAATTCTTTGGGTTAGTATGCCCATCCTCCGCTTTTACTGTCTCTGTGCCACGGCAGAGGCAAGTCCCACAGCTGCTGCACAATACATTAGCTTTCTCAATAAACAAGTCATAACACTTATATGGAGTTTAAATTGCACAACTGCTCACCAAGCTAAAAAGTACAACAAAAAATGATTTTTAATCACATAGGTGAAACCTATTTCATTTACCAAATCGTGTTTCTCCTATACTGCATTTAGTTTTGCCACGGTATAATTCCGCAATGCGGGTTTATTCCACAGTAGCAGTTCTGGCCTCACCGAGAGTTTGTTTTGTCTTTGTTCACCTCAGCAATGAGAATTTCCACTTCCTCACCTGTGAAGCACTATTTTCTTTTTTCTGCCATCGCTCTCTTCTGGTTCCTGGCTCTCAGGCTGTTTCTTTGTCACATATTCTTCCAGGCTTCTGAACCGCGTCATAGTCCTTTCTTATGTCTCTGGGTGTGCGGCCCCTGCACACTTGTACAATTTTTGATTATTTGACGGCAGAGAGGTTGGGCAACTGGATTCTGATTCTCCAATGAGCAGCCCAGCCCTGCTTCCCTGCTAAGGAAAGGGAGTCCAGCATGTCCCCTCCCAATATTAATCTGTCTCTCTTGTGAGATCCCATTAGGTACCTGAAGAAGAGTTTTCATTTTCCAATGTGAGGAAATTTGGGTTGAAACTTTACTGGGTGGGCTACAAACTGTTTCATACATCACGTGCCATTCTTGTAGATTTGCCCTTCGTCCGGTGGTGTTTGTGTGTGACTTGTAGTGATTTTGTAAATATCACTGAAGACTGTTGTCCCTGGATGCGCACTGTATTCCTAAGCAACTTTGTGGTTTTGTTCATTCTTCATAATAAAAACTGTTTAAAAATGATTTTACAGTGCAACACTGAAGGGATAGGAGTTAGAGAAAACGCAGAGCCTGGGATTTGTGTGACAGCCTGGAGCACGTCTGGTCTGTTGAGAGATATGCTGCCCAGCTGAATTCCAGAATTCCCTGCTTAGTCAGTACAAACTTGTGCTGCACACACTGAGGCTGCAATACCACAAACTTTTTGACTGGTGCGAATTCATTTCCTTGGTGGTAGGTAAGGCAGTGCTAAGTGCAAACACTTTTCAACATTGTATTCTGAAAGTACATTTTTGTACGTAGTAATGTGTGATGAGAATGTTTGTACATATTTGTTGTGTTAAAGTTTGCTGTTTGGTGAGTTGTAGTTTTCTGTACTGTTGTGTTTTTGTGCGGCTTTATTGCACTGTGTTGTTCTGCTGTACAGTGGCTATTGTGTTGCATTCTGTGCTCACTATTTTGTTGTGACCTGTTAAGTTTTTCTTTTGTCGTTGTATTGCTTTGTGTTACTCTATTGTGCTGTTTTCTATTATTTACGTTAAAGGTGCCAACATTTCCAGTCAAAAGCTAGACATTTTTTTTTCATTCCAGTGACAATCAATTACTACTGTCAAAGGTGGTAAAATGCCACTGCTTGAGTTCTTCAGCTGTTTAGGTCTACAGTCAGCCTGAAACAGTGACAGAGACATTTCTTAAATTAGCATTTTCAGGGCTGTATTCCATTAAGAAAGCCCTGTAAGTTCTAAGTTAAGACAGCACTTTGGGCTGACTGCTGAATGAAATAGTTTAGCAGTGCTGTTTTACCACTGTAGACATTGATAAATGGTGACTTGTTCCTGGAACTTTAAAGGCTTGCGCTGCTTTCCACTGGACATGTGGCATCTTTGGTTGATAGATTTAAAGTAAACAACAGAACATAATACAATAACATACACAGAGCAGCATAGCAACACAATTAAAGCATAACAAGGAATGTAAAAAATGGAATGTAACACACTAACTGGATAACAGAACATCAACGTTCTGTAACAATCTAGCATAAGAACACAACAACATAAAAAACAGGAGAACACATCGCTACCACAACAAAATGCCACCTAACAAATATACTCTAAACAATGAAAATAAAAAGAGAAGGAATTAAATTAAAAGTAAAAGAAGAAAATTGTAATCTGTGAGATTCCATGTAACAAAATACCTACTTACTGTCTTTTGCACAGTGTAATAACAATCCATTCTTAGAATCCTATTGCCTTTAAGACACACTTTTCACAGTATGTAGATCAGTAGGTGAGGGATACTTGCTTTGTCATCATTTTTCCTAATAAACAGATAAAACCTATGGAATCTGACAGAACATTTCCCAGTGGACCAATATGATCTATAGCTTTTACAATTGGTGTGATACCATAATCGAGACAGGCTTACTGAAGTGAGCATTCAACTGGCAACAATGATGCATACAGTCATAAAATTACAAGTACGTTCAAAATTACAGTTGACAAAACAATATTAAAACTCTCTCAAAAGGGCCTAGCAAGACGAATCACAGTGAAACCTCAAGGTTTGCCAGGAGTGGGTGACCAACACCTATGCCTTTGGCTATTACAGTAATCTGTGTGATTTCATGTAGCAAAAAACATGTTTACAGCCTGTAACACAGTGTGATTACAATCCACTGTTAAAGGTCTATTGGCTTCCATCCTTAATTTGCAAAACAATAAGTGCCAAGGCTATCTTCAGCAGGCCATCCCAGCTTGCACCACCCATTGCCACTGCCAGCGTTGCCAATGACAGTACATACACAACTATTAGCCATCACACTGCTACATGTGTGACAATTCAGACTGTTAGAAGCCCCCGAAAGCTGTAAGATTGGTTTAGGAGGCAATTATTAGTTGTTTTAATGTCTATTTGGTCAATAAACAACTCTTGTTGTGCTCATCTCTATATTACACAAACAGCGCCACCAAGTGGCAGCTGTCATAAGTGCCGGTGTTGACAATTAAGTGCCGGTGCCGAGCACTGGAAACCACCGCCTCAAATTAAGCACTGATTGTCTTCAAGAAATGCTTTTCCCAATAAATAAATCAGACCTACTACCTTTGTCACGACGTTTCATATTAAATAGATAAGATCTATGACATTGAGCATAACATTTCCCAATAAATATATTAGGCCTATGGCCTTTTTCATTGGTTTGTCACCGTAACCAGCTCAGGCCTACTTTATTGAGCATAAGCATCAGGCATGCAGTCATAAAATTACAGATGCAAATAAAACTACAGGTGACAAAGCAAAATACTGTCTCCTAACAGGACCTATCAAGAATCATCCAAGGGCAAATTTCTAGCTGCAAGGTTTGTCAAAGGTGCTAATCGACACCAAAACCAATGCCTACTATGGTAACCTGTGAAAGTCCACGTAACAAGATGCATGAAAATGCAGACTGTAATACTAAGTAATAACAATCCGCCATTCAATGCAGATTAACTTTATCATACGCTTTTCACAATAAATATGTTAGGCCTACTTCCTTTACTGTAACTTTTCATATTAAACAGATCAGACCTATAGATGTGATCATTGACTTGCTACCATAACCAACTTATTCCTTCTGTTTTGAGTATGAGCTTTTCCATAAGGCAAAATGTGTGATACAAGCACTTATTTTTCAGTAGAAGCACACAAACTCTGCCAACCAAATGCTGTGCTCAAGGTAAACAAGCATTGGCATAGCCATTAGGCCTCGCTTTTGGGACTTTATATAAGTGTTTAGCCATGCAACAGTTGATATTGTGCTGCATAACTAAATACTTATAAGGTCCCAAAAGCGAGACCTATTGGCTATGCCAATGCTTGTTAAGTTTATAATCAGAAGTACAAAATTAAGGGTACAAGCTTTTCTCATGTGCAAAGGTGACAGAAATCCACAATCACATGATGCAATTTGTCCCGGTCACCAATGTACTATGACTCTATTCAAATAATTAACTTAATGGAAACTATCCTATACATAGGAAATAGATTTCCTACAAACAAAATTACTTCTACAAAATAGAAAATGGGGTAATGCGTCGACGTTTCGGTCATTTATGTTCTCCATCTATAAGACCACCTTCAGGACATAACATTCACATGAAGAACAAAGATCCTTTGATAAACAGATCAATCAAAACACTTGTAAATAGATACTTGGCCTCAATGTGTCCGTATGCTGTCACCTTTCAAATGCTGTGTGTAAAATCAGTGGGTTGTTCTGTTCAAAGCGTGATGTGTCGCGTTCCTTTAATAACTCCATATACCGCTGTCTAGAATCAGCGTTCCTGCATGGCATCTCATTCACAGATTGAGACAGACTTGTTAAGTAACGCCAGCTCAGGCTGTTGGCCCTGACATTTAGAGAAGCAGGTAGTGAATGGTCATAATTTTCATACTGGTGTGTTAACTCGATGATAGAAACCAATTGTCCCAGATAGGATTTTGTGTAGCGTGATTTTATATGATCAGCCCATTTTGCTTGCGATACCCTATTTCCCAGGGAATCTGGCTTGTTTTCAAGCCTTTTTACATTTTGCCAGAATTCCTTTTGGTACTTTCCAGCTAGTAATCTGCAGTGTTTGCCACTGACCCTCGTATTAGGTCTTTTTTTCCTCCCACAATGTGATGCAGTAAAGCATTCTTCTATTTTTGTAGGTACTGGGCTGCCACCTTGTTAAGTTTGTTCTTAGTACAGTTTTTTTCTGCACTTTTAAGGGCCATTTTCAGTCTCTTAACTTTAAGAGTATACTAGAGATAAGGATAGTATGGCCTGTTTAGCATGAGGATGATATTATAGAAGCCGATTGTATTCTTAAGTTAATTGCATATTAGGATTGTAGACAAGTACTGATGGAATACTTAACTTCGGTTAAGTTAATACACAGCTCGGTGGCTAGCATCAACACTTGCCATGTTTGGAATGTGTCCAATGAAACTTTGCTCCATTTTATCCTCTTTATAAGAGCGTACATACCAGAACGATCTGAAGAGACCTGTTACAATGATTTTGTGTGTGGCGTGAATAGTTCTGTCATGGTTTTGCAAAGAGTCTATCATCTTTTCAAGAGCACCATGTGGAGGTTCAGGTATACATTGATGAGAATTGAAATGCTCCTGCCAGCATCCATGAGATGGTTAAGTGCCACAGACTAGAGTGAAGGTTGATAGGTTTGTGGGGGTTGACACATGTACAGATAAGCCGCCTGATGGTCTACCACAGTTGCTGCACTTTTGGGCCGGGTTGCAGATTTCTTCAAACCCTCCTATAGAGGTCCATTCAGTGCTCCAAGTTTCATGCAGACAAAAAATGTTCTATGATTTTAAGAAATTCAAAGTGCCGTCCTGCACCAGCAGTTGTTTGAGGCCTGCAGCTTTACAGAATAGGAGTGACAGCTGAGTGCTGTTTCTGTGTTCATAGTGGGCAGTGCTAAGAATAAGTTGGGTTGTTAATTGAGGCTAATGTTGCCGAAAGCAAGCTTCAATCTGCTACATTTTCTGTAACAAAGGTGAAAGTGACAGAACACTCTCTTGAACTATTATCTCTGATGTGTATGTGGATCTGTTTGTTTAGGTTTGAGGAAGGGTCTGTGGCACCGTTAGCCTCCTGACAATACGCTTAAGTTGACCCTAGGTGTCACACTGTATGGAGGCCTGGTAAGTACAAATGTGTATGCTTGAAAAGCTGCAGAACGTTACTACTGTTTGAAATGACTTATCTGCCTATTGAGCGATAAAGTGGGACAAAAGTAAGTTCCAACTAATATTTTTTCTCTGGGTTAATGCAGCTGTCTTACGTATTTGTGCAATTGTCTTTACCTAGGACTTCGTTCACAACACTGTTGTCGCCCAGAGCAAGCTGTATGTTGGGTCCTGAGCTACTTTACATTGGTGAACGGTAAGGTGATGTCAGCATGAATCAATGATGTGCTTGTTGTTTCACTTGGTGAGTTTGTCGGAGTGCTGGACTATGTCATAAGTGTGTGTATGTTGTTTTTATTAATGTCCTTGTTCAACTTTAATCTGATCATAGTGGTGTCAGGTCATCATCACCATTGACTATGGATACTGGGAAGAGCTTGTTAGATTTTGTGTTTGCATTTGGAGCCGCGTTTTGATGCACGTTGGTTAAAGAAGTTATTTTTAGGCTTATTTAATTTTTTAAGCTTGTTCTTTTTACCTTCTGCTCACCCATTTGCTTAAAGATGCAAGTACGGAGGCACACTGAGGGGAGGCAGTGTCTTCCAGGGTTTCTGTGATCGTACCTGTGTTTGAATCTGTAGGTTTCCATGTTGGTCAGGGGAGGTCGATCAGTGTTTCAGACAGGGTCGCAGACTTGTGCAACAGCTGCCTACGAAGATATGTCAGAGTTGGCTATATGCCATGTACAGCTGTTGACACGAGGAGCAGAATCTAATTTTAGCCCATTTATCTTTGAGGTTTCAACGAGGAAGGTGTGCAAATCAAGACGCATTCCCAGTTTATCTGCTGTTGGAGTGCAGGCATCGGTAGGTGGTACTTTGGAAGTAATATGGCTACCTAATGTATCTTCAATTTGCTAAATTTCAAATCTAAATTTGCTATATGGTAAACAAAGAATTGTATTAAGTCCATCTAAAATTCTAGTGTGTGCGAATGCCGTGTTAGAGGACTTATAGCCAGCAGTATAGTTGAGTAGATAGAAACTAGTAAGTTATCAGTAGATGTTCTAGAAACTTTCGGTACAGCTGTATTAGTAGAGTCCCTAACTGTAGATGTTGGAGTCTATGGTCGAGGATAACGATCAATATAACCTTTATTTATTTTCTCATTCCAGCAGTGGATTTGTGCAATTGTTACTGTTTCCACCGCCCTTAGTTGTGGGGTGAATGATGGGTGAGTCGTTCCATGGGGCCAAATGCAGTGGATCTTTTGTGGGTGCAAAAACAAAACAAAAATGCCTCTACAGCAGCTCCTTCATGTTTTTTAAAGTAATATTTGATTGAGGATGTCTTGGCCTTAGCTGAGGGAGTGTTGACCTAAGAAGGAGGTTAGACCTCCTGGGGGAGGGGGTTGCGATTAGATTGTTTGGGTTGTTCCAAGGAGAACCTTTTAATTTTGGATGGTGATAAGATCAGGCTTGAGTGGAGCAATTGGCCACATTCGTCCAGCTTTGACAGACTCAATTAGTTGAGCCTCATTAGAAAAGCTTTTTGCAAGAGCTTCCAGCTCTGGAAACATGTTGAGGTATGTGATGTTTGCCTAATATGCTTCTTAGGAGTGGTGTGAGGTATTTTAAGACCAGAGCATTAAGGAGCTAAGAGGTAGTCCCAATTATGGCCTGTCAATTGCAGGCCTGTGTGGTCTGAGAAGTCTATGAGCACTTTAAGGTCAGTGGTGCTTATGACTTGGAGCTATCAGAAGGCTCTGGAGCCAGACTCTGCAAGGAGAAGTGAAAGTCTGAAACTGTTACAAGCAGTGGAGTGCAGACATGTAAATCAGTAGGACCACCACTACAGAAGGTCCTCACCCCCTTACTTCTTTCTTTGTGTTAGTCTGCTGCCTTCTCCAGGGGACGGTCGGTTTTAAATATCTGAAGTCTTACATCCAGGGAGTTGGGAGTGGCTTTGCAGAGATGATACAAGGAATGGTGATGATAGAAAGAGAAGGAGCAAAGTGGGAAATCAAATTTAGTCCATTGTCTGGACAGAACCAAGTAAGGCCTATGGAGGGTGCGGACAGTCGGGGGCCGAGTACCTGAAACACACAAAAGGTGATGGGAGGAATGTTTGCAATTTGTCTAACCACTGGCAATTGCTCGGGTAGCACCCCAACCCATTGTTCTTTTGCTCACTACTTCACCTCAATTTGGACCCAGCCATATGCAAATCAGTCTTGACCCTGCTCCTCATGGAAACAGTTGGTCACATCAGATTATATGCAGGCCTCTAGAAATCTACTCGCCCATGCACTATGGAGAGTCAGATTTTATCAGGTCAACCAATTTTTGGGGTCTGCTAGCCCGGTCTGGAGAGAGAGCTCAAGCTGGTAAAGAACAGGTGTACTGTTCACTCAAAGTGAATGAGCAATAAAGATGCCTTGAAATATTGGTTTTCATCATGTCACATTTGCTGTGCGTTAAAAGAAAGAGGTCAAATGTCAGCTTATGTTTTCTGACCAAGTCATGCTTATTTTATTCAAGAGATTGGTCTTTTCTTTCTCTAATTGCAAAGTTAGAGGATTTTGTAAAGTGAACTTTATAACAATCGAGGTGGGCACACATTTAAATTGCTTGTTAATGAACTGTACAAATATTTTAGAATATATTTCTGTAGCTCTTTTTTGTACTTCTTAAGTGAGATGACAACAAAGATTTTAATAGGATCAAAACAAAGCAGAAACCTTTACTTGTTGATGTGCAAATGATAAATATTTGCTTAAGTCCGGTTTCCACACAATATCACTAGTATGCTTTTTAGTTTTATCCGTTACACTGCATGTCAGAGGGAAACTTTTTGGCCATTTCAATGGGAAATGTCTGTTTGTAAATGACAGAGCACTATCACATCATGCTTTAGTAATACATATTTATTGAGTTTTTAAAGATGAACTGAGAAACATGTCTGCCCCCGCTCTGATGACAATATCATTAGTGAAATAAGAGGCACGTCATGTGTTCCATATATACATATATATGCAGGCTACATTTTTATTATACATGGAGCAAAAGTTTAATCTATTAAATCAAACAAAAGAGGGGTTCGTTTTGAGTGATAAGCCCTGCTGGTCTATTACTATACAACTTGAAATGGTAACTATGAATCTTGGAGCTTTGTTGGTTTATGGAGGGGGCGGTTAATGGAGTATTTCACTGCAAAGTACAATGTGGAACGGGGCCAGAAAAAGTTTGGTTAGGGGTGGGTGGGAGGGAGGGATAGCCTTTATTTACTACATTACATAAACCTGTTTGTTAGATGTTGTTGGCATAACAGCGCAGACTATAAGATACCACTTATGGCTTCCTCTAGGAACCATAGACTGCCGTATACGGCTGAGCAACGAACTGCTATGCCTTACTGTATTTTGAGAGTATCACTGTTAGCGTAACTGCCTATTGAATTCTTGGACTACACTGCGTATATACATGTACACTTTGTAATGGTGTATATGGTAATGGCTGCTGATTGTCACCCGACAAAAGAAAGAATGAAAAATCTAATAAAATATGTTGTTAAAAAATAAAATTTTAAAAAAAAGGGAGGGGTTCGTTTGTTTCTACAGCAGACAAGCTGAATTCACATATACGAGAGTACTCTTGTATGCGATAATGAAGAAAATACTTGTCTAGGATCACACAGTTTGGTCAAGCAGGGAAGCCAAGATTGATCTCAAATTGCCCAGTTTTACACAATGCAATTCAGCCAAAAGAGGTCTCTCTCTTTCTGACATCAAAGGTTAATTATTTATCCTTATTTCTAGGAGGAGGAGATTAGAGTGAAGGGACGGGCAGAATCCGTATTTTATTCATAGCAGTTTCACATAGCACGACCCTTGCCCAAGGATGCAAGTGCGCTTCAGAACAGAGATGTTACACGGTAACTTACACCTTTTTTTGGCACAGGTAGATTTTCCGGATTCACAGAGTGCTGAATCCAGGCCAGGATTCAAACCTGGTTCCACATGTTGCATGGACGACAACTGTAGCCATTAAACAACATCGGCTCCGGGGAAAGCCCAGCTCGTTGTGGGATCGAGGTTCCAAGAGGACCTCGAGTTGACTCTGGGTCGCCCACCTCTAATAAGGACTATGGTGATGACCATAACTTGACAGCTAAGTGGGGCGAGGGGGACAGAATGCATAGTTTTGATATCGTATTGCTATTTATGTGGCGAATTCTAATCCCTTAATATATTAATTTGTGGCGCAATGGATAGTAACTGCCTCTTTAATATCAACTCCTAAGTCTTTGCATACCACACATAAAGGACGGCTGTCATATTTACGAGTAGGTGTAGCAAGTGAGTTAGAAAGTCTACAGGAGGAGTTTTATGTGGGACGGGAGGATTTTTAAACCGAGTGTTTTTTAGAGCAGTTTGCCAAGCTAGCTATACCCATGGGGATGCCTGCCTACGCCCAACTCTAAAGAAAGTCCATTGGTCGTAACCTCCTGAGAGTTTCCCATTGTCCCAAATGGTTAATCCAGACCTGTCAATCACTCATCGTACATAGCGACGCCGTACCTGGCACTATAGAATCACAACTCCAGTGCAATCACGGTGTCAGAAATGAATAACTACCAGGAAATAGAACGTTTTCCCTGCATACGGATACTAGTGGCACAGCAGACACCACTGTTTCATGAAACACTCATCGTGACGTCCATCGACTTTAGAGCCCATATAATAATTGGGTGAGAACTCGCTTCTCGGCACGTACTTGTCACGATAACGTAGTCTCTTTCCTCGCCCGCCTCTCCCCCCAAATCAATTACCCTCGCAAATGGCTAACACTCTCACCTTTACTTTGATTAGCATCTTCCAACGTCAGGTTCTTCGTCCCCACCGCCTCACATAAACTCAGGAAGTGACCGCGCACCGATTCCTGCCTCACTTCCGTTTACAGGCAGCCCGGCACCAGGCAAAACGCGTCACCACGCACTGCGCTTCGCTGAACTCAGACGGTATGCATCTCCCACCCCTATCATAGATCCCACCCCTCCGATGCAGGGAGTTGTTTCTTCGTGGACCACACCTCCCTGGGCGTTCTATCGCAGTTAACGTCATCCTCGCTCTTCCACTGGGCCACTAAACAGCACATGCCGACGCCGTTCAATAAGAAGTTTGCTGGCTGCCAGGTGGACGCTCCTTTTGCCTGTTCTCCCTGAAGATCTTACGTCTGTCATGTTTTGGTTCATGTCTTGGCGCATCCCTTTACTTATGATGTTTTCGTTCACCACAATCCTTCTCATTTACCGCCAAAACACCTGCTCGGAACTCGAAGGATTTCTGTCATTTATCGACAGCAGCATTTTATATGACCAATGGCAGACAAGGTCTGACTGGGGCATAACCCGGGCGCCAAAATAAAACATTAGTGAATCAGATAGCTGACAAAGAGGCCCATATTTGCAAATACGGCATTCTTGAACTTGTAAAGATATGTTATATAGGTGTTTTGCAAGGAGACTACATGCATTGAGCTTGCATGTGGTAAATATCATGGAAATCAATAGTAAAAACCGCCTCACCAGACAAGACAAAAAAAACTAGCCCCCCCAATAGGTCTCGCATTTGCTAGAGCTCTTGGCGTAGTGAATGACAAAGTCTTATATCCATGTGTTATTGAGTGTATGTATGTGGTGGAATTATGTGAGTTGGATTGGAATTTTATAGTTGTAGAATTGAATTATGTGGTGTGGAGTGAATTTGTGTAGTGTGATTATGTGGCATGGTAAGCAGTGGAATTATGTGGATAGTAATTTTGTGGTATTGAGTTTGCTGGAATTATGTGAAGTGAGATTGTGTGTTATAGAGTGTAATTATGTAGAATGGTATTTTGTGTTGTAGAGTGGTAAGTAGTGGAGTTTAATTACGTAGTGTGCTGTTGAAGTTTGTGGCATGACGTGGAATTCTGTGGTGTGGCTTGGATGTATGTGGTGTGTGTTCAGCAAAAAAATCCAGAGTGACCCTGGAGAAGGGCAATACAGCATTAAATGCCCGTACACCCTAAACTGGAACTGCACATTTTTTCCCTGAAATAAATTGTGTCCCAAATTAATGGAATGAAAACTGCACACACGGCATGATTATATAATATCCATATGTATGAATGCACTGCAATATTGTTAATAGTGAGAAGCACCCTACTAACTCAAGCATATTAAAATAGCATTGCATATGGACTCCACACGAGCTGGTACAATAGAACAATATTTCAAATTGGTTAGCACCAAATGAGAGTAGCATGACTAACTGAAACCCTTGTATTTGAATAAACAATGGATTCTCACAGAGTAGCGTCCAACCAGTCCACAAAGCAATTCAGTGCCTCGTTAGGGGTGGTAAAATCTAAACGAATAATTGGACCATACCATCCACGGAAATTACAGTCCATCAGGCAAATCAGTTTCCTTGAAAGCACAAGTTACATAGTTGGCAAGTGACAACCCACGTCAAGTGTAATACATTCAAGCAGTCGAGGCATTACAGCCACTAATGTACTTTGCAACTGGTTTACGAGCCCAGCATGCAGAGTGCGGTTCCCTAGGGTGGGTGAATGTGACCCACATGAAATTGGGCCACTTGTCAAGTACGAGAATGTGAGGTCTGAGGCGCTTATCTGCAGGTTCTCTCCCTGTTTTTACTGCTCTGTCACGGAATTAGACTAATAAACCTGCATCTATAGCTTTAGGCAGACTACTAACAATTGCAAACAAAACTACCCAGGGCCACAACTGTGTGTTGTGCATGTCACTCACAGAGGATTGCACTATTTGAGAGTAAACCTTCCCATGCAGCTGCTACTCCCAGTGGGCGTATGTCCTCAGTTATTCCGAAATCCCATTGGTTTAGGAAAGACACAATGGGAGGGCGTAGAAGAGAAAAGCCGATAGAGTGGCACGGGAGGGCTAGAGTCTCAGAGTCCGTGACAACTGTTCCAGGAAGTACAAGTTGACAGTTCAGGCTAGATAGAAACGAGAAGTGGTCAATGGCAGAACAGGAGACAAAGGAAAAAACTAAAAAGCCACACAGCATGACAGGGCAGTCGCCGTCTCCATGCAATGCTGACTCACCCTGTGCGGCGGACACATGTCAGGATAATTGCAGTGTGTTCCGTAGTACTCTGCAGGGGTCCCAATGACTCAAGATGAAGCCCACAACTCCTGGCACCTCTCACAATATTTGCGAGCGCCATCTTCTCTGCAGGCACATTGACTAACAGCGCTGTGCGCATGCGCCAACAAACATCGCCATCTTTTTTAGGGCAGTCGTCATCTCCATGCAACGCTGACTCACACAACGCGACTGAAGAAGGCAGCGCGGAGTCCTTGAAGCGGGCGCTGTGCTGAAAAAATAACTAGATTAGACTACTCAAACATGATTGCGGGCGCCATGCTGAAACATGAAGTGCGGCATAAGGAGACAGTACTTGGCCAGTGCTCCATGGCAGGAAAGTGGAAACACAAAGGAGGGAACAGAGGAAGGATAACCCAGTAGTAAGCAAGGATTTCTACAGGACACTGGCATAGACAAATAAAAAGCAATGGCAAGGAATGGGAGGAGTTTAACTCCACAAACCAAATACAACAGGTCGCTAAGGACAGTGCAAGCGCTGTCTAGGCTCGACCTAAAAAGTGGTGCCCATACACTGACCTATCAGACCAGGCACTGCCTGATTGTCCTATTGGCCAGTCCGACCCTGATAGTGGCCCTGAGCAATTTTAACAGGTGCAGTGATAGAGTTGTACAGTGGCTTCTGCACGCACATTCAAAACCTTTTTGAAGAAGCTGGCACCTGTATGCCTTTCTAGAACACAGTCGCTGTGGCCGATCTGCCTCAAATAACAACGACCTTCTAGGTAACAGCTACACCTCAATGCGAGAAAACCAATAAATCAATGCAAACAGCAGGTCTCTAACTGACAGCAGCAGGACTTCCAAGCTGTTGACATGTAATATCATATAGTGTGAGGACTTGCAAATGTTCCTTTCTGTGAGTTAAGTACCCACTCAAGTGATTCTTCTGCAGCTTACATGTCACTCATGCTTTAATTGTACATGTTCCTTGAGTGATGAAAGCTTGCACTCGTCTGCTGTGCTGAATATGTTCTGCAGGGAATGGAAGACTGTATTTGCTACCTTCTGTGAAGACAGGGAAGCTTGCTTTGCTACTGCCATGCTGTACCTGCACTGTGAGGAAGCAAAGCTTGCAGTGCTGCGGCCTGATCTGTGCATGTGATGCGATGGAGAAAGCTTGTGCTGCTGCAGTAGCTGTACCTGTTCTCTTAAGCAGTAAGCTTGCAATGTTTCTGTCCAAAGTGTACCTGTTCTATAAAGGGGCGTTTCAGCTGGTGTTGCCCCATCTTATGTAAAAAACAAAAAACAAATTGCATATAGAATGCACTTGCATAACATGCCCTATGAGTTGTTTCACAATATTTATGTGCAATTGCAATACCTACAATCCTGAGGAAGGCACATGACCCCCATAAGAGCAATATTTGAGTGACAGAAAAGTGAAGCTGGTTCCACAGTTCAACCTTCCAGTATTTAATTTTGTGGAAGGGATACACCAGTAAAATAATTTCTACCTCATTCACACACAATGTTAATATAGGTCTGATAGTTTAACAAATGGCAAACATAAATGTCAGAATAAGAGAAAAACCCACACACAAACAAGGGAAACCGTAACCTTTGGATGCTTCCCAATGCTAGATGTGGAACCCACTGTTGAAGAATACCATACTGGTCAGGTGCGGGTTCATCATTCTATGTGAGTACGTGCAAGAGGTTGGCTGTTTCTTCCAGGAGTTTTGTACATCTTACAGATTTATCTGTGTTGACAGATAGCATATAACAGTCCACTACCTCTTTAGTGTGTTAGCTACCTGTGTTGTACCTGTCCTAGAAGTGTGAGAATCATATAATGGTTCTCCTGCTAGTGCCACCTGTCCCTTATTCTTTGTGAAAGATTGCTCTGCTGCTGTCCATAATGTATCTCTGTTGTGTTGTAAAGCTCAGTATAGAACGTTCCACAATACAAAATACTTGCCATTACTAATGCTTGTTTTAATCCATGAAGTGAGTGACACGACAAGTGTACAGAGTTTACTTAAGGTTTCATGTGTGAAACAAGCAGTTTTTTAATGTATTACGCAACTTTGTAAAATTTGAAAGCAGATCTGACAAACACTTACTTGACCCTATTGTTGCCTCTGGTTCTTTTCTTTCCAAAAACCCTTCTCTCCCAGCCCGTGACTGGACCACTTTGCAATTCCCTGTTGTATTTAGGTCCCCAATGGTTCATTTACTTCCAATAAACAGCTTACTACTAGTTTTCGCAGCTGGACGAAAATACGGTGCACTGACTAGACCGATTTTCTTTTTATGGTTCTTGCAACACATCCCTCTCTCCCTTTGGCTGCTGCATCGGCAGATCATTACCGTTGCTGGCTTGCAAAAGTGGGAGCATCTGTCACCAATTAAATAACCTCCCACTGTGCACAAAAAACCTTCTGAGGTGTGGTTCACATCTGAACTAGCCAGAGGTAAGTGTTATGGCAAAAAAAGCTAAACACACCTGGAGATCTTCTTACAATATATTAGAAAAAAAATAATTATCACCTCATTATATAAACTTATAAAAAAATATCAAAGAGGAGTGACCTTCCCATATGTAAAACTCAATTAATTCTGCCACTAATTCCACCAGCACGATCATCAAGATAATAAAAAACCTCCTTGACCCCACCACATTGTCCTATCTCAAAATCTCTGTGATGCTCTATCATGTTTCTTTGAATCCAAAATGTAAGAAATTTACCAGTCCTTTTGACCTTTAGCTTCTCTATCAGACCTACCTGAGATTTGCTACCTCTTTTTGAACCCTTTGTTCTCCTTTGACTCGACAAGATTATCTTTCTTCTGAACTCAATCTTATACAGTTCCCCTATTCCTCACAGTTTTTATAATTAAAAAAGTGACCCATATTATTACCCTAGTGCCTACTTTATTATATAATCCCTCCATTCTTGATGGAATTGTACTTTCCAGCTGGAAGGCGGCACCAATTATTCCCTTGCTAAAAAATCCTTTAGCAGATCTAGGCACTCTCGGCAACTACCATACCATTTCATTACTACCTCTTCCAACTAAAAATCTCCTAACTGGAACCCAGACTGGCTTTTGCCCTCTCCATGGCAATGACGGTAATCTTTGCGAGAAAATCCCTCTTTTAGCATGATTAACCCCATTGTTTTGCTGACTGCTATTGCTAGTTTTTAAAGTCTGCAAATTGGGGCCCCGCTATCCAGTCAACAGTGTATGTGCTCTGACCCCTAAAACATGCTAAAATAAGTTAATCTCCAATTGGCATATTTAACTTTTCAATAGTGCCACAGTATATATGGTGCAGAGAAATACAGCAAAAGAAACAATTGATGGACGGAATGCTGGACAATGCAAACATTCACCCCCAGTCACAAGGATCTGGGTTAAATCCATCGTGGGTCCCGTGCTCAGTACACCACTGGATTCAAGCTAGCCTGGCTGATGAAGGGTGATGCCCTGAAACCGGTCCCAGGATGCTTGTTTCCAGTCCAGGGAGGACCTGGCTAGGCAGTTCGGGCTGAACTGTTCCCACAAGGAACAGGGTCAAGACTGATTTGCATATGGCTGGGTCCAAACGGGGGTGGTGTGGTGAGCAAAAGAATGATGGATTTAAACCAGATCCTTGTGACGGGGGGTGAATGTTTGCATTGTCCAGCATTCCGTCCATCAATTGTTTCTTTTGCATTTGTCGCCCTAAGTGGGAAGGGTATGCCCAGACGTGGGTCCCGTGCTCACTACACCACTGGATTCAAGCTAGCCTGGCTGATGAAGGGTGATGCCCTGAAACCGGTACCAGGATGCTTGTTTCCGGTCCAGGGAGGACCTGGCTTGGCAGTTCGGGCTGGACTGTTCCCACAAGGAACAGGCTCAAGACTGATTTGCATATGGCTGGGTCCAAACTGGGGTGGTGTGGTGAGCAAAAGAATGATGGATTTAACCCAGATCCTTGTGACTGGGGGTGAATGTTTGCATTGTCCAGCATTCCGTCCATCAATTGTTTCTTTTGCACGAGAAATACAGCAATGGCATGGAAAGTTAAATGTCAACTGTGGACTGCGGCACCTATTGTGCCGCCAACAAGGAAAACCCTGGCTTCAGACCTGCACGTGTAGCCTGACTGTTGAACCTTTTAAACCTGCAGGCAAATCTGTCAAAATAACAATTTTTGACAGGAAGGAACTCTACTTTTAAATATTAAGTACGCAATCTCTAATTAGGCATTGTGGCCCACAAGGTATTGCTCCTAGTATTAAAACTTGGAAGGAAATGTTAATCACTTGTACTCCTAGTTTTACATCGTAGGTATTATTACTGAAATAATGAAAGTAGAATAGTCAAAACATATGGCAGGGACCCCAGAACCCTACTGTATATGTATTTGTCTGGCATTGGCGGTAGCCACCTCAGTGATGAATAGTCTGGCGACACCTCCAAAAGTCTGTGACAGGACAGCTTTAACTGCATTTATTCTGCAGAAAACTACAACTACAACAATAGCATTAGGATACTAAACCACATAGCAGCATACAATGTAGAAATGTGCCATATAATATTAAAACAAATTAGCCTAAAAACTCTACTGTAACTGCAGAGAAAAACGAAGGGAAAGAGGCCTGTCAGGTCAAACGTGCATTAGCTGCACAGAATATACATTGTAGCTTTAAGAGAGCCAGCAACTCAATTACCCAGCATGCGCTGTACGGGCAGTTTGCCTCATAGGCTCAGTTCTTTTTGAGTAGGAGAATATGCTATCCCAAAGAGAACATTTGTATATCACTGTTTTGAATTGTATTGCATTGACAGCCCGCTAGGAGGGTTTATGACTTCAGTCAAATTACTACAATGCAGAACTAGGATTAAAAGTGAGTAACATTTCTTTCTAGGTCATAGGATTTTTACTGCTAGTCATGAAAATAGAATATGCAAGAAATCTGAATGGGTAAATTAAATACATTTTGTGGATTTGCTTGATCCACTAGAGTATCAGGTCTAGAGTCTTCATCTACACAATAATGGTTAGTGAAAGTATGATAATATCTCCAAGTTGCTGCCTTACATATTTCTGAAAGAGGAACATTCTTGATTCAAGCGGAAGATGTTGCTTTTCCTCTAGTGGAATATGCACTTAGCCTATCAGGTAAAGTTTTGTTTGATAGCTGGTAGCAATATACAATGCAAGATACCATCCAACAAGCAATGGTCTAGAGGATGCTAAACCTGCATGTAAGGACTAGAGTTAACGAAAAGATGTGTTGATTTTCTAATGGATTTAAAACTTTAGGACTCTCTTTTAGTCTAGAGAATTAAGCGTCTTTCCACTGAAGAAGAAGGATTGGGGAAGAAAATTGGAAGAAAAATGGTTTAATTCACATGGAAGTCCGACACAACTTTAATCAGGAAAGAAGGTTGTGTCTTTAAAACAACTGGCAAAACAACCGCCATCTGGACTAGGATTATAAACAGCTGCGTGATGACTGGAGTGATTCCAGACTGCCTCAAACTCGGTCACGTCACGCCACTTCTCAAAAAACAGGGTGCAGACCCGTCTCCAATCACCATTTCCTAGCCAAAACCCTAGAAAGTTGTGTTCTCTCACAACAAAACCAACACATAGACGCAATCTCCTTGACCCTCATCAATTGGCCTTAAGAAAAGGTTGCAGCACAGAAACAGCTATCTTGAACATAGTAGATGACCTACACTAATGCCTGGATACAGACAGATGCTGCCTGCTCATACTTCTAGATCTATCAGCTACCTTTGACACAGTCGACCACAATCTTCTCTTGGATTCCCTACAAAAGAAGATTGGCGCAGAAGAGGTGGTCCTACACTGGTTCACATCTTTCCTACAAAACTGCTCTCAGCAAATAAAAATAAGCAACCAGACTTCTGACAAAATGTCAATTACTCGGGGTGTCCCCCAAGGGTATCTCCTCTCGCCCTCATTATTTAATATCTTTATGGAACCCCTCACTGTCATTCTCAACCAAGCAAACATCCCCTTCATCTATACACAGATGACAACCAGCTCTACTTGGAAATCTCCTCACTAAATGACATCCACCGACTAAATCCCACCCTCAAAAAAGTTAAACACTGGCTATCTCGCAACCACCTAAAACTCAACCAAGACAAGACAGAAATTCTGCCCATATCAAATACAGAGCAATCCCCCAGAGGCGAAAATTGCTAAACTCCATTGATGCGCTTAACTGCAATCTCACCCTAGCCAACTCAGCTAAATCTCTAGGAATCACATTGGACCCCAAACTGAGCATGAAAGATCATATAAAGAACAATGCGAAGAGTGCCTTCTACAACCTGAAACTTCTCAACAAAATCAAATCATACCCTACCTACCATCGATAGACCTCAAATCTGCCACACATGTGCTGGTATTGTCTCGATTATACAATGGGAACGCCACCCTCACAGGCATTACGAAACCCCACCTTGCACCATTTAGAACCACTCTCAACGTAGCAGCCGAATAGTCAGGGGAATAAAAAAATATGAACACATCTCCCCTGCCCTGAAAGAACTGAAGTGGCTTCCCACTGAAGCTCGCTGCAGCGTCAGAACTGCTTATCTTACTCACAAAGCCCTTCACACTGGGAAACCAGCTTACCTTGCCCAGAAACTCAAAAAGGCAGGCCAATCAAGAAACCTAAGAAGCTCAAACACCTTACTCCTCATTCCGCCTAAAGCCCACAAACAAAAAACCCTGGCACGCTCCTTCTCGAGCAATGCCCCCAAAATCTGGAGCTCCATCCCAGTACACATCAGAACTCCTCCTTCTTGAATTTCAAGAGACAGCTAAAAGATCTCCTCAATCAACATCTCAACTAACAGAAGATCAATTGGTCGTCAAGACAAGATCTCAACTTTCACTTCTTCCTACATCCCTCCCCTCTTATTTTACCTCCCTTATGCACAAACTTGGACTCAATGTGATCTTATCGCTGAGATGTAATTGTACTCCCTATTGTAATGAACATGCACAGATGTAAGGCGCTCTGATACCCTCGGGTCTTGGCAGCGCTATATAAAACTCCTAAATAATTTAAATACATAAATACCCAGTTGTGATGGAACATTAAGTTAGATTTGGTGTAAGATGAATTAATTAATGAATAAATGATTTCTAAAGCACACAGTTACCTCAGCGGAGGTGCCCCAGCGCTAGCGGAAAGCCCACGTGAAGATAAAGCCTATAATACACGGACTGTCCAGGCTGATGTACTTTGCAACTGAGAAAGAGACTTTAAAAGATGCTGCAATGTGGCTTTATGAATAGGCTCAAAAGGGGGAGCCATAAGTTTGTAAAGAAACAAATTGAGCTCCCATAGGAGAGCATGCCTTCGAATTGGAGGATATACCTTCTTTAATCCTTCCAGAATATCTTTGCTGACTGGTACGGTGAATAAAGATCTTTGATTTGGACCTTTTTAGTATGCTGTTACAGAAGCCAGGTGTACTTTCATTGAAGGAAATTGCAGTTTTGAGTTTGCTATTAGCAATAAATAGAGAAGAAGGTCTTCTTGCTGGAAAGAAATACCATGATTTCTATTGAGACACCCAAGTACACATATTTTGCATTTAAATGCATAGGAACTCCTGATAGATGGTCTTTTAGCTTCTTTGAGTATTTTCATACAGTCCTGAAGTACATTTAAATGTCCATATTGTATGAGCTCAGGAGCCATGCTGCCAAATTCAAGGATTGTATGTTGAGATGGAAGATTTTACATCTCGTCCTGGTCAGAAGATTGTGGTTGCATAGCAATTTAATGTCAGGTTTGAGCGATAGGTGAAGTAGTTCTGGAAACCACAATTGTCTCAGCTAATCTGGGGCTATCAAGATCATGGTCAAGGAACAGCATTTGAATTTGATAATCAGTGTTGAAGTCAGTAGTAATGGTGGAAAAGCGTAAAGAAATCTGTTAGACCAGACAATCAAAAGGGAATTTCTCATAGATTGTGGATCCCGTACTCTGGACCTGTAATTTTGGCATTTTGTTAGTTTGCAAACAGATCTATTTCTGGGAAACCCCAATCTAGCAAAATAGATTGCACAACATTGTTGTCTAGTTCCCTCTCATGGATTTTGTGAAATTGTCTGCTGACGAAATCTGCTTGTTGATTTTGCAGATCTGGTAAGTGTACTTCTTGAAGTAATATGTTTCTCGCCAGTAGCCAATGCTAAATTGCTTGAACTTTTAAACACAATGTTCTTGGCCTTGCTCCTCCCTGTTAGTTTAAATAGTAAATTGTTTGTGGTATTGTCCGTTTGTACTAGAACTCTGATTGAATATATGGCTGGATAGAATGCTACGAGAGGGAGATGGGGTGCTTTTAGCTTAAGAACACTGATGTGGCAAAGCTGTTGTTGTGAATCCATTGACCCTTAACTGTTAGTTCTCCTAATTAAGCTCCCCAGCTAGAGAGAGAAGCATCGGTCACTATAGTCTGAGTTGGATAATCTTTTTGGAATTGAATGTCTTTGATTAGAATGCCTGTGACGGCGTGCTGTGCTCGTGCCCGCCCACACGATTCGCTTGGCATGCTGGGAGGTTATGCGGAGAGGAGAGCCATTGACATTGAGGGCTGCAGCTGGAACTGGGACTGCCCGAGCACTCAAAACAACTGTGACTACGGCAGGCTGGTCTTTTCGCACACCACGCTTGTTTGGTTATTCTGCAACTGGTGGTTTACGCTGTGAGCTGACGGCACCGCCATAGGTGCCACTGTTGTTGGTCTGCCGGTCTGCCCACCACCAGCGTGCCCAGTTCGCTCGCAGAGGTGGGCGGACACAGGTGTACGGCCGGTTGGAGGGACAGCAGGGGGCAGTTTCAGTGGTGTCACAGTGATGCGTTGCTGCACTATACTGTGCACTATACCGTGCTGAAGTACTCCCTTATCTGCTCCAACTGCTCCATATTGCCATCAACTTTAGCTGTGTAGGCGGAGGCGGCGGCTCTAACAAGGCCAAGGGGAGGTAAGTGTACTGGACTTTCAAATAGTTTTGGGCCTGCTTTTTTGGTCGTTTATTTGCCATTTGATTGCTATTGATTTGTCTTCCTGCATCTCTGACATTAGTGCATTACCTGCCACTTGACTGCCAGCTGAAGGGCAGAGTTGCCAGTGGGCTTGCGCTCGCAGAGGCTGCAGACACGGGTGTACGGCCGCTCGGAGGGACGGCAGGGGGCAGCCTCAGTGGTGTCACAGTGATGTGTTGCTGTACTATACTGTGCACTATACCGTGCTGAAGTACTCCCTTATCTGCTCCAACTGCTCCATATTGCCATCAACTTTAGCTGTGTAGGTGGAGGCGGCGGCTCCAACAAGGCCAAGGGGAGGTAAGTGTACTGGACTTTCAAATTGTTTAGGGCCTGCTTTTTTGCTCGTTTATTTGCCATTTGATTGCTATTGATTGCTCTTCCTGCATCTCTGCCATTAGTGGATTACCTGCCACTTGACTGCCAGGTGAAGGGCAGAGTTGCCAGTGGGCTTGCGCTTTCCTTGAGAGCTCTACGTCCTCCACCTTATCAACTCTTATCGACTCTACAGCTTGATCAATGATTATGGGAAAGTGTAAAATGGACTGGGAGCAGGACATTACCCGTGATCCACTTAGGAGTAACACCGCTTTGGACGCTTTCCTGGCACGAGCTGTGAACGTTGTTGCAAGGGAGATAGATCTAGTGAAGAGGCGTTTATCATTGGATATGGAAGCAGGACAGGGCTTACCACTTCAGAGGACCCTATTGTTGAGCATTGCCCCTAACAGGCTTCGTCAGGGGACCAGCCCAAGCATAAGTGCAGCTACCCCAATATCAACCCCAGATCCCACAGGAGCAGATCTCACATTGGACCCTGGAAGGGCCCTCCTGATGGACACAGCCCAGAATGTATCCACTAGTTCGGGCAAAGTGGTAGTGAAGAAAAAAAGAAAACTGAAACAAGTGGTTGATGAGAAGGTTAAAAAACAAGGAATCTATGCCGGCCCTGATACCAGTCTTCACACTCGATGTCGCAGGAAAACTGACCAGGTCACAACAGTCACACAGCAGACATCGATTACCAATTTAACTATTAAAGCCATGGCCACCGATATGGGTTGGGGTGAGGTCATTGACGAAATTGAGCGAGTAGTGAAGGCGGCAATAGCACTGCTAGTGGATCGGATTAGTGCACTAGAAGGGACTTGCAGAGACTTATTACTGAAGTTAGAAACCCTATTGGCCCCTTCATCTCCGGTCCCATTACCCAGCCAGTCATCCTCTGGGGTGGGGCCAGGCCACATTGTAATGACTGACTGCCCTAAGTTGATCTACACACTGTCAAGGGAGTCCTGTGCCCGTGATACTACCTCTTCAACCATAGCTGTAGGTGAAAGAACACCGCCTCAGCAAGCTGCAGTGCAGCAGGGGCTGAGGGTTTGGGGAGAAAGATCTCACAAGTGGCAAGGGATCTGGGTAGGCGACTCGTGCAGGACCAAAAACTGCAGACATCTAGAAGGGGCTCCAAGTCCCACCTGGCTTCCACCTGAATGTTGTCTCTACGTGGCAGTGTTAGCCGGAGTACCTCCTCTTTCCCATGACAAAGAAGAAGGCTATTTGGAAATCAAGAATAAAGTCTGCCACTCGCTTGCATGTAATGCTGATTTATCTATGCATCAATATGATGATATTTTGTTGGGGCTGAGGATTGGATGGATAGGCCACTCATCCAAAACCATTGAAGGGGACTGTGTGGTCATAAATTGTAAATATCCAGGTATTGCACTGCGGCGTATTCAGTCTGGTCATAAGCATGGTACTACAAGTTCAGCATTAAGCCTTGTCCGTCTAAGCTTTTGTTATAGATCTACTTTGTCTAATGGAACAACGAGAGAACACAGTGCGGCCATCTCCATTAAAACCCAAAACAGGTTTAGGCCTTTATCAGATTTGAATGCCAATGACTGACTTGTGCCCGCGACGGGCTGGCCAAAGGGCAACATTAGGGGCATGGGCACAGGAGTAAACTTTGCCTCAGTCACATCATTGGGCCCCAATGATGATTCATGCTGCTTCTTGGTAGTGGGAGGAACAAACGATTCAGCTGCAGTCAAAGGTCCCGATTTCTTGGGCCACGACGATATAAGTGCATTTCAGGCCACCGCTTCAGTGGGAACAGTAAACCTTTATCCTGGAACATTGCAGGCCTGATGAACAAGCTTTGCTGTCTGGACCGGGACAATTATGTTGACCAATTTGAAATTTGTGCTTTCCAGGAGACTTGGGCAACTGGTTCTTTATTTCGAACAGGGTTCGTTTGTTTCGACCAACCAGCCCTCTCATGTGGGAGAGGCCAACCATCAGGGGTCTTGGTGACATGGATTAACACCACTCCTGCATGTTCTTCCAGAATGAGTGATCTAGGTTCCCCCGTTGTAATGTGTGTTAATCTGAGGTTCGTCATGGGAGTCTCTTTGTGGTTATATAATGTCTATTGTAGGAATGAAAATCACAAGGCTAACCTAGCAGTTATTGACCTAATTAGCGGTCACCTGGCGTCTCTCCCACCGGAAGCACTTAGAATCGTGATAGGGGACTTTAATTGTTGCTTTGAACCAATTGATGCTGGGTCTGATCCCATTAGTGATGAAGAGGACGAACTATGGGCGATACCTGCTCTCAGCCTACCACCAGTTAGGAGGTGGACAGCTGCCTGCTGTTTTACAGCTGAATGCGTTTGTTCTGGGTAATGGTTTGAGAGCGTGTAATGGGAGAATGTCATCAGACAAGGAGGGGAGGAACACGTTCAACCGGCAGGGGTGCCAGAGCCGAATAGATTACATTCTGTTGGACATTAGGTTATGGCCCCTAGTTGTTGATATGGATGTGATACAGTAACAAGATAGTGATCACAATGCCCTGGACCTCACACTTCGTCCATTGAGGCCCATTGCCTCCTCTAATGCTAATGAACCATTTGACAGGAGGCTCGTCCCCTCAAGCAATCACCGAAAGCTGACATGGTGTATTATCGCCTCAACCGGGACTATCCAAAAACGGATCAATGAGGCTCTTGCCACTGCCTTGGGAGCAGTCCTATTGATGGGGGGGAATGCCCTGACAGCCGCTGCATGGGGCAATCTCGATACCATTCATTACTCTATGTTTTGCACATTTAAAGCCCTTTTTATGGTAGAATCTAGATCTCTCCCTAAGAAGGCCAAAGTGGCTCCATGGTACACTAAAAATTGTAGGGCAGCCCGGAGATCACCCTCAGATGCCATTAGGAACGGCAAGAGGGACTCAATCAAGGAAGCAAGGGCCTTTTACAAAATCTCGCTAGCTAAGGCTAAACATGAATATGAGAGGGAGAAATAGGAAGTTCTCTTAAATGCTGGGAAATCTAAAGACCATTGCTGTTCTGGCATACTTTGGCCGACAGGACTCCGGATTTAACTGCCATGTTGAATTCTAATATCTCGGCAGCAGCATGGATTAACCACTTTTCCAGTTTGTATGATGGGGGGGCCACTGATGAGGCAAGGACGTACCCTGGTAGTGTTGAGGGCCACACTGCCACATCAGTAGACACTGCCCATGCAGAGAATGATCTACCTAGGGAGGCCCAGCCTGAATTGATTGTATGTAAATTTCCCCCTATCACCATAATGTCATAGACAGGATTACTCCAGGAAAAGCGCTGGGGCTAGACAAGTTGCTTGGGGACTTGTTTAAGGCAGATAAGGTAATCTGGGGCCCGTATTTTGCTAAGTATTTTAATTGTATTTTGAAAGGCTTACCTACTCTGCCCACTTGGGCAGGGGCAGAGATTGTACCTATCTATAAGAAAGGCTCACGGTCCCTGCCATCCAATTATCGGTGAATCAGCCTTATTGACAGCTCCTAAAAGCTTTTTTTTGTATATTGTTGGATAGGCTGTGTGAGTGGGTTGAGGGTGTGGGTCTTATAACTCCCCTCCAAGCAGAGTTTAGATCTGGGACCAGTACCATCGACCAAGTATTCCGACTACAACTTATAAACTGGAAGCATGTCGTTTTTGGGAGGTGGTCGGCTCTATGTAGTTTTTGTTGACCTCTATACTGCCTTCGACCTCGTGCCAAGGGAAGCCTTATGGAAAGTTCTAACTGAGCAGGGTGTCCAAAATTATCTTGTTGTTGTCATCAGGAGGCTGCACCAGATGAACTATGCGCAGGTTAGATATGGCAAACATGGGGAGCTAATACCATCGATACCAGTCATGAGGGGGGTAAGACAGGGCTGTGTTCATGCCCCAACCCTGTTTTTACTATACATTAACGATCTGGTAGCCCAGCTAGAGAAGTGCAATCACGATTCCCCAAGCTTAGCAGGTATGAAGATCCCAGCTCTTCTGTTCACAGACAATACCCTACTGGTATCCAAATCCCCTATGGGCATCCAAAATCTCCTGGACCAGTTTGGAGACGGCTGTGAGCAGAGGGGGCTTGAGATCAAACTCCAAAAAACCAAGTATATGGCTTCTAATCCCAGCCACCCAACCCGCTCTAACCCGTCTCTGAATTGTGTTCCCCTTGAAAGCGTCCGCACCTTTGAGTATTTGGGCCTCACCTTGACGGAGAACTCTGGCTGGTCTGCCCAGATCTATAGGAGCAAGTTGAGGGAACCATCCTTTACAACGTGGATGTTACAACGCGTTGCCATTACAGCGCGGTTGTAACAAAGCAACTACCATTACATCGCAAAGCCATTACAACGCATGGCATTACAATGCATATGCTTTTACCACCCATGCCTTTACAATGAATTTCGTTGTAAAGGCATGAATGGTAAAGGCATATGTGTTTTACATGTAAGTATAGGGTTTAGGGTGGGTTTGGGTTTTGGGGTATAGATTTTGGGGTGCCAAGGTTAATTTTGGGGTTCAGGGTGGATTTTGGTTTTGGGGTGCCAAGGGTAATTTTAAGATTTAGGGTGGGTATGGGTTTTGGGGTGCAAGGGTTAATTTTGGGGTTCAGGGTGGGTATGGGTTTTGGGGTGCCAGGGGTAATTTTAGGGTTCAGGGTGAGTTTGGGTTTTGGGGTGCCAGGGGTAATTTTAGTGTTTAGGTGTATGGGTATTGAGGTCGTAAGGGTAAGTTTAGGATTTTAGGGGGATATGGGTACTGGGGTAGTAAGGGTAATTTTAGGGTTTTAGGGGGGTAAAAAAAAAAATATATATACACTTACCTTAAGCACTTTTACCAAGTGTATGCCTTTACCACGCATGCCTTTGCGTTGTAATGGCATGCGTGGTAAAGACATATGCGTGGTAAAAGTTTGTGATGTAATAGCAACACGTTGTAACAACACTTGCGTTGTAACAACCACTTTGTAATTGCATGCGATGTAATAGCATGCGATGTATCGTCATATATTCGCAAGTTGAAGCTCGAACATTATGCAGGGGGCATCCTGTGTGGTTTTAAAGGTTCCACCTTCCGACTAGCATCTCCGGCCATCCAAATCTTCAACCTACAAGCATTAGGCGGGACCTTGTATGGAGGAGAACTATGGGGACACAAGAGGGCTACCACATTGGAGGTGGGCGAGAACCAATTTTCACGATCTTTGGCGAATCTCCCAACCAGTAGCCCACTCCTGCCATTACGGTTGGATCTGGGCCACAGGTCAATCGCCCATAAAGCAGCCCTTAGACCTCTACTGTATTGGAGACAGTATGGGACTCAGTGGACCTAGTTCTGTATCGGGCAGGATTGGAGGAGCTACTCAGGCAGTCTGGAGTTCTAGGATTCCCTGGTTTGAGCACACCAAGACTTACTTGGCAAAGTTGGGATGCGAACATTTGTGGACTAACCTGGGAGCCATTTCTGGTGTGTCTAAGGCAGCATTTAAGGGGATTTACTGGAGTTATATAAATGGAGAATTGAGCAGGAACAGGAGTTTGGGTACCCTGACATTAGCCTTCCTGGAATTTGAAGATTCTTTCCTCGTGGAAGAATAGATGGATTCCATTGAACCCCTTTTGGCAAAAACCCTGTACATTAAATTTTAATGTGGGACCCTACCGTTGCGCCCCTTCACTGCTAAATTGGGGCAACATAAAACTAACCCACACCTGACCTGCCCTTTCTGTCCCCAGACCAAGGAATGCATCAATCACATATTGTTTTTCTGCAAGCGCTACCATAATCAAAGGAAGAAGTGGATACTACCGCTCTGTCGGATATGGGGATTGGGTTTTTAGGGTTGTCTTCAGAATCCTCAGATCCAATACATCACCCTTGATTGTGTTTGCTCTGTCCCGCTGCTTAATGAGAGTATGGAGAATCAGACAGGGAAGTGTAGGGCCCTGAATACTGTATTACACTGCCCATTGCTTTTGGCAATGTGACCCAGACAAATACTTTAGTTACACCTTCTAATTCAATGGCCTTCCTTAACGAGGTGTTAATTCTCCACTAGAATCCAGAAGTATAAGTCATATGGCTGTAGCCTGTTTTATTAAATCCTAAGACTAGCAATGTTTATTGATTAGGCACTGTTCATAAATGGCCTTATGACAGCATTTTATTTTATTTGATTGGTTTTACTGTTTTTAAAGTTTTTATATCAATTGTATTTATGTGACCGTTTATGGCAGCATTAGTTGAAAAAAGAAAATGATGATGATGATGATTTTGCAGATCTGGTAAGTGTACTTCTTGAACTAATATGTTTCTCGCCAGTAGCCAATGCCAAATTGCTTGAGCTTTTAACAACAATTTTCTTAGCCTTGTTCCTCCCTGTTTGTTTAAATTGTTGTGGTATTATCTGTTTGTACTAGAACTCTGTTTACAAACAGATCTAGTTCTGGGAAACCCCAATCTAGCAAAATAGATTGTAAAACATTGTTGTCTAGTTCCCTCTCATGGATTTTGTGAAATTGTCTGCTGAGGAAATCTGCTTGTTGAGTTTGCAGATCTGGTAAGTGTACTTCTTGAAGTAATACGTTTCTCGCCAGTAGCCAATGCTAAATTGCTTGAGCTTTTAATGACAATGTTCTTGGCCTTGCTCCTTCCTGTTAGTTTAAATAGTAAAGTGTTTGTTTTCAACAAAAAGTTTTTTGGTAGTAGCAGTTCCCAAAATTGGGAAAAAACCGCACAATCAGTAAGACAATTTTTTTTTTTATCATATCAGTTGAGATACAGTGTGAATCAATTTCGAATAGGCATTATATTTTCTTAATGGGGTGCTACCTTGGCTCTAATGCACCTACTACCAAGAGATGCTACTGTCACAGAAGAAAACTACTGTGTACACAAAATTGCAAGAAGAGAGCATTTATAAGCACACCCTTTTCTAATAAAAGATCACCCAGAATAATGGTAGAGTAAAAACTGTTCTAAATATCTATTAACAGGAACGTATCAGTTTTAAGATGGCAATGTTCAATATAATCACACACTGCTCCTGATTGCACACGATATACAGAGTCTTGGTTACAACAAGGGACACGCACCTGCCGTCCGTATATACATGCTGGACAACATAATTTTCGTCAATCGGTGGGTCAATTGCCCAGTCATCAATTTTTGGATATTTTATATTTTTTATTCTGGTTCAGGGTTGTACTCGTTCTGAACACATTATTCGGGTGTCTCTTTCTAATGCACCGAACGATTTCCTTCATTAAGATAATAAGATAATCTTTTCCTGGGGATCTATTGGCTTTGTCTTTATATCATTATATAAAAAAAAAATGTCCTTTATCTTTTCTTTTCCCACCACGAGATACTTTTCTTGGAACATGCAACTCTCTAGTTCTGTGTCACATTTCTAAGGCATGTAACAACTGTGATAATGCTCAAGTCATCACCTTTGTCGGGCTTTCTTGGCCTATGTTGTTGATTACAAACTGAGATAATGAGGCTGTGATACGTACATCTGGCAGTCGATATTATTAACAAGCATTGCAGGTTTTGGTTACAACAAGGGACACGCACCTGCCGTCCGTATATACATGCTGGACAACATAATTTTCGTCAATCGCTTTGAAAAAGTCTAAGGGAAGACGAAACACGTGTTGGCTGATTCTTCGTGCTGGATTTTATGAAATTGAGAATAAAGAATCTTATTTTTGAAGAAATTTGTTGATTATATTGAACATTGCCATCTTAAAACTGATACGTTCCTGTTAATAGATATTTAGAACAGTTTTTACTCTACCAGTATTCTGGGTGATCTTTTATTAGAAAAGGGTGTGCTTATAAATGCTCTCTTCTTGCAATTTTGTGTACACAGTAGTTTTCTTCTGTGACAGTAGCATCTCTTGGTAGTAGGTGCATTAGAGCCAAGGTAGCACCCCATTAAGAAAATATAATGCCTATTCGAAATTGATTCACACTGTATCTCAACTGATATGATAAAAAAAAAATTTCTCTTACTGATTGTGCGGTTTTTTCCCAATTTTGGGAACTGCTACTACCAAAAAACTTTTGTTGAAATCTATGTTATGTGGTTACCAGCACTCAGTTCTTATGATAGTGTGATCTGATATTTAATTATATTAGAGTAATTGCTACGAGTGCCTAATACAATATGGCCAATTTTGATGATGAGAGAGATAAGGTCTTTAATGATATATTCTCAGGCCAAAATATACAGAGCAAAAAAATGAATAGTTTGGAAACTAAGCCTCAGGGACTGAAACAACTTTTTATTAGACTTGAGCGAATAAAGAAACAAGAACTCTCACGATGGTGGGATTTGACAACCTTAAAAAAATATATTGAAATAAAGCAGATACCAAGAGGCCTGAGGGTCATTATTTTTCCTTCCTTTGAGGATTTAGACCCAGACCTATTAGATGATTGGGAAAATCTGATATCATCATCATCGTATGGAATGATGGACTTACTGATAAAACACGCTGAAAGGAAAAGGTCCAAACTGTTAGACGAAATTGCTACTGTTGAGGAAGAAATTAAAGCACTGGATCTTAAAGATGCGACGGAGAAAAATTACAAGATTTTAAAAGAGGTGCTCAGTCGACACCACAATTATATCAGAGACAAAAAAATTCGGAAACTCAAAAGAGACGAAAATGATTATAAAAATGGACGAATCTATACGTTTGCCAAAAGATTTGATGAATATAAACCGAGAGGAGGAGTAGACAAATCTAGTGATCCTAGACAAGGGACACCCATATCAGCGAGTGAGTCTGATCTATCGAGCATTACTAGTGTAACCAGTGAAGCTAGAAGTGAAACACACACTAATACGGTTGGCAACTCCAACATGGCAACAGGGTGCTCGTCTTTTTTAGACGAACTACAACGCTACAGGAAGGGAAACAGAGTGGGGTTCCTAAAAAAGAACACAGGAGGAAGAGAACAAGAAGGGGGGGGGGAGAAAAAACAGATGCAAATCAAGAAAAAAGGGTCCTCAGCTCAGCATCGCGCCCTCAGAAGAACTAAGTGCTGGAGGGGCAAATGAGTCTTTGGATATAATGAATTGTATTTTGTCTGCCAATAATTTGCTTGATGATGTTTCCATTGTGAATTTGTCAAAACATGAATTATCCTGTGCAGAGATTACTGTGCTTCAGAAAGGATTAAGTTTTTGTCCTATGTCCCAGCCCAATTTTACGCAATTACATATTGATCTGTTTAAATATGTTCGAAAACTTAAATTAAAGAAGTATTTTGATGACAAAAATACACTGTGTCAAGTACCAATCTATACAGTTAGGAAGAGTGACAAAACTATCAAAGATATACAGGACTTACAATTGCTATTGTCACTAGACGAAAGTATGGGACCGGCACCTAGAATGGGTGATATCCTACTAGATCTAGATATTGATACCAACCTCAATCTAGATAGTGGGCTCAGGACTAAATCCAAATTTGTACCCTTACTAGCACCGGACAATATGATTGACTGCTTTTATCAAGCCGTCACTCAGGATTTATATAAAATGGAAGACAAATTTCAAAAGAAACGGATGGGGTTTAAGGATAATCTGAATAGAACAGAACGAGAAGCTTTATTGAAACTAAGCACCTATCCTGATGTAATCATTAAGGAGGCTGATAAAGGGAGCAATATTGTCCTGATGGACAAAGACTTTATATCAGAGAGATTGACAGACAATTGATGGACACAGGTTCCTATGTCACTATACCCAATAATCCATTGAAAGAGGTAACCACACTTATCGAGAGAACACTAAAATTTTGGCTCCATGCTTGTTTATTAACAGACATTGAATACAAATACATGTTTAATCCCACACCACAAGCGGCATGTATTTATATATTGCCAAAGATACATAAAAACCAGACGGCCCCACCCGGTAGGCCAATCATATCAGGAATAGGGTCACCAACAGAAAGGATTTCGGAGTATATTGATATTTATTTACAACCGATTGTACGGAACTTACCATCATTCATTGAAGATACTAAAGATCTTCTAAATAAATTAGAGGATCTGATATGGAATGACGATTTTACCCTGGTTACACTTGATGTATGTGCTCTTTATACCTGCATCCCTCAGGAGAAAGGTATGGAGGCACTAACATATTTTTTATCTAAACGCGATGCCACAACATATGACCATACACAAATGGTTCTAGAACTCACCCGCCTAACTTTAAACAACAACTATTTTTTACACAATGGTACGTGGTTTAAACAATCGTCGGGGGTGGCCATGGGCTCCAAATTCTCCCCATCTTTCGCTAATATCTATATGGGTTTTTTTGAAGAAAAACATATTTGGAGAGACTGCCCACATGATATGATTGGATCAATCATTTATTGGGGGCGCTTTATAGATGATATTTTTATGATATGGGGAGGGAGTAATGACACCCTCCTGGATTTCATCAGGCACTTGAATGACAATCAGTACAACTTGACGTTTACGCACACCAGTGACAAATGTCACATTGATTTTTTGGACATTACCGTATATACAGAAGGAGACAAATTAGAATGCAAACTTTATCGCAAACCAACGGCATGTAATGCCGTATTGCATGCGAAAAGCGCACATCCAGTCACATAGGTGAGAGCCATCCCTCATGGAGAAATGACAAGACTGAGGAGGAACTGTAGTAGTGACGAGACATTTCAACAAGAACTGATAAGTATGAAGAAACGCTTTAAAATTAGGGGTTATGACCAAACAACCCTAGACAAAGCACACAAGAGAGTCATCGGGTTACAACGAACAGAGCTTCTGAAAAGTAATACGAATAAACTAAAGACAAGAAACAAGATCTCATTGATCACACCGTATAATGCACACAGCCACAATATCTATAAGATATTGCAAAAACATTGGCACCTCCTGAGACTGGACCACAGTTTAGATGCATACACAACGAAGAAACCTCAAGTAACATATAATAGAGGTAGGACGTAGAGAAACTTACTTTGTCCATCTTTTGTAAATAACAAGAAGACACCAACACAAAGTTGGTTACCGAAGAAACCGTTAGGCTTCTACAAATGTACTACATGAAATATTTGTCAGTTTGCGATGAATAAAACCACCAGCTTCAGTTACAATACAGGGAAAACACATAAAATTTGTCATTTTATGAATTGCAACACAAAATTTACAGTTTATTGCATCATCTGCCAATGTGGCTTGATCTACGTTGGCAGCACGATTCGGCCGCTTAAAGAACGTGTACAAGAACACATTAGGGCCATTCGTAACAACAATACAGACTATCCACTGGCGGTCCACTATAACAGTGTGCACCAAGCCCTGGAATTAGTAAATATAAGATTCCACGGCAATCCGCTAGCAGAAGAAAACCCCAGGGGGGCAATCGTACACTAGCATTGAGAAAATTGGAAACCAGATGGTTGATTAAACTAAGATCTGTAGATCTAGGATTGAATACAGACAGAGAGCTGCATGTCTTTTTACAAGACTGAAACCTATTTGATGCTCACTTCCAATCAACTATCTAATATGGAGGAAATAATACAAGATATAAGAAGCAATTGGTTATGTATACTATAAGTTATTTTCTATTGGTCTGTGTAATGTATATGTTCTGTTACCACACTGACAACTCCGATAGATTTTACGATTGTATATGCTGACTTGTATTTTCTATGAACATATAAACTACTCTTATGCAAACAACCTATGTATCATATGGACTTGCCTGTTGCAATATGGAACAAAACTTCATAGAATCGGGTGCAAGATAGATTCACCTATTAAATAGAGAGTTCTATTGCTTTCCTCCTTTTGCGCGCTCTCTCTCCTATATTTACCTGTCTCTCTCTCGTATTACTCGGTGATGGTGTTAAGGCAATTATAACAACATTTTGTCCAAGTTGGATCACTATGTCCTGAGATTCAATGCAGGTACAGATATGTATGGCGGAGAGGGGTTGGTATATATCCACCATGTTTACATCGGTGTTTAGACTTGCCAGGTTAGACCGAGTGTACAGATTTGCCTACAGTGTATTGATTTCAATCTTTACCCTGGTAATTTGTGACATTTAACTGAATCTGCCCCACATGGCTAGTTAGTAAATATATTGTGTTTGGTTGCCAATTATTTTTGCCTATGATCCACTCCCTCTCAAGATGGCGATAGCATTCGAAATGACGTATAATTATCGTCACACTGGTAATATGATCACGTGTTAAGTCAGCTGATGTTTTGACGTCTCTGACGCTCCTTCACGCTAACTTCAGCTCTCCGTTTAAATTGAGAATGGCGGCTGCGTTTTTGGAACACGCCACAGCAAAGAGCAAATGCAGGGTGGATGATATACTTTCGCCTTACTGCGGTGAGTCTCTGTTTTTTGAGTGTTAGTAGCCCAAAGTAGTTATCTTAAGTATCGCGTTTTTCTTTTTGTTTGTTCTTTGGTTGACTTAATTAGGGAGTAATCGTTAATACGACTTTCTCCCTTATAGGAGTGAAACTTATCAGGGTTCTCCTCCGACATTTTAAAAGGTCTTATCATGACATGAAGGAGAAGGACTAAGATATTCTCCTTTCCGGATATCCACACACCCGCTTTTATCAAATACTAGGTGTGCTAGCATTACCAGCAAATGAGGCTGTGATACGTACATCTGGCAGTCGATATTATTAACAAGGTAACTGTGGCATTGTTTTTATCATATACGATTCGCTGCTCGCACTTTTAGTGTTTTTTAATACATCACTCATAATTGATAATATTTGTGTGATTTGGAATCTCAGGGATATATTCTGTGTTTTTCTTTGGACAGCTAGGATGCACCAAATGACTTGCCAACGTCTACTTGTTGGAAGGTTAAGTGTGCGCTTTTTTAACGTGACTTTTTGTGTTTCTTGGTACAACTATATCAGTGTTTGGACATTTATATTTAGGCGTGTTATATTAAGGTACAGGGCTTTCTTTGGTTTTTTCTCAAGGTGGAGAAGGGACCGTTTGACACAAATATTGTGTTTTCTCCATACAGCATTGCAGGTTTTGGTTACAACAAGGGACACGCACCTGCCGTCCGTATATACATGCTGGACAACATAATTTTCGTCAATCGCCTTGAAAAAGTCTAAGGGAAGACGAAACACGTGTTGGCTGATTCTTCGTGCTGGATTTTATGAAATTGAGAATAAAGAATCTTATTTTTGAAGAAATTTGAACATTGTGGACTCTGTATATCGTGTGCAATCAGGAGCAGTGTGTGATTATATTGAACATTGCCATCTTAAAACTGATACGTTCCTGTTAATAGATATTTAGAACAGTTTTTACTCTACCAGTATTCTGGGTGATCTTTTATTAGAAAAGGGTGTGCTTATAAATGCTCTCTTCTTGCAATTTTGTGTACACAGTAGTTTTCTTCTGTGACAGTAGCATCTCTTGGTAGTAGGTGCATTAGAGCCAAGGTAGCACCCCATTAAGAAAATATAATGCCTATTCGAAATTGATTCACACTGTATCTCAACTGATATGATAAAAAAAATTTCTCTTACTGATTGTGCGGTTTTTTCCCAATTTTGGGAACTGCTACTACCAAAAACCTTTGTTGAAATCTATGTTATGTGGTTACCAGCACTCAGTTCTTATGATAGTGTGATCTGATATTTAATTATATTAGAGTAATTGCTACGAGTGCCTAATACAATATGGCCAATTTTGATGATGAGAGAGATAAGGTCTTTAATGATATATTCTCAGGACAAAATATACAGAGCAAAAAAATGAATAGTTTGGAAACTAAGCCTCAGGGACTGAAACAACTTTTTATTAGACTTGAGCGAATAAAGAAACAAGAACTCTCACGATGGTGGGATTTGACAACCTTAAAAAAATATATTGAAATAAAACAGATACCAAGAGGCCTGAGGGTCATTATTTTTCCTTCCTTTGAGGATTTAGACCCAGACCTATTAGATGATTGGGAAAATCTGATATCATCATCATCGTATGGAATGATGGACTTACTGATAAAACACGCTGAAAGGAAAAGGTCCAAACTGTTAGACGAAATTGCTACTATTGAGGAAGAAATTAAAGCACTGGATCTTAAAGATGCGACGGAGAAAAATTACAAGATTTTAAAAGAGGTGCTCAGTGCACACCAAAATTATATCAGAGACAAAAAAATTCGGAAACTCAAAAGAGACGAAAATGATTATAAAAATGGACGAATCTATACGTTTGCCAAAAGATTTGATGAATATAAACCGAGAGGAGGAGTAGACAAATCTAGTGATCCTAGACAAGGGACATCCATATCAGCGAGTGAGTCTGATCTATCGAGCATTACTAGTGTAACCAGTGAAGCTAGAAGTGAAACACACACTAATACGGTTGGTAACTCCAACATGGCAACAGGGTGCTCGTCTTTTTTAGATGAACTACAACGCTACAGGAAGGGAAACAGAGTGGGGTTCCTAAAAAAGAACACAGGAGGAAGAGAACAAGAAGGGGGGGGAGAAAAAACAGATGCAAATCAAGAAAAAAGGGTCCTCAGATCAGCATCGCGCCCTCAGAAGAACTAAGTGCTGGAGGGGCAAATGAGTCTTTGGATATAATGAATTGTATTTTGTCTGCCAATAATTTGCTTGATGATGTTTCCATTGTGAATTTGTCAAAACATGAATTATCCTGTGCAGAGATTACTGTGCTTCAGAAAGGATTACGTTGTTGTCCTATGTCCCAGCCCAATTTTACGCAATTACATATTGATCTGTTTAAATATGTTCGAAAACTTAAATTAAAGAAGTATTTTGATGACAAAAATACACTGTGTCAAGTACCAATCTATACAGTTAGGAAGAGTGACAAAACTATCAAAGATATACAGGACTTACAATTGCTATTGTCACTAGACGAAAGTATGGGACCGGCACCTAGCATGGGTGATATCCTACTAGATCTAGATATTGATACCAACCTCAATCTAGATAGTGGGCTCAGGACTAAATCCAAATTTGTACCCTTACTAGCACCGGACAATATGATTGACTGCTTTTATCAAGCCGTCACTCAGGATTTATATAAAATGGAAGACAAATTTCAAAAGAAACGGATGGGGTTTAAGGATAATCTGAATAGAACAGAACGAGAAGCTTTATTGAAACTAAGCACCTATCCTGATGTAATCATTAAGGAGGCTGATAAAGGGGGCAATATTGTCCTGATGGACAAAGACTTTTATATCAGAGAGATTGACAGACAATTGATGGACACAGGTTCCTATGTCACTATACCCAATAATCCATTGAAAGAGGTAACCACACTTATCGAGAGAACACTAAAATTTTGGCTCCATGCTTGTTTATTAACAGACATGGAATACAAATACATGTTTAATCCCACACCACAAGCGGCATGTATTTATATATTGCCAAAGATACATAAAAACCAGCCGGCCCCACCCGGTAGGCCAATCATATCAGGAATAGGGTCACCAACAGAAAGGATTTCGGAGTATATTGATATTTATTTACAACCGATTGTACGGAACTTACCATCGTTCATTGAAGATACTAAAGATCTTCTAAATAAATTAGAGGATCTGATATGGAATGACGATTTTACCCTGGTTACACTTGATGTATGTGCTCTTTATACCTGCATCCCTCAGGAGAAAGGTATGGAGGCACTAACATATTTTTTATCTAAACGCGATGCCACAACATATGAACATACACAAATGGTTCTAGAACTCACCCGCCTAACTTTAAACAACAACTATTTTTTACACAATGGTACGTGGTTTAAACAATCGTCGGGGGTGGCCATGGGCTCCAAATTCTCCCCATCTTTCGCTAATATCTATATGGTTTTTTTGAAGAAAAACATATTTGGAGAGACTGCCCACATGATATGATTGGATCAATCATTTATTGGGGGCTCTTTATAGATGATATTTTTATGATATGGGGAGGGAGTAGTGACACCCTCCTGGATTTCATCAGGCACTTGAATGACAATCAGTACAACTTGACGTTTACGCACACCAGTGACAAATGTCACATTGATTTTTTGGACATTACCCTATATACAGAAGGAGACAAATTAGAATGCAAACTTTATCGCAAACCAACGGCATGTAATGCCGTATTGCATGCGAAAAGCGCACATCCAGTCACACAGGTGAGAGCCATCCCTTATGGAGAAATGACAAGACTGAGGAGGAACTGTAGTAGTGACGAGACATTTCAACAAGAACTGATAAGTATGAAGAAACGCTTTAAAATTAGGGGTTATGACCAAACAACCCTAGACAAAGCACACAAGAGAGTCATCGGGTTACAACGAACAGAGCTTCTGAAAAGTAATACGAATAAACTAAAGACAAGAAACAAGATCTCATTGATCACACCGTATAATGCACACAGCCACAATATCTATAAGATATTGCAAAAACATTGGCACCTCCTGAGACTGGACCACAGTTTAGATGCATACACAACGAAGAAACCTCAAGTAACATATAATAGAGGTAGGACGTTGAGAAACTTACTTTGTCCATCTTTTGTAAATAACAAGAAGACACCAACACAAAGTTGGTTACCGAAGAAACCGTTAGGCTTCTACAAATGTACTACATGCAATATTTGTCAGTTTGCGATGAATAAAATCACCAGCTTCAGTTACAATACAGGGAAAACACATACAATCTGTCATTTTATGAATTGCAACACAAAATTTACAGTTTATTGCATCATCTGCCAATGTGGCTTGATCTACGTTGGCAGCACGATTCGGCCGCTTAAAGAACGTGTACAAGAACACATTAGGGCCATTCGTAACAACAATACAGACTATCCACTGGCGGTCCACTATAACAGTGTGCACCAAGCCCTGGAATTAGTAAATATAAGATTCCACGGCATTGCGCTAGCAGAAGAAAACCCCAGGGGGGGCAATCGTACACTAGCATTGAGAAAATTGGAAACCAGATGGTTGATTAAACTAAGATCTGTAGATCTAGGATTGAATACAGACAGAGAGCTGCATGTCTTTTTACAAGACTGAAACCTATTTGATGCTCACTTCCAATCAACTATCTAATATGGAGGAAATAATACAAGATATAAGAAGCAATTGGTTATGTATACTATAAGTTATTTTCTATTGGTCTGTGTAATGTATATGTTCTGTTACCACACTGACAACTCAGATAGTTTTTACGATTGTATATGCTGACTTGTATTTTCTATGAACATATAAACTACTCTTATGCAAACAACCTATGTATCATATGGACTTGCCTGTTGCAATATGGAACAAAACTTCATAGAATCGGGTGCAAGATGGATTCACCTATTAAATAGAGAGTTCTATTGCTTTCCTCCTTTTGCGCGCTCTCTCTCCTATATTTACCTCTCTCTCTCGTATTACTCGGTGATGGTGTTAAGGCAATTATAACAAAATTTTGTCCAAGTTGGATCACTATGTCCTGAGATTCAATGCAGGTACAGATATGTATGGCGGAGAGGGGTTGGTATATATCCACCATGTTTACATCGGTGTTTAGACTTGCCAGGTTAGACCGAGTGTACAGATTTACCTACAGTGTATTGATTTCAATCTTTACCCTGGTAATTTGTGACATTTAACTGAATCTGCCCCACATGGCTAGTTAGTAAATATATTGTGTTTGGTTGCCAATTATTTTTGCCTATGATCCACTCCTCTCAAGATGGCGATAGCATTCGAAATGACGTATAATTATCGTCACACTGGTAATATGATCACGTGTTAAGTCAGCTGATGTTTTGACGTCTCTGACGCTCCTTCACGCTAACTTCAGCTCTCCGTTTAAATTGAGAATGGCGGCTGCGTTTTGGAACACGCCACAGCAAAGAGCAAATGCAGGGTGGATGATATACTTTCGCCTTACTGCGGTGAGTCTCTGTTTTTTGAGTGTTAGTAGCCCAAAGTAGTTATCTTAAGTATCGCGTTTTTCTTTTTGTTTGTTCTTTGGTTGACTTAATTAGGGAGTAATCGTTAATACGACTTTCTCCCTTATAGGAGTGAAACTTATCAGGGTTCTCCTCCGACATTTTAAAAGGACTTATCATGACATGAAGGAGAAGGACTAAGATATTCTCCTTTCCGGATATCCACACACCTGCTTTTATCAAATACTAGGTGTGCTAGCATTACCAGCAAATGAGGCTGTGATACGTACATCGGGCAGTCGATATTATTAACAAGGTAACTGTGGCATTGTTTTTATCATATACGATTCGCTGCTCGCACTTTTAGTGTTTTTTAATACATCACTCATAATTGATAATATTTGTGTGATTTGGAATCTCAGGGATATATTGTGTGTTTTTCTTTGGACAGCTAGGAGGCACCAAATGACTTGCCAACGTCTACTTGTTGGAAGGTTAAGTGTGCGCTTTTTTAACGTGACTTTTTGTGTTTCTTGGTACAACTATATCAGTGTTTGGACATTTATATTTAGGCATGTTATATTAAGGTACAGGGCTTTCTTTGGTTTTTTCTCAAGGTGGAGAAGGGACCGTTTGACACAAATATTGTGTTTTCTCCATACAGCATTGCAGGTTTTGGTTACAACAAGGGACACGCACCTGCCGTCCGTATATACATGCTGGACAACATAATTTTCGTCAATCGGTGGGTCAATTGCCCAGTCATCAATTTTTGGATATTTTATATTTTTTATTCTGGTTCAGGGTTGTACTCGTTCTGAACACATTATTCGGGTGTCTCTTTCTAATGCACTGAACGATTTCCTTCATCAAGATAATAAGATAATCTTTTCCTGGGGATCTATTGGCTTTGTCTTTATATCATTATATAAAAAAAATTCCTTTATCTTTTCTTTTCCCACCACGAGATACTTTTCTTGGAACATGCAACTCTCTAGTTCTGTGTCACATTTCTAAGGCATGTAACAACTGTGATAATGCTCAAGTCATCACCTTTGTCTGGCTTTCTTGGCCTATGTTGTTGATTACAAACTGAGATAACGAGGCTGTGATACATACATCTGGCAGTCGATATTATTAACAAGCATTGCAGGTTTTGGTTACAACAAGGGACACGCACCTGCCGTCCGTATATACATGCTGGACAACATAATTTTCGTCAATCGCCTTGAAAAAGTCTAAGGGAAGACGAAACACGTGTTGGCTGATTCTTCGTGCTGGATTTTATGAAATTGAGAATAAAGAATCTTATTTTTGAAGAAATTTGAACATTGTGGACTCTGTATATCGTGTGCAATCAGGAGCAGTGTGTGATTATATTGAACATTGCCATCTTAAAACTGATACGTTCCTGTTAATAGATATTTAGAACAGTTTTTACTCTACCAGTATTCTGGGTGATCTTTTATTAGAAAAGGGTGTGCTTATAAATGCTCTCTTCTTGCAGTAAATTGCTTGTGGTAACTCTGATTGAATATATGGCTGGATAGAATGCTCTGAGAGGGAGATGGGCTGCTTTTAGCTCAAGAACACTGATGTGGTAAAGCTGTTGTTTTGGAGACCATTGACCTTAAACTGTTAGTTCTCCTAATTAAGCTCCCCAGTTAGAGAAAGAAGCACTGGTCACTATAGTCTGAGTTGGATAATCTTGATGGAAATGAATGCCTTTGAGTAGATTCGACTTGTTTAACAATCACTGGATGGAGTTTCACGCTTGTTGAATCATAAAAATCTTGTCTTCCCTGTTTCCTTGATCTTGTGTCCATTGGTCTTCTTGACACGGTTGCTGAGGTCTCATGCAGTGGAAAGAGTTGGGTACCAGAAAAATGCACAAGGTTATGGAACCTAGGAGAGAAGAATCTGTCCTCACAGTTGATATTGCGGCATGTAGTCGTTGGAGACATTTCTTAAAAATTTAGAAATGCTCCCAGATATGAAAGTACTTGAGCTGGTGTTGTGGTTGATTTATCCAGATATACTTGCAGTTCTAAGTAGCCTAATAATTCAACAGTGTAGTTAAAGTCTTTTTTGTGCTTGTATGGCTGTGGGACTCTTTACTAACCAGTCATCTAAATGTAGATAGATGAAAATCTTCTTCCTGCGAAGAAAAGCTGCTATTACTGCCATGCATTTAAAAAACATTCTTGGGGCAGATGTGAGTCCAAAAGGAAGAACTTTGTACTGGTAGTGGTCTTTGTCTATTAGAAATTTGAGGAACTTTCTGTGTTTCAACGCAATTGGAATGTGAAAATAAGCACCTCTTAGAGCACACAAATCTCCTTTCATAAGTTGGGGATAGATTTGTTGCAGTCCCAACATCCTGAATTTTTGATGGTTCACATACTTGTTGGCCTGTCTCAGATCCAATATTGGTCAGAATTCCTGCCCTTTTGGGTTCCAAAAATATTTTGAATAGAAATTATTTGCTTGTTGTGATAAAGGAACTGATTCTATTGCTTTTTTTTTTTTTTTAAGAGAAGTGATGAAACCTGATTTGAAACAAGTTGATCTTTATTTACGATATCAAGGAAGTCTCGTTTTCCTTCTCTTCCTTGAAGTGCAGACTGACTGGTCGTATTGATAGCTGAAGATCTGCAGATTTTCCTTTTCCCTAGATCCATCTTCTTGCTTTCTCTCTCTGTAGTAACTGACGTTTCTGGTGCAGAGGTGTGTTTCTGACTGTGGAAACAATGACAGAATCCAGTTATAGTTCCTTTTGAGAGAAAGTGGATCCTATTCTGCCACTCTATACTTCTTAAGAAGTCTTGGTGCTGCTGACTTCAATGTAGCCAGAGGCAGGAGGTTTTCTTCTCCCAGTTCTGTAAATCCTAGAACTAGTGGAAGTACAGGTTCAGAGAAGCCATTGGCTGCTAGGTCTCCATGATGACAGAGACTGTTTAAATGTTTAATTTATCTCTGCAGTAACAGAAAGGTTTTTAAGCTATTTTGTTTTCTATATGGCATATTTCTACATTATATGCTGCAATGTGGTTTACTATCATTTTCTGCAGATAAAAAGCAGTTAAAGCTGGCCTGTCACAGGCTTTTGGAGGTGTCACCCAGCTGTTCATCACTGAGGTGGCTACCTCCAATGTCCGAAGAATATATATAAAGTGTCCTGGGGTCCCAACACGAAGGCATTAGGACTATCAGTGAAAATCCTATGATGCGGAACAAGAAATGTATGTTAGTGTGTTTCTACAGTGACTAGCTCCCAAAAGCTATTTTGACTGTACAGGACTGTAGCTGATATCAGATAAACTGAAGTGCAATTAGAATACTATTTTTGCCATCACTGGTTTGGGTTAAATTACCGAAATGATTCAACCACAGTTTTAATACTTATTAAAAACCCAATTCAACTATGGAGTTGGATTTGTGAAAAATATACAGGAAAAATGTTTAAAAAAAGTTAGACTTTGCCTGCTTGAAGCCCCAGTAGTCTTATAAGCATTAGCCTACCTGCAGCTGCCCAGTCAGTGTTTTCTCCCTAATGAAGTGTGAAAATTGCTCTCAGAGCTGAAACAGTGGCATGGACTTTTTGGCAGGAGGACCTGGGTGTACGGAATGTGATACAACCTTTCTTAGGAAGGGCAATAGGGGAGTGTTCAGAACTTCATTAATTTGAAAGGGACCAGGGTGAAGCCTGCCCAATTAGTTAAGTGTAATGAGAGACTTGAGTATGAGAGGCTATTTGATCGCAGAGTGCAGTGTAACCATCTTAGCACCAACTCAGTGGGAATGGGAGCAGTTTTCAGAACTGGTTTGGTGTAGTTGAGGAGGAGACTGCTCATTTTCCTAGACACATTCATGGGTGACATGGCTCACAGAAAATGTGTCAGTGCAATATCTGCTTTCACCTTCATGGAGAATAGGGAGGATGGCTTCTGTGGGAAGCAAGGCATAGGGTCGTGGGGTAGAAAGCAAACCGGCATTTTTATGATTGGGTGGTCTCCTCTAAAGAAAGAGTTGAGTGGGTGTGATGACAAGACACCTTTTTTTTTTTACTTGAGAAGGGGAATGGGGAATGTAAATACAGTGGGTATGATGGGAATGGGAGCCAAAAAGTAGGTACTTTTTAATATTTGGGAGTGTGAGAGATGAGTAATGCTGAAGGCAGTGTGGAATGGTGGCAGGGTGCCAGGCTTGTTTATTTTTAATTTGAGTAGGGGAGGCATGGAGAGGGGAGGTGTAAGACAGAAGTCTGAAGCATGCCCCCCCCAGGTCTACTACGCAAGGAGAGTTGATTATAGAACGGAAAGCATAAATGGGGGAGGGGCATACATAACACAGTACATGGGTAACTGAAAAACAGGGATTTTCATTTCATTCTGGGGTTCTGAGTGACATCATATTTATTTGAAGACTGCTTAATTGGGTAAGGTGCCTTCTGCAGAGATCTATGTGTATCTTACAAACATGAGGGTTTAATACTAGTGAGAAAGTTTGGTGGCTAATATATTTGTTGGAGTGATGTGTGTGTTATATCTATTTACATGTTTGAATCAACATAGGTTGCTATAACTCGGGATAGGAGAATTTGTGTGGCGATAGCGGGCGGTACCTACCAGGTTTGCCTCCTTAGGCAAACCTGCAGAGCATTAATGTTTCTGCTGTAGAGCATTCCATGTAATATAAAGGCCATAGATATCCATTGTATGTATGATGGTTCAGTGGGTACATGTTTTTAATGCAGCAATCCTTGTGTAACATGCAAGTCACGTGACAATTCTATCAAAGTAGCTCATTGAATTATACCGCTGCAGCTAACAGCTGCATGTAACCTGCAAGCAAACATTTGCCTCCTTACAGGATTGAATTTAATTTTTCATGATTCTAAAGTTTATAATAGGCTCCTTAGGATACTTATAAACACTTTCAGTACCAAAAATAGCTTGCAAAAATGTGCTACAAAAATATTAATGTGATTACACACAAAGAGGATCCATTTGACTTCCAACTACTTTCTGCCAGGCCACAATAAGGAAAAAAGGAATAAATGATTGAAGTGAGGTTTTCAGCTGTTCTTAAAAGAAAAATGGAGTCCTCCATCACAACGCAGGTTGCATCCTTGCACCACAAAACACACTGCTGCCCAGGTATTAGAGTACTGCTGTGCAACGCAGAAAACATTTCTGGGATCAGCACAGATTGCGATTCCGGGTCGAGAACAGCTGTTAAAATTGAAACCTGGATGGTTTCACTTAATCCCCTCACTGACTATAGATGGTCATTTGCAAGCCATCAGCATGCTGAATTGCAAGTCTTCTTAACCGCTTGCTGTAAATCATCCAAGGTGCTTTTTGTTGCAAACAGAAAGTGGTCTGTGTACTGCAAGAAGATGGTCAATCCCACGCCACATGTAGTAGGTTGTATGCAGGCTGCTCATTGCAGCCTTCACATGTCATTTTGTGTTATAGAAGCCATCATTAAGCCATCTTTGCAACTACCAGTCCTGACAAAATATGGTGAGACAGTTGAGGGCAGAAAGATCTGCCACATATCAATAACATTATGCTAGATTTCAATAACATGCTGCTACACCCTAAATGAAAACGTTTTGCCAAAATTATTCAACCCTCATTTTTATCCTATTAACTCCTTAACTGCTGAGGCTTCCGCCATTCCACGTTTTGAGCCCTTTTTTGATGTTTGGGGCACTTCATGCGTAAGCCTTCATAATAATTGTTTTCTGCAAAAGAAATCCAGGCAAAATTTGCTCCATTTTTCCCCCACATGTTGGGAATTTCAAAGGTACCCAAGGTGGATTTCCCAGGAAAATAGCTAGCCAAAATATAGCAACATTGTGGGATTTCTTTTGAAAAATGGGAAAAAATGTGCTGAGCAATGAAGCATATTTTTGTTTACTAAAAATGTCACTAACAAAAAGTTTGTTGTGCTAAGATTACCATCTGTGTCATACTGAATATGTTTCCTCAAATCGTCACATAAGTAGATGATAGAGTAATAAAAACAGCACCATAAAAAAAACAAGGGGGCAGGGTAGACCCCTATGCCTGGGGCCAAAATATTTTTTTTATTTTAAATTTTTCCAAGAGAACCAGCTGAAAAATTAAAAAAAGGCAAAGTTTACCCCAGGGTGGGCCAGGGGGCCAATGCTTTTATTTTTTTGGGGGAGGGGCGTGATTGTGGCCCTTTCCTCCCAAGGCCGATTTCGGCCCTTGGGACCCCATCTCCTGAGGTCAAACTTATTTTTTTTTAGGGGAGGAAGGCACGCGGCCACCACCCTCCCCGGCCGTTTTTGGCCCTTGGACCCCATTCCTGAAGTATTTTTTAGGGGAGGGTGGGTCGCACAGCCCATCTCCTGAGGCTGTATTCGGCCCTGGGTACCCCATTTTCCGGGGCCCACTGTATTTTTTTAAAGGAAGGAGGCAACGCAGCCCTCCTCTCGAGCCTCTAAACGCCCTGGGGACGCCGATCCCCAGGGCCGCTAAACTAAGTAAAAGGGAGGGGGCCACGCACCCCCCTCCTCCCTGAGAGATTAATGCCCCCTGGAACCTCATCCCCTGGGGCCGGGGAGCCCACCTGCGGAACACAGCGGTTGAAAACCTGTGTTTGCTCTCTGTTGGCAGGAGCACTTTCAAAACTCCCATTATGTGGGAGCAAACACAAAGTCTGCTCCACCGGCTGGGAGCAGACTTGAGATTTGTTTCCCTGCCCGCAGTGATGCAGGGAAACTGATCAAAATATTGCTTGTGCTCGGAGGGAGCAGCACAAGTAGCTGCTCCCTGTCAGTGGGAGCAATGCCGGCTATCACTGCATGTGGGGAGCCGGGTTGGGCCATGGGCTCCACTGAGTATGTGGTGGGTGCCCTGGATGGGCACCAGGACACCCACCTTTAAGTAATGCAGGCCCCGGGGTTGATAACGGCTCAGGGAGGGGGTGGCTGCACTGCCCCCCGCCCCCTTTATTTTAAGTAGCGGCCCTGGGATACAGTCTCAAATAAGGTGCTTTTGCAGCTCTTTTGCAACATTGACATCTGTGGCAAGGCTCTGTCTTGGTTTGCCTCGTTCCTCAGCCACCAATCATTTCAGGTTATCTCTTCTCTCTTTTCATCCTCGCACAGACCCTTGGAGCACGGGGTCCCTCGGGGCTCCTTGTTGAGCCCTACTCTTTTTAACATATATGGAAGACCTCTGGCTGAGATTGCGAAGCCCTCTAGGGTCTCCATCATCTTGTATGCAGATGATACTCAACTAATTGCCTCTTTCTCTGCTGATGCTTCCAAAGACATTGTTAACTTTCAGAATTGTACACCGACAGTGGCCAGATGTATGAAAGATAATTGCCTGAAACTTAACTCCAGTAAGACTAAGGGGCCCATTACGATGGCGGGCGGAAGCACAACCGCCGTGCTGGCGGATGCAGAAACCACCAGTTACCGCCGGCACGCAGCAGTCCACACGCCCGCCCAATTACGATGCGAAAAGCAGGCCAAACACCGCCGGCAAGCCAGCAACACCGTCCGCCATCAAAGTGCGCCCGCACACGTAGCGGCGCAGCACAACTGACACACACCGTCCGACGAAACACGTCCCGCCCGGCGCATAAATTACGATGCCGCAAACAAACGGCTCCCACGGCAAAGAGACACCGCACGTGAAAGAGAGGCGGAAACACGGACGCAGAGCACGGACAACGAAGAAGCGGCACCCCGGGCATGAATCCAGCACTGCAGGCCCTTCCCATGCTTCTGCTGATGCACCACCAAGGACGCAACGTACCGCGGAGACGCAGGTAGGCACACACACAACAAGTGCACGCAAACAGCGCACACAGTGCAAGGGCGGAAAAGCGGACAACCCCCCACCAGCGCGTGTACACTACACATCCACCATCGCATCCACATATGACACACAGGCCAAATCGTAACATCGCAGAACACATGTGTACACACCACCTGGGACTAGGAACCAACCACCCCGTCACGGCCCCAAAGCGCCGATGACGCCGCCACACATGCGCACAACGCAGAGGCCAACCGCAGCGCCATGCATGCGTCGCACACAGACACAGGGACACAACCAAGCAGCACACACATCAGCCCCACCCCGAACGCACATGACACGTGACAGGCCGGCCACAGACATGTCCCCAACGCCCAATTCACGGACAACACCCAACGCCACACAAACGACGCACACATGTCAGTGAAGACACGCAACTGCAGGACACACCCCAGTGTAACAAACATGGCGTAGCACACAGCGGCGGCAACACCAACTAGGAGAAGCAGGGCCTCTTCGGGAAGAGGAACGCCAGTACCACACTGAAAAACCCATACCACCCTGCACATATGAACAAGACACATGAAACGGAACACCAAAGAGCCCGGGACCGACAACAGGTGGCCCAAGAATAACATCCACACACAAGGCCCAACGCAGAGCGGAAAGGCAGCCTGCCGCCCACACAAGGGAGAGCAGACAGCACTGAATGACCTTCCATTCCAACACCGAAACCACAGCCCTACGACAGAAGCCGGTGAATACAGCCATTGTCCAAGAATAGACCAACACAGGCATGCCGAGGAGACCGACCACAGGGCAGATAGCGCATATCACAGAAGCACACAACGGACGGGGAAGAAAGAAGAAAACACTCCCCCATGTCGGCCACATGCAAGTTAATTGGAAGGAGTCACACAGCACTGACCTTGAACTGTCTGAGAAGCATGTGGGAAGAGGGCCCGTGTCCTCCAAACAAGCCAACAGAACACAAGTCCTGTCTCCCCACGACTACACAGAGCTCACAGCAACCCCGGAGCGTGCACATTGCAGACTGCACACACAGCCGGAGCACGCCACCTCTACGAACCGCTGCGAAATGGCAACCGCAACACACCTACCCAACTACGCCGAACAGCTCAAGCTGTACCAAACCAACACGATACATACATTGGGATGCGATCTCCTGTCCCTGCTGAACGTAAGTTACCGACTGACTTACCGCATCACATTGTTCAGCTGCGTCATGCCCGTCTTCTACTGTCGGAGGTGTCCCTACCAGCATCCCGTCGAGATATGCCTCTCCAACCCGGCATGTCTGAAGGCGGACCTGCTACCACTACTCCTCCCTCTGGACGCACACGACAGGGCCTGCTCTGCCTATGGGGGCATGGCGTATGTGGCCAACATCGCACGCGCACTGAAATGGAACCACTGTGCCTCCACACGACGGATCATCGAGAACAGCTACATCGAATGTCACCCAGCATGCCCCATCATGGTCCTCCAAGGGACAACCTACGAACAACACCTTGACAGCCACCATCCGCTTCATTGGCTGGCAAACATGTACACCACCAATGACATGGAAGCCCTGCTGGACTGCATCGCATACCTGACAACCTGTAAATACGTCGGACCACAACGCAGGTTCCCCGAGTGACCTATGAAGTCCAACCCCGCACCCATGCTCAGCTTCCGCACGGACTGGCCAGTCACCACCACAACAGCCATACCAAACGACCGGCAACTGTAACCACACCATCAACGACATCGCCATGACATCGGATATGACCGGCACATGCACACTGTTCCCCATCACATCCAGGAACACCGCATGCATCGTGGGAGGCAGTGGCATGGGCTCTGTGCATCGCACCCACATGGACGGAACTGCACGAACAACCAGGACACGACATGGATCCAGCGCACATGGACACACACACCGCTCAGTGGACATGAATAGGTCGCCTGGAGTCTGTGGGTGCTGCACCCCTCCCACCCCGCCCCGGGAATCCCATACCAGGACCTTTGCATGGACGACAAGTGCATACAACAACAACACGACCCCAGTGACTGTGACATGTCCAGTAACCACCACAGTGCAACAACAAGTGGCACGCCGCTGCATGCACGCAAGCACATGCCCTGATGTCATCTCACATGCACGCGTGCATGAGGAACAACCGCAGCAAACCTGTCACATGGAACTGAGATGGACTGTGCCCATGATGCCGAGCGGTCTGGTAGGCTACATGTATACCGTCTGTGTCAAAGTCCGCAGCTCCGCAGCTATACGTAAATGTACATTAGCACAGCCTTGGCCAAGCAGATGTAACCCCACACCCTATCCCATTTGTTATCATGCTCAGTATATCCTCAACATGTATTCCGCTGCCAGTAGTGTCCACTATACTGCATCACAGAGGACAGAAGACTCAATATAATGTTTGATACCAGAACTGTCTCCGCTGACTCATTTCACAAGTACGAATGAGAGAGGATGAGAGTATGTGAAGTACACGGCAGTCGTGACATGACCATGTAGTCCACTGGTATTGGATGTCAACGCAAATGAGTAGCACTACTGTGGAAGACACACATGTGTCGTGTGAAGTCGTATGGACGCAGTGCTCAGGTGGGTGGGTGCGACGGGTAGATGCGCACATGCCAAGTTGGAGCACGCCGTGTTGGGAGGGGTCATGAACAGTACACCACCGCTTCCCTGGGCATTGTGAGAGGACACCTGTCGGGGGGAGTGAACACGTGTGTGCACAGCAGCCGGGCACACGTACAAAGCGGTACCAGGCGCACCTCAGCCCACCCTCTGTGGACAAGCTGGATCCTGTTGTGCGCCCGCCATGCCCCTTGACAAGGCACACACAGCCCCAGTCGACCAGGTGTAACCCCAACATAGTCAATCCGCACAGGCGATACAGGGCACGGGATGGCAGTGGAGCATGGTGTGTGAGAGGTCTCCTCGCGCTCCTCCTGGTCATATCACGCAGGCAATAGAACCTCAACGTCTAGCATGGCACAAGTCAAATGGAAGTGTAGGGGGACGCACCACAGCACGAGCAGCACTGACGTCCACGGGAGGTGGCTCGCACCATCCCATCCATTGCCCATCATACCAACCACGCCACATGCCATTGCGACTAAGTGCAAGCGCGTGCGCCACCACCCCCGAGCCCTCCCCAGAGAGGCCAAAGAGTGAATGTGTGGGCCATCAGCCACAGACGGACGCGGCCTGGCCGCAAGGGCAGCCACAGCCACTGGGTGTCGCAGGTGGCGGATCCGGAAGGCGAAGACTGTGATGCATAGTCCATGCAGGCCGGGTCTCCATTTGGGGCACCACGCAGGTGGACGGCGTCCCGCCACACATCATACCCTGGACCCACACATACACTCCTTGCCCTCTCTGGTGCGAGCTTGGGGCTGCCTGTGCAAGCGCTAGCCTCGCAGGTGAGCATGCATATTGGGGGGCGAGGGAGGACATGAGGGCTGGGGCGAAGATGACTGTATCACTGTCAGTTAGTACAAGGGATGACCCAGATGTGGAAAGGAAGAGACGTGTCCCGTGTGTACTGCAACTAGTCGCCAATCCAACTACCCCCCATGTCCGGAATGTAAGCCCGCACCTAGGCCCGCCCATCCGCCACATCGAACATACCACCAGCACGACAACCTTCCCATTCGAAACACTGACTGGGGGTGGCGACCAGTGAACAATCATGTGTAGCCTACCCACGCGTACATGTGGGCCCTCCATGATCCATGTCACCTGCGGCAAAGACATGACATGCGCAATGAGGGAAGTGAGGAGAGCTGCCCGCCCCACGCGCAGAAGGTGCATCAGCTCCACAGACCCAGCAGCGAGTCCAGCAGGGGTCACATGTGCAGGGGCAGCTGTGCCTGGTGTGAAGGCACATGCATATAGACAGCACATCGACCAATGTGTAGTCTGCCCACATCCACAGTCCATCATCATGCGGACATAGGAATTGAACACAGGGCAACACATCTTAGTTGGTGCACCCACCGTGACCAACAATGCGCAATCATCGACGTACCCGCCCTGTGCATGGCCCCCCACCCAACTGAGGCACATCCAGTGCCACCATCCCACACACACAAGCCTTCCACGGAACATGCTGTGTCCAATGCTCAGTACAGAGTCAGCGCCCATCTGGTGGATCCTGAACAGGAGACACATGCACACACATGCCAGCTCCCACTATGTACGTCTGCCACCTGGCACGTGCAATGTAACCTCTCACCTGTGACGTGTGACTGCAAGCACACAGCCGTCTTGGCATGGGGCTGTCAATGTGGACACCAGTCAATGTTTCGGGAGCTGTGATCCGTACAGTGCTGTACATAGGGTGCAGTGCTGACACCTACTACTGTCTCATATCCCCTCGTGCCACAGGTCCCACTTGTATTGGCCGCTCAGCCCGTGCCCACATCGTCGTCGTCGTGTGCCATACTCATCCAGCCTCGGAAGCAGTTCCATGCTCAGCAGACACTCATGTTGCCGTGGCGTTGCCGCTTGACGAATAAGCAGTCAGTCCCCATCAGCACGCCCCGCAAGTCATTGGGGCCTAGATCCCCATGTGCATGCACATGGCAGTGGTATGTCTCACTTGCCATTGTTGGGAGACCTGTGTAAGTGTATTGTGGCCGTGCCGTCCCAGCTTGACAGCTGGGCTGTGGCTCATGTGCTTGCTCAGTCATGTCAGTGATGTGTATGCGAAATTGCTATGTGCCGTGTTGCTTTGACATGTGTCCTCTGCCATTTAACCCAGGCGGAGACCGAACATTGACCGCCCATACCAATTGCTGGCGGACATGGACGATACAGAGGTAATCAGGAAGTTTCGGCTGGACAGGCCAACTCTGCATCGACTGTGTGCCATGTTAGAGCCCCATCTCCGTCCCCGCAGGGTGTATCCGACTGCTGTCACCCCCACGGCTAAGGTGATGGCCGCCATGCATTTCTTCGCCACTGGGTCATTCCAGCACACAGTGGGCAGTGGAGGAGGGATGTCCCAGCCCATGTTCAGCAAGGTGCTGAGGGATGTACTGGCAGCCATGATGCTGTACCGGAACAGGTACATCAGATTCCCCAGGGCTCGTGAATTGGCGGCAGTGAAGGGTGCATTCTATGCCCTTGGCAGAATCCCACACGTCGTGGGAGCCATTGACTGCACTCATGTTGGCCTTGTTCCACCACAGGCCACTGAGCACCTGTACCGCAACAGGAAGCACACGCACTCCCTGAATGTGCAAGTGGTGTGCCTTGCGGACATGGTGATCACCCACGTGTGTGCCAAGTTTCCAGGCTCGGCCCATGACGCACACATAATGCGCAACAGCATCTTGCCACGACTGATGGCCAATCTGCAACAGGATCGTGCCTGTATTGTCGGTGAGTATGTGGAGTGGTGTAGCGTGCTGGTTGTGCGATGCTGTCCCCTGTCCAGTTGGAATTGCAACGGTTCTCTGTGTCCCTCACACCCAGGTGACTCTGCGTATCCGAATGGGGCATGGCTGCTCAGTCCATTGAGGAATCCTCGCACCCCAGCAGACGATCGATACAATGAGGCACATGGGAGGACCAGACGTGTGGTCGAGCGTACCTTTGGCCTCCTCAAGTCCAGGTTCAGGTGCCTGGACCGCACCGGGGAGTGCACTGGCGTACTCCCCACAGAAGGTGTGCCAGATAGTGGTGGCGTGCTGCATGCTGCACAATCTGGCCATTCGGAAGCAGATCCCCCTCATTGTGGATGACGGAGATCAACCAGGGCCCCAGCCCGCAGACCAGGACAGCTCGAGTGAGGTGGACAGCGGAGAGGAGGAAGCTGGGAATGTGCGCCAGCAGCTCATCGCCCGCTACTTCACTTGACGGTGAGTGTCCATGTACGACGGATGATGTGTCTGTATCTGTGCAGGTGTGTGTGTGCTGTGTCAGGGTGGCCGTATGTTCACTGCGTGCAGTGTGTCAACGCTCCATGGCCAGGGTAGTATGCCACTGTTGGTGACTGTGGCATTGTGCCCTATTGCTCTGTGCGATGTGTGTACATTGCTTGTAGTTGTTGACATGTACTGTGTGATGGGTGTGTGACACACTCATTGAATGTGCTCCTGTTCTGTCTCCCACCCCTAGGTCCCTACAGGCCCTCCGGATTCCATTGCCATGCCACGCATCAGGTGCCTTTCCGCCCAAGGTGGCCGTTGTATTCCGTACAAATAAAACACAGGGCACAAACAGCAGTTAGTGAATAAGGTGCATTTATTACAAACTGTGACATGTGATTGTGTGTAAGGTGATGACAAAAGTGGTGCGTGCAGTGACAATGAGCTGTCGGTCATGGCTGCGTGATGATCAGGGTGTACCCACTGGTTCTATGTCCATAGTCCAACACACACATGCCATCCAGATGGCTGTGTGGAGTGGGATCGTGAGAGCAAGTCAATGCAGTGGCTGGTCAAGGAAGGCTGGCGGAAGGCTGGCTGGCTGCCTCACTTGCGACTGGAGCGTGCGAAGTCCTCCCGGGAGATCTGTTTCCTCTTCGGACGGCCCCTTCCACGTTTGGGAGGGGGTGTGTGGTGGCGACCTGCTGGTGGTGGGTGAGGTGTGCTCACTGGCTGTGGACGCAGGGAAGTGGACACTGCTGCCCGAGCCTGCGCCCTAGCAGGTGGTGGCGGAGGTGGTGTTGCTGGCCTTGCCTGTGACCCCACCGCCACCACCAGCTGGCCCATGAGGTCCACGAGTTGGTCCATACGGGACACGAATTGGCCCATATGGGCGTCCATGGACCTCAGCACCCCCAGCACCTCCCGCGTGTCAGTAGCAGACCTGGCCCATTGTCCTTGGGCCTCTTCATAGGCCCCAAGGACTCTGGCCATTTGAGGCAGGGCATGGCTCCCAGGGAGGCTGGCGTTTCCCTGACCCTGCTCCTCCTACCAGTCCTGCTGCCACCGGCCTGCCCACTAGCCACATTGCACACCACGGTCCTCGCTGTGGCTCCCAGGGTGGATCCAGTCGGCCGGGCCACCACCTGCGCTGGGGCTGGTGCCAGCGAAGACGTGGTGGTGGTGGAGGCGGTGGTGGTCGGTGCGGCGATGGTGGCGGTTGCGGCAGTGGTAGTGGCCGCAATGACCGTGGGTGTGGCCGCAACGACAGTGGCAGCAGGGGACTGGGACTGTTCAGCATCCCTGGATGATGGGTTGGTGGGTAGGAGGGGTCCTGGGGAGCGGCTGGGCCTGGCACGCCAGATGGGCCAGCTTGGTGGTCCGTGTCCGAAGAGGAGGACAGATCCTCCAGATCCGTGTGTCCTCGTTGGGGGCTTGTAGGCTGGCTGTGCTGGCTGCTGTCTCCATCCCCAGCATCCAGCAGTTCGTCACCTGTGGAGAGAATGAGATTTGTTATTGTGTTGCACCTGGCGAAGTATGTATTAGTCGTCTGACATTGGCAGTTCGTGCAATCTCGTACATGGGTTTCCCGGAGGCGGAGTGTGTGGCTGTGGCATCTGTAGTTGTGTGTGCTAGGCAATGGGACTGTGTGCTGTGCACACGTGGCATGGGACGGATTGGCCATGCCGATGGGTGTGTTGCTGTGCCCCTACTCATTGTGACTCTGGTGTATGCGGGCTCCTGGCCCATCCTGGGTCTGGTTTGTACTTTGCTTTTGGAGTTCATATGGAACGCTTAGGAACGCATATGGCAACATGGGGGCCATGCCCCAGATTCGCATTTGGGAGGGGATATGCTTTTGGGGTTCAAATGGAACGCTTAGGAACGCATATGGCAACATGGGGGCCATGCCCCAGATTCGCATTTGGGAGGGGATATGCTTTTGGGGTTCAAATGGAACGCTTAGGAACGCATATGGCAACATGGGGGCCATGCCCCAGATTCGCATTTGGGAGGGGATATGCTTTTGGGGTACATGCTGTGAGCCATGGGTGCCGAACGTGACATGTGTTGTGGCAGCATGACAGTGCATGGTCTGAGGTGTGTGCATGCCTGACATGCCCTGCATATTTGCTGTCTGTTGTGGTTACTGGACATGGCATTGGACGCATCGTTATGAGTGAGTGATAGTTGTGTGCCAGCCAACGTATTGCAGTTGTCCCATCTCCTTGGTGTGCGTGCTGCCCTGTGCCATGTGCATCACTGCAGTGCTCGGGGGGGGTGTGGCCCATGTTGTGTGTTGTTGCTCACAGTGTGTCGTGCGCTTAATTGACTTCTGGCACATGGTTGGTCATGGGCATGTATCTTAGCGTGACTGCTGTATGTGTGGCAGCTGTGCGGATGACATGCCTTTCATGAGACTGGGGCTGACGGATGGGATGGATGGTATGTTGTATGTGCATGGTGTGTCTGTGTGTTTGATGGGTTCAGTGGTGTTCGTGTGCATTTCTGTTGTTCCGCTCTGTTGCGTCTAGTGTTGTTTGTCTTACATAGGCGTAGTTGTGGGGTGTGGGGTTGACAGGCAGTGGGGGCTACATGGACAGGACTTCAATGGTGTTTCGGTTGTGTGTGATGAGTTGCACAGTGGCTGCCGTGTGGGACTATATTCAGTGTGGCTTGTGCATGCAGACGTGGCTCCTTGGGTGTTGCTATGTCTGTGATGGGTCATGTGGGGTGTGAGTCTGTTGTTCATGTCCGTGTGCACATTGTTCACTTGTTCGTGACGGTGGGCGGTGCTGCGTGTTCGTCTGCTACGTGACATGTCCCATGTGTTGGTGGTGTTATGGTCCTCATGCCTCCAGTAATCCAGCCCTGTCCAGTTTCCCACCTGCAAGTTGTTCGTGCGTGCACTGTACTGGATGCCACATGGCTCTAAGCGGGGGTGCTCCATGTTGCAGGTCTGTGGGGGTGGGGGGGTGTAGTGGGTCGTGGGGGTGGCTGTACACCCACTGACACCGATTGCTGTGGACCGTGATGTCTGCCTTTCGGCTGTCGTTGTGCACTGCGGTGGCTGACACGTGGCTGTGGGGTGTGGGGGATGCTCCTCCTTGCTGTGCTGTGGGACTGGGGCCTGGTGTGTGTTGTACTTGGGCTGTCCACCGTCCCACCCACTGCACTTTGTGTTCCTGCCACTTACCTGTTACTTGTCGGTTAGTGCAGCTGTGGCGGACACATGGGTGTGGTGGGTGCTCGTTGTGGCGCTTCTGGCATATTTGGGGACCTGTTGGTGGTTACGTGGCTGGCTTAGTGTACACATGTCCCCACGCATCTTACAGTTGTTCGGTTTGGGCTGTGTGTGGTAGTGTCTGTTGCATGTGTGTGTGATGTGTTGTGTATTGTGTGCTGGACATGGGGGTGTTTGTCCCTGGGAGCTGTGGCATGGTAGTTGCGCATGTGAGTACATAGCGGTGTGCTGGGTATACATTAGTTTGTACTTACCAGCCTCCACTCCCCTGCTAATCCGGCGAGGATCTCCGGATGTATTACGACTCGCACCTTCTCCTCCCACGCTTTGAAGGTCTTAAAGAGCGCGGGATTCCCTCCGCCAGTGACGGCAGCCAGCTCTCTGTTTTTGCCCTCCTTCTTCTTGACCAGGCTCTTTACGTCATTCCAACGTTTGTTTATCTCGACTCTGTTCCTGGGCAGGGTCCCGACTGCATTGACCTGGTCTACGATCCGGTTCCACATTCTGTTTCTGGTGGCTAGTGGTGTGTGCTGGACCATGTTCCCATAGATTTGTGGGTACACCTTGATGATCTCGTCGACCATGACCGTCAGCTCCATGGGCGTGAACTTGGGCATCCTTTGTGGTGCCATGGTGTTTGTGGTGCTGGTGCGGTGTGTGTTGTGTAATGTGCAGGGGGTTTGTGGTGCCGGTGTTTGGTGGTGGTGGTGGTGGTTGTGATGTGTGCGTTTCTGTGGTGTGCTGCTGTCCTTGCTGTGTCACTGTGTCCTCTCCTCTCCTCTCTGGTTTGCAATGTAGCAAGGGGTTGTGGTCTGTGGGAGTGCTGCTTTTGTACTCACCTATGTGGGTGTGTCCTCATGGTCTGTTGTTTTCAGGTGTGTTGTGTCTGGGGTTCTGGCCTTTGTATTTTTTGTTTGTCCGGGGGTGTTTTCGGGATGTGTACTGTGCTTGTGTATTTGTGTGTGCCTTGCTGTGTGGACTTATTGGCCATGTTGTGTGCTATTGGTTTTGTGTGCGGATGGTTTCTGTGCAGGTACGTTGGCGCCATGGCTTCTGCCGTGTCGATTCTCATCTGCGTTGTTTGCGCTGGCGGGCGGTATATTTGTTGTTTTTCCGCGCTCATGGCGGTGCGATCGTAATTTCACGTGCGGTGTGTCGGCCGTGTGGGCGGGCGGTTTTGTGTTGTCGTAGCGTGTTTCCGTCCGTGGCGGGCGGTTTGACTCCGACTCGGACGATGGCGGGCGGTATTTTGTGGTGATTTTTCGCCGATGGCGGTTTTCGGTTTGTGTACTCATAATGGCGTGGTCGGTGTTCAGGCGGTGTGTGCGGGCGGATTTTTGCCGCTTCCATGCCTGGCGGATTTATTTACGCCGGGTATCGTAATGGGCCCCTAAGATCTTGTTGTTTAGATAGCACACCCAATCCTGGGGAGATCACTGGTGGCTGGAAAGCCTGGGGCCCCCGCTCTCACCCAAATCATCTATAAATTTGTTTTATAGAGATTTGAGGCCCATGTGAGTACTCTTGCTGGCACCTGTTTTAGCCTTTTGAGAGGACTTAAATCCATTATCGTTTTTTTTCCAACCTCACATTTGACAGTTGATCATTTAATCACTTATCCTGTCATGGCTGGACTACAGCAACATCCTGTACCTAGGTGACAAGAAATCTATCTTAAAGAGGCTGCAGTCGGTCCAATAAGCTGCAGCCATATTACTGTACTCCCTTCCTAAGTTTTGTCCCGCCTCTGGGCTCCTTCAGAAGCTCTACTGGCTTCATATTGAGAAGCGTATTCAATTTAAAGTTCTTTGTACTGCACACAAGATTATGAATGCTTCAGATGCCCCTATCCTTTCTGGACCTATGCAACCCTATCTTCCTACCAGAGCGCTGCGCTCATCTGAGTTAAACCTGGTGGTAAGCCCTTGGTTCAAAAGAAAAAGATCAGGCTCTTTCTGGGTTGGGTTTGGAACAGTCAGCCCCCTGAACTAAGGAACACACAATCATCTTTGCTTCAGGAAAAAACGTAAGACCTGGTTCTTTGCCATCTAGGCTTTTTCGTGCCCACTTGTCTCTCTCTGGTGTACAATGTTTTATCTGCTGTAGGAAGTCCCGGTGCTGGGGCTTCCTACAGCATCTTTATAAGAAAATGTTGTTTCAAAACCACCTTTATCCTCCTTGCGGATGGATGATAGTGAATGAAACAACTCTGGGCGACCAATGTCTTTGAAAAGAGATTCTACATAGGCCAACTAAGGAAAAGCAAAACCTTTGTCTAATTGCAGGCAGTCTCTAATAATATCCTTATTTAAGCTTGCCTCTGGGTTGACCCAAACCAAAATCCACAAGAGGATTGGAGCTAGTTTAATGCGGTAGGGAAGGCCCAGCTCTCCATGAAAAATGAAATTTGAGATGGAGGGAGGCTGGTTCAGTATGCGTTTGCTAATAGGATTCTTGTGTAGCTGTATGAGGTAGGTATTGATATAACCCAATACTCCTGCACCATAGCAGGCTGTGGAACCACACTGGGAGCAATAGATGGACTAAGAGGACCCAAGGCCTTGCACACTACCGGCCACGGAAGACTCAAGAGCACACCTGCTGCCTCAGATAGTTTTAGGGAACTAGCTGAAATGTGAGCACCCCAGGACCCTGAGCTGTCGACATTACATCTTAGTAAGGAATACTATGGATGCTGTCTATATGTTGTCCCCCACATGCAATGCAAGGCACTCTATGTCTGCGAGGACTGCAGGCCATGATATGTGACTTAATGAAGTTTGTAATCAGGTCCAGGTTTGTCATAAATGCAACTAAGTAGCCCACCAGCCTAGGAAGTGTGATGGAGGTATGGGCCATTAGGACAACGTCGGCAGCATACAATAAGGCAGGAATGGCCACGCTACCAATTTTAGTTATGTCCTTCGTACCATCCAGTAAGGAGGGGGTCACTTTATTAATTTAGATACTAAACAGCAGGGGCGCCATCACTCACCCTTGGAGAATACCACAAAATCTTTTTTGTGAGAGGTTGCGTTAGCATAGAAACTTTTAAAACAAATTTTAAATAGAAATCAGAGTCCCGTAAATAGGTGCCACTGGTTCCGTACTATTGTGAGTTGGAGCTTCTGCTTTAATCAGTCCCTATCTGGGTCCTACACCATGCTCTGTAATCATCTGCTTTAATGCTCTACACAGCTTTACAAATAAATATATCACACCTGAGGGTTAACCTTTTTTTCATTCAGTATCTTCAACAGCATCTCTATCCTTGCAAAATGTTCTTTAGTATTCCCAAAAATCAACACATCATCTTGAAACGCTAATATACCTTTGTTTCTTAAATAACCCATATATTACTCTATAAAAAACTGATTTTGCTGATCTAAGTCTCAAAAGTATTGGATGACATAATGGTGATGCAAGCACATGAAACAAACATTAAAACAAGAACAATTCCATCGATACATATTTGTGTCACAGGATCTCTACAATGCAGTGTTGAGCTGGCACTGAGAACGAGAGACTTAATACGTCCCACCATTTCTTCTTCTTTGCATACTAAATTAACTCTTGCTCTGTTGCTGGCCTTGCCTGTTGTAGCAAAAGGACCCATTATAAACAGAATTTCAACACTCCTTCCTGAGAGCCACAGATAACATATAGTTTGCTCATCTAAAACTAGCCTACCTACTTGTTTTTTACAGACAATGTATGGGGCAATCCGGTGTCCTTGGAACCTGGATGAATATATACTAAACTAAACAATGGTTCCCTCAGGGGGAGTTAATAGCCTATGCTTCCTTTTTGTTTTTGTTTTTTCGAAAGACCAGCTGTTTAATAGATAACCATATACATATGCACATGCATGTACAGGCATTGAGTATACATATACATTGATAGTATCTTACAAACAAGTACAGAAAACAGTACAAACAACAGTAGGTGCTCCGAGTGAATGGAGCAGTGTTAGTGTTTGATGAAAGATCGTGAACAGTAGTGCACAGTAATAAATAAACCAAAATATCTTGACTTAAGCAGCATAAGTTTTAGTAGTAAGCAACCCAGGCTCAAAGAGACCATAAAGGTTCCATCTTTAGCAAACATTCATTAAAGCCAACACATATACGTCAACGTTTCCATGCCTATGAATATATTTATATCAGAGTCTTCATCAGGACAAACTGGTAGACACCTACAAATGTCAAATAATTGAGAAAATACTCAGTCCCTTAAAAATAGTTTCAACTAGAGTTAACCAGTTAATACATAAACTAAGGCTTTCTTACCTCTTAAAAAAGGTCAAATCTATGTGGAACAATATACTTTTACTAAAAGAACAGATTTGCGGATCTGGAAATAACAAATATATATACATATGGTTACTTCAAAAACCAAGCGTTAACTGTGCTAAGGCACCTCATAAAAAGATATTTTACGAAGAAACACCTCAGTGTCATACTAGTGGAGCATGTATTTAACCCACCCCAAGATGTGTAAATACAGTGCCATCAGGTCATGTGTGATATGTCACAAGTCTAAAACACAAGGACATAACTGGTGTAAAAGTATGGGGTGAAATCCCAACAGGAAAAATCCCAAAAGGAAAAACAACATATTCAAATCGGAGTTGGAGGGGACTAGATAGACATATGAGAAAATAGTTAACAGAAAAAAATCTCACCGCCGATGGGCAACCAATAAAAGATTCCTATGACTTTGTATCTGTGTGAAATAAATAAACAAAAAAACAAAGAGGGGAGGGAAGAGGGGTGAGAGTAGAATCGTCCTCCTCTAGAAACCTTAATTCAACAAGTAGATTCTACCACTATTACAATGTATCCTTCCTTGTTTGGAAAGTTATGATGATGGTGGTGGGAAATTGTGTTAAACCCAAGAATTTGTTATGGGAAACACTATGTGTTTTTAAAATACCCCTCACACACTAAGAATCCCTCAGTGTCATGCTTCATCAGTGGGGTCTTCCCGTCCCTCTACGGGGCGGGGCGTCCCGCAACCTACGAAGACGCGGGAGCACTTAGTTCAGTGAAAAGAATTATGTGTAGTGCGGAGGTAGGAGTGGTAGGGTCAGGAAAGATAGTGGTGCAAATTAAAAGTTGCCTGGCTAGTAGAAAAAATAAACTTTATTCGCTTCTCTAGCTGGAAACATTAAAAATTGGGGAGACGTAGGGGGTATACTATAATGAGTGGAGCATGTATTTAGCCCACCCCAAGATGTGTAAATACAGTGCCATCAGGTCATGTGTGATATGTCACAAGTCTAAAACACAAGGACATAACTGGTGTAAAAGTATGAGGTGAAATCCCAACAGGAAAAATCCCAAAAGGAAAAACAACATATTCAAATCGGAGTTGGAGGGGACTAGATAGACATATGAGAAAATAGTTAACAGAAAAAAATCTCACCGCCGATGGGCAACCAATAAAAGATTCCTATGACTTTGTATCTGTGTGAAATAAACAAACTCATCAATGTGAGCCATCAGGAATGAAATAAAATAAAGAATAATGGTGTTTTGCTGCCATCCAGTGGGCAACAATACTTACACCAGCGCAGCAGCCATCTGACGCTGAATACAAGCACGTTGTCACAGAGCCGCTGTGCTCATTCTCACATAAATAGATTGTGCACCAAGTAGCGTGCACTTGCCGGTGAAAAGGGGGCAACTGCCATTCTGCAGCAGAAACATTTTAAATGTGTGGCCTATTCATAACCAAATTGGCGGTATATTACCAACTGGTAAAAAACGTGCTTGCACAGAATGTTGTGCTGTATAGTTCTGACATGAGAGAAACTACTATAGAGGTAGAAGAAATACTACTCCCAAAATGGAACCAATGTTAGTTAACCAACACTGCCCCACTGGGCAAAATGATATAATGGTTTTCAAGCCAAAATAAACTTAGAAGAGAGGGAGCAAAGGAATCCCAAACAGCTATTTTACAGATTCGAACAGTGAAAGGAAAATAATAGAGAAAGGTCAAAACTGTACAAAATTTGTTGAGGAATATCACAAAAATTAATGTACAGAGCATAACATTACAATTCCATCGATAATTATTTGCGCCACAAGATCTCTACAATCTTTTCCCCGTCTTGTACCACAGGCAATGTTGAGCTGGCACTGGGCACGAGAGACTTAATACGTCCCACCATTTCCTCTTCTTTACATACTAAATGAACTTTTGCGCTATTGTATTTCAACACTTCTTTCTGAGAGCCACAGATAACACAGTTTGTTCATCTAAAACTAGCCTACCAACTTGTTTTATTAGACTATCTTAGACAGATTTCCTTGGCTCACATTTTTTGATGCTTTTCAGACAGTCATACTACACAAACAGTATCCCCAACATTTTTGATTAACTCTGGATTTTCTCTGGGAGCTTGGATGCTATTTACCACTTAATTCCCTCTATTAACAGAAGGATTCTTACTTGCAAGCAACTCTTGAAGGAGGTTTTTATCTCTCTATCTTGCAAATTTGTCTCTGATGAGCTGTTCAGTGACCTGTTCAAATTCACATTCGGCTATTAAAATTCGAAGTGCAAGCAACATATATATCAATTGTTTCTCTGGGCTGCTGTTCTCTTGAGGAGAATTACGTCTGCAGTACCCTTTTCTGAACATCAAAATTATTGACTACTGTTTAACAACCTCCATGTAGCCATCATATTCTACTCATTCTGGTGGCTCAACAACTGGTAGATGCTTAAAAATATGTTTCCATCCATGGCTAACCTGTGCTCTAAAATAAAAAAATTTTCATGCAGGTGTAAATTGATAACTATCCATTGTCTCCATATATACATTAAAAGCTCTGTACCAATCCTGTACAGCTGGTCCCGCTAGATTTTGCAGAAAAGAAGGAAGTGGCGCAACAGTGTCCATGAAGAAATAGTCAACTGATGTACTACGATGTTCCAGAAATGCTCTAAAAAAATGTCTGTATGAGTGTGACAGGAGAATGTATTGAGTTTCTCAAAACTTATAATAAAGAAAAATTAAGAGTCGGTTATTGTCACTCACCCCTCCACCTTATGCTTCCACCAATGTCGGTCACAGTATTGAATCGCACGTTAGTACATCTAACAAAATTAGACATTATAGACTTGCAATTCAAATTAAACTTTATACAGACAATGTGAAGATGGACTTCCTTGGACACAAATTCCACCACAACCTTGTAGAGCTTGTAAATTTCTACCCAGCTTACTCCTGGAATGAATATAACATCGCCTAGCTATTGCGAAGGAAACTTTCAATTCTATTAAGGACACAGACGCCAGTTCATGTCTTGCTTCACTTTTATTTAGCACCAGTTGTTACCGAAAACCATTCTTAATGTCAAAACAACTACATTTCCTAAAGAACACTGGGAAATAGTTGAATAACCACATGTTCCACAATCACCATAGTCCTTCCATCATAAAGTCCCTTATCAAAATATTAATATCGGCTTTCTTCTTGCAAGGAATTCCAAACCTCCTTTTGACTCAATGTTCATTCTTCTGAATCCTTCCTGGTAAAGTAATACAAATCCTTTTTCCAGATGTTTCATCAAACATATCAATTCTCATTTAATCCCCTCCTGAGAAAAACATCCTCAATATATCAAAAACTAGCTTTGCCTCTAGATAATATTTAACAGTCTAAGGGCCTGATTATGACTTGGGCGGTGTGGGAGGGGGGCGCCACACCACCGCCCCGCTCCCACACCGCCAAAGCCGCCCGCCCGCAGGGTTACATGTTGTAATCCTGGGGGGCGGTCCTGCAGTGGCAGGCCCACGGTGCTGCCTTTCAAAGTTTCATAGGAGAGCCTTAGAAAGGCAGCACCGTGGGCCAGCCACACCACATTCCAGCATGGGATGGACTGCAAAGTCCATCCCATTCTGGAACTGTGGGTGCACGCAGACAGGGGGGCACACCATGTGCCCCCCCTGCATGCATCAACTAGGCCCAGATGGAACAGGGGGCCCTACCCTAAGTTTCCTCACCACCAGCATTTTCATGGCATGAGAACTGCCATGAGACTGCTGGTGGTGAGGAAACTCGTAATATGCTTGGCGGTGCCACAGTGGCACCACCAAGCATATTGCTGCCTCAAGATTGCGGGTCCCTGGCGGTTGCAGTGGTCCCATGGAAGTCCGACCGCCGTGCTCGAAATACGGTAGTCGGACCTCTGGTGCGGCGGTCCCCGACCGCTACCACACCTCCACTGCGAGTTTGGCGGTCCTATGTACCGCCAAACTCGTAATTAGGCCCTAAATCAACATCACATTATTGATGGACATATCTATTACACTGCAATAGTAAAATCAGTAAATTAAAATTAGCTTACTCTTAATAAAGTAACTCATGGGAGGGGAATTCTTTCCTCTAAGATGCTTGGATGGGATAGTTCTAGACCAGAGGTCTTCAAACTTTTGGATGCCGAGACCCCCCAGTCAAAATTTTCTGGCGTAAGGACCCCCTCCTGACAAAAAATTCTAAACCTATAGGCATAGCTACTGGAATTATGAGGTAGGTGAGGACCAAATTATGCGACAGGCTCTACTAAATTATATGGTAAGTAAATATAAATAATGCTATGTGAGGCCGCATATTTTGGGATAGTATTGCTTCATTATTTTGACATTTTTTACACACTATAACACCGAGGAAAGATTTCACCTCATCAGTATCAGTTTATAACGAAAATACAGCAATAAACAACAGAAAGATGTCTAGTCAACCTTTGTGAAGGGCCTTCCACTCCGCAGGAATACGTGTTGCCACATTAGAAGCTCACCTGCCCTGGCTGGCAGCATTAGGGGTCCCCTAAATAGGGTGGACCCAAGAATAGTAAATCTAAACATTAATATATATACTTACCATGACAACATAGTTATTTATATTCTGCACTCAACATAGTTGTCGATCAGTATTAAAAATTCGGAACTGTGGTAGAACACGGTATATTGATGAAAGGTAAGCTAAATTCTTGTCTTAAGCTTAAGCCAGAAGAAGATAAAAGAAACTCTAGGATCCGGAACAGAAAATTCTTCAGTTGTTCAAAAACAGGAGGATGCTTATTGTTCCAGGAGTATTGTTTTTCAGTGATTACATAATCTTTCTTATTTAGGAACAGAAATAGGAAACACCAGGAAATGTAGTCACGGATTAGAACCATGCGAATGTGCCGATCACAATGGAAACATAATTTAGACGCTAAAATCTCCCATGCAATCCTGCAATGGTGATAAAATGAAGGTGTGATGAAGATCATTTGTGGTTAGTTTGAGAGATAAATAATGAAAAAGCCTACATGCAGAAAATTAAGGGTTGGCCCTGTCATACCTGGACATTCTGCGAAACAGCTTTTCGGCATGCCTGTGGTGAAAATAACCTGTCTCTCCTTATCTATGATTGTTAATAGTGTGTATTTGTGTTTCTTTCTAGCTGCCATAAAACATGCACGCTGGAACACCAATCATTTTTAAAACCGAAAGCAAAGGATCTTAAAAAACAGTAATAAAGAAGAAATAATAATAGGCAGAAGCAATGTTCCCCCTAATTTTTCTCTCTCTGTGCGGCAATGTAGGGTCTGTGTGCACTGCACCAAGGCTACTGTGCGCAAAAGGTATGTGGCAATTCAATATGCAAAATTATGTGAGATATTAAATGCTACAAATAGTGCTTCTGATTTGATTCCGATTGCCGTATCAGACTTTCATCTATCCTGTATGTGTTGCTAAAATAAATTTGTTCAAATGCTAAAGTTTTTATCATTCCTTCCTAGGTGATGCCAGAGCTTTTCACCCTTCCTTTCTTGATCCCTTGGAATAAAATAGTGTATCCACCACCGACACTGCCCCATTGCCACGTGCAGCCCCAGAGCCCAAAGAAAAACACCCAATTGTGATGATTTATTTATGCTATTAGTCTCTTTTTTTTTGCAAACTTTAATAGTGCTTCGAAACAGGGTCTGATTTATGTAGTGAATGCTATAAAAAATAACAATGACAGGGCCCCCCTCAGCAAGGTGGGCAATTCACTGGTTTGGGCTGGCACCACTGCTAGATGTGGTACAGTGGATCAATTTTAGCTGTGGAAATGGGATACCCAACATCTAAATCCCAGCTTTACCATTACCTAAACATGCTAAGAATAAACATAATCGAAATGTGTGCATGGCCCCCAACATAGTTGCATTTACCGGAGAAGGGCAGTGTCTTCACTGTGCCATTAGAACTACCCCACATAGTTTGGGGTCTAGTGGACAGGGTGAAAACTGTGGAGTCAGGAGAAATGGATTATAATCGCAGCCTCCCTCCCCACATGGACAGATTATGTGTTCTTTGTCAATCACTTTTTGAACCGAGGTACCCCAGAAACTGACTGTGGAGTTGGCTGCATTAGCAGGAGTTGCATGTTATGGTTACTTCCCAACTGGCTTCCCTACATCTCTTCACAGAAGCATGCACCAAGAGACAGATTATCTTTCCATCCGCTTAGAAATTAAAAGGCACGTCTCTATCATGGCATGTAGATAAGAAAGCATGCTCCAGGAGAGAGCACCTAAAAAGATCAAGAAAAGGAGCAAGGAGAACTGAAGGAGAGCACAAAGAAGGGGTTAGCAGTAAGTACTGGAGGAGAGCACAATGAGGAGTGGCAGAGGAGAGCACTGGAACAGAACACTGTCAGGAACAAGCAATGGGGTACTGGAGGAGAGCACAAAGAGCAGCAAGGAACACTGGAAGAGCGCACTGTAAGAATGCGCTAGAAGAGCACCAAAATACACCTCTTTGTGAAGAGCATGATGAGTAGAAAGTGAAAAGCACTGAGGAGAGCATGAGGGAGAAGGGAGGTGGAGAACATTGGAGGAAAGCACTGGAAAACAGCACTAGAGGTGAGCGCTGAAGAAGACCTCTGAAGAAGAGCGTGAAGAGGAGGGGCAGTGGAGGAGATCGTAAGAGGAGGGGGCGGTGACCAATACTGGCAGAGAGCATAAAGAGGAGGGTGTAAAAGAAAGTGCTAGAAAAGAGGGCGAATAGGAGTGGGCAGCACAGTCTACTTGATGAGCCCAGAAAGAGGAGAGGGCAACAGAGAGCACTAGGAACAGCAAGAACAGAGAGCACTGGAACAGAACAGCATAGAGCACTGAGAAGAGGGAGGGGTGGGGAGGACAGGATGAGAGTAACAGAATAGAGCAAGCAGAGAAGGGTTCAGCAGACAGCATCAGAGAAGAGCATGATGAGGAGGGGGAAACATACAGCCCTGGAGAATAACACTGGTGAAGCACTGAAAGCAGTGTATTAAGTGGGATCTAAAAAGTGAGAGTCTTTAAAAAGGTGTGGCCTGTATAATAAAGGAGTGACTTAAACACGTAATCTAAATTTCTGTGGTTTTCATAGTATGCTATTCGACCAGTATTTTGGTTCCTCTGTATGCATTCTGTTATTGCTTCTATTCATACATATCATAACAACAGACATACACCTAAAACCAGCCAGGACTATTGGCTTTGTCAATGGTTGTTAGCTGTTTAAAGTAAATTAATAGCAACAATAATTTTGTTCTAAATAATTATTATTGAAAAATTTTCAGTTTGGAAATTGTGAGACTGTTAATTAAATTTAACTGCGGCTGTGAAAGGGGTAGTGATCTTCAGTGTCTCAATCACACCCTTGTGTTCACTATGTTAGACATTTAAACCCATTTTAATGCCAAATCTGCATATCTAACACCTCATCTTTGTCCTATTCAGCACCCTCTTGTCACTCTCTCTTGAATGCACTTTCTTGCATCCCTTTCAATTCACCCCCCCAAACACACAACACATGCACTCACGTGTAAGCACCGAATTTTCTTTTCTTTCACCTTGTCAATATTTTGACAACTGTGAACCTCCTTTAGAAAACCATTTGCACAGAATCACAATTGTGACTAGAGTATTGCTCTGTGCGCTCTGCAAAGAGGCCAAGGATTGTATGACCATGTATTTTGAACACTTTTATGTCCCACTGACAGGCCCTGTGAGAAACTCGCACTGTCTTCAGCTTCCGCCTTGGAGTGCTCAATTGTGGCCCTTTAAACGCATATAAGCAACTTAGTTCAAAGAATGCACATTGCAAGAGTAATATGCTACATAAAAAATCCGGAAACACAACATCCTGAAAGGGTTAATTCTCCTAGGGAATGTACACTTAAGTCAAACGTGTGAAACATAAACAATAATGCACTGCATACCTAGTGCAATTAATATGTCAGCACGAGTCAAATTTTGAATAGGGAGTGGATGGGGCAGCAATCATTTTGTAGGGCATTCTACTGAGCATACAGTATGGACAGCTCCGAGGCTTATTGCGAAAGACTTCCTAGAACAAAATTTATATTACACCCAAGCACAGTCTGCTCGACCAGGTACTCACGTATGCACTTGATTTAACTGAGTTTCAAAGGCAAGCTAATTAGTATGCATTACTTTTAAGTGATGCCTTGTGGGAGACTAAGTTCTGTAGTTAAAACAGCCATTCTTTGGCCCAATCCAGTGAAATACTTCCAAGAGTGGAAAATCCAGTCTCAGTGGCTGCATGGGGAGGGAATGGGTCCCGTTTCAAAAGTGCTTTACAGTAGGAGACTGAATGCCTTTGGCGTCCCTGGCAGGCAGTTTGTTTCAGCTCTATCCCTCTTCACACCTCGTAAATACCTCTTCTCCCAATACTGAATGCCCTTTGTAATGCGCGCATCGAATTAGCCTCTGCGCGGGGAGAAATCACAGTATGCGCGGGCACGCAGCTTAGGGGGAACATAGGGCAGAAGTGTGACTGGGAATGTGCGACCCCCTTTCTTTCACTCCACAACCCCCCTGGGGGTCGGGCCCCACAGTTTGAAGACCCCTGTTCTAGACTCATATCCTTAATAGAGTTGAAACTTTCCTTCTCAGGTATGAATTTTTACTTTGTGTGTGTCAGGACCGGAAGCAAGGACTATGCATTTCAAAGCCTACTTTGGTCAAGGACCCCGCTTAAGAAATGGGCTTGAAGAAGAACTTTGTAAAGGTTGATTCCAAAGACTAGCCCAACACATTCATAATATCCTCCAGCTGTCCTCCCACTGCAACCGCTTTGGAGGCCATAGCTCTTCTTGTTGAATGCACTCAAAAAAGAACCACATCTATAGCCAGTTCCTGCATAGTCCACCATACCAACCTGGCAATTGTTACAGATGAACTGCCTTTAAAGGTTTCTTTAGTGCAACCAGGAGTTGTCTCTCACCCAGCCATCTGAGTTCAGACATCATATATGGCATTACATAAGTACCACACACAACTTTAGTTTGTCTACAAAAGCTGGGTAAAGATGGATCTGGTGCTAGTCTTGGTCTTTCTAGCGATGGTGAAGGTGACCCCATCTGGTGTAAAGATATGCCATGAAATGTCTAGTACTCCGACACCAGAGACCCTCTGGCATGACCCTAGACATAATAGCCTAGCCAGTTCCGCTGATAACTCCTTTCTAGATAAGAACTCATTGTCTTCCCAGGCTAACAAAAGATTCAGACTCTTATCCCCATCCCATAAATTGACATACCTAGGTTTTGAAGATTTAGACAGCCATATTCCTCTCATTAGCTTACACACTCAAGGGTGTTGCCCCAATGGGGGTCTTGTTCACCCAGCATTGTCCTGCAGAGAACAGCAATCTGAGGATATTTGAAGTTCTGCAAGCGAGTCTTGATGCAGCTTTATCTGACAGGAAATTTAGGATGTGGATAATTCCTGCACCCAAGGCATCCAGAGGTTTCTCCAGACACTAGTGTTCACTGAAATCTTCCAAATCGTTACTCAGAGATGACCATGTACAACCTGAGGGTGAGATTGGCTCCTGTAGTCTGTTAGAATATTTGGGATGACTGGTAGTGCTACCGGGGTCCCCTGAACATAGTTCTAGTGGTCTTGGAAACCATGCCTGTGATCTTCAAATTGGAGTCACCAGAATCAGACCAGCTGTCTGGCATCTCACTTGGGCTGAGATGGCAATCATGTCAAATGGTGGAAGTGTGTAATTCTGGTTTCCTGACCAATCTTGCAGGAAGGCATCTGGATCCAGATTCAAGCTGAAGCAGCCTGGAAGTTGAATGTTGATCCTTGATGAGCAAAGGACCCCATCTGGTCATTAGTGTCTCGAAGACTTGCTGTCTTAGTTTCCAATTGCTGGAGTCCCATCTGAATCTCGAGTTCCAGGCTACTACTTTGTTTCACTTCCCTGGTATGTACTCCCCTGACACTGAGAATTGGCATTCTAGGCAAAAGTGCTAAAGGTCTTTCACAATTTCTGCCAGGTTCCTAGACTTGGGCTCCCCAGTCAACTGGTATATCTCACCGCTGACACGTTTTCCAATTTCAGGAGTATCCACCAGGATACCTTGTTCTTCATGAAGGTTTTGATAGCGAACTAGGCTGCCAGAAGTTCCAGACAAATTATTTGGCATTTCAGTTTGTCTTACATCCATGGACATGTATTTACAGATGTCTCTCCAGCCCCATCCGCTGATATCCGATTTTATAACCATGTCTGGGGAGGCTCTGAAGATCGCTCTCCGGTTTCACACTTACACCTGGTTTAGCCACCATTGGATCTCTATTCTGGCTTTCGGCGACAGCTGTACGACTTATGATAACTCACACCTCTCCTTAAGTGACTCACCTTTAATCTCTGAAGAGCGCTGTAGTGAATGGGGCCAGGAAGGATGGCCTGAATTGAAGCTGGCAGAAGACCTACAATTCTGGCCAACTGAGGGACAATTCTTTCTTTCTTGCCGTCAGCATCTTCTCTGGTTGACTGAGCTTTCACCAGATCTATGACGAACTCAATGAACGTCATTGTCTGGCTGGAAACAGTTCAGATTTCTCATACTTTATGACAAACCCTAGGTTTTGCAGCAGAGTAAGAGCCATGTTCAAATTGGATGACTGTTCTGTCAACACTGTTACATCAGCAGGAGAATGTCCAGGTATCTGATCAGTCTGATGCCACTTGTCCTCAACTATTCTGTTGGAGGACGAAGCAAGTTGGTAAAGCACCAGGGGGCTGAGGACAATCTGAACGGTAGTGCCTGAAACTCATACACCCGGTCCCTACAACAGAATTGAGGAAATCTACTGTGTGGGTGAAAGATGAGACCTGTTAAGTAGGTGTCCTCTTGGTTGAACCTGACTGTCCAGTCTACCATGAGCACGTCTCTCAAAAGATGATGACTCTCCATCTTGAAGTGGCGGTAAACTAGTCACTTGTTGAACTCTTAGGTTTATTCCTGGTCAGAAAACGTTGTCCTTCCTCCTGGCCAGGAAGATATTGCTTAGAAACCCTTGTTGGTGTATTACTGACCTGTAAATTGCGCCTGTAGCTCCACCTCCCTGTCAGTGAGGCTCATTACGTGATCTCAGGGGGAGGAGACAGGAAGTCTGAATTGGGTGGGTCCCATAAAATTCTATATGGAAACGCTAAATTGTTTCCAAGAACCCATGGGTCGTTCATCAGCTCTTCCCATCTGTTCACTAACCACCTCAACCCCCCTATAGTTCTAGAAGGGAAAAATGAATAAGCCTTACTAAAAAATACCTCAGGGGCGTTGGTTCCCCTGAACGATTCTCTCTCGCCCCTACCTTTCTAGAAGCCTTATGAAGGTCAGACAGTTCCAGCATGACGAATATCTTGCTATGCGTTATTCCTCTTGCTGTGCCTTCTGAGGGAGCCTTGATTAACAGGACTGGAAGAGCAGCCCCCGCCACTTCTGGCTCTGGAGAAACCTTCGCAGGTAAAATCTCCTTGATGTAGGTCTGCACTTTGTCCAGAGCTGAGAAAGTTGCCATACTTCCCCAGTTCCTTGACAAAGAGGTTCCATAAAAGGTTCCCTTGGGCTACGGACCCTGCCTCCAAGGTGGCTTAATCCCCTAGTTTGGAGTTGATGTTTATAAGGAGGAATCTTCGTATTTGTGATGATATGTGCAGTTGCCATTGCCCAACATGCACACAGCCCAATGGCCGCAGCCAAAGACTACATCAGTGGATCTAGTTTCTGTAACCAGTTCTAGGATTTTTGTGAAAGGGCCAACCATATCCAGTAGCTTATCCTGGTAGCCCTCTGTGAGCAAGTGATCCCTATTTTGGGGTCCTTAGAATATTTGGAGAAAAAGGTACACATCTTGGAGTCAGTGTCTGGTGTCAGAATCCCCTTACCTTACAAGGACGGTCTGGGGTATTCCACCCTAAGCCTCCCCCTGATTTCCTTAGCTAGTAGTTGGTCTAATTTTCCTGGCCACTACCTTTGTGGATGGCACCTAATCAGCAGATCTAGGGTGATATATCTCCTTGGGCTCAAATATGTAAATTAGGTTGGCTTGTTATCTGTCCCTCCTGTAAGGGGGGGGATGTGGAGGTTCAGTCGCCCAGCTATACTACCCTCTGGTTCCTCATTGGATGTGGTCTTGTCATCTGTGCCTCCCTCCACTTTTACGGGGGACCATGTGTCGGGTCATATTCTGGGGTGACATGATTGCTGTTTCCCCAGAGCAGTACAGCCTCTTGATTGGAGGGTAAATGTTTTAGCGTTCACGCACTCTTATGGGAGGATTCTCATCTGTTGAATCCGTCCAGGTGCCCAGCATCACGCTTCTTGGTTTTGTAATAGGCCGAAGGGTGTCACTGCACCAAAATTTGCCCTGTCTCTGTCTCAGAGATAAATTACCCCTTATTAAAGTTGCTGGGATTCTGACTACTAACAGTACTAGTTGGTTGTTGATAGTTTCCAGAGCTTCTGAAACAGCTTGTAAAGGTCCCCAGCCCCAAAGGTGGCTACTCTTCTACTTCACCTTCGAAGGTGGCCACTCCTCTTCGCCTTGAGTACTCATGTCATGAAGGCCTGCTTGCTTGTATAAATCAGACGTGCCTAGTACTTCACTATGATAAATTTGAAGGAGTTATCACCTTAAATGCAACATTCTAGTCTTTTGAGCCACTATGCTCATCAGAGCCATTATTTATTTGAGCCTTCTGGCTAGTGGAGTCTGCCCCTCACACACCACCGGCGGTGTTCTGTGAGCAGGCATGGGCTTTTAGAAACAGGCAGGCTTAGCCCTGCTGTTTGTTATGGAAACGTGCCTCCTTGCACCTACAGGCCCCAGGACCTCAACTCCTGCCAGCTCAGCTTGGACGGTGCGTAGTCAGGCAGAGAAGTCTGGCTGCATCGACACAATGCCTCTAGCTGCAACCCTCTTTGCGGATGAAAGGTCCCCCCGGACTCAAGGATCCCTGGTGCGCAAGGATATACCTTTGTGGAAGGCCACAGAGCGGTCCTCTGCAATAGGAGGGAGCACAACAAAATGTATAGTTAATTACACCACAAGGCTAAATCAAACAAGCGAAAGGAGTAACAAATGAAATGAGCAGCGAAGAAACAGGTGGAATTTCTAGGTCCTTTTATGATGGAAGGGCTATGGTGATTGGTGAAACGTGTGGTTTCTTTGTTACTTGACTATCACCCTTTGTGGTTTATGCGAAATTAATTGTTTTGACATTAAAGAAATGTTCTTGATAACAACTGCTGATGAATAAAAGTAAAGAAAAACACGCATAATCCTCACCTCCGGCCTGACATAGAATTCCAGGATACCCAGCAAGGCAGCAGAACAACTGATAGCGAAGATGGATGATGCATTAACTGACACATGAATCACAAAGGGCAAAAGTGAGAGGTTGTGGGTCGACCTCATTCCCACTATTATTCAAAGTTGAAATTTTATTGACCCATCAGAAATCTGCAGACTAGCTAACCAATCTCCCAGTTTCGACTGTACGTTAATTTGAAGTCAATTGAACAAAAACAATCTAAGAAACTTTATCATGATCCAACACATACCGAACACAAGACTAAACTATAATGCTCTCTTTTGAGCTCTTAATATAAATTAAATATTTTGTACGATAAAGCCATGAAATCTTAAATTACCTAGCTGACATCAACCCACGTGCCTTCACTGAATACACGAGCCATGCGTGGTCGTGTCACTATTCTACTGCCCATCACAAATCTTGTATAGTGACATCAGTCTCGTAGCCCTGCCAAGTGCCACACATCTCGGGTTACAGTAACACATTACAGAATTTTGCGCATCACTGCAGATTCTAAGACTTCCCACACATTTAGATCAGGCTGACAGTATATTTTTGGGGGGATTAAATCTTTCACTAGGCCTCAGAAGTTCACTCCGCCCTTGCTGGCGCCAACAACCAATCGAGAGTTGTTGCACTCATTGCCAAGATGGTGAAACCAGGCCCCAGCAGCGCAGTCTGTGTGCCTCCGATCCTGAGTGGTCAGTATATAGGTGCAGCTCCTCCTCTATGTCAAGAGTACAGTCTTAGGGGCTGCTTCATTATACGCAGGCTTCACCAACCCCACTCGTGCCTCCATTTTTGAAATCCAAGATCGCTGTGATTTGTCACTCTCACAGGCAGCACACTGAACCCAAATGAACAGTCTGCTGCTCCGATTTTGATTGAGCAGTGTTGCCTTCTAGCAGTGCACCTTGATGCCCTCCCTCGCCCACTGCCCCAGTCTGACATCTTTAGACCATGGCTGGGTCCTCAGCCTACCAGTGATCTCCAGCTTCTAGTCTTCCTAGGCCTTCACCGCTGCCTGTCCGTTTGAGAGCACACTTGTGAGAGCCTCACTTTCACAGCGCACATTGTGTCCCTTCAGCCTCTGTTTATTACTAGTACCGGCACTGTAGCTCCTTGAAGTCCAGTAAGCAACACTACAGCTGTCTGGACAAGACAGAACTGATTTCAGCTGCAAGCATGATGGAGAAGCCGCTCTCCCTTTAATTAATCCCAGCTGATTGTCTCCTCTGAGGCAGACCCTTGGAGAGGTAGCAAAGTCAGTATTTTTAGAAGAATGTTTAAAGATCATGGAGCTGTTGGGTTTAGACAGGAGGCAGACCAGCAAGCACTACAATAGTCAATGTGCAGACAGTGAACCAGCAGAAGCCCAGAGTAGAGAGGTCAGATGTTGATTTTTTTGCTTGCCTTAACTTATAAATGTCTTTACTTGCATATTTATTTTTTTCTATATTCAAAATTAAGTCACATTTAGGTTTATATGTTTTTGATAGACGCGGTGAAACATTCTTACCTTTAATGATTTACATACACTGCTTATAAGCGACACAGGCCAAACAGGACATATCACAAGTCATGCCAAGAGGCCAGTAAGGACTATGTAAACTCTCTTAGCGACTGATCTGTGCTACCCTCTTAGCTGTCAGCAACGACTATGCAGCCCCTCTTAGGGACTATCAAGTGGCCGGTGTAAGCCTTCACCCAGTTATAGTTTTTTTTAGCCAGTAATACTTTGCAATCTGGGACTTGTAGTTTCACTTTTAACATTGTAAATAGACATGGACTGGAAAATCCCGGCAATGAAAGGGCTGAAAGCTAAAAAAAGAAATTAAGATTATCTAGAAGGGTAACTAATGACATGGGACACTAGGCAGCTATGTGTGACCTGCCAGAATGGGATTTAAGTCACCTTGAAGCAGGAGCAGAACTTACTCCCTGGCAGAAAAGAAATAGGGACATTTTCCCTCCACACATCCCTGGATTGCCCAACATATGAGTAGCTGATGCCTCATCATTAGACTGTCACTGAGCAACTTACTCAGCCGAACCTGGTGTGCGGCTGGAATGAGCAAAACGTGGGTCTATATAAAGCCATAGTACAGTGTACATTGTACAGAGGCCAGGTCTGGTGGCTTAGTGGACTAATGTGTCCACTTTAGGGGCCTGTGTTTGACCTCATGACCACAGTTCAAATCTCGGCGGGTTCACTCAGCCTTTCATCCTTTTGAGGTCGATAAAATGAGTACCATTGAGTTGGGTAACAATAAACATCTGTTATTCAGCACCAAGATACCCTTTGCGGTGAACGTGTGCTTTACAAATACACGTTATGTTATAGCGAGTACTCACGCTGTCCCCACCTTCAAGAATTAATCTGTGAAGAAAGACATCAAACACAAATAGAATCCACGTCAGTGATTTTCTGTTTAAGGGAACGGCGTGGGGCAGAGCATGTAGAAAACATAAGTGTTGGGAAATGGCCCTCTCCGAAGGGTCACCCCAAACTTTTTTTGCCTTCCTCCTCTTTTTCTGACCTTGTTCTTGTTGGCCTTAGGACTCTGAGCACTTTACCACTGCTGACCAGTGCTATGCATGTGCTTCTCCCCTAAACATAGCGATACCAAAGGGGATGATGGACGGAGCGTTAGAGCAAATCAAACACTCACCCCCAGTCAACTGATCTGGGTTTAATCCATCATCATTCTTTAGCTCACTCCACCACCCCAGTTCAGACATGGCCATATGCAAATCAGTCTGACCCTGTGCCTCATGGGAACAGTCCAGCCCGAACTGCCAAGCCATGTCTTCCCTGGACCGGAAACAAGCATCCTGGGACCGGTTTCGGGTTCATAACCCTCATCTGCCAGGCTATCTTGAATCCAGTGGCAAAGTGAGCAAGGGACCCACGTCTGTGCATACCCTGCCAACTTAGGGCGAACAAAGCGATACCAAAGGGGATGATGGACGGAGCGTTAGAGCAAATCAAACACTCACCCCCAGTCAACTGATCTGGGTTTAATCCATCATCATTCTTTAGCTCACTCCACCACCCCAGTTCAGACATGGCCATATGCAAATCAGTCTGACCCTGTGCCTCATGGGAACAGTCCGGTTCCAGGATGCTTGTTTCCGGTCCAGGGAGGACCTGTCCTGGCAGTTCGGTCTGGACTGTTGCCATGGGGCACAGGGTCAAGACTGATTTGCATATGGCTGGGTCCAAACTGGGGTGGCGTAGTGGGCAAAAGAACAATGGATTTAACCCAGATCTTTTGACTGGGGGAGAATGTTTGCATTGTCAGCATTCCGTCCATCATTTGTTTGCTGTAACACTTTTCGCCCTAAGTGGGATGGGTATGCCCAGACGTGGGTCCCTTGCTCACTGTGCCACTGGATTCAAGCTAGCCTGGCTGAAGAAGGGTGACATACCTTGAAACCGGTTCCAGGATGCTTGCTTCCAGTCCAGGGAGGACCTGTCCTGGCAGTTCGGTCTGGACTGTTCCCATGGGGCACAGGTTCAAGACTGATTTGCATATGGCTGGGTCCAAACTGGGGTGGCGTAGTGGGCAAAAGAAGATGGATTTAACCCAGATCTTTTGACTGGGGAGAATGTTTGCATTGTCAGCATTCCGTCCATCATTTGTTTGCTGTAACACTTTTCGCCCTAAGTGGGATGGGTATGCCCAGACGTGGGTCCCTTGCTCACTGTGCCACTGGATTCAAGCTAGCCTGGCTGAAGAAGGGTGACATACCCTGAAACCGGTTCCAGGATGCTTGTTTCCGGTCCAGGGAGGACCTGTCCTGGCAGTTCGGTCTGGACTGTTCCCATGGGGCACAGGGTCAAGACTGATTTGCATATGGCTGGGTCCAAACTGGGGTGGCGTAGTGGGCAAAAGAACGATGGATTTAACCCAGATCTTTTGACTGGGGGAGAATGTTTGCATTGTCAGCATTCCGTCCATCATTTGTTTGCTGTAACACTTTTCGCCCTAAGTGGGATGGGTATGCCCAGACGTGGGTCCCTTGCTCACTGTGCCACTGGATTCAAGCTAGCCTGGCTGAAGAAGGGTGACATACCTTGAAACCGGTTCCAGGATGCTTGTTTCCAGTCCAGGGAGGACCTGTCCTGGCAGTTCGGTCTGGACTGTTCCCATGGGGCACAGGTTCAAGACTGATTTGCATATGGCTGGGTCCAAACTGGGGTGGCGTAGTGGGCAAAAGAAGATGGATTTAACCCAGATCTTTTGACTGGGGAGAATGTTTGCATTGTCAGCATTCCGTCCATCATTTGTTTGCTGTAACACTTTTCGCCCTAAGTGGGATGGGTATGCCCAGACGTGGGTCCCTTGCTCACTGTGCCACTGGATTCAAGCTAGCCTGGCTGAAGAAGGGTGACATACCCTGAAACCGGTTCCAGGATGCTTGTTTCCGGTCCAGGGAGGACCTGTCCTGGCAGTTCGGTCTGGACTGTTCCCATGGGGCACAGGGTCAAGACTGATTTGCATATGGCTGGGTCCAAACTGGGGTGGCGTAGTGGGCAAAAGAACGATGGATTTAACCCAGATCTTTTGACTGGGGAGAATGTTTGCATTGTCAGCATTCCGTCCATCATTTGTTTGCTGTAACACTTTTCGCCCTAAGTGGGATGGGTATGCCCAGACGTGGGTCCCTTGCTCACTGTGCCACTGGATTCAAGCTAGCCTGGCTGAAGAAGGGTGACATACCCTGAAACCGGTTCCAGGATGCTTGTTTCCGGTCCAGGGAGGACCTGTCCTGGCAGTTCAGTCTGGACTGTTCCCATGGGGCACAGGGTCAAGACTGATTTGCATATGGCTGGGTCCAAACTGGGGTGGCATAGTGGGCAAAAGAACGATGGATTTAACCCAGATCTTTTGACTGGGGGAGAATGTTTGCATTGTCAGCATGCCGTCCATCATTTGTTTGCTGTAACACTTTTCGCCCTAAGTGGGATGGGTATGCCCAGACGTGGGTCCCTTGCTCACTGTGCCACTGGATTCAAGCTAGCCTGGCTGAAGAAGGGTGACATACCCTGAAACCGGTTCCAGGATGCTTGTTTCCGGTCCAGGGAGGACCTGTCCTGGCAGTTCGGTCTGGACTGTTCCCATGGGGCACAGGGTCAAGACGGATTTGCATATGGCTGGGTCCAAACTGGGGTGGCGTAGTGGGCAAAAGAACGATGGATTTAACCCAGATCTTTTGACTGGGGGAGAATGTTTGCATTGTCAGCATTCCGTCCATCATTTGTTTGCTGTAACACTTTTCGCCCTAAGGGGGATGGGTATGCCCAGACGTGGGTCCCTTGCTCACTGTGCCACTGGATTCAAGCTAGCCTGGCTGAAGAAGGGTGACATACCCTGAAACCGGTTCCAGGATGCTTGTTTCCGGTAGAGGGAGGACCTGTCCTGGCAGTTCGGTCTGGACTGTTCCCATGGGGCACAGGGTCAAGACTGATTTGCATATGGCTGGGTCCAAACTGGGGTGGCATAGTGGGCAAAAGAACGATGGATTTAACCCAGATCTTTTGACTGGGGGAGAATGTTTGCATTGTCAGCATTCCGTCCATCATTTGTTTGCTGTAACACTTTTCGCCCTAAGTGGGATGGGTATGCCCAGACGTGGGTCCCTTGCTCACTGTGCCACTGGATTCAAGCTAGCCTGGCTGAAGAAGGGTGACATACCCTGAAACCGGTTCCAGGATGCTTGTTTCCGGTCCAGGGAGGACCTGTCCTGGCAGTTCGGTCTGGACTGTTCCCATGGGGCACAGGGTCAAGACTTATTTGCATATGGCTGGGTCCAAACTGGGGTGGCGTAGTGGGCAAAAGAACGATGGATTTAACCCAGATCTTTTGACTGGGGGAGAATGTTTGCATTGTCAGCATTCCGTCCATCATTTGTTTGCTGTAACACTCTCCCCTAAACATGGTTACCTTAGGTATATCCACAATTGAGATATTTAATCTGTAAGTCCCTAGTAAAGTGCACTACCTGTGCCCAGGGATTGTAAATTAAATGCTACTAGTGGGCCTGCAGCACTGATTGTGCCACCCACACAAGTAGCCATTTACGCATGTCTCAGGCCTGCCACTGCAGAGCCGGTATGTGTAGTTTAACTGCCATGTTGACTTGGCATTTTAAACCCCTTGCTAATCCTTAAACTCCGCTTCTATTACCTATAAGTCACCGCTAAGGCGGGCATAGGTAGCCCATAGGGCAGGGCAGGGGCGGTTTCTTGATTAGGGCGGCAGGGCTCCGCCCGCTTTCATTTCTGCCTCTATTGCTATTTCTTATTTTTTGAATTAAAGTTTAATGCATGATTATCATGCATTAAACATTCGTTCAAAAAATAAGAAATAGCAATTACACCTGTGACCCTCGCTCTGTGCGAGGGTCAGGCAAAACCAGGCACTTTCATTAGTGCCGGACGTCGCAGGATTTTTAGGGCTGACCTGATTTCAGCCCTGGCCCCCGGTGGCTTACAACATTGTAAGGCACCTCCCTCTGGTGACGCACTACAGCCTCGCTGATTGCAAGCAGCCTGGGTGCTTTAAGCATAAGCCCTGAGTTTTCAAGGCTGCTTGTCAATCAGCGAGGGTGCACTGTGTATTACTGCCCCCACCCTTTTTCTAACTCGTCACGGCATGGGGTGGTAACAAGACTTCATGGCCCCACCCCATCCTGGGAAGAGCTGGGAAAGGTCTGAGGTGCACACGAGGCTGTCTACGACATGATCTGTAGCACTTGCGCTTCATAAACGGCTAGCAGTTGGTATCCGGTGTGCTCTCTTTTCGTAAGTACCTCTCTAGGGTGCGTATTAGTGTAGAGAAACTTCCACCGTCACAGTTGTAGTAATTCCGTGCAGCCGAGCCGGAAGCGTTAAAGTTCCCAACCCCCGGTGTACTGTGCACTGGCTCTTTGCTATGCACGGCTATTAAGAACATTATTTTTCTTGAATGTTGGTGCTGGGCCTCGAAGCTTCATTTCGGGGAATGATTGCTGTTGGTATTAACTCGCCCCAGTATTCGCACAAATACATTTTATTTAGAAAGGCCAAAGTGCTGCAGTTTGAAAATGTTGGTCTGCGTGGGCGGGTGGTGGCTGTGGAGTCAGCAGTTTGCGAACGTGTGTCTGTGCTTGGGAAGGAGCCTGTGACCTGCCTGGGAAGGAGGAGGAAGAGAGCCCTCTGCTTGTGAAGACCCCACCAGCTTGCACCAGAGCCGACGGGAGGGGGAGTGGATCCTGTTGGCCGTAGTAGTGACAGAGTCTGGGAGGTGCCGATGAAGAAGCCTGTAAACTGGGGAAATAGCCTCTGAGGTGCAAGGAAAATACCCTGTGAGTTACGGGGTACGCGAAAAGAGCCTGCTATGTGTTTGCGACAGATCCTGTGAGTTGCATGGAAAAAAGCGTGGGTTACGGGGAAAGAGCATGTGAGCTGTGAAAACATCCTTTGAGGGGCATGGAAAAGAGCTGACTGCCCCCACCCTTCAAAAGATCTCCATTCAGCCCAAGGCCTATGACTATTTCGAAGATATAGTAGTCTCGGTGGGGGGCTGTCATAGCATAATTTTTCATTCCTTAACCAGTTCCTTCCCTTCAGGGTTAAAGCTCTTTAGGTTGCTGTGCAGGCAGCACACGCCATGCCACCCCTCTCCTCCCATAGTTTTTATAGCTAAAGAACAGCGAGCACATTTTTTTTTTTTACCCTCGTCATCGGACTTTCCTCTTCCCGCCTTTTTTCCGGACATTCAAATTGGAAGTAGGTGTTGATTTTGCTTCAAACACTGAACAATTACTTTGGGTTGTGAAGTATTTATGTGGGCACTGAAAATCTATTTCTGGCTGTTGGGGTTGTGCCTGGCACTCAGCTCACTTCGATGGGTAAGTTTCTCCATAACAATACAGACAACATACAAAATAGAAAGTGCTTTGAAGCAAATGGAATAACGACATTCTCTGCAGTTTATGTGTTGACTGCATATCATTTCGATGACACATAATATTAAACTGGCCTATGGATTTCCGTTATATTCTCCATGCTGGAGTGCACAGCAAATCAAACTGGTGTAAATTTCATCTGAATAATGCTGCAATTTATTTTGCTACCGGGGGTTTTCTCAAGGGCCATATAACTAATTATAGAAGCAGGAATGAAATATGTAACTTATTGTTAATTAAACAGATTGCATGACATTCTGGCTACACTATGCATAAGGCACTTGCTGAGGTGAAAATGTAATCATGCAGAAAAAGCAAAAACACACCGGGTTCACCAAATGGCAGCCGAGGGTCCCAAACAAATATCAACATATGTTGGTCGCAGTCAAGTGAAAGCTCATCGCTGACATAGCTATATGTGGCGAGCTGCAGATCACGGTTCAGATCCGGCTAGGCTAACTCAGCATTTCATCCTTCCAGTGTCAGCACAAGCATGATTCAACTCGGTAGCAATAGCGCTTGCTATTTATAGACGTTTAGAAAAGATGCTTGTACAGTGTATTGCCCTGTATGAAAGACAAGTATTCTTTCTATATAATAACATAACAGTACTGCCAACAGTAGTAAATAACATATGGATTAGAGTATCAGCTAAATATATCATATTTTTGTTTGAATTCCATTGAAGCAAGCACGCATTAAATATAGCTTTTTTTCAAGAAAAATCACAATAGTAAAATCTTAATTTTATAAAACAAAAATGGTAGTTCAAATTCTTTTATTGCAACATTGAAGAGACTAAAAATGGAGGCGGAATGAAAAGATTGTAGTGTAGTTTAATTGGCCAGATTAAAATTCAGACCAAATATAAAACCACATTAATCAATGCTTCATTTGAATTTCTTGTGTATCTTCCAAACAGGCAGTGCTCCACTGCTTTTTGATTAGGTTCGTGCAATACAAATACTACATATTGCATGAAAATGCACCATTTGCCCACTCATTTTTCAAAATTTCCCTCGGGGGGAGAACCCTCATTAGGTCGTTCGGGCTCGCACGCTACGCTCGCTCGCTGCGGTGTGCTCCACCACAAATTTTATGCCTCACCATTTTCAAATGTCACCAGCCGCCACTGAGGCAGGGTGCTGTGTAACTAAAAGGTAGTTAATCACACAGAGGGCTTGAGGAGTTTTAAGGACCTGCGGGTACCGGCTCCCCAATAACTTATAAATCTCACAAAAAGAGGCCCCGGGTCCAAAACAAATGAAGATTCAAATGTGGCATAAAGATGAAAAGTGAAACTAAAGGGGATATCCCTTTTTAAGGACAGTTCCCCTCACACACCAAGAGGTGTCATGCTTCATCATAGGGGTACCTCCTCACGTGAGGAACCTAGTCCTCACGCGGGCTACAACCCCCTCGCTACGAGGGAGGAGCTCAGGGATGTTTTAATTTGAGAGGTAGGGTGTACTAAAACCCTATGTGAGCTGGGTGTGATAGAAAAAGTGTGCAGTGCTATAATATAAGTGAATTAAAACCGACTACAGGGTCAGCTGTGACTTTAATAGCGCTGCCCGGTGTCAGGATTAAAAAGCAGGAATTGCTTGTGGACACAGGAGGTCAGTGTTTGAAACCGCTGTGTGCTTACAAGACCAACATGTTTCAGCCTCAAAAACCTATATTAGTGTCTAGGCTTTCGTCAGGGTCGGAAATGTAGCTACTGCAAAATAACAAATGTGAAAAAAATATAATAATGATGAACTATAATAGTTTCATACTGAACCAGAAAGTGGTTTCTTTGTTCAGTACATCAATGGTCTCCTGTATTTGGAAACAATGGAAAACATATCATCCAAGCAAATATATAGAACTGTATATACAAATGCAAGCATAATAAATATCAATATTACCACTAAGAATCCACAGCTCATTGTATATGCAAAGGAACTAATTCATCATTCTCTTAGCTAAACCCACATCAATTACAATTTATTGTTGCATTTCCGGAATTTATCGTTATGGAAAGCAAACAGGATGCGTAACTCACCAATAGGGAAGATCAAGTTTACTGCATCTGTCCTGGCTCCTTTGGCCATGTGGTACCACGCCACGACCTGAAGGAAACGGTACGTGGCAATTAAAAAAGAAGAGAAAAAGGAGAAAAGACCTATTCAAGGTAACTATGGCTGTAAAATGTGTGAATACGTATCCGGGTTAAAATGATACTGGCCTGAGAACAATGGGGGACACAGATACCAAATGGACTCAAGTAAGACAAACAACGTGACAAGAGGAACAAACACTCCTCAGAGTTATAAGAGGAAAATGATCTTTGACATACGGGACAATAGGAGGTGTGCTGAATCGCACATGCCAAAAAACTAGTGGCCATTAATAGTGGACAGTTACACTTCTCTGGCTGCTGAAGCAGAAACATGAATACAATAAAAAGAGATCACAAGGGCCCTAATTTAAACGATCACCAGGAGAAGCCAAGCAAAACATGAAATTACATGATGCCAGAATATATGAGGCTTCAAGAGAAGTCGGGGACCTCATTACAAAAATGTAAATACGGCCAGGAGAAACTCTATTCAGGAAGCTCCAGGACCTGTGATGAACAAGCGTACAAAAGCGCTTACCGTAACGGGTCCTCGTAACGCCAGATCATGATCCACGGACAGGTAGGAAAGAGCCTGCCGCGCTTGGGCGTTTATAAAGAGAAGGAAAGTGGCTACACCTGGGAATTCACCAGCGCGACCGGAAATCCGGCAAACAGGTAGGAAACCTGGGAGGTGTAGTCCTCAGAGCCCGTCGCTATGGAAACTGGCGCGACATCATAGAAAAAAGGTATTAGAGCATATCTAGCCCAGAGGGACTAAAAACTAGGCTAATATTTAAAAAAAAACAGGGTGAATAAACCTGAGATATCACTAGCCGTACCGGAAAGTCCGGCGGAGGAGTCAGAGAGCTAAAAAAAGGGGTGGGGGGGGTGGGGTGGGGGATGGGTGGGGTCTCAAAACCATCGCTAAGGACACTGGCTCAGCTTGGTATTGACAAGGTGTATTAAGCCCAAAAGGGTTAAAAACGGGGCATGCCGGGATCAAAGGGGTATACCCATCATAATGTGGAAGCATTGCAGCACAGTTGTGCATATGAATACTGATATAAAAACTAACTGCATATAGGATGCAGACTAAAAGTCGCCTGTGCATATGAATATCGATGTAGAAAATAGCTACATTTTAGGTGCAAGATGAAAGGCACCTATATGTTGAAGGAAACACCGGCCTACGCATTGTGCAAGCGTGCCAAAGAGCATTAGATGACTAATCCCTAACAAGGTAGTTGCTGTAACAACTAGCTAAAACATAACTGAGGCTAATCAGTGCTTAGTGTAAAATGGAGTGTAGACACCTGGCGCTCTAATTCCAAGGGCAGAAAGGCGCCAAGGAAAGAAAAAGGGGGGGGGGAGGAGGGGGAGGGGGAGGGAGGGGAAGGAAAGGAGGGGAGGAGGGATACCTGCTCAAAAGTGAGATGTCCCAGAAAATGTACAGAAACTACCGTGAATGATACTGATAGATCAATATACGGTAATACACAAATCTATGTCAAAGTACGGACAAAAACTAATCAGAGGGTGAAAGGGGCCATTGGCCTAGGCCAATGCCAACCACGGTATGTCATCGTTGAGTCCAGAAGCCGCTGTGTCTAATCTGTACACCCATCGTTGCTCAAGCCTCAGTAGTTTTGTTGTTAAGCCCGGTGTAGTGGCAGTGATCTTAGGTTTATCAAGAACAGTCCAAATGAGTGTGTCAGCACCATGTTTGAAATCAAAAAAATGTTTTGTGAGTTTCGTCACTTGTTTTGCGCATCTGATCGTACTTTTATGTTCTAAGATGCGAACACGAACCTTTCTAGTGGTCATCCCTACATATCTTAACCCACAGGGACACGTTAGTAGGTAGATGACCCTTTCACTGTTGCAATTTGTATGTTCTTTAAGCACCCATGGTCTCGTGGTGCCAATATCTATGCTCTTTGTAACTCTTGTTTGGGCACAAGCAGCACAATTGCCACAAGGATAGTGCCCTTGGACAGTCGGTAAGTTCCACAAGGTGTTGGTTCTTGATTTGTCTACTGGTCGTGGTCTAGTGTGAATCAATGTGTCTTTAAGACTGCGACCCTCTTATGCGCAAAAAGTGGTTTCTCAAGACAGAGTTTACCTGTATTCAAAATATCCCAATTGTGTAGTACAGACTTCTTGACCACACTGGAGAGAGTACTAAATGTGTTGACACAAACCAATTTAGATGTAGTTTTTTCTGTGGAGCGTGGTTCCAGTAGTGCTTCCCTATGATTGTTTAGGGCTCTTTTTGAAGATTTTCTTATTAAGGCAGCTGGATAGTGCCTGTCCATCAGGTTATTTCTTAGCCTAGAGGCATGGAAATTGTACTTCTCCGTATTTGAACAATTGCGTCGTATTCTTAGAAACTGCCCGAATGGCAAATTGTCTCGCAGTGACTTCGGATGACAGCTTTCATATTGTAATAGCGCATTGCGAGACATAGGCTTCTGATAAAGTTCGATTTCTAAGATGCCTCTTGCCGGGTAGATCCAAAGGTCCAGAAAAGCAAGACCTGTCTTGCTGTAATCGCAGGTAAACCGTAGATAATCATTCTGTGCGTTCAGCCAATTGTGGAAAGAATGAATTGAGGGCTCATCTCCACGCCAAATGACAAGAATGTCATCTATGTATCTCTTCCAAGTAATAACTTGTGTGCTAAAAGGGTTGTTACTACCCAGGGCAACACCTTCTTCAAACATGTGCATGTAGAGATTCGCCAGACTCGGCGCGAAGGTGCTGCCCATGGAAGTTCCTGTGATTTGAAGGTAGAGCTGACTTTCAAAAAGAAAAAAATTCTCCTTCATTGCAAGTTTTGCACAATCCATGATAAATTTAATTGGTGTGATACTGTCCGGTGGGAATTGAGTTAGTAATAATTCCACTGTTTCCAGAGTCAGATCTTGGGGGATACAGGTGTAGAGGGATTCCACATCAAAGGAAACTAAGTAATCGGTGATGGGATCGAATTCTTTATCTTCCAGCAAGCGTATGACGTCCGTGGTATCTTTCAAATACGTTGGCATATCACGCATAAGGGGTCTAAGGAAAAAATCAACAAACTTTGATAATGGTTCCAGTACAGAACCGATTCCTGATATGATCGGTCTGCCTATGTCTCGCAATGCGCTATTACAATATGAAAGCTGTCATCCGAAGTCACTGCGAGACAATTTGCCATTCGGGCAGTTTCTAAGAATACGACGCAATTGTTCAAATACGGAGAAGTACAATTTCCATGCCTCTAGGCTAAGAAATAACCTGATGGACAGGCACTATCCAGCTGCCTTAATAAGAAAATCTTCAAAAAGAGCCCTAAACAATCATAGGGAAGCACTACTGGAACCACGCTCCACAGAAAAAACTACATCTAAATTGGTTTGTGTCAACACATTTAGTACTCTCTCCAGTGTGGTCAAGAAGTCTGTACTACACAATTGGGATATTTTGAATACAGGTAAACTCTGTCTTGAGAAACCACTTTTTGCGCATAAGAGGGGTCGCAGTCTTAAAGACACATTGATTCACACTAGACCACGACCAGTAGACAAATCAAGAACCAACACCTTGTGGAACTTACCGACTGTCCAAGGGCACTATCCTTGTGGCAATTGTGCCGCTTGTGCCCAAACAAGAGTTACAAAGAGCATAGATATTGGCACCACGAGACCATGGGTGCTTAAAGAACATACAAATTGCAACAGTGAAAGGGTCATCTACCTACTAACGTGTCCCTGTGGGTTAAGATATGTAGGGATGACCACTAGAAAGGTTCGTGTTCGCATCTTAGAACATAAAAGTACGATCAGATGCGCAAAACAAGTGACGAAACTCACAAAACATTTTTTTGATTTCAAACATGGTGTTGACACACTCATTTGGACTGTTCTTGATAAACCTAAGATCACTGCCACTACACCAGGCTTAACAACAAAACTACTGAGGCTTGAGCAACGATGGGTGTACAGATTAGAAACAGCGGCTTCTAGACTCAACGATGACATACCGTGGTTGGCATTGGCCTAGGCCAATGGCCCCTTTCACCCTCTGATTAGTTTTTGTCCGTACTTTGACATAGATTTGTGTATTACCGTATATTGATCTATCAGTATCATTCACGGTAGTTTCTGTACATTTTCTGGGACATCTCACTTTTGAGCAGGTATCCCTCCTCCCCTCCTTTCCTTCCCCTCCCTCCCCTCCCCTCCTCCCCCCCCTTTTTCTTTCCTTGGCGCCTTTCTGCCCTTGGAATTAGAGCGCCAGGTGTCTACACTCCATTTTACATAAGCACTGATTAGCCTCAGGTATGTTTTAGCTAGTTGTTACAGCAACTACCTTGTTAGGGATTAGTCATCTAATGCTCTTTGGCACGCTTGCACAATGCGTAGGCCGGTGTTTCCTTCAACATATAGGTGCCTTTCATCTTGCACCTAAAATGTAGCTATTTTCTACATCGATATTCATATGCACAGGCGACTTTTAGTCTGCATCCTATATGCAGTTAGTTTTTATATCAGTATTCATATGCACAACTGTGCTGCAATGCTTCCACATTATGATGGGTATAACCCTTTGATCCCGGCATGCCCCGTTTTTAACCCTTTTGGGCTTAATACACCTTGTCAATACCAAGCTGAGCCAGTGTCCTTAGCGATGGTTTTGAGACCCCCCCATCCCCCACCCCACCCCCCCCCCTTTTTTTAGCTCTCTGACTCCTCCGCCGGACTTTCCGGTACGGCTAGTGATATCTCAGGTTTATTCACCCTGTTTTTTATAAAATATTAGCCTAGTTTTTAGTCCCTCTGGGCTAGATATTTTCTAATACCTTTTTTCTATGATGTCGTGCCAGTTTCCATAGCGACGGGCTCTGAGGACTACACCTCCCAGGTTTCCTACCTGTTTGCCGGATTTCCGGTCGCGCTGGTGAATTCCCAGGTGTAGCCACTTTCCTTCTCTTTATAAACGCCCAAGCGCGGCAGGCTCTTTCCTACCTGTCCGTGGATCATGATCTGGCGTTACGAGGACCCGTTACGGTAAGCGCTTTTGTACGCTTGTTCATCACAGGTCCTGGAGCTTCCTGAATAGAGTTTCTCCTGGCCGTATTTACATTTTTGTAATGAGGTCCCCGACTCCTCTTGAAGCCTCATATATTCTGGCATCATGTAATTTCATGTTTTGCTTGGCTTCTCCTGGTGATCGTTTAAATTAGGGCCCTTGTGATCTCTTTTTATTGTATTCATGTTTCTGCTTCAGCAGCCAGAGAAGTGTAACTGTCCACTATTAATTGCCACTCGTTTTTTGGCATGTGCGATTCAGCACACCTCCTATTGTCCCGTATGTCAAAGATCATTTTCCTTTTATAACTCTGAGGAGTGTTTGTTCCTCTTGTCACGTTGTTTGTCTTACTTGAGTCCATTTGGTATCTGTGTCCCCCATTGTTCTCAGGCCAGTATCATTTTAACCCGGATACGTATTCACACATTTTACAGCCATAGTTACCTTGAATAGGTCTTTTCTCCTTTTCTCTTCTTTTTTAATTGCCACGTACCGTTTCCTTCAGGTCGTGGCGTGGTACCACATGGCCAAAGGAGCCAGGACAGATGCAGTAAACTCGATCTTCCCTATTGGTGAGTTACGCATCCTGTTTGCTTTCCATAACGATAAATTCCGGAAATGCAACAATAAATTGTAATTGATGTGGGTTTAGCTAAGAGAATGATGAATTAGTTCCTTTGCATATACAATGAGCTGTGGATTCTTAGTGGTAATATTGATATTTATTATGCTTGCATTTGTATATACAGTTCTATATATTTGTTTGGATGATATGTTTTCCATTGTTTCCAAATACAGGGAGACCATTGATGTACTGAACAAAGAAACCACTTTCTGGTTCAGTATGAAACTATTATAGTTCATCATTATTATATTTTTTTCACATTTGTTATTTTGCAGTAGCTACATTTCCGACCCTGACGAAAGCCTAGACACTAATATAGGTTTTTGAGGCTGAAACATGTTGGTCTTGTAAGCACACAGCGGTTTCAAACACTGACCTCTGTGTCCACAAGCAATTCCTGCTTTTTAATCCTGACACCGGGCAGCGCTATTAAAGTCACAGCTGACCCTGTAGTCGGTTTTAATTCACTTATATTATAGCACTGCACACTTTTTCTATCACACCCAGCTCACATAGGGTTTTAGTACACCCTACCTCTCAAATTAAAACATCCCTGAGCTCCTCCCTCGTAGCGAGGGGGTTGTAGCCCGCGTGAGGACTAGGTTCCTCACGTGAGGAGGTACCCCTATGATGAAGCATGACACCTCTTGGTGTGTGAGGGGAACTGTCCTTAAAAAGGGATATCCCCTTTAGTTTCACTTTTCATCTTTATGCCACATTTGAATCTTCATTTGTTTTGGACCCGGGGCCTCTTTTTGTGAGATTTAACTAAAAGGTAGGACATCTTCTTTTAAGTTTTATATGTCCTGGTGGTGATAAATTAATTTAGATGTTTTCACTACTCTGAGGCATACTCCTCGCATAGATTAACACAGGGAATTCCTTATTACACTTTTAAGCTGTAATTCCTGATTAGAAAGGAGTAGTTCCATCATGTTTTATAGCTTTGGAATGATAATGATCAATTCTCTTACTGGTAAAGTTGGATTTAAACATTATAATTTTAGAAATGCCCCTTTTAGAACGTGCAAAAAGAACAATTGATGGACAGAATGCTGATCAATGTCAACCATTCACCCCAGTACACAGCTCTGGGCCTAAATCGATAGTTTCTTTGCTCCCATGCCATTTCAGTTTAGATACAGCCATATGTAAATCAGTCTTGACCCCGTTCCCCATAGGAACAGTCCAGCCCGAACTGCCAGGCTAGGTCTTCTCTGAACTGGAAACAAGCATCCTGGGACCGGTTTCGGAGCATCACCCCTCATCAGCCAGGCTAGGTTGACTCCAGTGGCATGGAGAGCACCGGACCCATGTCTGGGCATACCAGTCCCACTCGGGGTTACAAATGCAAAAAGATCAATTGATGGACAGAATGCTGATCAATTTTAGAAAGTGGACATTTCTCTGCTCTTTAAGCTCTGTGTGCCTGCAGCCTATCTCCAATACACGTCTGGAGTAGGTGACAGCTTGACTCTGTGCATTCCCTCCAGACAGCCACAAACACAGAAGGTTAGGTGTGTCTGAGTGCCCATCTGCATTCTGATGGCTCTTCCTGGGCAGGAGGGGAGGGAGGGGCTGACAATTACACCTGAAAAGGCAGTTTGCTATACCCACAAAAAAGGCCTGATTACCCCCCACAGGTAGTCTGGACCCAGGGCTGGGAAGAAAGGGCATCTGTTCACTTCAGAGACCATTCTTTGAAGTCACCCCTACTTCAAAGGCACAACTGGGTGTAAGTACTGGGTCTCTGACCCCACCAAATCAGACACTTCTGGACCTGTAACTGAAATGTCAGAAGAACTGCTGTGCTGCATCTGACACTCTGCTGGACTGCTGATCAAGAAGATCTGCATTTCCGCTGTGCTGCTCTGCTGCTCTCTGACCCTGTTGAGGGAGATCTAGACTATGCCTTGCAACTGAAGGGATCTCCAAGGGCTTGTCGGCTTGCCTCCTGTTGAATGAGACTCAGGGCTATCAAAGTCTCTACCCCTGCTCCTGTGCCCGGTTCACTGGAAGTGGACCTAGATACTTGCACCAGAGAAATCGATGCATCGTGAGTCTGCGCGTAACAGAACCGGTGCATCGACCCTGTTGCTGCAGTAGAATCAGCGCATCGCTCTCGGAACCAACGCATCGCCTTGAGAGCCCGACGCCTTGGAACCCGCGTCGCTGCCGCAGTGTGGAGAGATCAACGCATCCCCTCGACTGTGTGGTGAAACCCGGCACATCGCTTTTGGAACCAACACCTCTCAGCGCTTCTTCTACGGAACCAACACATAGCTACCACTGTGTGAAGAAAATCAATGCATCACCCAGACTGCGGGCTTGAAATCGACGCATCGCTCGTCTACAACCTGCATCTTGCTGTTGCGACCCAGGATCAAGGCATGCTTTTCACCGGGCCTGCATGGCTCTTGTCCCCAGCCAGCGCTCAATCGCGGTCAGCTTGAACAGTTGACTTTGTCCTGGTCCAGAGCGACCAGATAACTCCCATAGGCGCCTATTGCTCCTAAGTGCTAGAAACACTTTTATTCTTTAAAAATTCATATCTCGAGCTCTATTTATTTGATTTTTGTCACTTTGGTCGTGTTTTATTTATAAAATCATATTCTATTTTTCTAACTTGGAGTCTTTTTGCAGCGTTTTCATTAAATTACTGTTTGTTGTGGTGCGCAAATACTTTACAAATTGCCTCTTTAGATAAGCCTGACTGCTCTGTGCCTGGATACTAGAAAGTGAGCACAGGATATCTTTTAGTGTGCATCTGACTTACACGGACTAGGATTGTGGTTCCTGATTGGACAGGGTGCATACCTCTGCCAACCAGAAACCCAATTTCTAACATTGCTGATCAGTGGTGAGGATAGGGACTTGTGCAATACCATACAGCAACTCATTGTTCACTACTACGCTATACTAAAGACCAATTTAAACCCTTTTTCAATTCTCCCTAATTGGCTCTTTGGATTTGTTTGTTAAAACCATGTCTCTATCTGGAGAAGCAGCATCTGAACCTGCAAAGGTGGATTTTGAGCTGGCCCAGTTGGAGACCTACACTGTGGCCCAGCTCAAGGACTTTGTAAGGTTATTAACCTGTCCACTAAAGGCTTCACCAGGAAGGTGGAGTTGCAAAAAGCACTAAGAACCTGGGCAGAGGCCCGTAATGCAGGGGCTCGGACCCCAGAGGAGGAGGAGCAAGAAATTGAGGAGAAGGTTGAGGAGCTGATCCTAGAGTCTAATGTGGATCTCGGACTGCCTGTGGAGGGGGCCAACAACTTGCCTGAAGCAGTGGAGGTTCCCAGAGCAGGGAGCAGCATCTCATCAAGGCACCCGTCCCCAGAGGAGCTGGCAGACAGGAGGGAGGAGAGAAAGCTCAAGCTGGAGCATACTAAGTTAGAGAAGGAGCAGAAACGACTTTGGCTGACAAAAAGCAGGCCCTAGAAGAGAGGAGGCTAGCCATGGAAGACAGGAAGATGACCCATGAGCTAAATCTCAGAGAGCTGGACATCAGACCACTTCAGAGGTGGGGTCCAGCAGCAGTGGTGGCAGCATACCTGCAGTGTCCACTAGTGAATCAAGGATTCACCTACCCAAAGACTTGGTGCCCAGTTATGTGGTGGATGACATAGATAAGTGGCTTGCAGCCTATGAAGTGTCTCTAAGAGTGAACAAAGTCTCAGAAGAGTCCATGGGGCGTGTGGGGTTGGGGGCATAGCCTATGGAGGTACATGCCTACAATGGGGAGAGATACACTCATAACACTGAAGGAGGGGGACCAGACGTGCTATACTGCAATGAAGGCCATCTTAGTCAGCAAGTTTGGACTGACACTTGAAATGTATAGGCAATGGTTCAGGGGCAGCCACAAGATCTCATAACAGACATGGGTGGATTTCTTAGATTATGCTAGCAAGGTACTGAAGGGCTGAGTGAGGGGCAGCAAGGTTAATTATTATTCAGGGCTGTGCAGCTCAATTTTGTAGGAGCACATGCTTGATATTTGTTTTCCAGAGCTGCACCAACACCTGGCTGTTAGTAAGCTTTCTGACCCCAGGAAGCTTGCTGAGGAGACGGTTACCTGGGTCAGCAATGGAGTGTCCAAAAAGATAAAAGGGAGTGACCCCAATAAGGGTGCTTCCGGTTCCCCCCCTAACAGAGTGAGGGAGAGGTCAGGAGAGACCCAGACAGGTCTCAGGTTAAGAGGGAAGGAAAGGGTTCTGAGAAGAAGGAGGGAGTTTCTAGTGGGCTGTGTTCTCGAGTGCCCCACTTCCAACCCTGCTTCTTTGATTGTTTTCAGCTAGGAAACAAGCAGTAGGACTCTATCTATCCAACAAAACCACCCAATGGTGGGAACTCCACAGGGGTGGCCCATGTGGCCTTAGGTCAATATGTAAAGGTACCTCTCTCACCATAAATCAACCGCAAACAAATATCTCAAAGAGATTACATTTATTAACTCCGGTATTATTTTACTTGTTTTTCTTTGTAAGTATTTTTACATACAAAAGTTTTTTCCTATTTTTCAAAACACTTTTAGACATACACCTGAATATCATTTGTGCTATTTACATAAGTACAGTGAACAAACTTTACCGTATAGTCAAAATACAACAAAAACGTACTGAAATCTTCACAAACAAATAAAACAAAAACACAGGTCAATACACATAGTGCAATAATAAAACTGCTCTGATTCACACTTTCATTTCTGAATCACATGCGTGTAAGTCATCTGACATTGTCAGTCCTACAGTCTATTTGAATATACCGGGGCCTATATCTACTGGTCCTCGGTAAGCTTTATCTCGAAGGTCCTAGTGAGGTCAGAGAGTGAATTGCCCTTCACAAACTGTGCCTCTTAGTTGGGCGCAGTAAGCTCGCTACTTTTTCAAGTTTTTTGGTCAGAGTTCTCTGGCCTTCATGAAACGATGCCAACGCTGTCGATCTTCCTTGGCGGTCCCACACTAAATTAGTCGAAGGTCTTCATCAGGGCAGAACAGTTGAAGTGTTGTCCTACACTTCAACTGTTCTGCCCTGATGAAGACCTTCGACTTAATTTAATTGTGGGACCGCCAAGGAAGGTCGAAACGCGTTGGCATCGTTTCATGAAGGCCAAGAGAACTCTGACCAAAAAAAACTTGAAAAAGTAGCGAGCTTACTGCGCCCAACTAAAGGGGCACAGTTTGTGAAGGGCCAATTCACTCTCTGACCTCACTAGGACCTTCGAGATAAAGCTTACCGAGGACCAGTAGATATAGGCCCCGGTATATTCAAATAGACTGTAGGACTGACAATGTCAGATGACTTACACGCATGTGATTCAGTAAGAAAGTGTGAATCAGAGCAGTTTTATTATTGCACTATGTGTATCGACCTGTGTTTTTGTTTTATTTGTTTGTGAAGATTTCAGTACGTTTTTGTGTATTTTGGCTATACGGTAAAGTTTGTTCACTGTACTTATGTAAATAGCACAAATGATATTCAGGTGTATGTCTAAAAGTGTTTTGAAAAATAGGAAAAAACTTTTGTATGTAAAAATACTTACAAAGAAAAACAAGTAAAATAATACCGGAGTTAATAAATGTAATCTCTTTGAGATATTTGTTTGCGGTTGATTTATGGTGAGAGAGGTACCTTTACATATTGACATTGTACCTGATTCTAGCCTCTCTACTCCTTAATTGAATCACTCCCCTTTGCTGTAACTTCCATGTGGCCTTAGGGGCACATAATCCCCAGGGGCAGGTCTTAGACCATGCCCTGATCTCCCTTAGACGGGAGATAGACTTAGAGGGTGAGCTGGTGATTCCTGAGGGTGGGAGTCATCACTTACACCAGGTGTAAGTGAATGGGATCCAAGTCACTGCTCTGAGGGACACCGGAGCTAGCCACACCATGATTTTGGAGAGGTTAGTTTCCGCAGAGCAGTACACTGGCCAGGTGCGTGAGGTAACCTCAGCTCATGGGCAGGACTTTTTCCGCCCTATGGCCCTGGTATCCCTGGAGTGGGGTGGGGAGGTGACCCAGAGGAGGGTCATAGCTAGTCCCCAGATGCCCACTGACTGTATTATGGGGAATTAATTGCCACAGGTGATAGGAAAGCTAGGAGGGGCGTCTGCCCAGGGTGCCCTGAAGGCTCAGTCATCTGAGCATACAGATGGCGAAGGATCCAGAAGCCCCGATGGAGGGGCAGAGGGAGGCAGGACTCACCCCTGGCTCCTGTTCAGCCTAAGGGTACAGACCCTGGGTTGAAGGACCAGTCTCAGGATACCACCCCTGAACTGGTGGGAGGTAAAATGGGAAAAAGGGCGCAAGGCACCTGGGGCTACTGCCCCCCCACTTTGAGAAACCACAGAGGGTAGAGACCCCTGGATGGCCTGGCTCTTGACACTGACAGCTGTCAGTGGCTTCTGTTGGTTGCTGTCCTTGTGGACTGAGTTTTCCTTAGGTTGGGGACAGAAGTCAGACCCAAGGGGTGGAATGGGCCACATCACTGTTTTGGCCATAGTGGTACTGTCTACCTACTGGGATGCATCTGTGAGCAAGTTAAGGTTAGGTGCTACACAGATGGGGTCCACATGTAAGGGGAAGGCCCCAGAGAGTATGGACAGTGGTACCAGAGAGTATAGACAGAGTGATCCAACTGGGTTCAGAGAGGCATAGAACTGTCAAGTACTCCTACAGCACTGGGCCATTGTCCTGGTTCTATCTCCTTAAGCAGGGAAGTCCATCAAGGTATTGATTAGTCTACCCTGGCTTTAGGCTGGAAGGGGGTTGTGATGGAAAATGGCCCTCTCTAAAGGGTCACCTTGAACTTTATTTGCCTTCCTCCTCCTCTTTTTCTGACCTTGTTTTTGTTGGCCATGGAACTCTGAGCACTTTACTACTGCTGGCCAGTGCTAAAGTGCATGCGCTTTTCCTCTAAAAATGGTTACATTCGGTAGATTCACAATTGGGATATTTCATTTATCTGTACGTCCGGAGTAGAGTACACCAACTGTGCCCAGTATCTGTAAATTAAATGCTACTAGGGGGCCTGCTATATATCAAGGATACAATGATTATTAACAGCCTTCTGACACATTAGTAGGGGCTGAAAACGGTTTGTTTTAAGTGTGTGTCGATGACGTTTCAACACCACATTAAATAGGGGGTCTCATCAGGACCTACCATTGAGGGACACCTGAAATAAAATAATTAAAAAGATGACTAAATCGGCCAGAAGGAGAAAGAAACTATAGAGAAGGTAGTTTGCATGATGAATTGTTTATCTGAAAGAATAACAATAAACTGCCAGAGTGGTGATGTGCACACCAATAATAGGATTGACTCAGAACAGAGTTTTGGGGAAAATGGTAGTTACTCACATGGGGCCCAGCCGGGCGGAATTAAGGAGAAATAAAAGTGAGTGGAAATTAGCAATATAAGTGAAGGTTCCATGAATTAAATAGGTAACAGGATCCGTCATTGCCGGTTACTCACCCCTGTAAAGGGAAGGGGACTGACAGTTCTTATGGCGTGTTGCCGCTGCACACGTCAGTGTTCAATTTAGAAGTGTACACGTCAATCCGTGTGGTAATTTAACTTCTATGTATAAAAAAAGAAATGAGGTAAAAATAAGTACCTGTCTACGGAAAAAAAGTGGCTGGGTTGCAGTGCCGGTAGGGAAAATAAAAGCACTTACCCGGGGTGAGGAAGCGAGAGAGGTGAATGACTCATCTCTTTTGGTTATCGAAGGAAGTGGGCCACCGTAGTCAGCCGCATAACGCGGTGATTGTCAATAAATAAGAGAGCAGGTCTTAGGAGGACGCCGAAGTCAGCCTCCTTCTGTCAAATGACAGAAATGCAGCATGCGGCTCCCATGACTAATTATAGAATGGAGCCGCGTATCCAGGGCCTCATGTAGTGCAACGTGGCCAGACATTGCTGGTGACAGGGAGGAACGCACGAGCATCGTGCCGCTCTGGGCTCTCTCACAGCCTCAAGGATTTCGTGTAGGGAGGAGGATGATGTTTCTTTCCATGGGGATATTTACAGAGAGGTATAGCATTATGTACATAAAAAAATACACATTTACCAGATAAAATAATACAGAATTCTTAACCAATTTCAAGCTAGGTTCAAGCAAGTATATCAATGTGTTGTATCAGCCCATAAAAGTAGCAAACACATTTCGCTACTTCTCAGAGATTCAGTCCAAAGTTTGTAGAGTTTGTTTATTAGAGTAGCCACAAAACCACACCACTCCTCTGACGTATTGAGTCTAAGGTTAATGGAGTTGACCAGTTCTATCCATCTGCATTCCATTCTTTGTAGGATTTGCGATGTGTCTCCTCCTCTGTCTGGAATGGCAGCCATTTCAATTACCTGCCACTTTAGATCATCCGCTGTATGGCTTTTTTCAATTAAATGAGTGACCAAGGGTGCATTCGGTACTGCGCACCTTATTCTGCTTCGGTGTTGGCAAATACGTGTCTTAATGGGTTGCGATGTTTGCCCAATATAGGGTAATCTGCACGGACACCAAATACAGTATACCACATTGCGCGAGTTGCAGTTAGAAAAGAAATTCAATTCTTGCTTAATGTTATCATGCTCAAAGATCTTTGTATCAAAAGAGAAAGTACATGCAATACAATTCCCACAGCGGAAATGACCTTTCACTTGGGGAAGACCCCTCGCTGTTTCTAACGTCCTAGGTTTGCGACTTGTAGAGCACTGTGTGGCGGAGTGTACCAGATGATCTTTAATGTTTTTGCCACGGTTGAACGCAAACATAGGGGCTTCTATGGTGGGATCAATACTGTCAATCAGATGTCAGTTTTTTGTGATCAAATTACGGATCTTATTGATGTGAGTGCCAAAGGTGGTGACACATCAATTTTCATGAGAGGTTTTATTTTTGGTAATAAGCTGTTCCTCTCTTGGACAAAACCATGCACGTTTGAGGGAATTCTTTACTATTTTCTTAAGGTATCCTCTAGCCACCAATTTATCTCTCACAATTTGGGCTTCTCTCATGCAGTCCTCCTTGTGGGAACAATTCCTGCGAAGGCGTAGAAATTGGCGGAGGGGTAGGCCTTTCTCACAGCCCTGGGATGATTGCTATAATAATCTAGGAGAGCATTTCTTTCTGTGGGTTTTCTGTGGAGGCTGGTGTATAATCTACCTTCCTGATGTTTGATGACTAGATCTAGAAAGGCAATTTCAGTTTTGTGTATAGTGGACGTGAAGGCCAGGTGCTTTTGGACTTCATTCAGGTATGTTACAAAGTATTGAAAATTGCATTCTTAGCCAGACCAAGTCAGAAAGACATCAACGATAGAACGTTTCCAACATAAAATGTTTGAACGATATCTATTTTGCTGGGAGAGTGCCTGTGTTTGTTCTATATAGTGCATATAGATATTAGCCAGATTGGAATCAAAAACTGCTCCCATCGAAGTTCAAGAACATTGCTGTAAGAATTCACCATCATATATAAAGTAGTTGTGTTGTAAGGCAATTCTCAAGAGAGAGATAATAAAACTGGTAGGAACTTGTGTATGATATATACTTGTATTCAGTAGGTTTTCTATTAGCAAAATGCTTTCTCCCTGAGGTATGTTAGTGTACAAAGACGATATCTCTAATGTGGCAAGCCAATCCGTTTCTTTATTAAAGGGCATGTTCTCAATGAGATTTATCATGAACATACTGTCCCTTACATAAGTCTCTTGCATGGGGACAAAATCCCTCATGAAGACATCAATGTAGCATCCAATAGGTTCTACAACTGAGCCACAACCGGATAGGATTGATGACCCGGCAGAGTGGTGGCATTTTTGTGGATTTTTGGCAGGGTGTACATAACCAGAATGCAGGGTGTTTCCGTATTAAGGTATTCAAACTCTTTTTTAGATATGTAGCCCTGTTCTTTGCCTTCAGAATTTCGTTTTTTATCATAATAAGGGGATTTGTGGCCAGTTTCTTATAGTGTCTGACATACATGATTTTTTTTTACGAAGCTCAGTGTCATTATCAGTCCGGTCTTGAATGACAATTCCTCCCCCTTTGTCTGCCGGTTTCAAAATTATGGAATTGTCATTTTTGAGGCCTTGGAGAGCCACGAAGAATGACCTTTTCAAAGATTAATAATTCAGGTGGCCTCATTGAGTTAGTGGGATAGAATGTGGATGGTGGCTTAAGCCGTGTAAGTGAATCTTGTACAGGTGGTGCCTTGTCCATGAAGAAAAGCTTTAGTCTTATATTGCGGTAAAAGTTAAATAACTACGTTTTCAGAGTAAAGAAATTAGTCCTTTCTGTAATGACAAAGGATAGGCCTTTGTTCAATAGTGAAACTTCTGTGGAGTAAATCGGATGTTGTGATAAATTAAAAATAGGTATTTCTTCTATATTGGCATTATGTTCATACGTGTCTAAAATGCCTGCGGCACCCATTGATAAGGCGCCTGCAGCACTGATTGTGCCACCCACACAAGTAGCCCTTTAAACATGTCTCACATCTGCTACTGCACAGCCTGTATGTGCAGTTTTACTGCCATGTCGACTTGGCTTTTCAACCCACTTGCCAAGCCTTAAGCTCCCGTTTCATTACACATAAGTCACCCCTAAAGTAGGCCCTAGGTAGCTCATAGGGCAGGGTGCTGTGTAACTAAAAGGTAGGACATGTACTTTTAAGCTTTACATGTCCTGGTAGTGAAAAACACCTAAACGCTACTGTGAGGCCTACCCCTCCCATAGGTTAACATTGGGAATTCCTTATTACACTTTTAAGCTGTAATTCCCATTTAGAAAGGAGTAGCTCTCTCATGTTTTATATCTTTGGAATGGTAATGACCAATCCTCTTTACTGGTAAAGTTGGATTTAACAGTACTATTTTAGAAATGCCCCTGTTAGAAAGTGGACATTTATCTGCTCTTTTTAGCTGTGTGTGCCTGCAACCTGTCTCTAATACACATCTGGGGTGGGTGACAGCTTGACTCTGCATTCCGTCTTGACAGCCACAAACACAGGAAGGTTAGGTGTGTCTGAGTGCCCATCTTCATTCTGACGGCTCTTCCTGGGCAGGAAAGGAGGGAGGGGCCGACACACCTAAATAGGCAGTGTGCTGTCCCCATACAAAGGGCTGATTGCCCCCCACAGGTAGTCTGGAGCCAGGGCTGGGAAGAAAGGGATTCTGTGCACTTCAAAGATCCTTCTTTGAACTCACCCCCACTCCAAAGGCACAACTGGGTGTAAGTACTGGGTCTCTAACCCCACCAAATCAGACACTCCTGGACCTGTAACTGAACTTTGCGAGAAGGACTGGTGTGCTGCAGCAAGGACTGACACTCTGCTGGACTTCTAAACTGGAAGATCGGAAACAGAATCGGTGAATCACTCTCGGAACTAACGTAATTGGTGAATCACTCTCGGAACTAACGTACTGCCTTGAGAGTCCGACGCATCGGAACCGCGCATCGTCACCGCAGTGTGGCGAGATCGACACATCCCCTCGACTGCACGGAGAAACCCAGCGCATCACTTTTGGAACCAATGCCTCTCGGTGCTTCGTCTACGGAACCAATGCATTGCCACCACTGCGTGAAGAAAATCAACGCGGTGCCTCAAATGTGGGCTCAACTTTGAAGCATCACTCATCTGCACCCCGCATCTCGCTTTTGTGACCCAGGATCAAGATACTCTGTTCACCGGGCCTCCGTGGCTCGTCCCCAGCCAGCGCTCCATTGCAGTCGACTTGAACCGTTGACTTTGTCCCGGTCCAGCGCGTCCAGATAACTCGGGTAGGCGCTTATTGCTTCTAAGTGCTAGAAACACCTTTATTCTTAAAAATTCATATCTCGACTTTTACTTATTGGATTTTTGTCGTTTTGGTCTTGTAGTTATAAAATCAAAATCTATTTTTCTAACCTGGTGTAGAGTCTTTTTGTGGTGTTTTCACTGTGTTATTGTGTGTTGTGTTGCCCAAATACTTTTCACATTGCCTCTTTAGATAAGCCTGACTGCTCTGTGTCAGGCTACCAGAGGGTGAGCGCAGGTTATCTTTTAGTATGTATCTGACTTACCCAGACTAGGATTGTGGTTCCTGCTTAGATAGGGTGCATGCCTCCGTCAACCAGAAACCCAATTTCTAACAATAAGCTCCCTTTTGTGGGGATTGGGAGCAGGCAGACATGCATTCAGAGGACACAAGTGCGTTTAGTTGTCAAAGGTGTGTGAACAAGGTGGAACTGAGGAGCAATGTATGGTCAACAAACGGGAGCTACAGAGAGATGGAAAGGAAAATAGGGCACCCTCCACTCACATAAAACCAAAACCCATTATCACCCCATTCTCCAACACCTCATGGAAATGTCATCATTGTTATAAGGTTCCTCAGAAGACTTTCAAACAATAAGGGCCCGTCCCATTATACTTAGGGGCACTGTCACTGGGGGTGTATATACAATGTGCAGTTAAATTTAGTATCGAAAATCTGAAGAAAAAAAAGAGCTTGTAAAAAATAGGAAGTGTCTGACTGGAGCAGCCACCATGAGCCTGTTGGATAGTGCTGCCAACTGGCTCAGGTTATCATCATAAGCACTTTCCTATTCAGACAGATGATCCTACCCAGCCAAAGTCTGTCTTAGGTGAGTGTAGTGTAATTGCACATGTTAAACTTTTACACTACTATCCTGCTGCTATATGTGATGAGGTCCTCAAAAGAAGAGAGTTTGTACCTCTCTCTCAAAACCAAATGCTAAAAATGAGCCTCCCAGGCCGTCAATAACTTTTTAATGTGTAAGCCCTAGGCACATAATTAAACCAGGTGAAGGCATACCAGTGGTAAATAGGTTCACTCGCTGGACATAAACAGCAGTATTAAACCCCCTGAAATAAGTGAAATAAAATGTTTAAATTATTCATAGTCATTCTTGTATCACAGGCTCACACCAGTAACATTGCAAAACGTACATGAGGTAATGCAGCATGGCACACAAGCAGAGAGAAAAAACGAACACTCTGAAGATCCATTCCATAGATGTCTAGAGGGCCACATAATAGAAAAATCACAAATTTACGCTTACAGCACTAGTTAGCATGAGCATATTCAGCATGTGATTCTCTAATCATATATGGGACAGATCAGCAGAGCGTTTTTCTCTGCTTGTATGCCATACTACATTACCTCATGTACGTTTTACAATGTTACTGGTGTGAGCCTGTGATACAAGAATGACTATGAATCTCTACCACAGATTTTTTCAATTTTGTTGTATAAGCAATGTAATTTAAACCTTTTATTTCACTTATTTCAGGGGGTTTAACACTGCTGTTTATATCAAGTGAGTGAACCCATTTACTACTGGTATACCTTCACCTAGTGGCGATGTGGTAAACATAAGCATGTGGGGTGCATTTACCTGTATATTGTTTGCACACAGTATGTTTGACAACCTCTTGTGTTTATTTTCCCCTCTTTTTAGGTTTCGCCTAGGCAGCACATGTGCTACCTCTTCGAGACAGCTGCTCCTAGAATATGGGATTAAGCACTGCCCATCTTTTCAATTGGCTGCTCTTACTGTCCTTTGTAAATGCCGGCTTTTGACTGGTGAATAGGCTTAGCAGTTCCTCCTTTTGGACTTTTGTATCCTCCCATGAGGACTGCCCCTGTTACATGTGCTCTTACTCTTCAGGTTGTTTCGTTTTGAGAGCACTCTTTTTTGTTGTTGGCCTGCCTCTGCTCCTGTTAAGTGTTCTGTTTACTTCGTGCACAGGCTTCATGAAACGCTCACAGCCACTGCTTCATTTGCCGTGCTGTTTGCTCGTCTTCGGTGTTTATTAAGCTTCGCTGCCACTTAATCTCCCCATGCTGACACCCCACCCCTCCCATAATGCTGCTTTTTTTTTTTTGGGCAGTGTTATATCGCGCGCACTTGAACCGAAGGTATCAGAGCGCTTTAAATGACCACCAGTTGCACTACAGGCGGACACATTCAATTTTCAGGCAGGGGAGATTAAGTAATTTGTGAACAATCATAGGATGCTTGAGCAGACGCCGAGACTTGTACCTGGTTCCCCAGCTTCAAGGTCGGCCTCTCTGGCCATTATGCCACATCCGACTGCTGCGCCCTCTCCCGTTACTCCCACTTTCCTCCTCCTCACGTGGTCACACCTTCTAGGCATGCCTTGCTCAAGATTTGCCAATGCTTGTTGTTATTTGGCACACAGCTGACACACACAAGATTTCTAAAAAGCAGTGATATAATATTAAATGCAGTTACGAGCCTTAAAGTAACAGGCTCAGAACGTTTAAACACAACAATGTTTTTACACTCTGAAATAACAGGAATGTTTTTGGATTTCACTGGCACATTTCAGTAAAGGCAGGTTTTTGATAATCCAGAGGGTTAGGGGATGAACTGCAGCAGGTGGGAGCGGCAGTCTCAGCATTCACTTGTGCACTAGGGCCAGTGTATGCAGCCTTTGTTGGCACTTCGTCCAGAGCACACTGTTGCTATTTGAAGCACATGAACACATCCTTCAATCAGGAGTGCGATTTCCAGTATTTACTGCGGAGGAGATTAAGCGTGGACATCAGCACACATACAGGTCTGGGTGCCTTTGATATGCAGCGGCTGCGCGAGGCAAGGACGGAGTGCGAGGGAGGAAGCAACCAAGTGATGTCATTTCTGAACACAAAGTTCAACATGAGCATTGCACCAGCAAATCAACAACATCAAGGTCTACTCTGATACGGGCAAGAAGTATAGCTTTCAATTCTCAATGACATATAGTCCTAGCATTTTATACTCCCGCTGTTATCCAGCCATGAACCAAAGGCCGATACAAATCTGAAAATAAATTTGTAGCATGAACTTTTTTAGATTCACTTGCTTTGCACACTTCTGCCCCTTAATGATTAGCTGCTCCCTCCTCTCCTGTTCCTCCGTTTCTTACTCCTCACGTGGTCACTCCTTCTAGGGTAGCCTCACTCATAATTTGCTAATGCTTGTTAGTATTTAAACACACAGTTGACACACACAAGACTTCTAAAAAGCGGTAATATAGTATTCTACAGGAGAGTTGCTAGAGGGGTTTCATCTCGCTCCCACACCCTCGTGCAGCACCATCCATCTTGTTTTAAAGTGCCCAGCAGCGCTATAGATTTGGATGTTTATTCGGTTTGAGCTCTTGCACCGTCTCTCCATTCAGCCCTCCCCCCTACTTCTCTTCCCATTTTCCTCTCGCGCCCGGTGTCTCCTCCCTCTTTCTGGATCCTCCCATGTGTGCCTCTGACCTTCTCGATCTGTCCCAGAAATATTTCCATTAAGTCTGTGGCCAAGAATGTTGACTACTCCCAAACAACTCCTCACTCTCTCCCCTCCCTTTATGCACCAACTCCCCCAGCTCTCTCTTTCGTCCATTCTGTCTCTTTCTCACAAACTCACAACTGCCCTCGGTTTCCTACTCTCTCTCATATTCTTTTTCCCCTGCCCCATTCTTCTCTAACCATCCCTTTCTCCCTGTCACTCACGCACACTTCTCTCTAAACCCTCTTTCGCTCTTTCTGTGTCTCACGCACATATCCTGCTCCGGTATCACGCTGTCTCTTGTCATGCATTATTCCACGACCCTTTACAGCAAATCCTTCCCTATTTTTTAATTCTTTTTTCCATTGGTGTCGTTTATTTTCCACCTCCCCTCTCGCTTGTAACCTATTTCCCATGTTCTGGTTCTCCAGCGCCTGGAGGTCAAACGAATGGCAATAGCACTATGCAAATATGATCACTCCACTGCAAACAAAAAAACAAAAGTATAAAACATTGTCATTTACAACACCAATAGCTCTAACTTTCACAAATGCGAGACCGATTGCATTACAAATGCTTGTTTCTGGTATGTATGGTGTACTGTTGGGTGACAAACACCTCTTCCTGGTAATGAAACATGTCGGCCGCTCATTACATTATGGTCTGAACATGTAATGTATTTTTAATCATGTGCCGAGGGCTCACACATTATAATGTTATTGACAGCCCTAAAGGCTCATTTTTATCATTTGGTTTTGAGAGTGAGGTACAAACTCTCTGCTCATAGGGACCTCATCACATATCAGCAGCGTAGAAGTTTAGCTTGTGCACTCACACTACACTTACTTAAAACAGGCAGACTTTACCTGGGTAGGATCTCTTGTCTGAATAGGAAAGTGCTATGATGATAACTGAGCCAGTTGGTAGCACTATCCAACAGGCTGCTGGGGGTTGCTCCTGTTAGGCACTTCCTATTTTTATTTTTACACACTCTTTTTCTCCCTGTTTTTTCACACCAAATGTACCTTCACATTGTATACACACCCCCAGTGACAGTGCCCCTAAGTGTAGTGGGACGGGCCCTTCCCAAGGTTTTCTGAGAAACCTTATAACAATGATGAATTTTCCATGAGTTGTTGGAGAATAGAAAATTTTCAAGTATATGGGACAAGTTTTAACCTGATGGTGGATGGTCGGGTCAACCGACGTCCTCCTCGTCAAGATCCACATGATACCTCACCCCTTATGGATTTTCTCTTGGCGTTTGGCCTTGTTGATCTCTGGCGCCATTTTATTCCCTTGGTGCGGACTTTTACCTTCCACTCTGGTGCCCATGGTAGCCAATCCAAAATTGACCATTTGCTCACACACGCTGACGATCTCTCAAATTTTACTGAAGCCAAGTCCCTGGCACGCGGTATCTCTGACCATTCCCCTGTCCTGATTCAGTTGGCTCTGCCCCAGGAGTACAGTCGTATCACCCTGTCCATAAATCCGTGGAGTCTGAAGATCCCACATGTTAGGAGCGCCCTTTTAAAAGGGGTAGACCACTACTTCACTGAAAACATAAATACAGTCCAATCCCATCAGATTCTGTGGGGGGCCTTTGGGGCAGTAATCAAGGGTCAGGCACTTTCATTGATGGCGGGACACAAGAAGGAACTGAGGGCACGATTGGAGACTCTGGAGCGGGAGATTCAGGAGTTGGAGGATTGGGTGGCGACTAACGACGACGAACAGCTCACCCACACTCTGAGTTTCAAGAGACAAGACTAACGACAATTAGCGACGGAGGCTGCCAGATCAAAACAGAGAGCTAGTCTACATAAAATATATGAGCTGGGGGACACTACCGGAAAACTGCTTGCATGGTTGGAGAGGCGGGAAACCACACAGAGATGGGTGCCCCTAATTGAGACGAATACGGGAACACTGGTGAGTGACCCACAGCAAATTGCTGAGGCCTTCGCATCCCATCTCGCCTCCATATACTCCTCCACCACTCGCACCACCGTACAAGATTCCAGAGACCTTCTGGCCACTATTCCGGTCACTACCCTCACCCCAGAAGATTGCGAATCCTTGGAGGGGGACCTTACAGAGGAGAAATTAGTGACTGCCATACAAGGCATTACGTCGGGTAAAGCCATGGGCCCTAATGGGCTCCCAATCGAATTGTTTAAATTGGTGAACTCCAAGATAACACCCACTCTTCGTGCACTGTATTTAGAGAGCTACCAAAACAGGGGCCCTACCCAAAGACTTGATTTTGGCCTCAGTGGTCGTCATCCACAAACAAGGCAAACCAGCGACGAGATGTGACTCTTATCGTCCAATCTCATTGTTAACCGCTGAGGTTAAAATTCTCGCCAATGTATTGGCCAATCGCTTGATCCCCGTCATATGTAAACTTGTGCACCCAGACCAATCGGGCTTTATGCCCGGCCGTAACACGGCCCTCAATCGCAGAAGACTGCATGGGGTGATGGGGAGAACTCACACCATCCAAGAAAATGCAGCATTGTTGTCACTGGACGCAAAAATGGCGTTCGATACTATCGAGTGGCCTTACCTATTTGCCCTCCTCGAGCGTATGGGATTTGGCCCACACTTGATAAAATGGGTTAAATTACTATATACTGAACCAACGGCCCAAGTAGTTGTCAATCAACACACCTCCCGCCAATTCCGCCTAGAGAGGGGGACTAGACAGGGCTGCCCCCTGTCGCCCCTCATGTTTGCCCTGGTACTGGAGCCTTTGGCGACCTGGGTCAAGGGTGACCCCATGATCAGGGGGCTGAAATGGACAGACCAACACGAAGACAGAATCTCCCTTTATGCTGACGATGTCCTGTTGTACGTAGCAGCTCCATCGGCCTCGATCCACAGGATCCTACATATTTTCGCAATCTTTAGCGCTCACTCGGGATACACCATTAACTGGACAAAATCGGTCCTGTTCATGCTTCAGTGCCACGGATGCCTAAGGGCACCGACATTACGGTGGCTACTGAGGGATTTCGTTACCTTGGCATATACGTTACCCAGCACCCGGCCCAATTCCATGACATCAATCTTAAGGCCCCTCTGACTAGGCTACACAATGACGTGCTCCATTGGCGGTCGCTGCCCCTCACTCTACTCGGTAGGGCAGCGCTGTTCAAAATGCTGGCGCTGCCTCGATTTTTATACGTGCTGCAAAACACCCCCTATAGGATCCCAGATGCCTATTTTGTCAGTGTAGAGAGCGAGGTCAGAACTCTTCTATGGGATGGGACACACCCACGCATTGCGACACACAAACTGACCACGGGATGGTATGACAGAGGAATCGCGTTGCCTGACCTAAAACAATACTACTGGGCCTCCCAGCTTGCGGTGGTTAATCAATGGGTCTTTGCCTCACCGTCCGAACCGGCATTCCGCACGGACAAATGGATAATGACTCCGGGAGGGTATCGGCGTGTACTCTATTCCAATCCCAAACGACAGCGCCTCACTGGCCCCACGGCCCAAACAGTCGCACTTTGGCACCGCGCGACAAAAACTCTGGGGTGGCACAAGAAATTGACACTGATCACTCCCCTGTGGGAATCCGAGCAACTAGGCACGTTGAGCAGATGCCCGGGCTTTGATAAATGGGACTTAATTGGTATCTCTTCAGTTGGTGATCTGTGGAAGCAAAATGAGATGGTCCCATTTAGAGACCTGCAAACAGAGTACCAGCTGGCAGGGTCAGAGACGTTTAGCTACTTGCAGATTCGCCATGCATTGACCACCGCTGTAGCAAGTGGTGAGGCTCTACCCGAGGCCTCCCCACTGGAAGATCAACTTTGAACAGATCCCCTGACATGCAAAGCCAGATCACTCACATACCGTAAATTAATAAACAACAGACCAGACCCACTGGTGCGTCTCCGACAGCTGTGGGAATCGGACCGTGGGTATTTAGAGGACGATGACTGGCAGGAAGCTCTCTCCTCCCCCAAGGAAGTTGCTATTCCAATGCGATTACGACTAATTCAGCTTAAAATCTTACACAGAACTTACCTATCTGCACACACACTGGTCAAGATGGGACGTCGGCCAGATCCTGGGTGCCTAAGAGGGTGCACAGCAGAGGGCACATTTTTCCACACGATCTGGGAGTGCCCAACTCTCCAGCCATACTGGGTGAAAATCATCTCTACACTTACGAGGGTAAGCGGGAAAAGCATTGCCCACTCCCCGCAACTATGTTTATTAGATGTGTGGGAGGCTACCGACCTGACCCAAACTAAGCGTACATGGGCATCACTGGGATTTGTTCTTGCCAAGAGGAATATAGCTCAGGTGTGGGGAGCTGGGGATTTGCCTAAATACCAGAAATGGGCCAATGACATGGATAATGCGATGATCGCAGAGAAGGATGTTTTCAAACACAGAGGTTGCCCCACGAAATGGGATCACAAATGGGCTAGTGGAATGTATCACGTGGTGAAATATGTGTATCTCCATCAGTCGAACTGCGTAGAGCAGAGTTGGACATTGATCTTCTTCCTATTTAATGCTGTGCAGAGAATGTGCTTTACTTGTAAAAAAGGTTATGAGTCTTTTTCTCACTGTATTTCATTCCTACGCGGCCTCACGGCCACCCACTGTACTATCACAGCTGTTTAATAAAAAGAGAATTAAAAAAAAAAGTATATGGGACAAGAATTTTAGATTCTTGTAAGGACTCAGAGCGAGGACTAGGCTTTCTCCATCTTTACTACTCCAAAACAGCATCCAAATAAAAAACAGTAAACACAACTACATTTCCCACGAGAATTTGAACCACATCTGCTCAACAGTCCACCAATAGTATACAGGCATAACATACAAAACAGTGCGGCACCATCTTGACTGCCTCTTTCTTTGCGTCAATGGCAGTCCAATGTATAAGTAACTCAAAAAGTCCATAACAGGAACGAACCACAGGACCAGGAACCCATTTAATGTAGAGTCACCGAAGTCTAGAGAAGCACTGACACTCAAAGGGAACTGTGGGTCCATGGCTCTTCAGTCTAGCTCGTGATCGGAGCCCAAAGAGAACTGTAGCTCCAGGACGCTTCAGCCCTGCTTCTGATAAGAGCCTGAAAACAAAGGAAAGGAATTAATCCAGATCTACAACCCTGAAAAAATCATGTGGGCGAGAAAAGGACACTAACATTCTTGATATATACATGGATTATAAATCAGTTACATAACTCAGTTTACCTGTCCCAACGGGTGGGATAATCCTGGCCTCCATGTCCTTAATAAAACTTTTAATTCTTGTTGCATATGCTTGAAAATGTTCCATTCTATGGCAGGACCGGAGGCTTCAATTATGCTGGTTCAAAGCTGACCAACCACAACAGAAGAAGCATGCACAGTAGGCTTCTAATAAAAGACCTTACACACAGAGTCAGATGAACAATCAGCAGCCTGTAGAATATCTTCCAACCTGGATCTCAATACAAACGCTTTGGAAGCCACAGCACCCATAACAGAATGAGCCCCATACACAAACACATCTATGATCCAACAGACCCAACGGGCCAAGATAGCAGCAGAAACCGGTTTAAATGTTTTTTGAATTGCCAACAAAAAAGGGATCAGCTCTATGAGTCAAAGTGCGTTCCTCATAAACTTTAAAACATTTAACCGCACACAGTTTTGCATTGTGAGGAAAAGCTGGGTAACCAATGGTCCGGGACATAGTCTTCGTCCTTTAGAAATAAGAAAAGAAACGCAATCAGGAGAGAACAACCTACCTGCCAAGTCAAGGGCTTCGACATCAGACACCCTTTGACACGAAACCAAACATAAAAGCATTGCTAACTTTTCAGACATCTGTTTCAAGGATAAATCCAAATTATTTGTCCAAAAATCAAGAAGGGACAGAATGCTGTTCACATCCCACAATTGTGAATATCGAAGCCTCTAAGGATTCGCTACCCTGATACCTTTCAACAACTTACACATCTGAGGATGCATACCAACTGGTTTGCCATCAATGAGATAGTGTCCAGCAGACAAAGCTGACCTGAAATTATTTACCGACCTGTAACATAATCCAGACCCAGAAAAAAAAATTGAGAACATCTTTTAGTTCGGATCCCACAGGATCCACTTCCTTTGAAGGCGCCAACCCACCCATCTCTTCCATGCAGAAGAATATAGTTTGTGGGTGGAAGGAGCCCAACCTTGTTGTATAAAAGCAGCAGCCGTTGAAATACCTTCAACTTGCCCATGTCTCCCGATATTTTCCAAGCCATAAGAGTTAATTGGCTTTAGAAGAGAAGAAGATGGGGGGAGCCCACTGGATCCAACAGAAAATGTGAAAATACAGGTAGGAGAATGGGAAAGCCCACCGACAACACCAGAAGGACCAGGAACCAAGGTTGCGTCTTCTAGACAGGGATAATGAAGACTAATGATGCCAACTGTCGCTTGGCTTCAGCCACAACCCTCAGAATCATGGCAAAGGGAGGGATTGCATAGTTCACCTGCCTTCCCAATTCTGAAGAAAAGCATCCTTGGCCAGAGCCAGAGTCCAGTCTCCAACTGTAAAAGTCCTTCAGTTGAACATTCAAATGTGATGCGAAAAGGTCCACTTGACACAGACCCAGGGAACGCATGAGCTTCTGGAAAATTCTGGGATGGAGTTTCCAATCGCTGTAGTCCACAAGAAATCTGGAGTTCTAATTCTCTGGCTATGTTCGCTAGAAGGCAAGACCTGGTATCCCCCAATCGACTGATGTAGCGAACGGCCAATATGTTGTCCATACGAAGAAGAATGCAGCAATTGCTCTTCACTGGGGGGAGTGACTTTACGGCAAATGAGCCAGCCAGAAGCTCTAAGCAATTTATATGAAGTCGTAGTTCTTCTGACGATCACCGACTGCCGGTACAAAAGTCCCTAGCCCCAACGGCTGGCATCTGATTCGATGACAACATGGGGAACTGATCCGAAAATGGCTCTGCCATTTCAAGCGTCCATGTGTAGAAGCCACCACTGTATTTCCTCATGAGCCTCGGGAGATAAGGGAACTTGGCAATCGTAGATTAAACCTTTCAGAAGATAATGGACTTTTAAGCGCTGGAGGGCTCTGTAGTGCAATGGGCTGGGGAAAGCGGCTTGAATTGAAGAAGCTAACAGTCCCACAATCCGAGCGAGGGATCTCAAAGACACCATCCATTCGGATAGAGTCGACCTCAACTCCCGAGTGATAGATTTTACCTTTGGGGCTGGAAGAAATAGTTGGGCCTTCACTGAATCCACCTAAAACCCCAAGAACTCTATTTGTTAAGAAGGAATCATCATGGATTTCTTGGAGTTGAGCACAAACCCCAAGTCCTGAAGCAGGCACACCGCCCAAGACAGCTCAATCAAGAGTTGATCCACGTCTTGTGCCATGAGAATCATGCTGTCTAGGTAGACGATCATGCGAACACCTATCTCTCTCAGACGTTTCACCACAGGTTTCACTAACTTCGTGAACGCCTATGCATGCTGACAAAAGTCCAAAGAGGAGGGTTAGGTAATCATACCATTGCTCTCACCACCAGAATTGAAGGTAACGTCGGTGAGGAGGGCAAATAGGAACGGGAAATAGTCGTCTTTGAGATCGAGACGCACCATCCAATCCTTCTCTTAAAGGAGATCCCTCAGCAGGTGAATACCCTCCATCTTGAAATGTCGGTAAACCCTCCAAGGATTGAACTCTCTGAGGCTGAGAACCAGCCTCTGGCCTCCACCTTTTTACTGAACTAAAAACATATTGCTGCAGAAACCTTTGGGATGTGGCCAAGTGGGAGCAATTGCTCGTTTTGACAAAAGTTCTAGAATTTCGGAGTCTATGAAAGACATATCTTGCTGGTGAAAAGGAGAGGGGGAGGGAGAGAAATTTGAACTGGTCTCTGAGAAAGTTCTAAAAGGCAACCCTAAACCATTTACAACACTCAATGATCTGTTGAAATCTTGCCCAGTTGTGAGCAAAGTGACGCAACCCCCCCGCCACCCCGGGGAAGATTCGACAGACAAGGAGGATTTGTTACTTCCGGAATGATTTTTGGAGGCGTGATTACCCCTGTTGACGCCTCGGTTGTAACACCCTCGGTAGCCCCTGGACCTTGAGGGGTAGAAGCCTGCCTGGGAGGGGTCCTACCCATAGCCTATGCCTCGAAAACTAAGCCTCTTTGAGGATCATGCTAGTTGAAACGGCCGGCTGAATGTCCTCTGCCTTGGCCGGCCTGGCCAAAAAGGGGGTTGAATACCTCAAGGAAGACTGGGCCTTGTCAAGAGAAACAAAAATGTTTACAAATTTTCCAATGTCTTTGAAAAATTGGTCCACAAACAGTTGCTCCTCTGCCAAGGGGCCTGGTTCAGCTGTGGCACAGCTGGTGTTGCCCAATAGACAAATAGCACACTGGGTCCACCCCACAAGGACTTCTGGATAAATGGGGGCTCCCGTGTCCTGAGCGTGGAGGGCCGGCTCAATAATTTTCGCCAAAGGGCCTGAAATATTGAGCAGCTTATCCTGACAAGCTCTAGGGGCTCTGTCTATACCCTTCATGGGGTCTTTATTGAATTTAAGGAAGGTAAGCATAGTGGAGTCAATGCAGTTTTATGGCGAAGGTCAGGCCTAGGGCACTTGGCCTGGAGTCTGGATTGAACCTCCTTTTCAAAGCTGTTTCAGACGTGGTGCTGCATATAGCCCCGCAACAGCAGGAGCCGGAACCCAATCCGAAGACCTGGGGTGGATATCTCCGGGTTAAAAAGTGAAGGGTGCGGGTGGGGAGGGGACGAGTGGGTTAAGTGAGGTAAGAACGTTTGGGTTAAGAACGTTTGCGTTTCCTAAGCCGTTTAGTCTGTGACTGATGAGAGGAAGAAGTTGTGTCAGTATCTGTATCAGTGTCAGGGGAAGTCATTGGAGGGGAGAGCTCAAGTGCTTCTTAGCACTATAGATGTGTTCACCTACAACACCCTGGGACAACTTATTATAGGCATCTGAAAGCGGCAAAGTGGAATCAGTCACAGCGATAGGAGGGAGCTGGGAATAACCCACTGGAGGGGAAGAGGAGGGGGCAGCAGGCGTCCCAAAAGCTCCAATAATAATAAACTGTTCCCTTTGGTTTTCATAGAAAGTCCCTACTCTTGTACATTCATACCAGCATGTGTGCCCCCATACGTGAGTGACAGAAATGAGAAAATTATAAAGTGAAAGATTGAGAAAAGTATAAAATAAATGAATTCCCTTGACAGTATTATAAAAATATCTCTCCTTTTATTAAAGGGTGTCTCATACACAACTAATATTCTGTTCCCCACAATTTTAAAAACAACAATACAATTAAATTTCAAGTTTAAAAAACATGATTATTTCATGGATAAGGGAGATAAGGTTTAGATCTCCTATAACTAACAATCTTCAATGACAAATGGCAAATCACATTCCTTTGTATACCACTTCATTTGACATTATCCACTATTAAATCATTCACATGTATTTATACAAATCCTCAATTAAAAAGAAAAAATAATCTAATTTATTAAAAGACAACAATACTACAAAAAGTGTTGACGCGGCGTTTCGGTGGGAATGCTGGTTTACACCACCTTCTTCAGGACAGATTACAGACAGTATTGTAGAATCTAAAATAGAGGATCATGCGCAGTCATGTTCTACCTTCTTCTTAATTTGATGAATCAATTACTTCCTTGGTGCTTTTATTGCACCTACACCTTTTAAAAGACAAGGTATGCATCTACTTAGAGGTTAATCAATTCCTCGATGATGGGCTTTAAATTCGGTTGTTATTCGCTTCTAATTACGTCCCAGGGATTTATGTATCCTTTTTAGATTTCCTGATCACTTATGATTTGATTGAATCCTCTGTCTGCGAGATGGAATAACTTCCCTTTACTTCCTCTCGCGTTATGTTCATAAAATGCCTCGTGATTAGGCAGTACAACGTTTTCAATACGGATTCGGCATCCAGCGATCGGGACGTGTCCCGAAAGCTCCTCCAGGCGTTTAGAAATGGGTTGGGGGGCCGAGGTAAGTGCTTTGTCAAGGGAGCGCTGGACCGAATGGTCAATTACCCCCAGAAGGCCCTCGTCATAATATTCATAATCTTTGTCCTCATTAGGCCCATAAGCCTCCAGGCCTTGCTCAAATGTCCTTGCTCAAATGTCTCGTAGTCAGACATGGCTGTAAGCAGAAGTAAGCCTCGCAATCTGAAGTCCCCAGAGGGAAGCATGGGTCACAAGGGTGGAAAGGAGGGGGATTGGAATACAACCTGATAAAATAATTATTACTGACCTGGGAGACTGCTGTGCCAATGGGAGCAATGAGCTGGTAGCAGGCCACAAAGCAATATTTAAATGAAAGTTCCAAAAATTGTGAGGTTTTATGAGAAAAAACCCTCCACTCAATAAAAATGCAGATTTGCATGCATAAAGTTGCCCCAAAGTCGCATTTGCCTGCCAACTTCCCCTTATTATTACAGTCCGGGGAAGGCGGCACCAGCGAGATGTTGACCGTGAAGTTGCCGAGCACGAGAGACTCGCCAGCAAACGTGCGCCTGTGTAGCCTAATTGGGCTACACACATGACCTCGCTCCCAGTAGGGGCTGCCACCCAATGTGGGGCTGCGCATAAGCACGAGGGACAAGAGAAAATGGCAATTCTATTACAGGACCGGAGGCTTCGTATTATGCTTCTCTTTCTATTTATTGCCACTCACAGCAGCCAATGAAAACTTTGTATTTCTAAAAACAAACTACATTTCCCATGATGCTCATGGTATACATCACATCCTGTAGGGCCCCATAAGAGCCACCATTACCGGAACTCGTCCTCTTTCTTTGCTGCTCACGCAGACAGTTAAGTTGGATATAATTGTTTACCAAAGAAATTTGTTTATTGGCCTAATGCCGCTTGTTTTGCTGTGCGCGCTTTGTTAGTGCTGGGTTTGGGATTGTATCCCTACTATTGTTGGTGCATTCTTGCACGCGAGCTCCGCGCTCGATTTCCCGGCGACCGCGGCACCCCCGCTGTTATCGGGAGGTGCGCGCATCTGCCGCCGGGCCTCCATTCAGCAAAAGCATCTTTGAATTTCCCGCTTCGCGGGACGATACGCTTGTGAGCGCTGCTCACCTTCTCCTGTTTCTGGTACCGCACCGCCTTCGGCGGTGAATGCATGCCTCTATATCTGGGCGCGGAGGCCTCCCTCATCGGCCGAGTGCGCCAGGAGCTTTTTTCCCCTTTTTGCTGGTTTCGACGTGGTAGCCCAATTGGGCTATTTTTGGTAGGATTGGGCTACGCACGTCGCTACTGCCCGTTTTTCGATCATTTTCTATCGTTTTTCCTTCCCTTTGGTCGCATTAATACTTTGAGCAGCTCTATACGCCTGGCAGGCTGAAAGAACGATCTGGGCCTGGAGGGAGCACACCTCCTGCATACTAATCTGCTCTGTTGGCTCCAATTACGCCTGTGGGCTGCAAGAACTATTAATACAGCTTTGCTGAGGAGCCAGGTACCTCATTTTCCATTCACGTGTGCTGGGGTTGGCTCCCCCTTACTCCTCTAGTATATTTTGCTGTATAAACACTTACAGTCACAGATTTGATCCCACAATGGAGGAGTGGGTCCAATATGAAGAGGATGATACCCTTTATCAAGAGGAAGTGCAAAATCCTTCCTTAGAGGATAACATTGTTGAAGCTTTGGACGCCTCAGTCCAGGAGTCGGTCAACAAGGCCCTGGAAAAGGCAGTTCCGGGAACTGTGCAACAAGCGCTAGCTTCTGCCCTGAAACCAATCACCAAGCAGTTGGAAAAGTTTGCGAAACGTCATGGTTTCACTGCACCAGTAAACGCCCCCAGTGGCGATCCTCAATCTAGATCCTGGCCTCACTCTGCCTCGTATTCGTCGCTTCCCCAACCTAATATCGGAAAAACCAGAGACCCGGACACTGACACCGATACTGATACCACGGGTACTGACACCCCAAATGAGTCTCCCCCTAAGAAAAGATCAAAGAAATCAAAAAATGTGGACATACCGGCTATTTCCACCCCCTTTACGTTTAACCCATCAGAGATCATACACCCCAGGTCGTCGGATTGGTTGCCTGCTCCACAGGTTGTCAGCATTCGATGCCAGCAAAGGCAGAAGCAGGACGCTCCCGTCTGCACAGCTCCAGGCTCCCATTTAAAGACCCTGCAGTTCGTTTTCTAAAAAATACAAAACCAATCATCCCGGCCAGCTGCCTTTCCATCCCGGGTTCCCTCCAAATAAGCAAACACGAGTCCTGGACAGACATTCCCACTCAGTTCTTTGGCGCCATTAATTCACGCCTTCAGCCCATTTTAAAAATCAGTACCAGCTGCCCACATCATTAACAGACGAATGGGCCAAGGATGATTTTCCTTTCTTCTAATTCAGCTTGCTCACCCTTGTCCTGAAGATGAACCCCACTTATTGGGTTCGAAACGCCGTCGACCACCATACAACATGAACTCCTATTACTCCTTGTAAAATAACTGTGGAGCTCATTATACTGTTGTCAATGCGATGCCTTTTAAACCTCACTATCACCCTGCATGTCACGCTTCCTTTCACCTAAATGTATGTGAGCACCTGAATACTATACAAAAAATTGTAAAATAAATGTCTATCATTTATCTGACCTACATGACCTTCCTCTGATCTTTCCTTTGCTCCCTCATGAATTAATTTCAAAATCTTAGAACCAAGTGTTCCCTGCTGGGTCACTTTCTCGCTTTGGACCATTTAGGCCACACCTGAACCACTGTTTCCTAGATAACAGGTTGCAGCATACTTGCACGACAATCTCCGTAAAAGTTTTGACAAGGAGGTACGTAACAGACTCCGGTCAGAATGCCCTCGTCCAGACATCTCAGACAAAGTGGCTGAAACCCCGGATATAGATTCCAGCCTTTTGACCTTCCTAAAAAAGTTTGCAAAAGATCCCAAAAAGGGTATCGACCGCGCATGGCGCGGATGCCAAGACAAGCTTTTAGATGTTGTTGGCCCTCTTGCAAAAATTCTGGAGATGGCTTTAGAGGCGCAGGAATCGGGGAATGCAGCAGACCCCCATATACTGGCAGGCTGGACACAACGAGCTATCTGTCTTTTGGGCAATGCTAACTGCGCCATCTCCACGGAGAGGCGCAAATCTATCCTCATGCGCATGGACTCCAATCTCACGGAGCTAGCCGCGGCTGAACCAGGCCCTCTGGCGGACGAGAACCTGTTCGGGGACCGTTTCGTCAAAGACGTAGCCAAATATGTGGGCACCTTCACGACTCTAGATAAAGCGCAGTCAGGAATTAAAAGAGTTTTTCAGGCTGGTGTTTTCAACAGGGCCGGACGAGGCCGAGGACGCTCGTTTGGCCGACAATTCTCCCAAGGTCCTCAGAGAGGAGACTTCGGTGGAGGCAGGGGAGAGTGGGACTCCACCCGGGGCGGAACCTTTTACCCCACAAGGCAACGCTTCAACAGGAGGCGTTTTAACAGAGGATCATACCGTGGAGGCTTCCAAAACACTGAGTCCTCAGGTGAGTGCTCCGGACATTTTCATGCTACCTCTGGGGGGACGTACTCAATACTTTTATCACAATTGGTTTCAAATATCGCAGGATGTTTGGATATTGCAGACAATTCAGGGTTTTCACCTCGATTTCTTTCAGACTCCCTCTCAAGTCAGGCAACCCAGACAGCTTTCTTTTTCCCAAATAGAGTGCGATTTCATAGATTCCGAGCTCGAAGAATTGCTGCAGAAGCACGCGATAGCGTATTGCAACGAGGGCCCTCACGGTTTCTGCAGCAATATTTTTCTGGTACAGAAGAAAGGCGGAGGTTACAGGTTGGTACTCAATTTAAAGGACTTCAATCATTACCTCACCTACAAACACTTCAAGATGGAGGGCATCCATCTTTTAGCGGATCTCCTCAAGCAAGGAGATTGGTTGGTCCGCCTGGACCTGAAGGACGCTTATCTGTCCATTCCCATCTTTCCTCCCCATCGCCGATTCCTGCAATTTCAATGGCGGGGTCGATGGTACGAATATTTGGTCCTACCTTTCGGACTTTCCTCGGCTCCTTGGTGCTTCACCAAGGTGCTGAAGCCTGTGATAGCTTATCTCAGGGAACAGGGAGTTCGCATGATAGTCTATCTAGACGACATTCTTATCATGGCGCAATCTCCAATTCTAGCAGTGCAGCAATTACGCATGACCATTGTTACCTTACAAAACCTGGGTTTCGTTATCAACGAACCCAAGTCAGTGCTGTGTCCTACCCAAACAATAGATTTTCTGGGTTTCGTTATAAATTCCCAAACGGCTCAGTTGAGTCTTCCTCGCTCCAAGCTTCGGGACATCAAAAAGGAGCTATGCTCCCTGTTATCCAAACAGATGGTCTCTCTCAGAGTAATAGCCAGGATTGTGGGCCTTCTAGCGTCCTCCATTCAAGCGATCTTTCCGGGCCCCTTACACTATCGGGCCCTTCAGAGACTCAAGATTCAACATCTACAAAAGGGTCTCTCTTACACAGACCTAGTTCCCCTTTCCCAGGAGGTACGGGAGGAGATCCAGTGGTGGCTTGCGCACGTAGAGGCATGGAACGGCAGGGCCATTTTCGGCTCTCTGCCAGAGGTCATCATAGAGTCCGACGCCAGCCGGTGGGGCTGGGGGCACGCTGTGGAAATATTTCCACAGGAGGGCGCTGGTCCTTAGGCGAGCTGGACCTCCACATCAATTGTCTAGAGCTCCTGGCAGGGTCGTTCGCGATTCGGACACTGTCACCCAAACAGGTGTCGTGTTGCATCCTTTTGCGGATGGACAACATTTCAGCGGTTCAATATATCAACAAGTTGGGAGGCACGAAGTCTCCCCTGTTAGTGGAGATAGCGAAAGATTTTTGGCATTACTGCCTCAATCATCAGATCTCGATCATAGCCGAATACATTCCGGGCAAATCCAATGTAGTGGCAGACTGGAACTCCCGACACCTCAGGGACTACAGCGACTGGCAGCTACAACCTCAGATAGTACAATGGTTACAGGCAATATGGGGACATTGCGAGATAGACCTGTTTGCCTCCAGACTGAATCGTCAAATGACCAAGTTTTTCAGCTGGAGGCCAGATCCGTTGGCTCTGGCGACGGATGCCTTTTCCCAGGATTGGACACGGAACCTGAATTATGCCTTTCCTCCCTTCATTCTGATTCCCCGAGTGTGCACACAGGTAATGCGTCAACGGGCAGAGGTGATTATGGTCACTCCCCTGTGGAAGTCGCAACCTTGGTTCCCAATATTATTGGAGGTGAGTTGCGACTTTCCCAGGAGGATTCCCTGCTCCTCAGCGATGCTCCAGGGCCCTCACGGAGAGATGCACCCGATGGTAATAGCGGGGCAGTTGTCCCTGATGGCCTGGAGACTTTCCGGCAACGTTGGCACTTGCCAGGATTTTCGGAACAAGCTTCGGACTTTATCAACCAAGCTTGGGCCCCCTCCACCAGGAAACGGTACTCTTCAGCCTGGAAATGCTGGGTTCATTGGTGCGTGGAACAACACGTGGATCCCGTGGGGGCAGACTTATCCTATGTTGTAAATTTTTTGTCCAAAAAAGCTTCAGAGGGTTTAGCTTATCGTTCCATCAACAATTTCCGTTCCGCCATATCGGCAGGTCATTCTCAACTTGAGGGTAAACCAGTAGGGATGCACCCATTAATTTGCAAACTCTTGAAAGGTATTAGGGTAGCTAATCCGCCCAAGCCGAAGTATTCTTCATTGTGGGATGTTTCGATCGTTCTTTCCCTGTTTAGTAAATGGCCCAGCAACGATATGCTGTCCAGGAAACAACTCTCGTCCAAATTGGCCATGCTGTTATGTCTGGCCGCGTGTAGACGATCATCAGATATCAAAGCTCTAGATCTTACAGGTAGAGTGTTTACTCCTGAAGAAGTTTCTTTCAACATCACTTCTAGGACAAAAACAATGTCACGTAATGTGGAGTATCATGCTTTTCCTAGCAATCAAAAACTCTGTGTTGTTCACTGCCTTAAAGCATACGAAGAATGTACCAGGCCCCTTCGGCCTGATGGTGTGGTACAATTATTAATTGCTTTGCAGAAGCCTTACAAACCTGTCACGGCAGCTACAATAGCCAGATGGTTAAAATCTGTTATGCAGGAGGCAGGTATTAATACTCAAGTGTTTGGGGCGCATTCTGTCCGGGGCGCCATGGCCTCTAAGACGTTCATGCTGGGTTCTACTGTTCAAGATATCATGCATTCTGCAGATTGGTCCTCCGAGTCAACATTTAAACAGTTTTATTATAAACCGGTGGGTGATATATCCTCTGTGGTATTTAATCAGCGTTAAACTAGCATAATACGAAGCCTCCGGTCCTGTAATAGAATATAAAATTGACTAGCATTCGCGCCAAGAATTTTCAATTCTATTAAAGACACGGAGGCGAGGATTATCCCACCCGATTACATTACAGTATTGTAATTGTTACCCACCCGTTGTGTATATATTCTGGTTATGCAGAAATTACGTGTTGTTTTGTCTCTCATTTTTTCAGGATCTGACAAGAAGACGGATTAAGTGTAATCCTGGTTAAGAAGACGTACTTCCCAGCTGGACTGGCTTTTTTCTTCCACGTTGGAGGATTGTGTTGGACTTAAGTTATTATGTTGGACTTTTTATTGTTCGAAGCAAAGAAAGAGGACGAGTTCCGGTAATGGTGGCTCTTATGGGGCCCTACAGGATGTGATGTATACCATGAGCATCATGGGAAATGTAGTTTGTTTTTAGAAATACAAAGTTTTCATTGGCTGCTGTGAGTGGCAATAAATAGAAAGAGAAGCATAATCCTCGCCTCTGTGTCCTTAATAGAATTGAAAATTCTTGGCACGAATGCTAGCCAATTTTATATTCTTTTTGAGAAGGGGGAGCGCAACATGCACCCAGGAGAACGGGAGGGAAAGGGATTGAATGGCGGTTGCGCCACCCGGGCTGAGCGGGCAGCGCTCTGGCAAAACTTGCAACAAACCAGTACAGATAGCGAAAACACAGCACTAAAAGCGCACAATCATAAATACCAATATTACAGCACGATGGTACATATATGTGAAAAATGGAAAACAGAGAGGCACTTATCTTGACTGTTTTGTAGGTTATGCCTGTGCACTATTGGTGGGTTGTTGAGGAGGTGTGGTTCAAAGCTTCGTGGGGAATGTAGTTGTGTTTAATATTTTACTGTATTTTGATTGCCTGCTGTTTTGGAGTAGTAACGATGGAGAAAGCATAATCTGAGCCTCCGGTCCTGCCATAGAATGGGGTATTATGGGTTTTGAGCAATGTATGGCACCTAAGTGGAATACTGAAGGACATGGTGTGAGCTTGAATAGTGGGTGCTTGAGGGTATCGAAGACACTGAATGGGGTTGAAGGGTTCATGGTAAGGACATGAGACAGATTATAAGTGGGGGCGGTGGAGAAAAGTAACCGAGAGAAAGCGGTGAAACTGAAGAGGATAATGGAGAAGAATGCTCCAAGAGTACGGGGAGCTCCTTAAGGGGGGGAGTGAAGAAGAGTGCCTGAGGGGATAGAAGGTATCAGAGTGGGGGAGAATGCCTAAAGGCTATGGTTAAAGAGAATCTGCAGAGATAGAGGACACCCTATTGCGCCAGCAGAGCAAAGAACTTTTTGGAAAGAATGCTGCTAGAGGGGGTGACAAATAGTGTGGAGAGAGAGAGAGAGAAAAAAAAAACCTGCGGGGAAGTGATTACAGAAATATATGGGGAGAATGGAAGAGAGATTACTGTCATATAGGGAAGTCAAACTTCACCTGAAGAGGGATACATGGAATACATGGCTGATATGTGGGAATGAAGAAATGAGTAACTGACAAGAATTGAGAAGACACCACAGGGATGTGAGCGATAGAAAAAGAACATAGTGGGTGCAGGGGGTGGTGGGGAGTTTCTCAAGGAAACAAAGGAGAAAGAGTCCTTGAGAAGAGGTTGATGCAAAAACCCCTAGGAATAATGAAGGAAGATTATGTGGAGAAAAGGTAGAGATTACTTCATTAGAGATGAAGCAAAGAGTACCTGAGTGACTATCTAGAGAAATTATAGAGACTATCTACGAGGAGTGAAGTAGAGAATACAAGGAATGGAATTTAAAGAGTTCAAGTAGCTGAGAGGAATACTTTGAGGGTAATGAAGGCAATACTGCTGGGAGATGAGTCAGGCAAGAATTACATGAGCAGGTATGTAGAAGAGATCATGACGGATAGGCAAGTGAGAAAATAACTTAAATGTATGGTGGACAGAGAGCGCCTGAGTGATGGCGTAGATACCTTGAGTGAAGAGAGACCCTATAGGAATCCAGGGAGGTTGAAGAATATGATTTAACTTCAATATTAGCCCTCGGCGAGTGTCCGATATTTGAAACAATATGGACATTTCTGTCATTAACGATAAATCACAAACCCAGTTGCTTTGCTCAGCTGGTGATAAAGTGTCACACTTAAGAAATGGAAGTCTCACACATAAACATGGTAATGGCACACCAAATAAGCACACAAAAAGCTTGCCGGCCCTGATCCAGGAATTGTGTTATTAACGCCAAGTTTACATCATTGCCTCTAAATAACAACAATGCCTCTGCAGAGTAACGTCATAGTCAAAAAGCATGGAAACATCTTTGATAAGACTTCTTTTTTTTTTTTTTTGCAGTTTTATACAGGGCGAAGTCGACCCGAAGGTATTGGAGCGCTTTACATGAGCACCATTTACGTTACACAAGGACACACCCATTTATTTTTTGGTAGGCAAGGGGAGATCAACGGGCACATGCATCAATGTAGGCTTTTGCGATTCCTTAATTGCGATTATTAAGGAATCGCAATTAAGGAATTGCAAAAGCCTATGCATGAAGGAATCGCCATAAAATTAGCGATTCTCAAACATTCCTTAATTGCGACTCGCAAATTGAGAGTCGCAATTAAGGAATGGCTTCCCATAGGCCCATAGGAATGAATGGGAGATTGCATGCACAATTTGCGAGTACCAATAGGTACTCGCAAATTGCGCATGCAATTTCAAGGGTGCAAGCGTGTCAAAAGGACACCCTGTTGCACCCCTGAAATTGCTCTGTGCACACATGTTGCGCACACACATGCCCCAAGGGCATGTGTGTGTGTAACCTACAACTTTGAAAAATGCACTTTAGTGCATTTTTCAAAATTTTTGCAAATTACCATCACGTCCAACTTGATGGTAATTTGCGCCCCCGAGTAGCGAAATCGCTATTCTAAAGTGGTTCTTGCATTGCATTTACGGAATCGCAAATTGCGATTCCTTAAATGCAATCGCAATTTGAGAAATTGTAATTAATTGCGAATTCTCAAATTGCGAGTGCCTTGAACCTTGATGCATCGCAAATGCCCTTTTTGCGGGCGCAAACGGCGGATTTTTGCGAATCGCCCCGTTTGCGCTCGCAAAAATGGTTGATGCATGTGCCTGTAAGTGATTTGTCCAGAATCACAGGATGCTGAGCGGACGCACCTGGGTTCACAGCTCCAAGGTCGGCAGCTCAGGCCGTAAGGCCACATCCTCTCCGTGCCACAGCAGACAACAGTACATCACGATCCATTAACCTAAATCTATTTAAATACAAGAAGTGTATGCTTCAAAAGCAGTTCTACAAAAGGGTAGTTAATTTTCTTCCTCGTCCCCAACTTTCACTGCCAATGCAGCAACCAGGAATCCTCACCTTTACTTTGACTAGCATCTTCCACCGTTAGGGTATGCGTTCCCACCGTCTCACGTATAGGTTTAGGAAGCACCCGCGCACCGACCTCTGCCTCACTTCAGCCACACGGAGACTGGCACCAAGCAAAACGCGTCACTGCGCACTACGGTTGACTAAACAACAGATGCACTACGATGGTCTACAGTTCCCGTCCTTCAACGTAGTTCTCACCCAGCCTTTAACAGAATCTGAATTCTTCGTGGACCACATCTCCCAGAGACGTTTGGTGAGGGTTACGTCGCTCTCACTTTCCCGTTGGGTACCGATTAGCGCATGCTGCTCATAGAGAGGGTTGAACCGCACGCGCGTAGGCATGCGCAGACTTCATTTACGTATTAATACCATTGACTCATTGACGACGTCTGGCCTGTCACCTTTAGTTCCGGACTCTTGAGCAGCTTTTAACCGGCGGTTTGGGGTGAGGTTCACGGCTGTCTCCTATCGTTCACCACGGCTGTGCCCGTTCCCATTATAAAAACGCATGCCTCAAGTTCGAAAGAATCCTGTCATTGATTGAGAGGCGCGTGTCAGCAACAACATTGTGGGTGACGATTATCTCTTGTTCCTGTATTAGCTATGCACAACGAGCTTTGCGTTGCAGCAAATTAGTATTCATGTATCCGTGGTAAAATAATATCTGTTTTCCTACCTGTCAGAGTTCACAAAGAATCACATGCTTTTAAATATAGGAAAACATCCCAGGGGGCGCCTACTGTATGCTAGGATAAACGCGTACAGATAACATGCTATTTTATTTTTTCAATATAAAATGTTAGGATCCTTCAATATGTATAGGCTTCCGGGGCGCAGAGTTCATTATTTTATTATTAGGACTGCAGGGAGATCCACGCGCCCTCTTCCCTTATAGCTTCCGTTTGGCCAATTACAAATAACCTATAAACATATTAGATAGTGACGCAGAACGTTATTTGTACACGTAAATTAATCTCCATTGTTGTTCTTCTAGTGAGCCTTGGATTTACTCATCCCACCCCTTTCCTTGGATAAGTATTTGATAAGCCATTTGCCACGAGGTATCAGCGCGTGCTTTTGGGGACTGTCAACTTTGTAAGCATGCCATTAGCTGTCAATCATAACTTGTCGCTTGCTGTGATTTGTTAGCATTCCCATGGAATCATCGTGCATCATGAAGCCTGGGCGGCGAGAATTTGTCGACCCAAGGAGCAGGGCACTAACTAGCCAGACCCTGGCCGAACATCTGCCGCTGACCCGGCCTTTATCGTGCAACACTTCCCTTACCTATGAGCACTCCGATATTAAGTGTTTACACGTTAACAAACGCAGTTCTTGCAGGCTTGTTAAAATTGCGAAGCCCACTAATGCCAACTGGTGCAGCAGCCCTATACAAAAATGTCCAATAACTAAATGGGATTGATGCAGCTGAACATCAAACGAACTACTTCTTTACCTAGACGCTCGAAAGACAAACTGCTGCTTATTCGTTTAACATGGAGATTGGTGTTTACTTTTTGTTTTCTGACCGCAAAGTGAGATTATTTTTTTAAAATAAACTATATGGCAATCTTGCTGTGTGTAACACGAAAGGCTGTAGGTAGTCCTTTTTTTTTTTTTTAACACAATAAAATGTAGATACATGTAAATAAAGGTACAAACATTGCAAAATATACCAGCAGTTAAGAAAGTACAAATGAAGCACTGTTTTTGTAATTCTGAAGTGTGATGGAAGCAAAGATTTTGAATATGATAAAAACAAATCAAGATACTTTACTTGATGTGCAAATTATAATTATTAGCTAAAACCTGATTTCCACGCACTGTCGTTTGTGCGCTGTTTAGGTTTAGCAGTAAAAGTGCACATCTATGAAAATTTAGAGGACATTTCAATGGAAAATGTGCTGTCTGTAAATGACCGTGCTCTACCCCATCATGCAATATTAATACATATGCAACAGTTTGCTCCAAAATGCACCACGGACTAAATTCCACACACTTACCACTCTGCTGCTGAATGGTCGTGACTCATTTGCTACACTTGTTCTTTGTGTGACGCTTGGATTTTTCACAGTCCCTATGACTTCAGTGATGTAACGTTGATGGCAGCACTCCCACTCTGAAAATTGTTCCAGCACCACTGGTTCTTTACCTCTGATGTAGGGTTTAAGAACCAGAAACTGCTAAGCCAATGTCACCTAACCTAGTTCTGTGAGGGGAAATGCATAATGTTAACAAAAATAGCATGCCCTGCCTTCTCTTGCAGTTACTTTGTTCTAGAATGGATCTATCTATCTATCATTATACATGCATACATGTATGTTTAGATTAATTTAACGTGACGTGTTTATTTAAAACGGTGTACTTGTCATTTTAGCTTATGAAAAATTTAACACAAGCCTTTGTTTGGTGTTAAACGGGACAGAGAAGTGGACGTTCATGCAGTGGTTACATGCGCAATGTATAACTAGGGATCCTCGGCTCAGGTGTCAGCTTCCCACTTGAACAAATTATTTTAATTTACTGGGCCTCACTTTTCTTGAATGATCGGTTTGAGAGCACCTTGAACTAAGTCAGTTCAGGAAGTGCACTATACAAAAGCCATAATTGTATATATTATACCAGACAATAATTTTGCTCCACGGATAATAACAACTGGACATGTGTAGAGTGCATATAAGAAACTGACCTATCTTGCTTCACTCATGGAAACGTCTTCAGGACATTGTGGGTGGGGCATTCTAGAATGTTTCCAGGATATGAAAACTATTACTTTTAATAAATGTAATTCGATGAAGTGGTACGATCTAATGTACTAAAGTAAATCACACATATTACAGAAATAACTTTTGAAACATTTTAAACAGTCTTTATCTTATCTTTACTTGACGTTTTTGGAAGGACTTACATGGAAGTTCTTATGATGGCTCAGCTCATACTTTGGCCCTAGGGCTAAGCCACACCCTAGGATTACCGCAGTCTCAGCTCACTATGAGTTTGCTGGCTTGTACACCTGTAGAGTCAGTGGACCACATCCAACTAGTATACTTTTATTAAAACCTTAGGAAGTTACGCTGCCTTGCCAGGGTCTTCACGAAGGTGTGCCCCCTGAGAGTTATCAGGGTGCTGCTTGCTTCTAGTAGTCACAGTGCTGCTTGCTTTAAAGCTTTAGTATATTGTCTCTTGTAAGTCTCCATTTGTACCGCTTGCTTTATGTTGTCAGCAATGTTTATTGAAAGTAGACTGGCTGCATGGGGCACTCTGCTATCAGCAGATCACTTGCTATGGACGGTTTCACATCCACAGGCCATCAACAAGTTGCTTATTTTGGGTCTTCAGAACCACCATTTCTGCAAGTCATCAGTTGTACTGTTTGTTCTTAGTTCTGGTCACCAGTGCACCAATTATAGCAAATATTTATGGCGCCACATGCAGTCATCAGTGTGTTGAAAGTAGTCCGTGCAGGACAACAGATGTTGAGTGTGGGATGAGACCAGGGTGGCATGAGGGGACTGGGTGGAGGGATGGCGTGGCTAGGTGTCACTGGTGTCCTGGTAGAAGGGAGTCTCATAATGCGATTCTCGTTCCACAATGCTTTATATTTGGGAGGATACAATGCCTACACTGTAAGCCTATTTTGTTTTTGGTTTGTATTCTTTGTTTCCTTGATTGGTTTAATGGGAAAAATCGAATAAAAAGATTTTCCGGAAAGTAGTCAGTGCGCTGTATGCAGATGATCACATTCACATAGCATGTGTGTTATCTACAGGCTGATTGCTACAACTTTTCTCTGTTGTTATATTGCAGGTCCCATCATTCAAGGTCTTCCTGGAATTGCTAGTCCTCAATAAGCATCGTGCAACGGTCAAGAGCATAACAACAACATGCCACGCATTGATAACGACATAAAGCTAGACTTCAAGGATGTACTACTGCGACCTAAACGCAGCACTCTCAAGTCGCGTAGTGAGGTACATATTCTTGACATTCAAAGCTTTTACTGAAGAATATATTGCACCTATTGTTGTACATACATTGGAGGGGCACTTCCCTCAACATTTGTGGCTTGTGCCCAAACCATAGATCTGTTTTAAGGAAGTTCCGGGTACATCTTTTGCATGATGCATCAGTAGGGCAGTTAATTTACGCAGTCAGGTTCTGGTGTTGATGATACAAAAAACTTATTAAAGTTACTAGGCATATTTCCTTAGTAGCAATAAAAGTCAAGTCGTCTTTTTTGTGTTTTTTTTAAAATAAAAGATTTGCACAATCGATATATTGTGAGTGATACACACGCAGCCTGAGCGAGACCAGAGTAAACCTTGAGTATTCAACCCCACTACTCCCTGAAAGTCAAAGCCTGAAAAAAGCCCTTGGCATTTCAGTGAGCTTGCAGTAGTATCTGGTTTCTGAGATTATGTAGCTAGTGGCTTTACTTTCTACAGTGGTTTGCCTATGTACCTCTTAATTGCACATGTTCCGGAGAATTGGCTTGACCGATGCATTAATAATTAGGAGCCTGTGTGGGATGACGGTCATTTTATGTTTTTTAACACGGGAGCTAGGAGTGGGATCTGTATATTAAAGCGATGGTTTTGTGTCATCAATTGCTTTTCTAATGGCTTTTGGTGTAATGGGAGGGAACGTCCCGTAGATTTGTTCTTTTGATTTTTGAAAGTTATTCTTTCATTTTAAAGCTGACAGGGGAGAACATTCATTTCCTTCCTAATATTGCATATTTTATTTGAAAAATGGATTGCAAATTCATTATACCTTGAGTCTAGACTTATTTTTGTGAAGGGTTAGTTTATTGTGATTTATCTTGAACTCTCAGTGGTTTTTGATATCGTATCCCAATCTATCCTACTCATGAGATTATTGAACTCTGATTGTAGCCATGCAGTCTGGCAGTGGTGGTTGTAATGATGGTAGTAGTAACGGTAGTGGTAGTAGTAATGGTAGTAATTACAATGGTCATGGTAGTTATGGTTGAAGTAACTATTATTGTAATGGAGGTTGTGGTTATGGTGGTTTTCATAACAATGGTGGGAGTGGTAATGGTGGTAGTAATGATCTAAAAAGAAACGGGTGAAAGCACTTAGGGGGCTATCTATATGTCGGACTCCCATGCAGGTACTGCCAAGAACATTTAAAAAATCAATTGCAATAAAAACACATAAAATGCATGTATGAGATAAAGAATAGAATGTGTGATTGAGTGTATTTTTCAGCTCTATATAGTCCCTCATACATTGCCATGTAAACACTTCGTATACAATAGAATGGTATACAAAACAGCCAATAGCATGTGGTGAGAGGTAATAGCCTTCTTAGTGGAGCCAAAGCCCATTGGATGTGTATTTTATAGAATTGGTAACCGTATGTATTGCAGATAAAAGTGCTAATAAGACAGACCTAAAGTGTACATAACTGGTAAAACATACATTTAACTGATAAATGGCAAGCCCCCTGAACTACCAATTGTAGGTTAACAGCCTCCACTGACATAAATCTCCTCAAGTTACGATCTATGGGGAACTTTACAAATTTCAAACGTCTTGCACTGTATTGAAAAATATAAATAAAGATATAAATGTAACACTTTCCAGTGTATCCCATTTACAAATCCAGGAACATATGTAACGCCCACAACACAGGCTAGTCAAAAACTCTCATTTTCACCTCAACATGATAAAGCTATCAGTGGTGTATCCCATAATACCCTCAGAATATGCAACACTCACCATTATATCATAATTACAGTCTCAGGAATTTGCAGTGGTCAAAATCGTATCCACATTAAAACCTTGCGAGCATTTGGCTCCAACCAATATATCCCAGTTAAAACAACAGGAAAGGTGACCAAATGTGAATAGCTGCACAAAGGTCTTTCAAGCAGTGGGATGTAATGATACAGTATTTTAAACAGAGAATGACAATCCCCCACATTCCAGGTAGCTATACAGTGAAAAGTGATGTTTTCCCCTGTACACATTAATTTGCTGATACCCCTTAAGGAGACCAAAGAAAGCAAGGAGTCCCAGATGTTTTCCCCACCAGGGTCAGCTTACTGGCAAGGACCCTCCGGACCTGTGGATGCTGTCATATCATCTTGTTAATCTGAGATAGAAGTAGGTGGTGGTAAAAGGCATGCTGGAATGGGCAAAATAGCTCAAGGAGTGTGAATGTGCTGCTCTTATATCATTCAACAAGTCTCACATCTGTTTCTTCATGTAAAGCTGATGTGAAATTCCAACAGCATTGTCTTCTCAGCAGCAGTAGTCTACCTCGGGAAGGAAAACCATTTCAGATTTCAGGTTTCGGTCTAAACTAAACATAAAACCAAGAGCATGAAAATTCCGAATCAGAACAACATTCATGGTGTGCTGTGGAATCTGCAGGCAGGCAATACCACAGGCACAACTGTGAGCAATCCCTTTAATCAAGAAAGATATTCAAAGGCACATTTCAAGAGGCTTGAGGAAAATAAGTCAAAATAAAATGACAAAAAATAAAATGAAAAACAGGAAAACCAGGCAAACAGTCTAGCGGTATTGGGGAGAAGGACAAGGAATCTGCCAAAGATTTTCTCTATTGTTCATCCCCTCCGCTATTTCTGCAAGTGCTTGTCCGATCCATGCACTCTCCCGGAGTTGTGAAAACAGTATTGCCCATCCCCCATCTCTGGATGCATTAGGAGGGCCAGCTATTGTTGGTTCAGAGTATGGTGATTATTGGGGATATGGGACAGAGGCTTTTTACTAGGCACTTACTAGATCCAATATGGATAATGCTCAATAACATAGCAGAGCCAAGGAAGCGAAAGTACCTTGTAACCCAAGGCCACTCTCCTAAAATATTTTGTAACTAAAGTAATGTATATTTTTTAATGTGCACTCTTTCACGCCCATTGGGGCACCAGTATGCTCTGCAGCAAATGTAGGCCTTAGTCTGTGCAAACACTGGCTGTCACAAATGAATGGCTATTTGAACCCATCAGCAAAGTCCGTGACCTACAGCTGCCAATAGGAAACAACACTCGCCCACTGATCTCGCTTTAAGGTGTCACCCCAAAACACATTGGACATCTGATACTTGTATGAGTGTTGGGTGCCAAATAACCCAGGGCTTTTGGCAAGAGCCCATCCCATCATCCCCAAAGTACTGACCTCCAGCCACCCCAGGATGACTGGCCAGTGCCCACTAGGTGTTTGTGTCCCAATCCAGGATTGTCAGCAAGCAACTTGCATATGGACCGTGCTCAGCTAAATATTTTTCTAAGATGGCAAGCAGCCTGGTACCCGCCACCGTGGCCAACTGATACCTGGGGTGCACACACAGAAAGGTATCAACAGCCCTACTTTGAAAACTGGAGCGCGCACTAATGTCAGACATTGTTATTTGGCACAGGTTACGGAGGGCAGGATCTGCTGATCTCGGTCACAAGAGCAGTGTGGATTGGATTACTAAATCATCGGGTTGCTTCAAGAGCTTGCAAATCTTGAATGTTACTAAACTTACAGTTTCTGCTTTATATATCCCATCACAGGTGGAGCTTACCCGGTCCTACACCTTCCTGAATTCAAAGCAGTCATACAATGGTATACCCATCATAGCTGCCAACATGGACACAGTAGGCACATTCGAGATGGCAAAAGCCCTTTGTAAGGTAATGCTTTGCTTCCTACGACAGTACGCAGAGTGAATGTTGGTCTCATTTACCTACACAGTCATTGGGTGCCAGGCAGCAGTGTCTTAAGATACCTCTGCTTTCTTTCCACAGTTCTCTCTGTTCACGGCAATTCACAAACATTACTCAGTTGAGCAGTGGAAGGAGTTTGCTGTCAAGAACCCTGACTGCCTGGAGGTGAGCGTCAAACTAAAGGGTATCCTGTAATCCCTAAACCAGAATTATTGTAAAGGATAGAGCTTGGCAGAACAGGAGGCTGAAACTCGCCCTCTATACAAGGGACATATCAGATGAAGGCCTTCTATCCCCTCGAGCTGACAAACTGTGCAAAGCCGGGATGGGGTTGGCAGTTGGCTCTACCGACTCTTGCTTTTAATTCCTTTGAGAGCTGGGAAATTGCACTGTAAATTCTAGCTGGGTGTGCGCCTCAAAGAGTAGCAGCGTCCCTGTTAGCCGGTGTGTTGCCTTGTGATAGTGGAACTGGCAGCTCTTGCCCGATGACAGTGCTACCTGATTATTTCCAGGTTTGTCCGGGTGAGAAGCTGGGGTTGCTAGCATACTGCATACTTCCCGCTCCTGGCATCTTGTTCTTTGTCTGGGAGTGCTGTGTACTCTTAAAAGCTAGTCTTGCTAACCATGGCTTTTCTCGTGTCAGCATGTTGCGGCCAGCTCCGGCACGGGGCAGGCGGATTTTGAGCAGCTGGAACGGATCCTGGAGGCCATCCCACAGGTGCGGTACATCTGCCTGGACGTGGCCAACGGCTACTCTGAGCACTTTGTACAACACGTGAAGGACGTCCGTGCAAGATTCCCGCACCACACCATCATGGTAAGACTCTTGTCCCCCCCCCTCCTCCCCTCTCTGAATACACTGTAAACATTGTTCCTGTGCCCTGTCATGGCGAGCGCTTTCTAAACACACCGCTGCCTTAATTACTTTCTTTTTCAATGAATTTTGCTTTCTTTGCATTCTTATACATGCCTGTAGTGAGACGTTTTCGCATTGACTTCACAATCCCAAGGCAGACCACGATGGTGACACTTCTCTATTTTAGCTCTGACACTCAGCCAGTCAGTAACTTTCCACTCTTCAGCCTCTTGGTATCATGGCCTCCCCTTTGAACCCGGAGTGCCCACCTTATCTTTTGCAGTTATTTGGGTTTTTTGCGCATATCAGGATGGTTTGCAGACAAAATAACACTTCAGAAATGACGTAGTATTGTAAAAACACTTAAAATAATGCGATCTATTTTAAATCATCGAAATGTAGAGAGCTCTATTGAAGAAATGAGAGATACTGCATGCAGGAAAACCAGCTACCTGCTGCTGCCATCATCATTTCACTGAATAATCCACAACCTCTGCCTTGGACTCTGCTTCTCCTCGGAATATGTCGAGCTCTGTAGAACACTGAAAAAGACCGAGGTAGAGGCAGAGGGAAAAGAGTCCGGGATTTTACACCTTGCTTCTCCTGTGGCTCACACTGTTGCTGCTATGCAGATGCCGTGACAGTCAGAGCTGGGAAAGGAGGGAGGGAGCAGGACGTCTAAACACACACTCCAGGGTCTCCCTCTGCCTTTCTAAATAAAGTGAACAATTTGGAAGAGCTGTGGTGCTGTGGAGGTGCTTTCTCACTTTGACAACTCCTGCTGTCCGTTCATGTTATTTACTATGGGGCGCACGTGCTGACATGCGCAGCTGCAGTAACAGACATGAACGTACAGCGGGAGCTGTCAATGGAGCAAGGGCCCACCAAGAGCCACTGGGGTTTGAAACCCCCCTGTGTCCCACTGCAGGATTTTCATTTTATAATCGCATTTCGCCCTTACAGGGAAAATGTTCTAATTGCCTTGCAGTTCGACACAGCAGGCATTCAGTGGCGCAAGGCAAAATAAAAGAGCTAAACCACTTTTAATTTAGAGAACTGGACTACATCTACACAAGGGACATATTAGTCCTATAACTCCGTGGGCTTTTATGTCGGCTAGAACAGTTTACAGACGCAGCATTTCAGTTTATCCAGTCCTGTATCGCTAACCATCACCAACAATAAGCTGTAATGAAATCCATGCACAATTTGAGGGAAAACACAGACAACTTTGTTGTTTGTAAACAACTTTTTACGTTTTCCAAGAGATTATGCATCATCAACATTTATGTATTTTATGCATAATTTATTACCTATCTTTAATCTGTGCATATCCACGTTTTATTGATATTGATTAAACATTTCCCATCCCTTTAGCATATATGACAATTACGTTTCTATGTGCTTTCAGATGTAGAGGGAATTCTATCCAGTGTTGAACTTCTTAGTGTATCTGGCATTCCGGTTGGGCCTCTAAAGTTGTTCTCGTTTCATACATGTTTTAAATGACAACTGTATTTTTTCAAATTTGTCATTAATTTGACTGACAGCTTTTCCATTCCATATACCTTTCATATGTTGGCCTACCATACATGTCCTGTTAAGATGGTGTCAACCTTTGTTTCCAAAATTGGATATTGATAATTTGATAATCTAGCTGCTAGTAGTAGGTGGGTTATTCATTTTCCCATTGGTATCGTCAGGGAATATATTATCTTACTCCTGGGTCTCCTAACAGTAGTGCTCCGAGTTCTAGGATGAAGTCCAATTCCTGTAATATCGGTAATACTTGCTAATATGTCTTCCCAGTATCCCTGAAGGTGAGTGCAGGGTCACCACATATGGTTCACAACACCTTGTTCACGACAGCTTTTCCAAAATAAATCCTAAACCTCGTAGTTTGCTTTTAATCTCTTTCCCAACTGCCATATGTGTATGCAGGTTATCTGATTGTAAATTATTTGTATGCACCTATATATGTGAGATCACATTCCTTGCTTTCTTATTCTAAAACATTGACTCTACTGGTGTTTTCTTCACTATCAGCTGGGTCTTTACTTCACCGTTCATTTACCCTGTGTTGTAGCAGTATTAATTTGCTGTGATTGCTCAGTGTCAGTTTAAATGGTTGTATGCAGGTATCTTTATCTAAGAGTTCCTTTTCTGCATATAAGTCTCCTAACATTAGTGGGTCACCTTCATTCCCACTCTGGAACCACACATCCATTGTTCCTGGACAGAAATCTGGGTAATAATTTATTGGAAACAGTAGAGACATGCATGTCATGGTGTTTTTCCTCCTTGTCAAGTTGTTCTAGTAATCAAGTAGGATTTTCATTGAGGCCAAGATATTTGCATTCACTGGCCTGTGTCTACGTGGCAACCATAATATGTTGCGTAAAGGAATCTTAGAATGGGCTGTCATTCATGGTGTGCAGTAGGATGAACGTTGCCAGTCCAGTGCTGGTTGTAAGTGAGCTACATAAATATACTTTTCTATATTGGGGAATACCCATCCCACCTTAGTTTCTCTCCTGAGTATTGTGGATCTGAGTATTCTTGGAGTTGTGCCATTCTAGGCATACGTTGTCAACCTGTTTTGTATCTGTGACATAAAAGCTTTGTGACAGTTGAATGGCAGAGCTTTAATCACACAACAGAATATGAGCAAAAATTATTTTTTATAACCACTATTTGGCCTAGCTATGAGTTCTCAATCATCCCCATCTACTTAGGTTTCTATAGAATAGGTCTATTAGGGGTGATATGTTGTGTTGGTTTGTTAGATTTGTTGAACTTGACAGGTGGATTCATAGATATTTAATGGGCTTCTCATTCCACTTTATTTATGTGCTTTTCATTTTATGTCTACTAATGCTCTTTGACTCTGAGATGCCCATTGAATGAGACTTAGTGTTATTTTATTTTAAGTCCTGATACTGTGGCAAACTGATCAAGTTCATCTAACAAGGCCGGAATAGATGTTTCCGGCTCAGTGATAAAACATAGAATATCATCCAATAAAAGTGCCACTTTATATTCCCTCTGCCCTAGAGTTATACCTTTACGTTCTGGGTTGTTTTTAATCTTTTCAATAACAGGCTCTGTGGAGGGAACGTATACCTATGGTGTAAAGCAGACACTCTTATAGTTTGCTCCTTCTTAATGGTATAGTTCGGAAATATTTGCTGTTGATTTTAAGACTTGCATTTGGGCCTACAAAGCTAGCTATTATGTATTTAATCATATTTGAGCCAAGGCACCTGTTTAAGCAAGGACTTTTCCTGGGGATTTCCAGCCAGCCCTATTGAAGGCCTTCTTTGTGTGAAGTGAGAGAAACGCCATTATTTGTTTTTGTATCTTTGAGCCACCTCAATCAATTAAAACGCTATTCTAGCGTTATCGCTGGTATGTCTATTTTTTATGAAGCCTGATTATTCAGATATAAGAGAGGAACATCTTGTAAATGCAACACAAGTATGGGCATGAAAAACTTTATTTCCAAATTTAGTAGGGATATAGCATGCCCATAAAGTTGGGTCCTTATCTGGTTTGAATAGTAGAGGGACAATGGACTCCATCAGATATTTTGTCACAGTTCTCATTATCATAAATTAATTATAAACTGTGGTCAGGGGCTCTGATAAAATGTTTGCACAGGCCCTGTCAATTATTTTAAAGATTTTTGATGGCGCTCTAACTTCCTCTATAGAAATGGAAATTGAATCTTTTGTGATGTGATATCTACATTCTCTATGGGAATGCTGCATCTCGTAGGTAAAGATCTTGTTGGGCCTCTTTGAGTTGTTTGGAGTTATAAAGAGTAGAGAAGTAGGCATGGAATGTATTTATTATCTTTTCAGTATCCATCTGGACTGTGGACTCTTGCCACGAATGGAACTTCTAATTTCTTTTTTGAACTTTCCTCAATTTATAAGCGAATAACCTGTCTGCCTTATTTGCACTTTTGTAATATGTTTGATTGATGTAGAGCGTTTCCTGGCGACTTCTTTCTTGAGCACTTGTTTAATCTCACCCTGGGCTTTTTTAAGATCTCTATGTTCACAATGAACCATCCAAATTGTGTTTGCCTTCTGATTGTGGAATTTGGGTTTCTAGATACATTTTTATTTATTTAGTTATTATAAAATTTGCTGCAGGTGCTATTAAGTCACCTGCCTTAGCTCCGACCCGTATCATGTCCCACTCCACCTCGCCATCATCATTCTCACTTGAAATAATTTTGTTACATTTCTGTAACTGAAGACCTTAAAGTAGGATCTCTAAAAGCAGTTTTGTTAATGACCACAGTCGGCAGGTTGGTCTGATTAGGGGTCATAGATCTGTTTGTATGGGCTGAGGTGCATGGTCAGATAGCACTCTAGGGACTATACCTGAACCCACCAGAATAAAAACTATCCTGGTATGCGTTTTGTATATGTGAGAAGCTGGCCTGGTATATGATGGCCACTAATGTAAGTGGGCACCTTGCGCCAGTCCAGACATCCCTTATGGTGATTTAGGAGGTCTCAGACACCCTTAGGAAGCTATCCAAGTGGTAGCTGTGGAGAGCATCCTTCAGGCTTAGTCTTCAAGGAGTGTAAAGCAGCTTGTTTGACCAGAATGCAATCTTGTAGTATAGATTAAATGAAAAAGAACCACACAAAGTATTTATTAAAATATGTATTTATTATATAACACTATCTAGTACGTTACAGTATCTCCCACACGGAGATAGACACAAAGCACACACTACTAAAGCAAAGAAATCACAGTAAATAGCACTAATACACAGTGGGCCCCAGGGGGGGACCAAACCATATACTAAGAAAGTGGTATAAGAACCCCGGCTCGAGTCAAGACAATGCCGAGATGACGTAGAATTGCTGAAGCAGATCCTACTTTCCTACAGTATACATTTTAAAAGAAGGTATAATCTTTCATTTCCGACTCGAACTCCAAATGTCTACTAAAGCCTTGTCTGCTATTTAGGATGGTGCCTGAGAATTGCCCAATCTGGTCTGTCTCATGTGGATTGTAACAAAGTGTCAACATCGCCCTATTAATGATTGGCGCCTTAGTAGTTGTGCTAGATTTGGAAATAACTCTGTAGGATTGTCCCTGTGCATCATTTGGGGCATACACTAAGATCAAAGTTAGAGTAATTGTATCTGGTGTTCTGCCAACTCCAACTACCCACCCTTCTCTGTCCTTATGTCTCTCAGTCAGTGTGAACGGTAAACCCCTTCTCATTAATATTGCTACATCCTTTGTTTTAATAGTGCTAGAGGAATGGAATTGGGAGGGATAACGAGGGTAACTTGGGTGTCTATATGGTTAATGGGTGCATTTCGTGTAATAGGGCTATAGTCCCGTCCTTGACATAGTCATCTGAGCAGTGCTTTTCTCTTGATCGGGGAGTTGAGTACCTAAATGTAATGAGTAACAATCTCAAGGGAATTCCTTTTCCTTGATAGGGACTAATGCTTCAGTTTTTGTGCTGGTTGCCCAGATGTGTATGCATTTGTGGACAGTTGTCACATAACTGGACTCTACATTGTGTATGTGCCTTTCCGATAACCCTTGAGCTGCTGAGGCTTTTTTCCCCCCAGCGCTAAGCCCTTTTTATGGTCTGGCTTGACAGCATTGTGAGAATCACTAGGAGAGGGGTTTTGGCTCAACCCACGTTTGGATCAGAAAGTACATGTTTTGATTGGGCTGAAGTTGTGCGCTCTACAAATGCCTTTCATTTCATTCCGCCCAAAAAAAGTGCTTGCCCTATGTGCAGCTGTTAACATTTTGTTTCTTTATCCAGCTGCCTGACTGTGAACTTTCAGGGGACACACATTGCATTGTAATACTATTAAAGTTTCTTGGGTTAAAAATATAATTTGTGGTGTTTTTCTCTATAGCAGCACAGAAAGGGTGGAGGGCAGTCATTAACCTATGTGGATATTAAGGTCTGGCTTGACAGTACATCTGTCACCTTACCTTAATGTGATCAACAAAAAAAGCTACTGAGAGAGCGGATTAGGCTTCATTCACATGTTGATCTCACAGAGTACTGGATTTGATTGGGCCGAATATGTGGGCTTTCAGTAAAAAGGCTGCATGTACTGCACCTTTTGGCTTGTGGCAAAGTTTATGCTCAATGCAGGACTGAGTTGGCTATGGTGGCAAGCCAATGATCCTAGCTATAGGCCAGATCTATTTATTATGATAAAGGCACTAGGCCCTACATATTTATTGTGGAAAGCATATGTTAATAGGCGATAGGCATTTAGGTGTGAATTGTTATTACTCTCTATTAAAGCCTACAGATAAGTAGTTTGTTGCCTCTGAATCTCACAGATTACCGTAGTAGGCGAGGGTTTTGACATTGGCCACCCACTCTGAAAAATCCTGGTCGGTTTCACTTTGATGATTCTTGTTAGGCCCTTTTGAGAGGGGTTGTATATTGTTTTGCACACTGTATTTTTCCACATATTTGTAATGCTATAACTGCATGCATGATGGTTGACATTTTATGTGTACTGTAATAGGCGTGTGCTGGGTAAAGTGTAAAGTAGACAAGAAAGGTTCCGTGTAATAAGAAATTTGTTATTTTACAAATTGCAGCAGAAATCAATAGATGAAAGTTTGAACATTTTAAAACACAATAAATGAAGCAGAGAGGCTTATAAGCAAGTATCCCAAATTTGTACTGCTATACAAAAACTGGTCAGCGCTCAGTAGTGTTCACACAGTGATAAATGATAAATAATGCAGTGTGTACACATATAAAATGGGAAAAGGAACCCCAGGAGTAGATAATCGATGTTCCTTAATATCCATTAAATTATCAGTCCATCAATGGATACAATCTTATAGGTTCCATTCGCCCTTTATGTTGACGATGTTTCGACCGTAGCCTTGTAATGTGTCATCAGGACTGTTCAAATTCATACGGAACAGCAAGCCATGTATGAATCCGGTACATCAATCTGCATCTTAGAGGGAAGGTTCCTCCAGTAAGGACTCAGCAACAACAGGATTAAGGATCAATCACTCGAGGTACATCCACAAGGCCACGCATCAAGAATCTCGCTTGGTGAACATTCAGTCAGGTGACGACACTGGGAGCAGCTGCAACAATTGGCGTCCCAATATTTCTTAGTTATGTCTTTAACCTTGGGGTGTAATTGTCAGCTACCCCTGTTTCTTGTAATGCAAATCAAAACCCTTTCAAATCAATTCTTAAGGCTTTGAAAGCCCTCTGATATTCACATTGATTATTCTACATCAAATAGAAGTCCAATCCAAAGCATGATTCATATAATTGTTGTCCAAAATCACAGAAGAAGAATATCTGCCACACAAAAAGTTTCAAATTTAAAAATCTTTATTGTTCTTTTGTTCACTCAATAAGATCTCAGCCTTCAGCCAACACATTTAGTTCCAAAGGTGCCAATAAATCAATTGTAGCATCCAAATTCTCTTACATGTGTTCGTTAACGGATAATCCCAAAATAGAGGTGTATCATCCCTAGTGGGGGCTTCCAAAGTTTATCGCACTTGTTGACCATAAATGCTTCTCTGAAGTCTGTGTTTGGGGCCACACGCAGATTTTGGTGAAGCATTTACTGCCAGTTGGTTTTGGTGCTGGTTACCACCTTTGACAAACCATCGGTATAGAAGATTTGCATGGTCAGGATCCTTGTTAGGCCCTCTTAGGAGAGTTAATATTTTGCATTGCCAACTGTCATTTTGTATACTATCTATATATAGTTTTTTTGATAAGTTATTTTTATTGGGTTTTTAAACCTAAGACAAACACAATAAATAGGTCAGGTAGAGCAGAGCAACCAAAGTATGACCCCATAGACACATGTCAATACAAGGATCATCAGAACAATCCCTGGAGTCCAAATTTTCCCATCAAATGCCCTTTATCTTGCGGTGTTTATGTGGAGAGCCTCGCGCTGTATACACTGGTTCTTCCATTTTAGCACACCAGTCCATAGTCCATTGCCATGCATTCAAGTCTGGGGCTGATTCTGAGGTCCAGTTCTGGGCTATGTCCCGCTTAGCTAGCAGATTCCCTAGACCCACAATACACCTCTCAGATCGCCTCCCACCCAGATCTTCCAGCAATCCCAGGAGGGCAATACAAGTTGAACAGTCCACCCGTCCTCCCAACACCTGGGACAGAATTCCCATGACTCAGGACCAGTAACTGTATACAACAGGGCACGACCAGGCTACAAGGTAAAAATCTGCATGGTCGGCTCCGCAGCGATGACAAGTGGGCGTTGGAAGTGTACCCGCATTCCAAAGCTGCAGTGGTGTTAAGTACGTAGCATGTAAGAAATTCACTTGGATCAGCCGGAGCCTAGAGGATATGGCAAGCTCTCCGGGGCCATGAGTGCCTCCCTCCCTTCTCTAGAACGCCCACCCAGGATTCTCAGTGGGTACGAAGGGTGGTAAGCGAGTTCTGGCAATTGATGTCCAAGGGCTGGTATATTTGGGAGACCCCTCCCTGGCCTAGGGGACCCAGGGGACCCATGAGAACCTTGGCCTCCATGGGACTGAATTCGGGAACATCCCCTAGAGATGGTCGTAGGGACAGCAGGGCATGTTGGAGCTGTAGGAATTTGAAAAATGGATAGCGGTGTTACTGGAAGTCGGCTTGCAAGTCTGAAAAGGACTGCATGTGTGATCCCTGCCAAACATCGCCCAAACTTGAAATGCCATTCAGGTCCCACTTCCCAAACCCCACCAAGCCGGCCACCTGGTGGAGACAAGTACTTCTCCACAGGGGAGTCTGGACGGTAACTCTAAGCCTCCCCGTGGCCTCGCACCATGTCCCGAATACTACTCGGTAGCGGGGAATCGGCGACCCATACATGAGGTCTACAACTGTCTCCCAAGACTTAAGCAACAGTTCTAAACAGTACGCTGGGTTAGCTCTATCAGCCTGGAACCAATCATTCAAAAGAACGAGTTGTGATGCCCAGTAGTAGAGCAGCAAGTCAGCCGCCGCCAGGCCACCATTAAAGGTGGACTGTACACATTTGCCAAAGGCAATGCGTGGAACCCGGTGAGCCCGCAAAAAGGGGCACAGTAGCACCTGTACGACACTGAACCAAGACTGGGAGAGGGTATAGGGGAAGTTTTGCAGACCATATAAAAAACACTGTAGCACCATCATTTTGAACAGGGCGATTCTCCCCATAATGTTGAGTGGTAATGAGGACCACAGCTCCAGATCTCTCTTCATGTGAGCAAACGGGGACGTCGGGTTCGAGGACCAGGCGAGAGTGGGAAGGAGTAAAATGTGAATTCTGAGGTAGAGGAAGCTTAACCTAGGGGGGGTATGTGCGTCTGCCAGCTGTGGGCCTCCGTGGCACCCGTCAGCGGGATCAGTAAGGACTTAGAGTGATTATCCAGCAAGCCAGAGGCCTGGCCATATATGTCCAGCATGTGGAGTACTTTGGAGCCCGCCACTGTCAGGTTGCCCAGAAAGAGTAACACATCATCGGCATACAGAGCAATGTGTTCTTCCTCAACGCCCTCCCCCCTCCACCCCCCACTGGAACCCCTCCAATTGTGCATCACCGCATACCCACATTGCTAGAGGTTCGATCACAAGAGCGAAAAGAAGAGAGGATAAGGGACACCTTTGCCTGGTTCCTCGCTGAATCGGAAACTCCAGCGAAAGCACCCCATTCACCCGAATTCAGGCTGTGGGGCCAGCAAAAAGAGTCCACACCTAGGAGATCAATCGGGAGCCGAAGCCCAGGTGATCAAGTGTGTCCCATAGGAAAGCCTAATAGAGGGAGTCAAACGCCTTTTCAAAGTCTATGAGGAGAAAGGCGTTTGCACCCGTCACCTGTACTCTACTTATACAATGGCGTGTACCGCAGCATGGCATCAACCCACATTGGTCGAGGTGGACCAGCATATGAATGACCCAGAGGAGTCGATTTGATAACCGGGATTCATATCCAAAAGGGCTGTCGAGCTCCCCAAGTGTTAGTGGTTCATCAAGATCAGCCGCGCTGGCCCCCGCGAGGGTGCATTTCGGCAAGTCTGCGACCAATGGGGAAGAGTACTCGTGTGGTGGTCACGGGCGATGCACATATAAGGTGCAGTAATGGTCTGCGAAGGTTGAAGCAATGTCCAGGGCTTTTGTAATCCGTCCCTGTCAGGGACCCGGATACTAGGGACCACTCTGTCCACCAGGCCGCTAGTCGCCAGCCAGTACAGAAGCTTACTTGACTTATCCCCCACCCCACTCCCCACCCCTACCGTAAACCCTACACTGGGAGGCCATCCAGCATAGCCTTGCATCATCTAGGCAGAGCTGTCGTAGTGAGAGCCTGTCCAGGTCCAGTTGACGCAGTTCAGCTACATGTGCAGCGGAACGTTCTTCCGCCAGCGCTATGTAGGCTTCCAGCTCCTCAGACTGCAATAATTAATGCTGATCTCTAGCTCCAAAATGTGTGTGAGCAACCCCTCACATGAACGCCTTGCCGGCCGTCCAAAGTGTCCCGTGGGAGTCCACCGGATCTACATTCAGTGTCAGAAAGGCGCCGAGTTACTGCAGCGAAACACACTGGTTTTGTGTGCAGCTGATGTTTGAGTAGAAGCCTGCGTGCGGGGTTCCAGGTATTCCAGACATCGCTGAGGCCAAGGCCAGATATCCAGTCCACAAGGAGTGTGGCTGCGGGCCGGGTACCGTCCACAGCGCTCGAGCATCTGTGTCGGATGACATCATATTGAAATCATTAGTATCAAAAGGAGAGAGAGGAACAGGAAATACGCTAGTTCACTTCCCCATCGAAATTTAGAGATAATCAAAAAGAGCTAGCTATTATATAGACACTCATGTGAAGTGTGTCAGAGAAAAACAATTTGTTTTTTATGAAGGCCCTCACCCACCAACCTAGTTGGTGGCATGCTTCATCATCGGGCCCCACCCAGGGCACCGAGTGTGCCTTGGGTGTGCTGCGACGTCTGTTTACAGCGGAGCGGTTTGTGTTAGGTGAGTGTGCAGTGATGGTGTTAAGGGTGTAGATTTAAAAACTGTCCTGAGGGTCCCAAAAGTCCACAAGTGTAATTTAATCATGGGCCTTTGGCAGTGTTAAAAGCAAGGCTGCGGATGTGTTCGGAGATCACTATGGGCTCCCACATCCAGTGTGGTCAACTAGTTTCAGCCAGGCCTTGTGTTAATTCTGGCTTTCATCAGGACCTATGTGTGGGTGGTGAATTAAAACAGGAGTTTACAAAATGTGTAGAGGCTCCTAAGTGACGCACACGCTAAGGTGCGATAAATGTAAGAGGATGGTTTCCTCTAGATTTGTACTCTAATGTTCAAAGAGTCAGACTCCATGAGTCCCTGGAGGGGGTCCGGCTTTCTGTCACACTTTCGTCACGGCCCAGGACCCGCAGCTCAACCTACTTGGCCATTACAGGAACTCATGGAGTCTGACTCTTTGAACATTAGAGTACAAATCTAGAGGAAACCCTCCTCTTGCATTTATCGCACTTTAGCATGTGCGTCACTTAGGAGCCTCTACACATTTTGTAAACTCCCGTTTTAATTCACCACCCACACATAGGTCCTGATGAAAGCCAGAATTGACACAAGGCCTGGCTGAAACTAGTTGACCACACTGGATGTGGGAGCCCATAGTTATCTCCGAACACATCCGCAGCCTTGCTTTTAACACTGCCAAGGGCCCATGATTAAATTACCCTTGTGGACTTTTGGGACCCTCAGGACAGTTTTTAAACCTACACCCTTAACACCATCACTGCACACTCACCGAACACAAACCGCTCCGCTGTAAACAGACGTCGCAGCACACCCAAGGCACACTCGGTGCCCCAGGTGGGGCCCGATGATGAAGCATGCCACCAACTAGGTTGGTGGGTGAGGGCCTTCATAAAAAACAAATTGTTTTTCTCTGACACACTTCACATGAGTGTGTATATAATAGCTAGCTCTTTTTGATTATCTCTATCATATTGAAATCCCCACCCACCATAATGACACCCCTGGGGAGACCTGCCAACACCTCTCGTACCGTGCCCGGCATTGGGCCAGTGATGAGAGGGACACTCCTCATTGGTTCACTAGGAAAAAAAAATTCGAATGCCAAAGGTCTGATCTGTTAATCATGAAAAGGTATGATAAACGCAGTAGGCCTGACATATTGATAGTGAAAAACATATATTAAAGTATATAGTCATTAAAGGGTGTATTGTTATTTCTCTGTATTGATGCCTATAGATGGTTATTTTGTTTCATGATATATCACAGATTCCCTTTATAGGGAAGGCTTTTGGTGCTGGTTATTGCCTCTTATCAACCATAGAGGGAGAAGATTTGCACTGTAATAATTGTTAGAATGTCTTCTTAGCTGTCTACAAGGAACTTGTAATAAAAAAATCATTAAATAATACATCCATCCCCACATATAAATATGTATCCATATGGATACATAGAGAGACATTGGGTCCACTCTGTTCTGCCATTTGTTTGTCTGAGTATCATTTGCACTCCGATTCCATCCGTGACAGCGAACTGCATGGGGTAATTGTGCAGTCTGCATCAGTCATTAGCTCTTTTGCCCTGTGAATGGTGTGATTTATTGATCACGTGTGTACATCCACCTGAAAATGAGTGCACTTCAGTATCTGGGCTGGTTGGCCAGTCCTTTAGTTTTGAATTTTCTTCTTTTATAGTTCTCCTCTCATTTCTTTGCTTCTCCTCCTTGAATTTTAATGTTTCTTAAGCGGATACTATAGCTCTCCAGGCAGTGGTAATGGATTGTATGCTGGCTGCTCATTTAATCTGCAGTGCATTCCACGTGGCCAATTCCTCTAAACCAGGAGATCATTATGTAGTGCTGTTGTCCATCGTGTAGCGTTTTTACCATTCCAAGATGGCCAACATGTTGGTGCTTAAATGTGGTGGCTATGCTTGAACTTTAAATCAATGATAGCCTATTTACAATACCTTTGAAAGTCGGTCACCTGCTTTTATATGTAGTTTTGTTATTCCAAACATATGCCCACTGTGTTTAGAAGGCAGCATGTTTTCTTATTTCTACTTGTAGCCTTTTAATTTGTCTTGCATATGTTGTTGCGTTTGTGTGTGTTTTATTGTGTTTGTGTCAGAGGGTGAATGGAAGGCTGAGTCAGTGGATTGATGAATGGCAGAGTGCGTGTAATGATGCCTTATGGAGTGTCTACACGCAACAGTGACACGAAAGTCAGACCTATTGGCATTGCCAGTGCTTATTTGATGTTTGGGACGCTTTGCACTTAAGCATTCAGAACTTTTTTCCACAAAAGGTGCCCACACAAAATTTGTATCCTTTTTCCTCACATGTTGGGTATTTTAAAGGTACCTAGGACTTGTGGATTTCCCTGGAAGGAACCTATAAAATAGCCAAAATATAGCAAAATGTTTTTATTTTTAATTTCTTGAAAAATAGGGAAAAGAAGTGCTGTGCAAGAAAGCATATTTTTTTTTCTTTCTTAAAAAATTGGCATTAACATAGGGATTTCTGTGCTAAGATCACGACTATCCCACCTTTCAGGAACAAGCAGAGCTGTTAAATAAACAAAAAAATCTACAGTTTATGCTTTTTGTATGTGGTAGTCCATTTTTCCTATTTTTGAGGTTACAACCTACTTGTAGTTTATGGGGGAAGCAGAAAGGCTATGTTGCCCATTTCGGGGTAAGGACATGGCCCAATGCGGGGACGCAGCCCAACTTTTTTTTAATGGCCTGGTATCTAGAGGGTTTTCTGGCCCATTCCCCCGCCCTTGGGGGAGGCAGGTTGGGGTAAACATCCTCTATCTGCCCCACTCAGAGGAGGACAATTTTTCACAAACAAATAATATTACAATTGCACATAAAAAGACTGAAAATCAGAAAAACGGAAGAAAGCCCTTATAAGAAATATTTTTAGGAAAGTATACAAAATTTATTCAATATGTAGATAAAAACAAATTATTAACATTGCGCTCAGGAGTATTTGCTGGTACACATAACAATTATTATACAATACAATACCAGACAAGTGGCAAACAGAAAAAATCACAAAGAAAAAGAAATTTTCAGAACAACACTGAAACGACAAAAACAAAACAATGTGTCCTTCATTAATTGCGGTCACAGTTGCGTCGACGGCGTTTCGACCTTTGTCATAAATACATGGTCATCATCAGGACTAAATTTTTACTGAGCATCCAAGAAAAATCTATAAAATACAAAGATAATTTACAAATAAATATGAATTTATAAAATTCCATAATTCTAAAAGGGCAGAAAAAAGATTAGAAAACCAAAATCCAAAGATTTAATTTTATTAAAAGGCAATCTCAGAAAGTGAAAAATCCGAAAACCAAAGAGAGTCTCAATAGCCTTGAAAAGAAACTTCCAACACACCAATGTGCAAAAAGAATAATTAAAACATCAGTGAAGGAAAAAGGAAAGGTGGTAGCCATCTTTTTCAAAGTTTTGATAAGGGAGTATAACATAACCTCCACTTACTTCAAGTCACACGATGAATGTGTGTGACAAATACCAATAGTTTGGCACATCACCAATGCCTAATGGAAACTGAAAACAAAACTGAGAGTCAATCGAACAGACCACTCCAATATGTAATTGAAGCCAAATTACAACCAAAATCAACTTACGTTTTAAGTCAATGACGCAGAGTTGAAAGTAATTCATTCATAAAATACTTTTCATAAAATATTTTTGTTACCCCAGTGGCTGCATAAAGAAATTGGCACGATTAACCACGGGCAAGGAGAACCAATCTCCTCTATGTTTCACTCACACGTGGTGGCTAAAAATAAAAGCAGAAAATATACACGTAAATAACCTGCTCCCTGCTTTCTTGAGAAAAATAAAAATAAAAATCAGACCTACTTATTTACGGGCACTGAGAGTTAACACTAAACTAGAAACAAGTGGATGTTACGGGCATTATGATAGTTTACACTAGTTTCCAAAGTTCCCTCCGGTCTATAGTTACTGTGACCGTAATAAAAAATCCCCCACATGACAATCTAGAAAGATTACTTTACGGGCAAATAGAGATAAACATTGGACCCAGTAGATTTACTGGCATTACAATAATTAACACCACATTACCGGTTCCCAAAGTCCCGCACGGTCTATAATTGCTCTAACAGGAATAAACCTCTATCGGCGTACTGAACAAGAGGCCGTTCATATTTCACTCACCGAGAAACGTCCCCCACTCGACATCAAAGTACGGAAGCAACAATAGCCTCACCGTACCTGTTTTAAATACAGTCAAAAAAACCGCGACAGAAACCGGAAGTACTCATTAGAGGGCAGATAGAAAGAAAGGACTCACCGGTGCTAACCTCCCAGTCCCGCGCCATCTTAAAGTGGTCCCAAACTCAACTTGTACTACACCCGGAAAGTTTCAACGGGTAAAAATAACTTAATTCTTTATAAGCGGAAGAAAAGAGGGAATCACAATTGCCGCCAATTAATATTATGCGGCAAACTTCTATTGTCTTCCTGTGGCAGCTCAAAAGAAGACGACCTCAAAAGAATAAGTGAATAAACATCCGCGCCATCTTTAACTAGTAAAACGATAATGAATGAATCAACAAAAATAAGACAAAAAGTAAAGAATAAACCATCAGATGTTACCCAAATTAAAAATGTGTATATAAAAAAGAGAATATAGAGAATAAGAAAATACTGCAAAAGAGGGAGAACAATACATTTTTTCTCAACAATTACTTGATGACTGTAATACATCGTATTGAAAATAATAAAACTTTTTAACAACCAAATTGCACACAAATAATTAGACAGAATCCTCAATCAACATACATCAACCTTATTACATTGACATGGCACATCGCTAATGTAGATCATAAATAGCAATCCAATTTGCAGTTCAATGAGATACAGTCATACAATTCAGTTAATACTCCATATTTTGTAAAGAATTAATCCATTATATAGCTAAACATACACCACAGTTTTATTTATCAAGCACAAATCGTTCTACTCTTCTTGTGCCTAAAAAATAACAGTAGCCCATGCCACGTACTTCTAGCATCAACATACATACAAAAACTTTTTTGAAAGATTTAGTTTTCACAATGCTAACATTTCAAACAATCAAATGAATAAGTATTCTTCTCTATGGCTAACAAAAGGAGAAAAAAGAACACTTCATATAAAGCTGCGATTAGTTAAAGTGAATCAATCATTCCGGTACAAAATAATATACCCTCAATGATTTCCCTAGTTCATTAATAAAAGTTACAGAATGTCATTCCAAGATTTGGTTTTGGCAATTCTAACATTTCAGCCAACCAGATGCATAAATGTTATTATCTTTGACTAACACTTCATATGAAACTGCAAGTGATTCTAGATAGTCAATCACTCTGATACAGAATGATATACCCACAGTGATTTCCTAGTTTTTAGCTGAAGGTTACAGAATGGCATTCCTCCATTGTGTTGAGACCCTTATTAATACTATCACAACGAAGGATCCAACGACACTCTCTTTTATTCAAGATGTTAGAGATATTTCCACCACGCGGTGGAATCCGTATAACCTCAATGACCTGCCACCGCATGTCAGAGGGCGCATGATTCAGTTCCAAGTAATGTGCTACTAAAGGAGCATTCTCTGTCTTACATCGAATGCGACTCTTATGTTGGCCCAGACGTAGCTTAATTTTCTGTGTTGTCTGCCCAACATAAATAAGATCACAGGGGCACCAGTTTGCATAAACCACATTTTGAGTGTTGCAATTCGAATAGTCCCGCAGATCATGACAGATGTTTTCATGAATAAATCGTTTAGTATTGAGACTCGAATCGCACATAAGACATCCACCACATTTATAATGCAATAATGCAGAAACTATTCCTATTTTTAATTTATCTGAATATTCTCTCTCTGTGGCCGAGATTTTCCTTCTGAGTAAAGGGTTGAGTTTTGTCCCTACTGAGAAGACTTGTCTTTTTGAAACTCAATTGGAACTTTTGCAATTTTTTCGTAAATTGCGCTTGAAGGCATTTTTCTTGGAACATACGAGTAATGACAGTTTTAATCCCTCTGGGTTGAGGCCCCCTTCAACTTTTAATCCTCCAACTAATAAGATGCCAGTCGAGCTATTAGCGTTTGATTCTATGGTTCTCAAAGAAGTTTCAGGTTTAAATAAAGAGTTTGAATTTATACCTTATAACATTTCCCTAATTGAGCGTCCAGCTTTAAAAACATTGAAAGAAAATCAAGAGGTGATTATAAAATCCGCCGATAAGGGCGGTGGGATTGTTGTCCAATCCATCAACAAATATAAGCTGGAAATTAAACGCCAGCTTAACAATGTTGATCACTATCGGATTCTTAGAACTAACCCCTTGCTTGAGATTCAGAAATTGATTACTAATGTGACAATAAATGGCAAATCGGCAGGGTTTCTTAGTAACAAAGAGTTTATTTTTCTTAATTCAAAAACTCCAAGAACTCCGGTGTTGTACACACTTCCGAAGGTGCATAAGGATGTGGAAAATCCTCCAGGCCGGCCCATAGTCGGTCCTGGAACCACTTTGCAAATATATTGACATCTTTATTAAGGACTTTGCAATGACCACCCGTAGCTATGTGAGAGATAGTGGTGATATCATTGTACAACTAGAAGCAATGTCCTTCTGTCCTGATTCTGAGTTGTTGGTGTGTCTGGACCTTGAGTCTTTATACACCAACATTCCCCAAATGGAAGGCATTGAAGTAATCAAACAAGTTCTTGACACACGTTCGGCTCCTGTGTTGGTTCCGACTGAATTTATTATTGATTTACTGACAATTTCATTAACGCGCAATTATTTTGAATTTGATGGCCAATTTTATTACAGACCACAGGGACTTCTATGGGGGCTTCTTATGCCCCCAATTTTGCTATTTTGTTTGTTGATAATTTTGAACAAAGGTTTATTTACGATTCCAGCAAAAATCCTTATTTCAATAGCGTACGCCATTGGCGACGCTACATTGATAACATTTTTTTCATTTGGACTAGAACTGGCTTTGAATTAACTGAATTTCTGAGTTGGCTTAATCTCTGTTCTTCTGATTTGAAGTTTACTTCACATTCAAGTAATTTTTTTTCCTTATGATGGTGGATTAACAAAGAAACTATTCACTAAACCCACTGCCCGTAATACATTGCTTGAATAATCAAGCAACCATCCAAGAGGTCTGAGGGATGGTCTGCCATTTGGGCAGTTTATACGTATTCGTAGAAATTGCTTTTTTTGGGATGACTATTTTCAAGAGGCGGGGAAATTAGCTGAGAAATTAAGCAAACGTGGATACCCAAGGAAATTGATTAAGAGATCCATGAAGAGGGCATGGTACAACCACCGTGAATTCTTGCTGACTCCTAAAGTGAAGAAACAAACCAAGAGGATTCCCTGTGTCACTACCTTTGGCACACAAAGTAATCGCATTTCTGCAATTATTAAGAAACATTGGCCATTGGTTACGTCCACAGGAATCACACATGAACAGCCCCTCTTTTCATATAAAAGAGGAAAAAATTTGAGAGATCATCTAGTTCGAGCAGCATTGCCCCGTTCTGAACCCCAGAGTTTAACAACTGTGGGTTGAACAAAATTGTAGGATATTATAAATGTGGTGGATGTCTTATGTGCAATTCGAGTCTCAATACTAAACGATTTATTCATGAAAACATCTGTCATGATCTGCGGGACTATTCGAATTGCAACACTCAAAATGTGGTTTATGCAATCTGGTGCCCCTGTGATCTTATTTATGTTGGGCAGACAACACAGAAAATTAAGCTACGTCTGGGCCAACATAAGAGTCGCTTTCGATGTAAGACAGAGAATGCTCCTTTAGTAGCACATTACTTGGAACTGAATCATGCGCCCTCTGACATGCGGTGGCAGGTCATTGAGGTTATACGGATTCCACCGCGTGGTGGAAATATCTCTAACATCTTGAATAAAAGCGAGTGTCGTTGGATCCTTCGTTGTGATAGTATTAATAAGGGTCTCAACACAATGGAGGAATGCCATTCTGTAACCTTCAGCTAAAAACTAGGAAATCACTGTGGGTATATCATTCTGTATCAGAGTGATTGACTATCTAGAATCACTTGCAGTTTCATATGAAGTGTTAGTCAAAGATAATAACATTTATGCATCTGGTTGGCTGAAATGTTAGAATTGCCAAAACCAAATCTTGGAATGACATTCTGTAACTTTTATTAATGAACTAGGGAAATCATTGAGGGTATATTATTTTGTACCGGAATGATTGATTCACTTTAACTAATCGCAGCTTTATATGAAGTGTTCTTTTTTTCTCCTTTTGTTAGCCATAGAGAAGAATACTTATTCATTTGGTTGTTTGAAATGTTAGCATTATGAAAACTAAATCTTTCAAAAAGATTTTGTATGTATGTTGATGCTAGAAGTACGTGGCATGGGCTACTGTTATTTTTTAGGCACAAGAAGAGTAGAACGATTTGTGCTTGATAAATAAAACTGTGGTGTATGTTTAGCTATATAATGGATTAATTCTTTACAAAATATGGAGTATTAACTGAATTGTATGACTGTATCTCATTGAACTGCAAATTGATTGCTATTTATGATCTACATTAGCGATGTGCCATGTCAATGTAATAAGGTTGATGTATGTTGATTGAGGATTCTGTCTAATTATTTGTGTGCAATTTGGTTGTTAAAAAGTTTTATTATTTTCAATACGATGTATTACAGTCATCAAGTAATTGTTGAGAAAAAATTTATTGTTCTCCCTCTTTTGCAGTATTTTCTTATTCTCTATATTTTTTATATACACATTTTTAATTTGGGTAACATCTGATGGTTTATTCTTTACTTTTTGTCTTATTTTTGTTGATTCATTCATTATCGTTTTACTAGTTAAAGATGGCGCGGATGTTTATTCACTTATTCTTTTGAGGTCGTCTTCTTTTGAGCTGCCACAGGAAGACAATAGAAGTTTGCCGCATAATATTAATTGGCGGCAATTGTGATTCCCTCTTTTCTTCTGCTTATAAAGAATTAAGTTATTTTTACCCGTTGAAACTTTCCGGGTGTAGTACAAGTTGAGTTTGGGACCACTTTAAGATGGTGCGGGACTGGGAGGTTAGCACCGGTGAGTCCTTTCTTTCTATCTGCCCTCTAATGAGTGCTTCCGGTTTCTGTCGCGTTTTTTTTGACTGTATTTAAAACGGGTACGGTGAGGCTATTGTTGCTTCCGTACTTTGATGTCGAGTGGGGGACGTTTCTCGGTGAGTGAAATATGAACGGCCTCTTGTTCAGTACGCCGATAGAGGTTTATTCCTGTTAGAGCAATTATAGACCGTGCGGGACTTTGGGAACCGGTAATGTGGTGTTAATTATTGTAATGCCAGTAAATCTACTGGGTCCAATGTTTATCTCTATTTGCCCGTAAAGTAATCTTTCTAGATTGTCATGTGGGGATTTTTTAATACGGTCACAGTAACTATAGACCTGAGGGAACTTTGGAAACTAGTGTAAACTATCATAATGCCCGTAACATCCACTTGTTTCTAGTTTAGTGTTAACTCTCAGTGCCCGTAAATAAGTAGGTCTGATTTTTATTTTTTATTTTTCTCAAGAAAGCAGGGAGCAGGTTATTTACGTGTATATTTTCTGCTTTTATTTTTAGCCACCACGTGTGAGTGAAACATAGAGGAGATTGGTTCTCCTTGCCCGTGGTTAATCGTGCCAATTTCTTTATGCAGCCACTGGGGTAACAAAAATATTTTATGAAAAGTATTTTATGAATGAATTACTTTCAACTCTGCGTCATTGACTTAAAACGTAAGTTGATTTTGGTTGTAATTTGGCTTCAATTACATATTGGAGTGGTCTGTTCGATTGACTCTCCGTTTTGTTTTCAGTTTCCATTAGGCATTGGTGATGTGCCAAACTATTGGTATTTGTCACACACATTCATCGTGTGACTTGAAGTAAGTGTAGGTTATGTTATACTCCCTTATCAAAACTTTGAAAAAGATGGCTACCACCTTTCCTTTTTCCTTCACTGATGTTTTAATTATTATTTTTTGCACATTGGTGTGTTGGAAGTTTCTTTTCAAGGCTATTGAGACTCTCTTTGGTTTTCGGATTTTTCACTTTCTGAGATTGCCTTTTAATAAAATTCAATCTTTGGATTTTGGTTTTCTAATCTTTTTTCTGCCCTTTTAGAATTATGGAATTTTATAAATTCATATTTATTTGTAAATTATCTTTGTATTTTATAGATTTTTCTTGGATGCTCAGTAAAAATTTAGTCCTGATGATGACCATGTATTTATGACAAAGGTCGAAACGCCGTCGACGCAATTGTGGCCGCAATTAATGAAGGACACATTGTTTTGTTTTTGTCGTTTCAGTGTTCTGAAAATTTCTTTTTCTTTGTGATTTTTTCTGTTTGCCACTTGTCTGGTATTGTATTGTATAATAATTGTTATGTGTACCAGCAAATACTCCTGAGCGCAATGTTAATAATTTGTTTTTATCTACATATTGAATACATTTTGTATACTTTCCTAAAAATATTTCTTATAAGGGCTTTCTTCTGTTTTTCTGATTTTCAGTCTTTTTATGTGCAATTGTAATGTTATTATTTGTTTGTGAAAAATTGAATTTTTTAATACCTTGGACCGTTGTTTGGACTAAACACTGATTGCCCCTGGTTCAGGTGTACAGGGCTGCCCCTGTGGTTGTTAATGACCACTCAGAGGAGGAGGCAGAAAGACTGTTGGACCCATGGGAGGAGCACTTTCCTACGTCCGGGGGGGGGGCTGTACTCCCTCCCCCCCTCCCCCCTTCCCCGCCAAAAACAAACTTCCTGGTGTCTAGTGGGTGCAACCCTGCTCGGGATTTGTGGTCCTGGCATCAACCCCAAGCAGGGATTCCACTTAGGAAAGTACTCCTGGATAGTGGATATTGTCCCCTTCAGAGGTACTTTTCCTGCACAGACTGGTGCTCAGGGCGCTTAACTCAGCTTAAATTGAAAGTTGAAGCACAAGAAGGATTTTCTCAAGCAATGTAGTGGACACAGGGTGGGGACAGCTGTAACCCCCCGCCTCTTATCGTCCACTAACTATGGTCAATACAGATGCTAAAATACTGTGCAAACCCTACATATGCCACACCTTATACACGAAGACCAATGTGGCTTTATACCTGGACGCCACACTGGCATGAACCTGTGTTGGATAACCCACATTATGCAGGTAGTGAAACATCGAGACGAAGAACTCGCTCTTGTGTCAATAGACTTGGCAAAGGCCTTTGATACAGTTGACTGGACTTACTGTACACAGAGCCACGTGCGCGAGTGGGGGTGGGAAAAGCCTGTTCAGAGGAGTGGGTCTTGGGGCGGGGCACGCGCCAGGGATGCCCGCTCTCGCCCCTCCTCTTTGCCCTGGCCATTGAGCCCCTGGCGGTATGGATACGAGAGGAGATGAGACGGTGGGGTAGTTAGGTGGGAGACAGGACTCACGTGATCTCCCTGTACGCGGACGATGCACTCTTTTATGTAGCTTCCTGCCGGGTGTCCCTACCCCGGCTCCTGCGCATTTGGAGCAATTTGGCGAGGTCTCTGGGCTGCGACTTAACTGACATAAATCCCTTATTTTCCCCCTGGCACGCATGGCCCCACTGCCCCTAGAAAGTCTCCCAGACCTCGGAATTAGGTGGGAACGGGCACATTTCCGGTACCTTGGCGTTCAGATAGCACTTGATAATGCCCAGTTAATAGCTCTGAACTTGTACAGGGTCGTAGACGCCCTGCGACGCTCCGTGGCCTTCTGGAATACATTGCCACTCTCATTAATGGGCAGGCTTGCAGTGTCAAAAATGGTGATGCTGCCTCTATGCACTCCAGAATTCACTTTGCCCGATCCCTACTCCGATCTTTAAGCAGCTGAACGCTGTTCTCGTCTCCTTACTATGGGCGGGGCGACGCAGAAGAGTAGCGCTGAGCACACTGACACGCAGATATAAAGAGGGGGGTCTCGAGGCCCCACGCTTTTACTTGTACTACTTTGCCGCGCAGCTTAAGCTGGTTAGAAGAAAGAGACAACTGGGAAAAACTACTCCTTGCCAGATGAGTGCACTCGGACATGCTCCCGATTGCGCTCAGGCAGGGCAGGGGATGGTCAATGATGAGCTGCCATATGTAGTACACCATACTACGAATATATGGCAACAATACGTGGAAAAGGTACTGAGACACGCACTGTTTCACAGGGAGCTCCCCATATGGATATTAGCCCCCGTAAGAGACATGAGTGCACATATGTCCTTTCAGGCGTGGAAGGATGTGGGCTGCGATGTCCTGGTGGACCTCTACCCGAACTTTACGTTTATATCATACGAACAAGCCTTTGTTAACTTCACACTAGGACACAGCCGTGGCCGCTGCAGGTAAGAGCGGTGGGGCTGGGTGGGTGGGGTGGGGTGGGGGAGATTTAGAGAGACTACCACGAGGGAAAATATATTATTTTTTAATTTTCCCTCATGGTCGTTTCTGGAAATCTACTCCCCCTCCTCCCCCACCTGGCCCCACCGCTCTTACCTGCCGCGGCTGCTAGGACATGGTCACTACCTACACTATATGGTGATTCTGGTGATTGCTAGAATAACTTGGCCCGAGTACCCTAATTTTCCGCAACCCACTCACACACTGGACATATTGCTCACATGCGGATCCGGGCGCAGGTTGATATCGCTCCTATACAAAGCCATAAGTTTAGACTCGACTGGCCCGGCCCCTCGAGCAAGAGCAGCATGGGATGGGGATCTAAATGAACGAATAGATGACAAGACTTGGACAGCCATAAGCACGCTTACACACACAGTTTCTTGTAACGCGTGGTTCAAGCTGATCCATTACAACCTTTTACACCGCACCTACCTTACAACGCTGAAACTACGGCGTATATCACAGAGTCAAACTGACAGGTTGCGGAGCGGAGAGGGCAGACTTCCTATATTTGGCTTGGGCATGTCCTGGGCTGCAGCAGTTTTGGCCCAGAGTTGTGGCAAAGGTGCACGCAAGCACAGGTCTCCACTTACGAGAGGAGCCACCACAATGCCTGTTGGGCCATATACGAAAACCCAAGAAGCGGAAAATCGCGTACAAACTGCTGCAGCTGATGATGGTCCTAGCTAGGCATAGAATTGCCATTACCTGGATGGGACAGAGAGGCCCAGACATAACAGCATTGCTCAGAGATGTGCGAGAGTGGGCGTTGGCAGAAGAAGTTCATATTAAATTACATTGTAGAGATAAGTTGCATACAGACCTAACTGAGTGGCGGGAACTGTGCAATTCTGCCCTTAACTCTGACACTCCTGAGACAACCAACACGAACCTAGGATGAATGAGGGTGGACCAGGTGGAGACGATAATGGGCCCGGAGAGCAGTAAATATGTACAGAACAGTTGTGCGACACCCCCTGATTACATGTAAAGACTGTAATGTTTCACCTTTCCTCATTGTCACTTGTAATCTTGTATCTGGGAGATTTTTGGCCTCAGGGCACCTGATGTGCATATGATGCTCCATTTTGAATATAACTCAAGTTTTAAGAAAGACTTCAACTCGTCCTTGTTTTTGGTGAAGGTGAATCCATTACAGCCAGAACCAACTTCTTTTTCGGTGTAACTCCATCCTTGCTATTTTCGTAACCTTAATATGTCCGACTTTGTTTAGCGAATTAGCATTTTAAAAATTCAGTATTTAAACCCTTCTCTTCAAGAACTATCAGGACACTTTTCAACCTTTGGTCATGTTCTTCCTTCGTACAACCAGCAAATCACTAAAACATAGTTGCAGTTTCCGTTTAGCAGCTGGCCAATTCTCCTTCAAGGCTAGAGGTTTCTATGCCTTTCACACTTGTTTACATCGTTTTTCTACTGCCTTTTAGATGCACTCTAATCTTTAGAATTCCTCTATTTTTAAACTTATTTTTCCCACAATATAGTTTTTTCTATTTCCACAGCTATCCTTTATGGCTTGCACACTGCGACCAGTCATGTCTACTCTTCTATCGTCATCATGTCATGTAGCGAAGCTTCACCATAAAACAATAGTCTTTCTTGTATTACACTAGTCTTCAAATGCATAACTTTTTGATCTCTAATGAACTCTTTGTTTAAGACCCCAAACTTGTAAGACAAAGATCGTTGTTTTGAACAGGCCACATAGTTTTCAATGCTTTTGTTTGCCCTTTTTCAAACTTTAGCCTTAAAATATGTATTCAAATTATCAATGGCAGTTGCAAAAATATTTCTTTCACCCACACCCATCTCCTCTTGAGGTGCTAATTTATAAAGTATTTGTGCTTCCGGTCCTGAGAAATGTTATGGAAACCTACCCTATGGCATGAGTGGGTCACATGGAATTAATAAAAAGGTCACAGTGGTGTCAGTGTAATACCATGTGCAGTCATGGTGGTCTAGGCTCTCAGTCCACACTTCACCTTTGGGGTTTAGTCCGGAGACCTCTTTTCCCCATCCAGCAGTATTATTTCCTACTGTACTAGTCTATTATTAATGTTTGGTCAACCCATTTTATCATATCCTACGTGTCTCTTATCCTTAACATGTTCTTCGTGTAACTTTTTAAAAGTATTCAAGGTTTTTTTTTAAGTTATCATCACCAGAAATAAAAGTACACTCCCATCCCAATGATGTCCTGAAACATATAGGGATCTTTGAAATATTGCACCACTGACTTAGAATTATTATGCGCATAGCATGCAGTGCTGTCGGCGGCAATCCCAGAGTATGATCTGTCATAGACAAAGTTAAGGGAATACCTTAACTTTGGCTCCTTGTCCTAGCCAAACTTACTTAAATTTAACTCCCATCTCTGCCTTTACTTGTGGACTCTGGTAATGAGATTTGAATGGAAGACCATATGTAGATGGATGGAGGAGTTAAAGGATGCAGAATCCTTGGGCTTCTCTTTTTTGCTGTCTGCCCACCACGCCCTGTCAGGGGTGTTAATTTACCGTCCCCCAGGGTACACAGGGGACTTTCTCAACTCTCTTGGTCAGGCATTATCACCGAAGATTAATCTATTATGCAAATTTTATGATATTAGGTGATTATAACTTAAATATGGCTGAAGATTGTCTGGTTAGATGTCTTTTGGAAAGTTTAACAGCTTTGTATCTCTCTGTGACTCCTGGTTCTACCCATGGGGCTGGACACACAATTGATTTAATATTTTCCAACACACCCATTGCTCTTGAAGCTCCCAAGAAAGTAGTACAGTCTGACTGACCACTTTATCATACCATTCTCTTGGCCTTTCCCCATCCACAGGCTAGAGTCCAGTAAGGCCACTAGTGGCCCTGTCCGTGCCGGGAATTAAATTGAAATTCCAAAGTTAAAAGATTGTTTAGCTTCCGCTCTGCTTTGTCTCTCAGGTGACTTAACAGTAGATAATACTTCAGTGGACAACTGGCTCACTACAGCTGTTGACGAGATAGCCGCCGAAAAATGGTCCCAAAAAAACGTGCCCGATTTTGGCCACTTAGTTCACAGCAGAGCTAGCTGCTGAAAGACAATACTGCTAAAGATTAGAACGTAGTTGGAGACGCCACTACAAAAGTGAAGATAAAGTTTGGTATAAGTTAGCACTGAATGCATATTACAAAAACATTAAATTAGCCAGAGGCATCCATTACTCTAAACTGACTAATGTGGTTAATAACCAGCCTAAGGAAATTTTCAAGATTGTATCGCAGTTTTCTGATTCTTCGTTGTTTTCCCACCATGTGTTGTGGATGCAAACTTGTGTAACAAGTTGAGTAATTTCTTTGAGGAAAATATTGTAAAAATTTAACTGAAGCTCCAGCACCTTCTAACTACACTTTTGAATGTAGGGTGGGGAGACACACTCACATGTTTTCGGCCTCCTTCAGAACACAGCATCAAAGAGTGCTTTCTGAGATCCAAGTTGGGTTCCCCATTAGACCCTTTCCCCCTACATATTCTGCATCAGATTACTGATATAATCTGCCCCACCTACCTGACACTGTTTACTGCATCCTCACGCTCAGGAATTGTGCCCAGCTCCTGGAAAGAAGCTAACATGGTTCCCCTGCTGAAAAAGCCCAATACAGATACAGCTCTTTTATCTAATTTCTGCCCTATCTCTGTGCTTCCAGCCCCTTCAAAAACTAAGTACTTAACCCTTCACAATCTGGATTCAGAGCCCGGCATAGCATGGAAACAGTGCTGCTGGAGATCTATGAGCAAATAAAGTGGAACCTAGACCGCGGTTAAAACGTTGCGCTGGTTCTACTGGCTCTCTTGGTGGCGTTCGATGTGGTCTCTCACAAGATTCTGCTACACCAGCTTTCTGCAATTGGTGTGACTGGCTCAGCCCTTCGCTGGCTCTCCTCTTTCCTTGAGTCTAGAGAGCAAGCTGTATGGATGAAACCGTTCTGCTCTGAGGTGAAATCCCTCCGCCCGACCCTTTTTATTATTTATATGTCTCCTCTTGCTGCTTTGGTTGAGTCATTTGACATCAAAAATCTTTCTTACGCAGACACACACAGTTGTTGTTCTTGTAAAATGGAACCTCGACGGGCGCAAATTTGACTTTCTCAGCTTGTATAAAAGCTACCATGGGCTGGCTCAGTGCCATTAATCTTCAGAGCAACCTTGACAAAACTGAAATTTGCTGTTTGTCCCAGACCCTTGTCAGGATCGATGGGTTGCTGGCCTGCTGACTGTCTTCCTCCCCCACCCCGATGAAAGTAGCCAAGAATCTGGGGGTACTATTTGAGGTCAGACTGACTATGAAGAGGCAGATTGCCTTTGTAGTCAAGACTTGTCTCTGGATCCTAAGAACTCTGAAAAAAATCCTGTTCTTCCTTCCTTGGGAGGCGCAGAAAACCGTAGTTCAGGGTTTGATTTTATCCTGTCTGGACTACCCTAAGGCTCTTAATCTGAGACTTCCATATTATTTAATATATCTCCTTCAAGTGGTCCAGAATACTGCAGTGCGACTATTGTTCAAACTCTCAAAACGGTCGCCAGTAACAGCCTTTCGCAAGTAGCTACACTGGCTCCCTTTTAAAAAAAAGTCCTCTTCAAAGCTTCAGCGCTTGCGCATCGTCCAATACATGACATTGATCCAAAATACTTGAATTCAAGGATCCGCAAGTACTGTCCTCCAAGATCTCTGCGTTCCATTAATGCTCGATTTCTGGTCCTTCCGCCATTTAAGAAAAAGAGGCAAGGGGACTCTTCTTTTTCCTTTCTAGTTGACTCTTTCTGGAATCTGCTCTCTCTCCAACGAAGGATTACCACAAATGAGACTGCGTTCAGGAAACTATTACAAACGCAACTATCCAGCGATCAATGCTCTGTTTACCTGAGATGCCAAGTTTAGTGCTGGGACACTCTTGAGTAGCCGCGCGCTCTAGAAATGCTGTCATTCATTCATAGATTTGTATGAATTTATATGACTTTGTTACTAAGTAGTGGGAGTGATATAGAAGTGAAATGGTGATTGTCCTGTTGTATCTTTGTGTGTGAGTTTATCAGTATTATAGTAGTGTAGGAAGTGTCTTATACTGAAGACATCCATGGTCAGTTTGTTCTCATGGTCATGAGAATTAGTCATACATTATAGCATGCTCCATACATGCCTTTGTATGATAATACTTTGCATATTGTATTGTGTTAAAAAACAAATTGTGGGTGTTCATAGGCTGTCAGTCTGTGTAATTTATGATACTGTATATTACGTGGTGTGATATTATATGTATGAAAACATGTTTGATGTTGAAAATGTGAACGGCAGGCTTGAAAGATAAGGTCTTAAGTGACGATGGCGAGGCTGCAAGCTTTAAGTTAAGGTCTTCTCTGAATTTTGGAATTTCCATAATTTTAGAATTTGACGAGGATGTAATGGTGGCTGTAGCCACTATTAATTACATCCTCATCAATCTCAACTCACCTTTAACTTTAATTTTGTTCTTAAATTTGAAGTGTATGGCTGTAATTCATTCCTCTCATCACCTTTTGTGAGTTTGAAGTACCGCCCTAAGTGGCAAGGGTATGCCCAGACATGGGTCCTGTGCTCACTGTGCCACTGATACTAAGCTACATCTGACTGAAGAGCCTCAATCAGGGTGAAACCGGTCTTGGGTTAGACTCCTCCTCCTTTCTTAATGGCCTGGGAGGTGTACATGAGCCCGTATGTCCTACACCTCTGCCTTGCCCTTCAGCAGGGTGGTGTATTTGTTTCTTCTCTACTCAATAGCTGTTTTGTAGCCCCGACCTTGCCCAATAGCAGAGGGTATTTCGGTCTTTACTCATTGCCTTGATTTTCAAAGTTGTAGGGGGTGAGCAAGGTCTGGGGAATCTTTTACCACTCCCACATTGCCCAAAGCCAGGGGTGGTGTGTATTCACCCCCCCACCTCCTCCCCTCCCCCCGCCTTGCTCCTTTTGCACAATGAGTGAGTGGAGGACCACTTTGCTGCTTTCAACCCTTTCAAGCCATGTCCAAAAGTGGAAGGGAGTGTTGCACGGGGACGGATTTGTCACTGTCCCTCACTTTTGCTGGTATGGGATGATGTAGGTAACCAATCCCCCATTTTCATGTGCATTCCATGTACTATTTATTTATTTTCAGCTTCTCTTAACTTTCGTGTACATTTGGCGAGTTAAGAAAAAAAATTGAAATGTTGCTCTTTTTAACAAAATTTTATTTTCATTATCTTAATAATCCATTTGAACTACTTTTCAGTTTTGTTTTTTAACTGGCGCAGTTAATAAAATATGTACTTGATTGCTATGTTTTTTGGAGAGTCTTGCTAACAGGCTGGGGAAAAAACATTTCCATTCTCTGATGCTCTTTCATAAACATGGTAGCTGAAATGTGGCTACAAGAAGAGATGACCTTATAAGTTCTGTCTTACAGGAAGAAGGAAGAAAAGTAGAAAGTTTCAGTGTGCCACTATATTTTATGGTTTAATTCTTTTATTGATTTTCAACAAAGAACAAAGAGACCCTCAGCTCCCTGAGGACAGCACAGTGAAGACCTCAATGGTCGCTAGAATTGGCATTAGCAAAGTAAGATGCGCGGAGCGGGTCCACAGAAAGAAATCATACATGAGAACAAGAAAACAAAACAAACAATACAAAACCCTTCCCCACCTCCCTCCACCCCTCCCCTCGTCCATAGGAGCGTTCCGAAAGTTAGCGTGGGTGCTTTGGTTTACCCGAGGAAGAAGCTTGCGGGATTTGTGTGTCCGCAAGGCGAAGAAGACGGAGGTATCTGGGGCACGGAAGTTCTCGGAATTCTGCCGTGAGAAGGGTCAGAAAGGGTCGCCATAGTTCCGGAAAGTCTGACCCCCTGCCCGCAAGAGTGAGGGTGAGCTTTTCCATTCCCAGCACCTGCCAGAGCCTCTGTAACCACCCGGAGTGAGTCGGCGGCTGACTGGAGCGCCAATGCGCGAGAATATTCTGTGTAGCAGCGCCCAGTGCGATGGCGATCAGCCAGCCCCGCCTAGACCTAAGAGGATATGTTAGGGGGTTGGGCAATCCCAAAAGGACGTAGGCCGGGAAGCGAGGGAGTGTGGTGTCTAGGTGGCTGTCGACTTCGTCAAGTATATGAGACCAGTAGGATTGGATGCTAGCGCAGTCCCAGAGAATGTGAGTAAGGGTGCCCACTTTCCCACAACCCCTCCAGCACAAGGCACTTTGTCGGGCGTCGAATTGGTGAAGACGCTCCGGCGTGTAGTACCAGTAGGTGGCCACCTTCGTCAGTGTCTCTGTGAGTCCGGAGTGGTAAGCTGAGTGTCGCGCCCTATAGTAGACGCCCTCCCACTCCTTGTGGCTGAGTGTCCTCCCCAGCTCCCATCGTGCCCGACCGGCGTTGTAAGTGTGTTTAGCAGTCAAGAGCAGCTGCTTGTATAGGTCAGAAATAATTCGTTTGTCGGAGGTGCGGGTGAGAAGCCATTTTTCATAAGGGGTAAGAAAACGCTGAGCGCCGGGTTTGGTGTGCGGTTGAAGCGCCCAGTGTCGTAGTTGGAGATAGGGTAGGCGTTCCGTTTCTGCAATGCCATAGAGCGTTTTGATTTGTGGGAAGGGGATGATCCCTTCTAAGTCGAAGAGGTGGCCAAGGGATCGACACTCCGTGGAGTGCCAGGCTGCGAAGGCTTTGGGATCGGTGCCGGGGTGGAAATCTGGGTTATTAAAGAGGGGCGTCAGTGGGGAGGGGAAGGAAGTCAACTCGTGCGCAGTGTTAGTGCGGTCCCACGCCTCCATGAGTGTGCCCGTGATCTGTGACGCGTAGAGGTTAAGTGGCCTGTGTTTCTTCCGGAGGAAGGGAATGCCCTGAAGGGGCATAGCCGCTACCGCTTGATCCTGAAACAGCCAGTGTCTCTCTGATTCGAGACGCTGCCATTCTACTAAGTACCGAAGCTGGACGGCGTAAAAGTAAAGCTGTAAGTCCGGGATCCCAACTCCCCCCTGTTCCGGCGGAAGAACCGCGACCGCTTGCTTAAACCGTGGCTTGCGGCCTTGCCAGATGAAATCGCTAGGTCCGCCTGTGTCTGCTGGATCCAGCCCGTGGGAGGACGAAGGGGCAGTGTCTGAAAGATGTACAGTATCTGGGGGAGCACTGTCATCTTAGTGGCTGCGATTCTGCCAAGCCAGGAAAGCGTGTGGTGCTTCCACCGCTCCAATTCCTTGCGGACCTGCTCCCTAAGTTTGGAGTAGTTAAGCTCAATAGTGGCGGACAGGTTGGGCCCCAATTGGATTCCCAAATAGGGGATCGATGAGGCTGACCACTGGAAGGCGTGTTCCTCCTGCAGATGAGCCAGTGTGGCGGGGGAAAGCGAAAGGTTAAGTGCAATGGATTTGTCAAAGTTAACCTTAAATCCAGAGGCTTTAGCAAAGCAGAGCAATTCTATAGCGAGAGCGCGCATCGCGGCTACCGGGTTGGAGATAGAGAACATAATATCGTCCGCATAGAGGCTGATGGGGTGGATGTCCCCGCTGAATTTGATTCCCGTGATAAGGGGGTGCTGTCTGACTCGCAGGGTGAGTGGCTCCATGTAGAGCGCGAACAGGAGGGGGGAGAGAGGACACCCCTGTCTAGTGCCCCTACCTATGGAGAAGCGCGAAGACGTCCGGCCATTTACACGCACCGTCGCTTTGGGTGAGCGATAACAATTGAGGATCCGGGAGCGTAGTTTGTCGCCGAAACCGAACCGTTGCAGCACTTGTTCCAGGTAGGGCCAATGCACTCTGTCGAATGCCTTTTCGGCATCGATGGCCAGTAGCATGTACTCTCTTACCGTGCGGGACGCTTTTTCTATCAGATGGAGTATTCTCTTGGTGTTATCGCTCGTTTGACGCTGGGGAATGAAGCCAGCTTGGTCTGGCTCTACTAGTTGTGCCATGTACGGGGCGAGGCGAGTAGCTAGTATGCTAGTGTAAAGTTTAATGTCGACGTTCAAGAGGGAGATCGGCCTATACGCGCTGCAATATGTACTATCCTTTCCGGGTTTCGGAATGACCACCAGTGAGGCTTCCAGCATCTCTTCTGGAATGGCCCCATCCTGAGCAAAAGCGTTGAATAGGTCACGCAATATGGGAGCTATCTGGGAGCAGAAGGTTTTATAAAAGATGGCCGTGTAGCCGTCCGGCCCCGGTGATTTACCCAATTTAAGACGTGAGATCGCAGCTATCACCTCCTCCGTGCCTATATCCCTGTCTAAACTGTCCGCTTGCGCCTTAGTAAGAGCGGGTATATGTGCCGCCGCCAAGTACTCAGCGCTGTAGTGTGTGTCCAGTGCAGCGCCGGAGTAGAGTGTTGCGTTGAAGTCTCGAAAGGCTTCCGCGATCGCCGCGTCCTCCGTTACCAGCTCGCCCCCCAGGGCGCGAATGGTCTGCACTCCCCGGGTCTGCCTAGTCTTGCGCAATTTGTGGGCCAGGAGGCGACCGCATTTATTGCCTCCAGTGTAGTAGGAGTGACGGAGACGGAGGGCCGCGTACTCGGCCCGGTCTTGGTCAAGCGCCGCAAGTTGCTTCCGCTCCACACATAATTGGCGCCAGGCCCTGTTGGCTCCTGTACGTTGGTGCATCTGCTCCAACTCCGCGACACGCTGGGTGAGCTCGGCCCGTTTGCGGCTACGTTCTATGTTCTCAGCCGCTGATATGGCTATAAATTCCCCCGTATCACCGCTTTGAGGGCAGTCCATTGAGTCGCCCGAGAGGTAGCTGTGTTTGCGTTGAGGGCGAGGTAGTTTGTGATGGCAGCGTTAATTTGGTCAACTGTGGAAGTCCGGTGCAATAGGGCGTCCCTTAAGCGCCAATGCCGCGACGGTGGTCGCGAGTCAGGGAGCCTGAAGGAGGCAATGACTGGGGAGTGATCAGAGAGGGACGCCGTCAGGATCTGAGTCGATCGCCAGCGCTTGAAGGGGGGCGGAACAGAGAAGGTGATCTAATCTGGCATACGTCTTATGCGCTCCCGAGTAGAAAGTGTAGGCCCGGCTGTGGGGGTGGAAGTGTCGCCATAGGTCCACAATGTCGAGGTCATGTAGGCGAGCTAGTCCTGATGGGGAGACGAGCGGTCTTGGATGTTGTCAAACACCAGATTTAGGTCCCCTCCCAGTAACAGGCGCCGCTCCGAGTTGGCTGTCGCCTCAGTAAGTGCGTCATGAAGAAATTTTTCCTGGCCTTCATTGGGGGCATATATGGAACCCGCTATAAAGGAGACTCCCGCTACGTGGAACTGATATGTGAGCAAGCGGCCCTTGAGCTCTGCTTCTTTCTGGAGCACCTTCCCTAGGAAAGAGCGGGAAACCAGGATGGCAACCCCGGCTGTTTTAGTGTGATTGGAGGAAAATAGCTTTGTGGGGAAAGCACGGGACTGCATCCTATGGTGGTCTTTGGCGACAAGGTGCGTTTCCTGCAGCAGGCATATGTCCGCTTTAGACTGTTCCAGATAGTGGAGAATCGCCCTGCGCTTGGTGGGGTTGTTTAAGCCGCGTACATTAAGTGTTAAGATCCTAACGTGTGTGTGTCATGGAAGGCGATCGGGAGCGCAAGCTGCTGTACTGCCCAGGCAACGGCATGGGTCCGGAGATGCATAGCCACAAAAAGGTGTCCCTCAACCACTATAAATTTGCCTGCATAACGGAACGAGAGTAGATGGACGAGGGGACCCACCCCAATAGAAAAAGGAGGGGAAAAACCCCAAAACACCCCAAAAACAAAGTCTCAATACAACAACCGATTGGAAACAGTTCGGATGGTCAAGTTCGTAGAACAATGTCCGTCATCTCGGGATGACTGGTCAATCATCGAGGGGGGTTCATGTGGTGACCAAGGGGCGAGGCGCCGTTCCACCCGCCGCCCGCCCAGCTCTGTAGAGGAGCAAGGAGAGGATCCGCCGTTTGAGTTCTTTATTTGGGGCTGGGGCCCTCTCCCGTGAGAGCCTCAGAGACCGCAGTGAGCGCCGCTTGCTGGCTTCTGACGATTTCTGATTTGGGAGGCTTCCGGGAGCGTCGCCTCCCGCCCTGTCGCTACCATCCCGAGGGGGAGATCTCAGGTCCCGGCTCAGCGCTGTGGCCGTCTTCGTCTTCACGGGGTAGGGTGAGGCCCAACAGCCGGCAAGAGTCCTGCAGTGATCGGAGCTGGTGGAGCTTGCCTCCATGACGAAAGATTAAGCGGAAGGGGTGACCCCAGGGTTACGGGATCCCTTGCTGTCGTAGGTGGTCGGTTACGGGACGAAACTGCCTGCGGCGCTGGAGTGTGACCAGGGCTAAGTCCTGATACAGTACCAGAGAGTGGCCCTGAAAGGAGATGGGATGTTGGGTCCTCGCCCTGGCTAGAATGGCCTCCTTGACCTTAAAGTCCTGCACACACACCAGGATATCCGCGGGGGGGCATTGGGTGCCCGGGGCGGACCGACTCTATGCGCCCTGTCCAAGTGAACCTCGGAGGCATGGGAGTCGCCTAGGACATGGCGGAAGAGGGCCGTGGTGAACTGGAACAGGTCTTTGGTGTCTTCCGCGACTTTCACCCCCGGATCCTTATGTTATGTCTGCGGGACCTGTTCTCTAGATCCTCTAGATGTACTTGGATGTCCAGATTCTGGTCCTGCAGCCGGATGACCTCTTGCTGGAGAAGCGTCAGTTCAGTGGCCGCCGTGTCGTTCTTCTCCTCCAGTGCGGCAACCCGGTCCCCAACCTCCTCCACGTCCCGCCGTATGTCCCTGACCTCTGCCGCAAACTCTGTCTTGACCGATTGTATGTCCTCCCTCAGGGTGTGAAACAAGTATTCCAAAAAGGCCTTTGTAATTGGTTCGTCGCCCGAGGACGCAGCGGGCCCGGCGGCACGGACCTCAGGGGCTGCGGCCGCCATGTTGGGGATGGACTGCGACCGGCCAAAGATATCCTTCAGGGGTTTCACCTTCTTGGCCCTGGACGTGGACATGCCCCTTCCTCGCCCCGAGACCATCCACAGGGGGGAGGCGGGCACCGGTCAAGATGACGGGTGGTGGGAGCGTCTGAGACCCCGTGCAGTCCCCCCCTTGTCTCACACCGCTGGACCGTCAACTGCCGTGGGGGAGTGTGAATCGACCTGCAGGGGGGGTCCTCCGGGCCGGGGAAAGCAGTCAAGCAGGGGCCACAAAGAAGGAGAGCCCACTTCCCAAGTAGCAGGCCGCTCTAGGGGGGGAGCCAAAGGCCAGCGCCGCCCGGTCAGGTGGTGCTCCCCCGAGCCCCCAGAGGTCCCAAGGACTTGTGCTGCGTGGTCGGGGCCACCCCCGCTAGCTGTGATGTCTTGTCCTGTGGACCGGGCCTCGCCGCCTGCTCCACCCGTTCCCACTCCCGGCCCCGGCACTGCTCTCTCACTCACCGGGGTCGCGGGGGTTGCCGGCACCGTCGACAGCCGAGCAGGCACTGCCGTGTAGCGAGGGCCCCGGGATCACAGTAGGGCGTCTGCTGTGTCCGCTGACGCTCGGGGCCGCCACTCCTGAAATCGAGGCCGGGGATCCTGCGGCCTGGCCCACGTCCCGCCTCTCTCCTCTCTGCTCCGCAGGGCGGATCGGTTCTCTGCTGAGGGGCCCCGGCGGCCCTCACTGTTCTTCCGGCGCACTGCCTGAGAGCCTGAGCCCGCCCACGGTCTTCTGTCTGCTCCCGCTCCGCTGTGCGTTACCAGGACCAGGCCCCCAGGTTAGGCCGAGGTCCCATGTAATCGGGCGGCACCCCGGGCAGCGGGCGCCACGCCTGGGCTGTCTCCGGGGCGGCCTGGGCAAGAAGACGCTGGCCTCGGTGGCCTGGGGCTCCGGGCCGCCGCGTTGTTGAGGCCGCCACCCAGTCGCCCTCGTGGGGGAGGCCACACCGCCTCGCCCGCGGCTCCGTCAGGGTCCGCCGCTCGCAGCAGCTGCCGCGGAATCACCGGCTCTGTGTGCTGGGGTCCCGGTCAGTAGACCCTCCGGTGCTCTTCCCCAGCAGTTTGTGCTCCTCCGGTGCCTGGAAAAGCCAGTTTACGGCGGGCGGCGGGCAGGAGCTCAAAGCCACACGTCCTACGCCACCGCCATCTTGGCCACGCCCCGTGCCACTATATTTTAAACAAAACACATTGTTCACCATCCTGTGTAAGAAGCAGGGACGGAGTATGAGATGACACCTCCTCGCTTCATAGAGCACCATACATAAAAAAGGTACATAAGATGCCAGTGTAGGAGCAGTGTGGGACGCACACGGACTGATTACTGGAAGTGTTTTGAATGACAAAGATGAGTTCCATCCTGATAGCACAATAAGTTAAGTGGTGAGACTTTACACTGCTTGCTTTATTATGATAGACCAATGCAACTATCATCTTAGCTTCTTATAACTTAGGTAGGACTTAGACTAATTCGGGATGTGTGATGAAATATGATTGGGGCTTATCTAACCTTTGCCCTAAAATGTTATAATAATCATTGAGTTGTCCATAATATATACAGTCACTCTGAGGCACAAGATGTGCAGTCAAATAGTGTATAGTATGCACGTGCCGATTTCAGGGTATGGTGTGGGCTCTATATACCACCTGCCTATCAGACAGGTTTTGTCTGGCTCCTAACTTCTCTCCTACATGAGCATAACTCAGCAGGGAAGGAGAGAGAGATACCTGCCAGTTTTCATTTTCTCCAAAATGTTCATAGTTTACTTTTGGGGCTTGAGAAATCTACTAGTTGTGACTCCAATGATTTGGGGGTAGTACGATATGAGAAACTAGAGACAATAAAGAATGTTGGAGAGATGAATGTTTTCTATCTCTCCCGCCTCTCAAAGTTGCTGGGGGCACATTTGGGATCTTTAACTGCCCCCGGTCTTTACCTTGGTCAGTAATTTTACATTTATTTTTATGTTTGCAAATAGTTTGAGATAATTACAAAAAATTGTGCTGGGACTGATATTTTTTGTACTTTCCCCCACCTTGTAAATTTGAGATGTTTAAACCCTCTCTTGCACACAGGCATGGGGATGGATTTGTGTTTTTCACTACACCGATGGCGCCTACTGCAGAAAACAAAGTGGTGCATGGAGTGCTTTAATTAATCTCAGCCACTGGTAATTAACCAGGGCTGCATTCCAGTCCACCATTATGTGCCCACTAGGCCATACTAGACAGAGAAAAGACATATGGAAATCAGCGTTCGTCCAGCTCCAGTACGAAAAGTTCAACCTGAACTGTCAGGCCGGGCTCCTCAACATGTGCCTAACTGGCACTTGTGCATGTTGTTATATTCCATTATTTAAGATGGGTTATCTGTTTTTGTTTTGTAGATTGCAACAACTTACAGCTATATACAGCATTGATGTATGTATAGTGGGAAGTTGCAGTGTGCTCATATCTCAGTATTACATCTGCGTGGACAGTCTCCTGGCTGTCTTGAGAACTTTAGGGGTGTAAAAAGAGAGTATGTGTGCTTCCCACATAGCCTCATTATGAGTAGCTTCTTAATACCTTTTTGGGTGGAAACGTTAGTTTCTGCTTAAAACAGCATTATGGCTCACTCAGTAATGCTACATCTGAGATGCCGTGCTGTATTCGGTTGAGAAATTCACCAGGTTAAGCCCCACAAAAAGGACTAGAATTACAGGTTCATATGTGGAAATCGGTGTAGCAGCACTGATTCCCACATGCTACGATCCATTCCATGTGGGCATATGTGGGATCAACTTGCTAATTCCCCGGTAATACCGCAACACAGTAATACCAGCTGTGGTTGCCGCATGGGGATTCTATCCGAGACTAAGGCAACTTGCCACGGGGGCTATACCGTTGGATTGGAATAGGTAGATTCTTCTGTTTGCCTTAAAAGGTCCTTTGACAGGGGGAAAAACAGCTAACTGTATTCTGTTAGAATGATGAATGGGACATGGTACTAATATGGCTGTTCTTGTGGGACTCTTCCGATTCAATGTTTCCAGTTCCTAAAGAATTCCCGCAATTTGATGGGTCGTTGTGCAGTATTCATGATTTATGTTTCTTTCTCTTCCACATGCAAGATATCCATAACTTTTGATTCTTTAGAATCAAATTAAGGCCTGCCTCTCACTATGGGCTGATATCCTCCTCTGTGACTCTTGGTCTGGCAATTGCAGCTCCATCTGCATAAACCTAGTTGTGTAAAAACTGTGTTCTTCGTGTTCATGATCAAAGCCTCTTTCATGTGATGCACAAGAGAGTCCTACTGTACACTTGCAACCCCATGGCCATGTTTTATATGCGGACATTCATACTTGGCCACTGTGTCAGCAATCAGTCTTGCTCTGGGTAATGACATCCACATTTTCACCAGTTGTCTTCCAGGTATATAGAAGCTATCGCAGGCAACTTCATCAGACGAACTTGTGCTCGACCAGTGGGAGCTCCGAAACTGGCTCATGAGTGATCTTGTATGGCACTGTGGGGCCCCAATTTAGTGCAGAATACCCAAGTGCATTTGTACACCAGACGTTATTGTGGGTTTACTTTCTAGGTGATGTAGTGGTTGACTTTGTTCATTTAGACAATTCTCTCCTACCCCAGACATCGCCAGAGTGATCCAGGGATCATTTAAATGGACCCATCAGATTTTGTGTTCAGACTTTGAGCTCTAATGAGGTGCATTGATAAAGAAGCACCAAAGATCCTGACCCACGGCTATGGAGGTTTGTTGTTGGTAAAAATTAAAATTCTCAGGACAGCCCGGAGTCTGTCCACTCAGGTGTAATACAGAAGTGTTAGCATCTTAGATGGACAATATGTCTTATTTGACAGTGATCAGCACTTATAGGAGCTATGCTGACATTCTTACACACTTCAGCATTTTAGGTCCTCCTCTCAAATTTTCTAGTCAGAAGGCAAACATCAATTTTAAATATTGTTTGTGTTGGCTCGTAAGCTTTTCAAAATAATCTCTGTGATAGTAAACTGGTGACACTGAAGAAAGAAAGACTTCTAGTTGCGCTCAATATTACAAGCTGGTGCAGAGATTCAAACTCTCTTGTTAAGGAGCACACAATGAGGTCTGCCTGACAAGTTAACCTTTTTCTGCAGAAGGCCCTTTCTGATTTCATTGATAAGAGGAGATCTTTCTTACAAGCTTTTTTCAAAATAATGTCGTGACTGCACAGATCCTCCATAATCATCATGTATCTAGTACACCAGGTTATTTTCCCTCTTCGAGTAGCTAGTTATTGACTTATGACGGCACTAATTCCAAAATGTAGGCCGGCTGAATGGGTTTTTGCATCTTCAAATGTTACTTGGTCAAAGGCAGTTTTCCTGAGTTTTTTCCGCACATTTTATTCTGGCCAGGTGTCATTTGTAGCTTTTCAAAGGCATGTTCTAGTTGTTGCCTTGATTCACAAGTTAACTGTGTGGATCTCACTTCATGTATTTTGAAAGCACCATTTATTGGGTGTGAGCTCCAGGGCCATTATACATTTTGGTCAGGCACGTTGTAGATCCAACTGGTGTCCAGTAAAAGCTGACAACTGCCACCTCTGCTCCATCCTCACTATCATCTTGCACTCCTGATATGCCCATAGACAAAGGTTTGCAAAAGCAACTACAAGTTACCTACTATTCATTCAAGCGCCGTTTTTTAACAAGCATTGGCATAGCCAATAGGTCTCGCCTTTGGGACCTTCTAAGTGTTTAGCCATGCAGCACATTACTACGTGAGAGCTGTTGGCTTTGTCTATATGTTTTAGCCATGTTGTATAGCAGCGTGGCTGAAAGTAAAGGTAATAACGAACAGCAAAGAAATAACAGCACATCCAGAGAGACAGCAGTATCAGGAAAAGGCATATAAAGTGGCAGTTTTGTGGTCTAATGTCACCCGAGCATCCTCGTTTTAACGTCAAAAACCTCCTCGAATTTCAACGGACATTGGCTTAGTGTTTGATCAAATAAAACGATGTGCCATTAAATCAGAGGAAACGGGATATGTGTTGAAAAGTTTACTCCGTGTTCAGCATTGCGTGGTTGGGGGTTCGTTATACATGCTTTCACTGTTTTTAAGTTTTACTAGTACTTCTCTTCTACACAGACACTTCTGTTAGCAAAGGAAGACCTACGGGCGAGAAAAGGGACACAAGAGCAGCCCCCTCCCCGGGGCTGGGGAAGTAAAAGAAAGAAGACAATCTCTGCGCCCCACACACTTGCTGCGCCCTCATTGGCGCACACTACAGCGCTACTTTCTAGCTCGGCCTGGTGTGTGAGGACAGTTAGAGCCTGTTGGTGAAAGTGTGACAAACTGTGCCTCTAAGCAGAGCGCCCCTGCCCGAGATCCTGTGAACAAAGCAGTCTGTGTACACACAGGACTGGCGCCCCTTCACTGCCAGTGGGGTCCCCTCCGCCTGCATATTAAAGCCCAGAGAGGAGCAACTCCCGGGCAGGGAGGCAGAGTAGTCATACAGACAAGAAACCCAGACAAGAAGCCCAAGTGCCAGGCGGGTGACACTGCAGCCAAGCCCTGCTGAAACTACGTGTCTAACTCCTGGAGTTGCAGATAGGCATGCACGCACTTCCTCGGCCTCTTGCACACAGACTTGTGCATTAGTGGTAGGAAAGTGGGTGAAAAAAGCCCGTGCCAGGATGCACTCTCGAAACTACGCCTGCGTAAACCACATTTGGACGTCCGCTGCTCAGACTACAGCTCAGCATACAAATGATGTGATGCGACCTCCCTTATGAGACACCTACCGTGCTAATTTGAGCGCCCATCGCGGTAAGAAGCAGGGGTCACAGTGTATCTGAAGGAGATCCTCATGCTTGCAGAAAAGTCTGTGGTGAGCTCAGCGGCCACTCCCCAGGCTGTTGCCACAAACGAAGGACTAAGCTGTGACCCTATCAGGAAGCCAGAGCTCGGATAGGTCCGCGATGGTCTATATAAGTGGTTGTTTCTATCTCTCTGTCTTAAACTGAAACCTTGGAACTAATTGCAGTTTGCAGGTAGCGTACTTCTCTGCTGAATCAAGGAAGGTCCGCAGCTCGCCTACAGGTCTAATCCCCAAAAGCCAGCGTAAAGCATGAGCGGGACATGAGGAAATCCGGGTGAGGGGATGGAGGGAAGCAGAACGAGGTATAATAAGCAATACAACATGGGCCAGAAATGAGGCAATCAGAACGAGAGGAGGCAGACCGAGAATGGGGGCTGTCTGGGAGTTAGTTAAAGAGAGGTAAATTCGTAGCTTCAGGGACCCAAAGAGAGAGATCCCAGAATGGGAGATTGGAAAAGACATCTGCTAAGAAATAGCTAAAAAATCAGATCTTTTTTTGCCTAATAAACGTGTCCAGATTCGCATCAGATTAAATATTTAGGTCAGTTTTGAAAACATAATTTTGATGATGGGGCATGGGAGCTAGGCACAAATGTGAGGTGCAACCCTAAATCGCAAAATACCCCTTGGGGGTTGGTCTATTTTTCATCTTCTATGTTTCATACGTGTGCTAAGTGTGACATGACGTATTGTAACGCCAGGGGACAAACAAGTAGGCAGAGAGGAGCGGTCATGACGAAAGAGAGACCGAGAGAGATGCAGGAATAGAGCAAAAGACAGATAAGGAGCTTGAGATGAATACATAGACAGGAAGAGAGGGAGACAGGCGCACAATTTAGAAAATAATTGACGGGCAGCGGTTAAGGAGAGGCAGACGCAATGGAGGCTCGTGGAAAAGAATGTGTGAGAGAGAAGCAAAAATTAGAACACATGAGTCGCCAGAGGAAGAAAATACGGTTGATTGGAAAGACTTGACCGGTAGACCCAGAGTAAACCTGTAAATTACAGAGATGAGCAGATAAAACAGGAAAGAAGTATGCGCAGCTGTTAGAGAGAGAGAGAGAGAGACAGACTTGTCTTAAACCCTCAGAAAATGTCAAATGGTAACAATCAGGAAGCTCTGCCAGCAGAGATAATCTGGAGTTGGTTTGGGATGAGAATGCAAGCCTCAGATAACAAGCGCGGCCGCAAACGAAAGTGAAAGCGCCAGGATGTCGAGCCGGCAAGGCGACCGCGAGCAGGCTAATGTAAACAAGCGTGCACGTGTCCCTAATTACAAACAGATGGCCCCTGCGCGCGCCGCTGCTCGCTCCCGCAAGGTGGATGCCGCCACATGCACGAGTGTGTGGAAAAGAGCAGACCAATTTCTAAAGGTCATCTCCTAGAGCAGCGCATGCGCGCTGCACTAGGCTCGACCTAAAAATGTATTTTGTAGTTACAAAGCCTGATAATTACTAAAACACAGGGTTTGTGCCTACAATGTACCTTTTAGAAATGTACAGGGTTCCTTTTGTGAGTTGAAAAAGTAATTTTGACTCTCAAAAGGGGTTGCCGGCCCTTTCCGAATCACAAATAGGAGGGGTCATGAAAGTGTCACACCCCACCTATTTGTAAGTCGCTGTAAGATCTATCTGTAGCTTGTGACTTCAGTTGCAAACCATTGATCAATTACTGACACCGGCGTTGGGACAGCTTGTGAACATCTTCCTCTATTGTAATCCTGGCGGGAAGAAATGATAGTGGCCCAGATGATCACTGCATACGCCACCTCATGTCTTCCTAGCATGTCAGCTTTTTTTCTTTATTTAAAAAACAAAAACAAAGCAGTAGCTGTCCCTTTAGGTTACAGAGGCTACTTGTAAACAAGCACTGGCAAAGTCAATAGGTCTCTACTTTGTGACATCTTGGATTTGCCAATGTGTTTTAGCCACACTGTACAACATCCATAATACTGTGCAGTGTGGCTAAAGTTTAGAAAAAAAAAAGACCTCGGTCTTTGACACGGCTACCCACGTCATTTTGTAGGAATGTGCACCATGCATATTTGTACCTACAACATGAGGCGGGTGGCAAAGCAACACGTTCAAGGGGGAAAAGTGGAAGCAACATGGGAGCGGATGCAAAAGCAATTGGCTGTGGGCTGTAGGGGATGCAAAAGCAATGGGGCCGAGACAGAAAGCAACACAGGAGTTAGGGGAAAGCAATATGGAGGGCGTGGGTGGTGGAAAGCAGTGAGGAGAAGCACATGGGCGAGTGGCAGAGAAAGGAGGGCGGGGAAAAGACGTCGGGCAACAGAGAGCAACACAGGAGTGAAGGTGGAAAGATGTACATGAGGGGGACAGCTCGAAAACACACAGACTCTTATGGAGTTCATCACACAAAAGAAAAAAGTGGTGATTGAAAGCAAGCAGTTGAAACAGCGATGCCAGCCATTGAAAGATATTGGAAACCGGCAATGCTCCACGAGAGGGACAAACAAAAGACTTGACAAGCTGGGTTACACATAATAAGCAGGCAAATGAGTGACGAAGAAAGCCAACCAAAGGTAAGGAATGGGCGGGCTACAAACTCCTCTATGTTGTTGATAAACCACAACATATCTCTCAGCAGACCGTGCATGCGCTTTCTAATAGGCTCGACTTAAACATATATTGACTTGCTGGAAACCAAATGCGGAGATGAAGGTCTGCTGTCCGTTGCAGGCATTCATCCCTATGTTCACAACCATTCGTAGAAGGTTGCAAAATATGGTTTACCAAATACAACTTGCCTGATTAATATTCATGAGGATTTTTTTTTTTACTGTGGGCATAGATTTTGTAATGTGATTGATTAGTACTTCAGTCACATTGCTAACTGAATGATATATCTGATAGAGACTGCTAGCCGCAGATTCCTTACCATAGAGTTATCCGCAGGCATCATACTGGATCCGGATATATTTTGTCAGCAGTACCTCTGTGCGCCAGTATGTGGCGTCGTTTGGCTCTATGTGGCATCGTCGCATCATTTGCGCCAGAAGTGACTTGCGAGGTGCCTATATAGGCGCCACCCCTTACCCCCAGTCATTTTTTGAGTGACCTTTTTTTACTTTTTGCTAGCGTCTTTTGAGATTTTTCTCCTGGTGTGGTAGGGATTTCCACTAGAAAGGTTGGTTTCAAGCCCTGTGGCGCCTGTCAATGACGGACCCTGCATCTTGTCTGCCTCTGGTGTCTTGAGCTGACCACAACGCGAAGACCTGCGTCGACTGCTGCGCCATGCATTCCAAGGCCTTGACGGAGTGGTCCCTCAAGCTCCTAGCTGCTCGTGCGACGCCATGACGGTCTTGATCCCGGTCAAGATGAGGGTCCTGGGATTGGTCGCGGAGCCATCGATCTTCGTCGCGGTCAAAGTCCTCCAGGCTTTCGGGTAAGTCCCATAAATAGAAGAAGAGTAAGAAGTCGAAGAGGTCTTCGACTTCATCCCGTCTGCTGAAGTCATCCGCCTGAGACGAGGGAGCATTTATTTTATTTTATTTATTTATTTTTATTTGTAGAGCGCAACATTCATCCCAGAGGGATATCACGGCGCTGAGGAGGCAGATCCTAGAACTGAGGAGTAGAACTAAGAATATAAAGGACTACTCAGACAGGGAATAGAAATGTTTTTAGTTTTTTCCTGAAGGTGTTGTAGTCTGTGGCCAGCCGCAGCTCTACTGGCAGCCCATTCCACTGTAATGCCGCGAGGTAAGAAAAGGAGCGTCCCCCGGCCCTAGCTTTTTTAATCCTTTTTATCTTGGCGAGAGCCTGGTGGTGTGACCTCAGGCATCTAGGAGGGGTGTAGAATTGGATTTTACTGTGAAGAATCTTGGGGCCAGTACGATGAAGTGCCTTAAAAGTGTGCCCCAGGAGCTTGAATCGAGCTCTTTGACGCACAGGCAGCCAGTCAGTTGCTGAGCTGTATCTACCCTTATTGCATACTAATTTTGCTGCCGCGTTTTGCACCACCTGCAGGTGTTTGAACAGGTAGTCTGGCATACCAACAAACAGGGCATTTCCGTAGTCCAGCCTACTTACAAGCAGAGCCTGTGTGACTGTCCTCCTGTGTTCTAAAGGAATCCAAGGGAAGAGTCTTTTTAGAAGCTTCAATGTGGCAAAACTTTTCCCACATAAAGTCCGAACATGATCCTGCATGGATAATTTGTTGTCCATAAGGACACCCACATTTTTTGCGCACTGCTTGGGTGCTGGGGCGTGTCCTAAAGAGCGGGGCCACCATGAAGCACCCCAGATATTGTTAGCTCCGCCAAAGAGCAGAATTTCAGATTTGTCTGCATTAAGCCTAAGACAGTGATCCGACATCCAGCTTGCCATTTCAGTAAGGCAATTGTTGAGGTTGGCCCTAGTGCTCTCGTGCTCATCTCCAATAGCTATTGTTAGTTGCGTGTCGTCCACGTAGGAGCAGATATCGAAGCCCCATTTGGTACCTATTTTTGCCAAAGGTGAAACATAGGCATTAAAGAGGGTTGGGCTAAGAGATGCTCCTGGGGACGCCACAACTTAAGTTCTTTGGCTTGGATGAAAAAGCGCCAAGTTGTACAGTTTGCGTTCTGTCATTAAGGAATGAGCTGAGCCATTGAAGGGCTTTTGCATGTATCCCTTTTGCATGGAGATTTTCAAGTAGTAGCTGGTGGGAGACCGTGTCGAATGCCGCCGACAGGTCTAACAGAATCAGGGCAACTGACTTACCCTGGTCCAGTAGTACTCTTACATTGTCGAAGACAGCCAGCAGGGTTGCCTCGGTGCTATTTGTAGCCTTGAATTGTCATTCAAGGTCTGGCTCCACCGTTGAGCCTGCACCTGGGCCATTTTCGCGCCTCCCCAAGTTTTCGGGAGCTGGAGCGACCCCTGCCTATCGGTGCAAATTTTATGAGGCCATGCACCTCATACTTGGGTGGCCCGTCCCTGCTGGCACGCCTTCGGGCCCAAGTGTTCGGGAGGGGCCCCCACTGGTTCCCCGCCGATTGGACCCCTCTCGATGCCAGTTGCGCCCCTCAGATCCACTGATGGGTCTGGCCCTCGCCTTTCATACCACCTTGACCTTCCCGACACCGGTCTCCAAGTCAACGGTCCAGGGGCTGCTGTCCCCATTCTTATTCCCGACTCCGACACGGAGCCGGATGAGCTTCATCCGACGTGGACTCTGGCGCCGACTGGAACCATTCTCTCCAAGCTGGAGCATGAGCTGTATTCCTATGAGCTAGGACTTGGGGAAGACTGGGAGGGGCCACTGGATCCTGAGGAATACCAGCCCCTAGACCCTGACATGAACTTGTGTGAGGAATTGGCGGATACCAGCGGACTGAACATCTCTTCAGATACTGACTTGATCTCTCCTCCTACGATGGCTACAGAGAAGGGTGCCACATTTGCTATGGTGGTGAGGAGGGCAGCCAAGGTCAAGGACCGTCAGCTGCTCTTTGTGGCGGTCAAGACTAACGTCTTGTTGGAGGAGTCACCCCTTCAGAACCGCTTCTCCCATTTAATGAAGCCCTCATGGAATTCCTGCTCGTGGCCTGGTCCAAGCCCTGCACAGGGGCTCCTGTGAACAGGACAATTGCCCACCACCATCGACTGGCCCTGCCGCAGGGGAACCCTCTTTCCTCATCCAACAACCCACAACAGAGAGCTTGGTCGTCCAAGCCTCCACTTCCCCACGTAAATCCTGGAGCATTCCCTACCACTCCACCGGATAGGGAATTCAAGTTGGCTGGACAACCTAGTCAAGAAAATGTTTTCTTCCGCCAGCCTGGTGTTGCGGTCTGTGAACTCTGCGTGCCTTTGGACTGTTACTCCCATTCCTTGTGGGATTCTGTTCCGCAGGTGCTGCCTATAGTCCCGGAGGAGGCCCAGGCCATACTCTATGGCTGATGGGAGAGATGCAGCTAAGTTCACAGTCAGAAGTGGGCTGGATACGACCGACTCGCTAGGCAGGGTGATTTCTGCGTTGGTGCCCTTAAGGTGCCATGCCTGGCTGAGGACAACTGGCTTTTGAGGGGGTGTCCAAGCTTAGCTTGTGGACATGTCCTTTGACGCCTTCCGTCTCTTCTGAGACAAGGCGGACTCTGCACTGGAGAGCTTCACAGACAGCAGGGCTATGGCCAAGTCCTTGGGTCTTTCCATGGTCCCCAGTCAAGCCCAGTCCACCTTTTCATCCTTCCTCGGCCACGGTAGGGGCTTCCAGCCGCGCCTCTACCCGCCCAGCCACCACGGCCTGCAAGCTTCCTAGCCTCTGCGTGGCCGAGGATTCAACACCCACATACCTCGTGGGTCAGACAGCCAGAGGTCGGGCCAGTCCACCACCCCCTGGCAGCCGCAGCCTCCAAGCTTCTTTAGTTTGCCCTCTGACCATCCTGGGCTTCCAGTGGGTGGCATGATACTCCATCATCTGCATCACTGGAGGTCCGTAACATCAGACTGCTGGATTCTCCAGATTGTCCAGAGGGGCTTGTCCCTACCCTTCGTGATTACCCCTTCACCCATGCTACCCTCTTATGAAAGGCTGACCATCTAGCTTTACTCCGCCAGGAAGCAGCAGCTCTCTTGACCAAGGGAGCTATAGAGAGGGTGCCAGCATCAGAAGTAGGTTGTGGTTGCTATTCCCACTACTTTCTAGTGCCCAAGAATGACGGAGGCCTTCGTCCTATCCTAGACCTGCGCCCTCTCAGTGGGACCTCAACTTAGTACTCACCTTTTTGATGTGCACTCCTTTTGAGCCACTGCATAACTGTCCTCCAGGCTCCCTACTATCAAGACGGCCTTCCTAGTGGCAATAACATCTGCCTGTAGGGTCATTGAGCTCCAGGCTTTGTCATTGAAGTCTCCGTACCTAAACATCTTCCCAGACAAGCTAGTTCTTTGCACTAGAGCTTCCTTTCTGCCAAAAGTTGTCACTTCCGTTCATGTAGGCCAGTCCATCACTTTGCCTACCTTTTACACTCTGCGGCATCCCTCTACGGAAGAGGAGCGACTTAAACGACTGGACCCAAAGAGAGTGTTGCTGTTCTACCTTGACTGTACGAAAGAGTTCCGGGTGGACAACCAACTCTTCGTGGGTAATGTCAGAACGAAGACGGGGAAGGCTGTGTAGAAATGGACAATCTCCTGATGGAGCATGCTCTGCATTAAAATCTGCTACGCACTGGCCAAGAAGCAACCCCCTGTAGGTTGGCATGCTCATTCCACCAGAGGTAAGGCTGCGACCACTGCGTTAGCACGCTGAGTTCCGGTCCTGGACATCTGCCAGACAGCAACGCAGGCTTCCCTGCCCACGTTCTCTACTGCCTGGACAGTTGAGTCCATCGGGATGGACAGTTTGCTTGTATGGTCCTGCAGGACTTTTTAGTGTAAAACGGTTTTGCACACCCACTTCCATGGAGGTATTGCTTCGGATTCTGTTGTAAGGTAAGGAATCTGCCCCAGAAGTCACTATCAGATGAACAAATTACTTACCTTCGGTAACGGCTTATCTAGTAGAGACTCTGTCTTGCTGCAGATTCCTTACCCATCCACCCATCTTCCCCGCTCTGCGATTGGATTTTCAGGGCCCTAGTTTTTAAAACCAGTGGTCTGTGTTCTTCATGGCTCCACACGCCTAGAAAGTCGCAGAAAGAAACTGACATCAGCACGCTGGGGTGGCACCAATATAGGTACGGCACACGTTACTTCCAGCACAGATGTTGCTGAATATGCACCGCAGAGCCGAAGGATGCCACCTAATGGTGCAAAGGGGTACTGCTCATGAAAAATGCTCATGACACCTGGGGATAATTCTAAGGTAAGGAATCAGTGGCTAGTTAGTTTCTACCAGATAAGGGTCACCAAAGGTAAATAACTTGTTCTTCGCAAACCAGTGGGTGTGCAATTTGCGCATTTTGGTTTGCGAACTTCCCTTAGTACATCGGGCCCCATATTGCCAACTGTATACATTCATCAAATGGCCACAGAAAAGGAGGAAGCCAAGTCCATGGATAAGGTAACAGGTTCTGGGGGTGGGCACATGTCCTCTGGCTTTTAGGTTGCTTTGTGTTTGCCATGGCAAAAATACACCATACAATCCTTGTATTGGAGATCCACATGGAAAGAAAGGTGGGAAGGGAGACACCTGAAAGAGAAACTTAACTGCCTTTCTAAACATCTGCTTTCTAGAATCAAGGAGTCTATGTGCAGGTTTACATATTTTATTAATTTTGCTCAGCAACAGCTGTGGTTCCATCCCCAACTGGGCATGATGTCCCATGAAGAAACGGATACACTGGGTAAAGCAAGGCAAGTGGCACCCAGGAAATGCGCATGATGCCAAATAAAACTGCCATTGATCTGAAAGGCAATTACCCAGGGGTATTTGTTTAAGGAGAAGAGGGCTAACTTGGTACTAATAATTAGAAATAGGAAAGAAAAGTGCTTGTAATTTCAAAGGATTATCATGTCTGTCTCCAGCATCATATGCATACCAAAGGTCACTGATCAAGCCACTTCGAAACGAAATAATGCAAAGTGTAAAAGGCACAAATCTTCCACTAGCAGATGAAAATTCGAACTAACAAGACAAAATAAGGAAAAGTAACCAGCAACATTGAATTTTTACAAGTGCACATTCCGATGCTGGAACTAAAGAGCATTAAAAGTCCAAAAACCGCTAGTACAACTCCAACAAATGCATGCAAATAGAGAACAAAATATACGAAACACCACCAGTCCAAAGGCTGCCAGAGAGAGCAAATTAAACAATTGGAGATTGTAAGAAATTGGATTAATATTTGGTGTGGGTGACTACTCAACTCAAGGAATAATCACAGCCCTTGTCGTGAACCCTCAAAGTCACTAAATTAACCTGAGCTCAGCTCTCTGGTAGCTATGACAGAGAGCAGCAAGATTTAACTTGGGCCAATGCATAACGTATTTATGCAGCACCAAAACAATAATAAAGTCAAGATACAATATAATAAAAATCCCATACAGAATTAGAAAAATAGAGTACAATTTAATAAACGAATTGACACCCAATGACAAAAATCCATTAATGGAAACCGGTGATATGAATTTTTTAAATATTTAAGTAGAAGTAGCGCCAAAAGGCACAAAGCCGATAGTCAATGGTTGCAGTAGACGCAATTTGAGGATGACTGCGATGGCGTAAGGGTCTGATACACCAACTAGGTTCATCCTGGTCAAAGATTTTCCCTTTCAACTTAGTGCATTAAGGCACAATCCACCACAGAAGTACAATTCCAGGACCCTATGGAGGCACTTGAAGGCACACATGGTGCCAGGCAGAGCCCACCAGCAGAGTGCAGTCCAGGTGATGTTGGCAGTGGTCAGCTGGGTACTTCCAGGAAAAGGCTTCTTGTAGCTTGTTATTTCCCTGTAGCTTGAACATGAGGTTAGCCTTACGACCTTTTGAGCACACTTCTTTGGTCCAGATACAACTGGGAGCATGTCCAGTCCTTCAGGCTTCTCTCAGGTTACAGACAGCAAGCACAGTCCTTATCTTCCACAGATCCCGAAATTGTTTTGAAGTGGGTGCTTGGATCTGCCACATTTATGCCTAGCACTAGCTACTGGGTGGGAATGTCTCATGCAGGGGCGTACTTAAGGAAAGGGACCTCTGTAGTTCTTAATAACTTAGTAAGAAGTGATCCAGAAGTGGATTCCTCTTTTGTACTTCAGTATTTTACAGCTTTTATCAATCTGGCAATTTTGCTTACCAACACAGTTCTGAAAATGAATCCAGCTAAAGTATTGGAATTGTAAACCGACCTGCAATAACAATCACATGATACAGTCTTAACAGTTCATCATTACCCTGAGCTGTCAGACACTGCCACTCTGCCACATCCTGACTCTTGCTTTCCATGAAGTATATGTTGGATGTCCCATGTCCACTGATCTAATGAACAGTGAGCCTCTAACCCAACGACTTGTCTTAGGCTGCCTCTTGCAATATCGATATCACATTTCCAGAGCGCACAAACATATAATGATGACATTGCCATTATTGTTCTCACATTGTCTATTAGCACTCAGACTGACATTTAGGATCCCCTCCTTTCCTTCCTTTTTTCCAGGCTGGGAATGTGGTGACAGGAGAGATGGTGGAGGAACTATTGCTTTCGGGCGCGGACATCATCAAAGTGGGGATCGGCCCAGGTATGAGAAACCTTACATTGCGACGCTTCTGCAAACCGTTGCAGTAGCAATGTCGCGCTCTACTATGTTTGGCCCAGAGTCCCCACACCAAGATATATCCAATGTGTGATACTAAGCGTTCTCTTTTTACACAAATCACACCATGACCTTTCCTTTTCCCATGTCTAGGCTCGGTTTGCACCACTCGTACCAAGACGGGTGTGGGCTACCCTCAGCTGAGTGCTGTGATTGAGTGCGCTGACGCCGCCCATGGATTGCAGGGGCACATCATCTCGGTAAGAGGTTCGGGCTTTTACACAAGCGACCTACTTGGGTCTCACATCTAAAGGTATTTGTTGCAATATCTACGTATCCTGGGGTCTTCATTGATATGCATGAACCTGGAATATCGCCACCTATATACAGCGCTGTTGGAAATGGCCCTTTTTGCAGGGTTATCCCCAAACCTTTTGCTTCTTCCTCCTACTTTTTCCTGACCTGTTTGTGTTGGTTTTAGGACTCTGGGCACTTTACCACTGCTAATCAGTGCTAAAGTGCATATGCTCTCCGTGTAAATTGTGTTATGGATTGGTGTTTCCATGATTGGATATTTGATTTACTTGTTAGTCCCTAGTAAAATGCACTGAGTGTGCCAGGGCCTGTAAATCAAATGCTACTAGTGGGCCTGCAGCACTGATTGTGCCACCCACGTGAGTAGCCCTGAAAAGGTAACTCAGACCTGCCATTGCAGAGTCTGCGCGCAGTTTGTAACTGCCATGCCGACTTGGCCAGTGCACACACTTGCCAGTCTCTAACCTTCCCTTTTCTTACATGTCAGCCACCCCTATGGTAGGCCGAAGGTACCCCTGTGGGCAGGGTGCAATGTATGTGAAAGGTAGGACATGCCCTGGTGTGTGTGGCATGTCCTGATAGTGAATTACTGCCAATTTCGTTTTTCACTATTGCAAGGCTACCTGTTCCCCATAGGACAGAATGGGAAGTTTGTTTATAACATCTTATAAACATAACTGGCCCTGGGAACTAGGTAGGAAAATAAAGTTTAGTATGCCTGAACTCAGAATCTAAAGATGCATCTTTTAATGAAGGTGATTTTTACATTCTGTGTTTGAAAATACCACTTTTAGAAAGTAGGTATTTTCTTACTCAGTCATCCTGTGTGCCTCTGTAGGAATGTGGATTGCCTGTCTGGGTTTTGGATGACAGAAGGCTGGGGAGCAGGAGTGGCTCCAGATAGTCTAGGTGGGTCAGGAAAGGGCTGAACAGACCTGGGCTGCAACTGGGGAAGGGGGGGGAGATTTCCTTGCACCTCAAAGGGCCTGGTCTGCCTCTGACAATGCCGTCTCCACCTCCAGCCAGGAAGTCACACCAGAGAAGGCAGAACTAGTTCTGGCTGGGCACAGACACGCTCTGCCTAAAAGATCAAAGGATTTTGGGATATAAATATTGGGGCCCAGACCCCTGAACTTTAGAACTCTTTTGGGTCAAGAAGACTGCCAAGAAGAAGAGCTGGAGAAGCTGTGAGGAGGAACTACCACTTTGCTGTGTGCTTTGCTGTGTTGGCCTGCAGTGGCTGCTTCTGTCTTGGGCAGTGAAAGGCCTGGACTGGACTTTCTGCAATCTACTTTTGTGAGTTTCTCCAAGGGCTTGAGGTAGAGCTTGCCCCCTGTTCAAGAAGTCTCAGGAACAGCAAAGACTTCTAGTTCTTCTGCCCTCAGCACTGGGGACTGTGTGTTTTGTGCTACAACAGAAGAAAAGCAACCCGACGACGTCTACGACGCCGCTGCCGACTCTGTGTCCTGAAGGCACCGCAGAGGGCAACGCCGCACCGCGACCCTGGTCTCATCGAAGATGCCTGCTGACGCCGCCACCGAGCCGCTGCTTGCACCGCGACCTGTGGGCGCTGCACGACGACGCCTTGGCACCGCAGAGGGCACCGCCGCAATGCCGCACCGTGACCCTGGTCTCACCGACGACGCCTGCTGACGCCACCACCGAGCCGCTGCTCGCACCGCGACCTGTGGGCACCGAACTCCGCACCGCCTCGCTTCACTACGACGCCTTGGTATCCTCGACGACGCCGCCCCACGCCGAAATCGACGCCGCTGCTTGCACCGTGGTTCGAGGGCACCGCTCGTAAAGTTACACGACGCACCGCCCTCATCCCCCACCGCAGCCTTGGCCTGCCGGCGACATCGACTGCAGTTCGTCAGCCGACGACAGTGCTTCAGCAACGACGACGCCGCTGCTTGCACCGTGACCTGCCAGCACCGTGACGAGCACCGCCGCCTTCTCGCACCGCGACCCTGGTCTCACCGATGACACCATCTGACGCCGCCACCGAGCAGCTGCTCGCACCGCGACCTGAGGGCACCGCACCGCTGCACCTCGAACCGCAGCACACGACGCCTGCCGACGCCAGCGCTCCTGACTTCAACAGAGAGGAGATCGATCTGCAACGCGTGTGACTTCGAGGGCCCCGACGACTCCTGCACCGACCTCCGGAACCGACGCCTGCGGACGCCATGCTTTCGGAAGCTCAACGAGAGGTCGCCGACGCCCTGCAATTCTAAAAGGTACTGTTTGCGGGTATTCCCGACACCGTAGCTGGCCCGCGACGCCGCGGTCATCCAGAACTGTTTGGATTTGTTTGCTCACGACGCCGTGATAGCCCCGGACAGAGCTATCGACATCAAGGAACTGTTTTTAAAGCATATTTTGATAACTGAAGATCTTTAAGTACTGTATTGTGGATTATCGTTTTTGGTCTTGTCTTAAGTATATAAAAATATTGGATATTTTTCTAAACTGGTGTGGTGTCCTTTTGTAGTGCTTACACTGTATAATTGTTGGTTATGTGCAAATGCTTTACACACTGCCTCTAAGATAAGCCTGACTGCTCGTGCCAAGCTACCAAGGGGGTGAGCAGGGGTTATTTTAGAAGTGTAACTCCCTTATCCTGACTAGAGTGGTGGTTTCTGCCTAGCTTTGGCACATGCCCTAGCCTACCAAAAATCCCATTTCTAACATTGGTTGTCAGCGGTGAGGATAGGACTTGCGTTTGCACTTGACTTACAGTGATTGGTGTGCACTACTACCATATCGCAGACCATTACGTACCACATACTATTTTCTTTTGGTCTATTTTTGCCTTTCCATTGGTTTTGAACTTGAACTTTCTAGTACAACATGCCTGAATCAATTGCATCATCTGTTGCATCCTTGGAAGTGGCCTTTGAGGAGGAGAGGTTAGAAACCTACAATGTTAAGGAGTTGAAGGCGATCTGCAAAAACCTCAAAATCCAAATCAGAGGCCTGACCAGAAAAGAGGAGCTACAAAAGGCGCTGAGGGCCTGGGTAGCGGCCAGACATGCTAATGAACAGTCTGGGGATCTTAGCCTGGAGGTGGAGGAGCCTATTCCATGGGTGGATGTGCTTTTGGGAGGGGGGGGGGGCACCCTCTAAACCAGGCAGCAGCAGTGCCTTGTCCCCAGAGGAGCTGGAGGACAGGCGAGAAGCAAGGAGAGTTGCTGTAGAACTGGAGAAGCTTAAGGTAGCCATGGAAGAGAAAAGGATGATGTTAGACCATGAGTTTAAAATGAGAGAGCTGGACTGGGAAGCCAGTAGGGCTAGGCCCAGCCCAGATGGTGGCAGCAAAAGTGTTAGGTCCAGTACTGAGGATGAGGTACACACACACACAGATTTGGGGCCCTGCTTTAAAGAGGGGGTTGACATACACCAGGGGGTTAAGGTTTGTGAGGGTACTCCAGTGGTGCGCAGTGTCCCTGAGGTGGATTGGGGAACTGGCACAGGGGATCATTTTCCTGGTAGTGGGAGGGACACTCTACTGACTCTAGATGAGAGGTGCAGGGAGAGGGGTTCCCCCATGATAGAAGCCCTAGTAAGTGAGTATGGAGACCAGCCAGAAGAGTATGGGTTAAGAGACCGCAACAGTCAGACACTGTCTCACCAGTCTTGTGAGAATGATGTGGGGTACTTGTCTGAGGCACTGGATGGATGGGTGAAGGGTAGTTTGGTTAACACATGTGTGGGGCTGTGTGATTCAATTGTTGGAGAGCATATTTTAAGTCCCTGTTTTCTGGAGCTGTGCCAACACCCAGTGGATTGTGAGTTCTCTGACCCCAGGGAGCTTGCACTGGAGGCAGACCTTTTGGTGGATTCCAGAGGGTCTGGAGAAGCATCTGGGGGTGACCCGGAAGGAAGCGGCTTAGGTATTTCCCAACCGAGGGTGGTGGGAAAGGTTTGTGGTAGCCCAGATAGGTCCCGGTGTCGTGGGAAGGGTGTAGGGACTCACGTCCTGTCTCCGCGGAGAAGGAGTGGGAATGGGCTGGGGCCCAAGGTGCCCAAAACCCAGTCCCAGAGCCTGGTTGGTTCCAGGTGGGAACACCAGGTGGGGAGCCTAGGCTGTACTGGTAGGCCGTCCGTTGAGGGGGATCTCCTACTGTCAGGAGAACGCGGAGTGTCTGTAAACAGAGCTCCAACGGTTCTGGTGTCTGGCGGTGCCGCTCCTAAGTGGAGGGTGCAGAAGTCCGGATGGAGGGGTGAGAGGGGGATGTGTTCTCCAGTGGGAGAACCAGTGGGTCAGGGGCCAGCCAGAAGGGCTGAGCCTCCTAGGAGTGACCATGGTGACACCACTTCTGTCCTGGGGGATCTTCGCGCACTGTCAGATGGACAGGTGTCGGGAGATCTGTGCCAGGCAGACTGTCACACAACACGAGTCATGTGTTACCCTCAGAGGGGGCATGCATGCTCCCAAGGAAGTCCTGGTGCGCCGGGCAGGTGCTCAGCCGCAGGGTTTTGTCCCTGGGTTGGGAGGCCAGGTTCAGGTCCTGCTTGACCTGGAGGGAAGGACGACTATAAGCAGTGTCCTGACCGGTTTGTCTTCTAGGGGTACCACTCTGGGTGGGAGGGTGCAGAACTCTGGAAGGGGGTGCAGAGGGAGGGAGTCCTCGCCTCTGACCCCAGTTCAACCTGAGGGTTTAGATCCGAGGGTGGTGGATCAGTTGCAGGGTCAAGGCCCTGAACTGGTGGAAGAACTGTGTAGGAGGTCCGGTTCCAGCGTCCTGACAGTTTTTAGTTCTGGGGGTGCTTCTCCTGGGAGGAGAGTGCAGGACCCCAGAAGGAGAGGTGAGGGGAGGAGAGCCTCGCCCGAGACCTCTGGTCAGCCTGAGGGTACAGACCCTGGGTTGGAGGAACAGGTTCAGGGTGGTCCCCCCCTGACCTGGGGGAAGGGGCAACTGCTAACAGTGCCCCTACCAGTTTGTCTTCTGGGGGTGCCGCTCCATTTGGGAGGGTACAGAGCCCCAGGGAGAAGGAGAGGGTGTGGGAGAGCCCACCCCAGTCTCCTGTCCAGCCACAGGGTACAGACCCTGGGCTGGTGGGCCAGTGTCAGGCTGCCATACCTGACTTGGCAGGGGGAGAGTGGAGAAAGAGTGTCAGGCACCTGGGGCTACCGCCCCCCACTCTCTGACGCCACAGTGGTTGGAGCGGCCTGAAAGGCATAAGGCCTGGCTCTCATCACTGACGATTGTCAGTGGCCACTGTGGCTGGCTGTCCTGGTGGACAGAGTTGCCCCTGGGAGGGGGACAGGAGTCACACCCCGGGGGTGGTTTGGGCCACACCATTGTGTTGGCCATGTGGGTACTGACTGCCTGTTGGGACACATCTGTGAGCAAAGTAAGTTTAGGTGCTGCGCAGATGGGGTCCACAGGTGAGGAGAAGGGTTCCCCATGGGTCAGCTTAGTGGGCCCTGAGAGTATGGATAGAGGGATCCAACTAGGTTCAGGAAGGCGTAGAACGGGAAGGAAACCCTGCTGTTGCGGGCCAGGTTCCTTGTTCTATCGCCCCAAGCAGGGAAGCCCATCGAGGTATGGAGTGGTCTACCCTGGCTTTAGGCTGGAAGGGGGTTGTGTTGGAAATGGCCCTTTTTGCAGGGTTATCCCCAAACATTTTGCTTCTTCCTCCTACTTTTTCCTGACCTGTTTGTGTTGGTTTTAGGACTCTGGGCACTTTACCACTGCTAATCAGTGCTGAAGTGCATATGCTCTCCGTGTAAATTGTGTTATGGATTGGTGTTTCCATGATTGGATATTTGATTTACTTGTTAGTCCCTAATAAAGTGCACTGAGTGTGCCAGGGCCTGTAAATCAAATGCTACTAGTGGGCCTGCAGCACTGATTGTGCCACCCACGTGAGTAGCCCTGAAAAGGTAACTCAGACCTGCCATTGCAGAGTTTGCGCGCAGTTTGTAACTGCCATGCCGACTTGGCCAGTGCACACACTTGCCAGTCTCTAACCTTCCCTTTATTAACATGTCAGCCACCCCTAAGGTAGGCCCAAGGTACCCCTGTGGGCAGGGTGCAGTGTATGTGAAAGGTAGGACATGCCCTGGTGTGTGTGGCATGTCCTGATAGTGAATTACTGCCAATTTCGTTTTTCACTATTGGAAGGCTACCTGTTCCCCATAGGACAGAATGGGAAGTTTGTTTATAACATCTTATAAACATAACTGGCCCTGGGAACTAGGTAGGAAAATAAAGTTTAGTATGCCTGAACTCAGAATCTAAAGATGCATCTTTTAGTGAAGGTGATTTTTACATTCTGTGTTTGAAAATACCACTTTTAGAAAGTAGGTATTTTCTTGCTCAGTCATCCTGTGTGCCTCTAGGAATGTGGATTGCCTGTCTGGGTTTTGGATGACAGAAGGCTGGGGAGCAGGAGTGGCTCCAGATAGTCTAGGTGGGTCAGGAAAGGGCTGAATAGACCTGGGCTGCAACTGGGGAAGGGGGGAGGAGATTTCCTTGCACCTCAAAGGGCCTGGTCTGCCTCTGACAATGCCGTCTCCACCTCCTGCCAGGAAGTCACACCAGAGAAGGCAGAACTGGTTCTGGCTGGGCACAGACACACTCTGCCTAAAGGATCAATGGATTTTGGGATAAAAATATTGGGGCCGAGACCCCTGAACTTTAGAACTCTTTTGGATCAAGAAGACTGCCAAGAAGAAGAGCTGGAGAAGCTGTGAGGAGGAACTACCACTTTGCTGTGTTGGCCTGCAGTGGCTGCTTCTGTCTTGGGCAGTGAAAGGCCTGGACTGGACTTTCTGCAATCTACTTTTGTGAGTTTCTCCAAGGGCTCGAGGTAGAGCTTGCCCCCTGTTCAAGAAGTCTCAGGAACAGCAAAGACTTCAAGTTCTTCTGCCCTCAGCACTGGGGACTGTGTGTTTTGTGCTGCAACAGAAGAAAAGCAACCCGACGACGTCTATGACGCCGCTGCCGACTCCGTGTCCTGAAGGCACCGCAGGGGGCACCGCCGCACCGTGACCCTGGTCTCACCGACGACGCCTGCTGACGCCGCCACCGAGCCCCTGCTCGCACTGCGACCTGTGGACACCGCACTCCGCACCGCCTCGCTGCACGACGACGCCTTGGCACCGCTGCAACGCCGCACCGCGACCCTGGTCTCACCGACGACGCCTGCCGACGCCGCCACCGAGCCACTTCTCGCACCGCGACCTGTGGGCACCGCACTCCGCACCGCCTCGCTTCACGACGACGCCTTGGTATCCCCGACGACGCCGCCCCACGCCAAAATCAACGCCGCTGCTTGCACCGTGGTTCGAGGGCACCGCTCGTAAAGTTACACGACCCACCGCTCTCATCCCGCACCGCAGCCTTGGCCTACCGACGACGGCGCCATCGACTCCAGTTCGTCAGCCGACGACAGCGCTTCAGCAACGACGACGACGCCGCTGCTTTCACCGTGACCTGCCAGCACCGTGACGAGCACCGCCTTCATCTCGCACCGCAACCCTGGTCTCACCGACGACGCCATCTGACGCCGCCACCGAGCCGCTGCTCGCACCGCGACCTGAAGGGCACCGCACCGCTGCACTTCGCACCGCAGCATACGACGCCTGCCGACGCCAGCGCTCCTGACTTCAACAGAGAGGAGATCGATCTGCAACGCGTGTGACTTCGAGGGCCCCGACGACTCCTGCACCGACCTCCGGAACCGACGCCTGCGGACGCCGTGCTTTCGGAAGCTCAAGAGGTCGCCGACGCCCTGCATTTCTAAAAGGTACTGTTTGCGGGTCTTCCCGACACCGTAGCTGGCCTGTGATGCCGCGGTCAGCCAGAACGGTTTGGATTTGTTTGCTCACGACGCCGTGATAGCCCCGGACGGAGCTATCGACATCAAGGAACTTTTTTTAAAGCATATTTTGATGACTGAAGATTTTTAAGTACTGTATTGTGGATGGTTATCGTTTTTGGTCTTGTCTTAAGTATATAAAAATTTGGATATTTTTCTAAACTGGTGTGGTGTCCTTTTGTAGTGCTTACACTGTATTACTGTTGGTTATGTGCAAATGCTTTACACACTGCCTCTAAGATAAGCCTGACTGCTCGTGCCAAGCTACCAAGGGGGTGAACAGGGGTTATTTTAGGAGTGTAACTCCCTTATCCTGACTAGAGTGGTGGTTTCTGCCTGGCTTTGGCACATGCCCTAGCCTACCAAAAATCCCATTTCTAACAAGCGCACTAATATCATTTTTTGAAAAGAGTAATTTCTCTTTTTAAAATTAAATCAGTTTTTGAGCTAATGCATTTTCTTATTTAAAATCACATTTTGACATATCTTCGATCCTATTTTAAAAGAGGAAGTAAAGGAAACATGGTGCTCCACTCTCCCAGATTGCAGTGTCAGCTTGGGAACTTAACAGTTTATATTTGTTTTATTTGATGTCAGAAATTCGGCTTTTTAGGCAGTTTTTGAAGTTCACATTAAACTTGCATGCTGCCTTTGAAACCAGTTATTTGAACAGGTGGGGCTAACATTTCTTCCATTGACCTGCTTGGGAAACATATTTCCCCTTATGCCACAAGCACTGCTCCATCTCATTCAGGGTGTTAACCTAGCAAGAATTTCAAGGGATCCATGACCTTCCCTGATCCTTGGAGAGGGGTTGCCAGCATTGCTACTGTGGCATATTTTCAACATCAAATGTCATCTTCGTCATCAGGAGTTACAGGCAGCGTACCTGCAGATTTAAAAAAGTGCTGCAGGTCTGCTGAAATGCCGCTACTGAGACCCCTGCTTTATGTACTGAACCTCCGTCGAATCTGCCTCACCAAGCCCTGGAGATACCTATCCTAGTATTTTACACCTCAGACATCAGTCAAGTGGCATGCCATGATCCACGCATGAGGATCATTTTTCAGACCAGTGGACGAAACCTATATCAAGAGGTTCATCACAAGAGCATCACACGGGACGGAGGTGTGAACTGTACTTATGCTGGTTTAGGTATTCTCCTTAGTCTTCAGGAACTACCTCCAAATGACCGGTCTAGAAGTTTAATAAGTATCATATGGGGTGACAGGAAAGCTGAATGTTAACACTGTTCACCCATAAATAGACTCTGATAATCTTTGAGACCCATAAATTGAATGTACCCACAATACCATGAGTTCATTTGTTCTCTGGACTACCAAAAGACACAGTGGATTCCTATAGATGGGAGAAGAAAAACCTTGCTTCAGACTAATACTTTATGTTTTGAAGAGTAAATTGCCTCGAAATCACCTCTCAGCAGTCCGGACAGACTTCCTGTAATCCCCTGCTGCTATGAACGTGCATGGGAAAGATTGACCTAGTTGGGGAAAAAAGGTATGTAGTATCACTGCCATGACGAGGAGAGGTGCCAATTCTGTGGCCTTTAGGAGTTGGTACAGCAGGTCACCCTGGGGCTTGAAAGATCAATAATTGATTTCTCACGAAGAGACTAATTCACGATTTTCAAAACGTCCTTAAAAATGGTTCAGTGTTCTCAGACAGTCATCCGGGCATCCAAAGAGCTGACAGCCATCTTCAATCACAGCTGTTTTTTTTAACGGAGTTTTATATAGCGCGAATTTGACCCGAAGGTATTGGGTATCGGAGCGCTTTACATAGCACCAGTTGCGTTACATGAGGACACATTCATTTTTGTTAGGCATGGGGAGATTAAGTAATTTGCCCAGAATCCCAGGATGTTCAGCGTCATTGCCGAGACTCGAAACCGGTTCCCCAGATTCGAGGTCGACCGCCCTAGCTGTTTGGCCAACTCCTCTCCTCTCTCTCTGTTGTAGTGAGATATCACTGAACTGCTGAATGTGGTGTATTTCTCCCATATGATGTCTGTCTTATATACAACAGAAGATTTTCGACGTGATTCAGTCATTTGCGCAACAAATTTTAGCTTGCACATGTAAATGACTTCGTTTCCGACTAGAAGGAATTCACAAAAAGTGACCTTTAGTTGGAAACCCTTTTACTCATGTATTATAACACCCATTTACTAGGGGTATTATTACACAGAGTAAATCCTCAAGCAAGAGGAGGGGGTTGGGTGGTTGCTTGAAGGATAGGTTAGCGGTGAAATCTTGTGAACACCCAAAAAAGATGTAAGAATTGTCCTGGGCAGGAGAAAATCCCTTTCCCAGCGTGGGAAAGTATCATCCCAAAATTTGTGGGAGCATAGGGAAAAGGATTTTTCCACGGGAAAACATTTTCCCAGTGGAAACAAAAGAATAAAAGGGCCATTGCATGCACATAGTCAATGGCTTTCTACAGTGTGTAACTGTAATTTGCAAACAATTGGTAAATGATAATGCCAAAAAGTAATTCACAAAACATTTCCAGGACTATACCTGGAAAGCTGCAACTGGCATATTTGTTTGCGTATCAAGCCCTTATATCTTCCTTTTGACTCCTTTTGACTTTGATTCTCTTACCAGTTGTGAAATTACAAGCTGAAGAATGAGTCCGAGACACTGAAGACAGTTGTGCTTGAGCACCTGGAGAGGGTTCTCACAACAGTGTGTTCAAGCACTTTGATGGCAGAAACTGCAAAACAAACAGCAAAGTCCTACTACCACGGGAAGAAAAAATAAAATAAGAACAGATTGAGTAACCAATGATTAGAAGCTCTTGGAAAGTCCGAACTTTGTCTCTTCCTCATCCCTCAGTGGCATGCACTGCATTGGGAGGAAGCTTCTCATCATTATTTTCATACCTAGCAACACATAACAAAGGAACATTAGATGCTGGATATTGTGTAGGATGGATACATTCTCATATTCTTTGGAAGTCCAAACATCCAACCTTAGCCTAGCAGGCCTATGCAATTAGACTGGCTTGTTCAAGTGGTAGACACCGCTACAAACGTGCACAGTGGACAGGTTCTGGACCATGAAAAGACAAATTGATGTACTCCCTCTAATGTTTGTACATAAGAGGCCCGAAGGATGAGTACACACCCAATTATGACTTAAAAAAAACTACTAGCAGTTTGAAACATACAATTCTGATTGTTGCCGGGGCACAGGATACTCCCTCATTTGCTTACAGACTAAATGCGTGATTGTCTCTAAAGACGCTTATTTCCTCATTCCCAAAGAAATGCAGATTATTCTTCGTATTCAAAATATAAAATCATCACTACCTGTGCAAACTTCTCCCACCTCGATCTGAAATCTGTTACACACTTTATTTTCCAAATGCATGGCCGTGGCAAACCTTGGAAAAATGAAGGTTCTTGTTTATCCATATCTCAGTGATTGGCTCCTTAAGGCTGACATGCAAGAAAAGCTCCTATGATTTGAGGACTACTCTCCCCGTTGCAGAAAATGTGATTCATATAATTGCAAAAAATAGATACACCTGCACTAGTATGAACCATTCAATACTTGACATCAGTCCTAGACACCAAACTAGCAGAAATATATTCTTCATTGGAAGACCATCATCTCTGACCTAGAAGTTTACAGACATTTCATCAAGGTAAACCCCGAGTGCCATGCTCATTTCTTCACTGCTGGGTTTGAAAGTGTCTTCTTTGCCCATCAAATATGATGCTCATCAGACCTCTCCAGGAATGATTTTACAACCAGTGGTCTCAGATATGAAACTGGTAGCAGTTGACACTGACTAAAACGGTCGCACATTCTCTCTTGGAGTTCCCTTTCACAATTCTGCCACATTTCGGCCCATTTGGCCGAGTTGAAAAAACTTTCAAAAACTTGGTTTTCACACAGCGCCGAGATATATTATTATTATTAATTTACATTTGATAAAGCGCATGGCTACCCTTAGGCATCCCAGCGCTAGCGGCAGCAAGCAAAGGATAAGAATCTTAAGAAAGGTTCTGAAAGAGCCATGTTTTTAGTTGCTTCCGAAATGAGAAATGATGGGTCAATGAACGGAGATTGATGGGGAGCGTGTTCCATAGTCTCGTTGCATTGTAGGCGAACGTACGGCCTCTGGCTCCTGCTCTTTTGATTTTAGGTACTGTAGCCAGGAACATATTAGCTGATCGCAGGCATCTTGAGGGATGATGAAAGGCCATAAGGGTGGAATTGATTTTAGGGCCAATCCCCCAGAGGGTTTTGTGCGCTATGCATAAAGATTTGAACATTATGCGTTCCTTTATTGGTAGCCAGTGTAATGATTTCAGCGCAGGCTTAGCGGACTGTGATCTGGGGATGTTGTGCAGCAACCTGGCTGCACAGTTCTGCACAACCTGCAATTTTCTTGTGGTGGCCTTTGGAGTGCCCAGGTACAGAGAGTTTCCATAATTTAGCCGGGACAACACCAGTGCCTGTACCATGACCCTTCGTGCAGTTTCAGGAAGCAGTGGGAGAATTTTCCGCAGCTGTCTGATGATGCCGTAACAAGAGGCTGCTAGTTGTACTGCTTGGTGGTCAAATTTAAGTGACCTATCCAGCCATACTCCCAGGTTTTTAATCCTTTCTTTGGGTTTTGAGACGGGCCAAGACATTTGGGCCAACTCAGTGCGGGAGTAGTGATGGAGTAATTACCAAGAATCATTAATTACGTCTTGTCTCCATTGAGCTTGAGACACGACTGGTTCATCCAGGTGGCCACCGTTCCCAAGCAAGATTCCAAGTTGGCTGGCGCCTTCTTTGGGTGGCTTAATGCTACCACTAGCTCTGTGTCGTCTGCATAGGTCACGATCTGAATCCCATATGGCAGGGCTAACTCAGCAAGGGGCCTTAAATAAACATTAAAAAGGGTAGGGCTCAGTGAGGAGCCCTGTGGGACTCCACATGTGAGTGGAACCCTTCTTGAGGTGTGGTTGCCCTCAAAGACCTGATATGATCTGTCTTTTAGGAAAGATTTGATCCAGGTGAGGACTTTGCCTGACACTCCCACCGTTCTGAGTCTGTCAAAAAGGATGTTATAATTGACCGTATCGAATGCGGAGCTCAGGTCAAGCAGGATGATCGCCACCGTGCCTCCGTGATCGAGGATTTTCCGTGATTCCTCCACTACTGCTAGCAGGGCAGTTTCTGTGCCATGGTTAGGTCGGAAGCCTGTCTGGGAAGTATGTAAAATCGAGTGGGATTCAAGGTACTCGGAGAGGATTCTGATTACATGTTTCTCTAAGATTTTACTGGTCATGGGGAGAAGCGAGACCGGCCGATAGTTGCCCCACAGTTCAGGGTTAAGGTTGTTTTTTTTTTTAGTTGTGCTCTTATCATGGCATGTTTCCATGGCCTGGGCACTTGGCCGGAGAGTATGGAAGAGTTTAGTACTTTCAATAGCACAGGTAGTATGACATACTCCACCTTGCGCAACATTTGAACAGGAGTTGCATCAAGGGGGCAACCTGATTTGGTTTTAGAGAAGAGTTGGGATAAAGTAGCAGCATCTATAGCGGGAAGGTCTACTAGATGTGAAGAGCTGCCCCCCAAAGTTTCTACTTCTATGTCCAGGTTCTCGGGGCAGGAGGCATGGGGAAACGTGTTGTAAATGTCTAAGATTTTATTATTGAAAAATTCTGCTAGTTCCTTACAACGTTGCAGCGCAGATTCTGTAGGTAATTCAGGAGATGGGCAGTTTGTCATGCTTTTCGCTATTAGCAAGATTTCCCTCGGAGCGTTAGCTGCCACTGTAATTTTCTCCTCATAATATAGTGCTTGTGCTCTCTTTGTTTCTGCCTGATACATTTTGATAGCTTCTCTGTACTTCTGTTTTTTTTCTAAGCTGTATTCTTTCCTCCAGGCTCTCTCTAGTTTTTTACATTTTTAAGTTCTCGTACTTTAGGGGTGTACCACGGTGATCGCTTGTCCTTAGGCCTTTTTTGACTCCATTTGTGCGGTATAATGGAGTCCAGGGAAGATTCAATCCATTGGTTAAAATTGTCAGAAGCTATACTGGGGTCGGGGTCTCCTAAAGGTTTAGAATTCAGTAAAATTGTGGACCAAACCTCAGGTGAGAGTTTCGCCCACGCTCGGTCCCAACTCTTAGAAGGTTGCCTGTTAGTATATCTCTGGGTATAATTTGTTGCGCTATACCAAGTAGAAATAACATAACAGTGGATATCTGATTGGGATAGGGTGCTCACACGAACCTAACAGTTCAAGTGACGTGGATAAATAGAGCGAAGACTTGCCACATCACGATCCTGAAACTGAGGGTCATCCATCTAGCCCTTATGATCCATACATACAACACAACAGTCTATTATCTGAACAAGGAGGTTTTAATGAGAGTCATGACCCGTTTGAGGGAAGCTCTGCAAATCACAGCGGTTTACCCACAAAGCATGAAAGCATGCAAGCTCAGCTGAACTTGCTTTACTGGTAAACAAATAGATCTGAAGTGACAGCCTGATCGCAGACATGTTTAGTAAGTGTCGTACTCACCAAATGGACCTCTTTGCTCTAGGAATTACCTCCAGATGACATTTATATTCCCAAAACATTACTCCAAAGGCTATTCTGTTTTGATCAGCGAGTTTTTTTTCTTTCTTTTTTCATATGCATTCTCACCCTCCCTGTCAATCTGAAAGTTCCCATCAAACTCAAGCAGACCACGATAAGGATGCTCCTCATAGCTCTGGACCTGCTTAGCTAGTAATGGTGTCTGGATCTGATTCAGCAAGAATGAGTTCACAGGAGATCCCAGTGCTGTCCTGATCTTACCCCCAGAATGGCCAGTAACTCATCACCTTAGCCCTATCGTTGCTGAGCTTGCTCCTGAGTATGTGCAGTATGATTACCTGAACCGCTCTCCGGTATGTAAAATAATGTGTAAACCTCGGCACTCTAAATCAATTCAAATGTCAATTCATAAAACTGTTCGGCAAAGACAAATTCAAAATATCGGAAAGAAGTCAATTCAATTTCTACTATGTCAATTTTAATGTCTAAAAGTCACCAAATCTTGAATCACAAATTTCAAATTTACAGCATAGTGACAATATAATTAGGAATAGACAGCTTGATGCAACAGTCCTTTTTGGGCGTTGAACCGGCAGCCGACACGTGTTTCGTTTCTTTGAAACTTTTTCAAGGCTTCAGTAATTGGATCTCATAGATGGCGCTCACAATGAACATGAGGGTGTCCAGATCTCTGATATAACAGTCATCTTTTCTTGTCAAATTCTAGATATGTAAAAGTTCTCTGTTAAAGGAAGAACATGTCACGTAATGTATGGGTACAGTCCAAGGATCGCTATTTAATTTTATACCGTCGCAAGTTCATGGGCTATAATATGCCCTTCATTTTTAGTATCAGCTCACGACGTCGTTCTCCCAATTTTCTTGTGCCTATCGTTGCTGAGCTTGCTCCTGAGTATGTGCAGTATGATTACCTGAACCTCTCTCCGGTATGGTTGAACATCCTGAAGATCACCAAACACTGCAAGTGGGAGAATTTGTGGCCACATCTGACTAGTGAATTTGGCAGCCTTAGCAGCATTTAGAAAATTCCCACCTTAAATGTCTCACTTTGCCATTCTAGTGATCAAAGTTTTTTTTAAGTGTTAAAGGGAGAATCTCCTCCAATGAGAAGGATACACCCATGCCATGCCATTTTGAAAGATATTGACCTGTCAAAGTCAGTTTGCCCTCCATTTTCATGCCTGCACAGATCAAGACTTTATCGCTTACAGTGATTGGAAAATAGCTTTTCTAGTACCTCTTACACAAGTCAGAAGGATGAGTGCAATACAGGATCCGTACATTTCAAAATATAAGGATCTTCTAAAATAATTTTTCTACTTCTCTATAAATCAGATGATTTGTCTTCCAGGCAATATCTTCAAATCCCACTTTTCCAGTCAAGAAATCACTTTACACTTTTCATATTGAAACAGCTATTATGTGTTGTTTGACAAAGCGAAAGAAGACACAAGACACCTATTTATTAATACAACCTATTGGTGCAGGCTAATTTATGTCTTAGTCAATCATTGCGATGCATCACCACTTGCTACCAGAATGCAAGCAAACCATTCTACCATGGACAGTCTAGCTCCCGCTAGTCAGTCCATGCATTTGCTACTGATTGCTTGAATTTCCTTACCACATTTGGCACACAAGTAGGTCAAGCCTATCTGCAAAACTGTTTTGGCATTTTATTTTCACTGTTCCACTCTGTTCTTTTAATTTACCCTCTGCCATCTTGGATGGTGGGCTTGCTATTCTATTTTGTGTTTATAAATATCAATGGGGATTCCATCATTCGGAAGGAAAAATTACTTTTTTCATACTCCTAGTTCACCTTTGCCTATCTATTTACTGAATTAAGTAACATCGCCTTCATCTTCTTCAATAAATCTAAAGAATAGCTCTGAGGTCAGTGATTAAGATTCCTTTTTTTTCCTCTGGACTTACTTACTTGACACCGCACTAAACTCTGGGACAGTGAAGCACCTTAACTTTTTTATAGTAACAGTGTCAAAATTTCCCTCTGGCTAAGTGATGCCCGTCTTCCACATTTCTTGCCTCTTTTCCCTTTTAAAACAAAAATGCAAGAAGGTGTTTTAATGTATCTCTTTTATTTTGGTTTCATTTTCTGTGAAAACACTGACAATTATGCCCTCTAGAAAGATATTGGTCTGCACATCAAAGAAAACATTCTATATTTATGAATTTAACAAACATAACCACAATAGAAATCTAAGATTACAAGTTAGCAGCATTTCCATTTTCTACATTAATGTGTTTGTGAGAAAAATGTGCATATTCCTTCAGTCCTCTCTCTTTCTCCTTTAAGTTGAAATTCACACAACACTTCTAAAGAGACATGAAGAAAAGCAAATTTGACATACATATCATTGTATAAGTGCCAGATTAGGTCTCTCCTGTTGTCAACTTCTGGTCCAGTGCAAATCAAGTGCTGTTTGAAAGGGGTGCAAGCTTTCATAAACTAAATGCCTTGCTATGCCCAGTAATAATCAACTTCTAACCCTGTGCTCAGTCCCATGAATATATGAAGATTGAACGCTGGTTGTGCCTCTGATGAAATTGCGATTTTAGGACTTGGTTTTTGCACTGCATTGATGTGCATGTGTGCTTGTGAATTTCTTTATCAGCAAAACCAGGTGTGTGGAGCTAAACAGGGTGTGTGGGAGGAGGTGGGTGGTAGTTGAGGAGAAACAAGAAAGGAATGCCACTCTGCATTAACCACATGTGCCAAAGGCAACTTTTACACCTTGTGCTCAGTCCTATGAATATGTGAAGATTGAGCTCTGGTTGTGCCTCTAATGAAATTGCGATTTTTATGTCTTTGTCTTTGCACTGCATTGATGTGCATGTGTGCTTTTTAATGTTCTATTAGGTAGACAGGGTGTGTGGGAGGAGGTGGGTGGTAGTTCCTGGGAAACAATAACCACATGTGCCAAAGTCTTGCACGGGTGCAAGTCTAGCTCTTCCAAGGCAGGGAGAACTGTGTAAACAAACTATTGCATTGCTGGCTGTAGGCTTTGTGGGTGAAGGGTTGTCCTGCATGGTCTAGCATGATGTTCATATACAGATCTCATGTCATTGTCACACATATAACCATGGCATTCCACAACCTGCTACAACCACCTCATAATAGTCCGCTAGAAGTGGTCTAACCTGTATCCTTTCTGTCCCGCTCTCTTAGGATGGTGGTTGCTGCTGTCCAGGAGATGTCTCCAAAGCTTTTGGTAATGTGTCCTGCATCTTTAATTGTGGCACCTGTGCAAGACAACCGCAATAGTTAGATATCCTGAGATTGGTAGAGAAAGCTACCTCCTCCACTCACATTGTATTCGTGTGTTGTGATCTCTAATACTTCTCATGTAGCTTATAACGGAGATGTTTGTGTGGGGTATTGTGCTCTCCCTGTCCTTCTTTTTGGTCTTCATTGATCCTTGTGCCCACCTTCTGCAGCACTGCCCATTTATGTGTATGTTGGCTCCCCATGATGTCCTGTGTTCTCCACTAATCCTCTTGTCTCCTAAAACAGAGATTTTCATGTTAAATAATAACTTTGCGTGTGCTGCTCTGTTTTCCCCTCAGTCCTTGTGCTTTCCTATGGCAGTGATGTTGGCTCTCGTTATACTGTTCTGTTATCTACACTGTTCTCCCTCAGGGGATCTCCATTGATGATCATAAGCACTGAATAGTCCAGCGTACGTGCAGGGATCTCTGAGTACTTTTTCCAATGTCAAATTTTGTGTAACATCTTCGCCTTACTTCGGAAAGGCCAGGACGTACATGTGACAAATGTTTAATTTAGCAGCCTAAAAGGCTATATTGCCAATTTCATTTATTTACTTTGAAAGCAGAGAAAAATACGTAAAGCTTGAAATGGCACTAGAAAGGAAGAAAAGTCAAATTTTAAGTACATCCTACACAAACCCTTTTGATTTTCTTTTAAAGTGTATGAAAGAGAAGGGCAAGGCAATGTAGCTCTATAGGATGCAGCTATGTGCAGGATGACAATGGGCACTCCATCTTTAAGGGCACCCTTTAAGGCCAGTGTCTCATCATGCCCTGTAGGTAGCAGTTCACTCAATTCTTTTTTCTGGCTCCTGCTGACAGGATCTTGGAGCACTGAACTTGGCCTTTGTGAAGCCTTTTTCCTCACAAAAAACATTCAGTACCTTTTTTAAATTGGCTACTCAACGTCCTTTAGTACTTAGACTATTTTTCTTGACAGAAAAAAAGACTTTAAAAAAACAAACAAAATTGCTTCTCTTTTTTTGCGAAATGCTCAGAATGTGGCAGAAAAATTCCTTTAATAGATCCCCACTGGATCTGTAGCCGATGCCTGCCAGAATCTTATAATCACCAGAAGATGTCATCACTGCAGGTCCCACGCCAGGTTCATCTTGAGAGACCATGAGAAGACTTGCTTGCCTCTCCAAGAACAAAAGCAAACAAGTCAGCAATCCCTTTCTGGGGGAAAGATCTGAGGGATGAGGAGAGGCTGCTCCTTTTACCAGTGCTCTTGTCTCATTCTCTGAGGACTCTTGCAGAGAGAGATCCAAACGGAGAAGTCAAGGTGAGAAACGTCTGAGAAACAACATCTCCAGTCAACATCAAGGACATCAACGTTGAGAAAAGGTACATTGCCTACATGCTCTCTGTCGAAGGTTGTGTCGATGTCTAGGACATATGCAACGAGGAGAAGAAGACCATCAACATTGAAGGGTTTATTGACGTTGAGACATCTTTTGATTTCGACATGTGCGTATGCTGCGGTAGAGAAGACAATGGAGTGGCTTTCAAGTATGAAGGCACAAAAACGTCCCTGTGAGTCAGACATTGAGTATTCCAGGGTGTCTTCACTTTCTAGACTGGTTTCTCCAGTCCTCATACGGGACTCGCCTTCTCCTCTGCCATTATGACCACCTCCTCCACCCGCACCTATGATGACTCCACCACTACCTCCACTGGTAATTCATGCTGAACTTCCTCCAAACAGAGCACCTTCAAAGGTTCACAAAGTATGCAGCCTGTAAATGCTTCTGTAGGACCCTTGCCATGAAGTTCCAGACTTCCATCCCAACATTCCAGCCATTGTTATAGGTCTAGGTCTGAGTAGAGATCTCCCTGTTGCCTGTATCGTTCCAGATCAAACAGACCTACACAGTAGCGACATACATGGGATTCCACATCCCGATCATGATCGTCAAGGAATTGCCACATGTCCACATCTACATAAAGATACTCTTCTACGTTAACTGACTCTTCTCAAGCGAGGATATTTCCTGTGAATGACATGAATCCTTTCCAGGAAGTCTTTATAAGAGGGGGAAAAAACAAAATATCCTTCTTCCAGCTACAATATCCTCAACACCTATTATTATTGAGACATTGGACTAATGTAGTTTCTCAAGGCTTTCACTACCATTGGTTCCGGGTCACATTAAACCTGCCATGAAACTGTTTTTGACTCCAGCCATTTAAAGGCAGTGGCTTCTCGTTTTCAAAAGAAGTGCAGGCCACTAAACCAGGATCCATTGTCTCTGCTCATGGATACTCCTTTCCATTCTGTCATTGTATCAGCTGCTTGCAAGCTTCACACCACTGCCCCTTCTTCTACAGTACCTCCAGACTAAGAGCAAAAGGCTGGATTCGGTGGGAAGGAAGGTATGTGGCACATATGACACTATTGTGAATTCAGCGAGCGTCACTGTCCCCCTATGGCCGTATGATTGGTCGCTTTGAGACTCACTCCGACAGTTCATGGACAACCTTCAAGATACAGACATGAAAACTTCAAAGAATTCCTTAACAAAGGTAAAGAGTTATCCATTCAAGTAATAGTACTGCAGTGGATATATCTCTTCTCCTACCCGATGGTCTTGCTTAATGTCGTTCTTCCTGGCTAAGACTCATGGGTCTCAAACTTGACGTACAGCACAGGATTTTGAATCTCCCTTTTTCGGGGAAGATATTGTTTGGGTCATAAGGCAATAAGATGTCTCGGATGGAAACTGAATTGGACACTCTGTTAGCAGTCAGTTTGGAGAAAAGAAAGGAATACAAAAAACATCCCCACAAACCATGTGACTGGCGATATCATTTTCCAAGGCTTCAAACCCCCCTCAATGGCATCAAAGTCAATAAAAATAACACCAGTGACATTATCAGCAGAGAAGTTAGTCCAGAGGCAGAGGATGTCACCAGCAATCTGCTCGAGCCACTAAACCTACCACTGGTGGCAAACAATGAGTTCCCACTTTCCCTCTTCCATTACCCACTCCGGTAGGGGGAAGCATATCTTTTTACCTGGAACAGTGGAAATCTGTAACCAGCGACAAATGGGTTCTGAATATTGTGCAAAATGGATACTGTCTCAGGTTCGACTATCCTCCACCAGCAATTCCACAAGAGAAGTTCATTGGGAACACTTCAGCAAGAAGGTTCCATACTCATGTGTAAACAGGCTGTGGAGAAGGCCCGCTCCTCACAAAAATGGGAATTTATTCCCATTATTTTCTAGTGAAGAAAAAGGGGCCTAAGAACACATTCAGATCCATTCTAGATCTCAGCATGGCAAATAAATGGATTTGTAAAGAAAAGTTCAGGACGTTGGCTCTGCAATAGATCTACTCCCAACCCATTAGGGAGATTAGCTGTGCTCTATAATACCTAAGATACCTATTTTCACATACTAATAGCCAAAACACACTGTACGTTCCTGAGGTTGATAGGGAAGGCTACCATTACAAGTACAAAGTTCTCCCTTTCGGCATGAGGTCTGCACCCAGGACGTTTTTCAAAATGTGTGGTGGTTGATGCAGCACATCCCTGGAAGGTGAAGATTTTTGTCTACCCCTACCTGGACGATTGGCTGATCAAGGCTTCAACATATCAGTAAACGTGCCATCATTACAAGATTGCGGTTGTCACCCTCAACCGATTCAGCCTACACGTCATTCACGAAAAAGTTATTTCCATCCCAGTACAATCTCTTCATTCCCTTGGGTCAGTTTTGGATACTGTAAACACAAATATCTATCTATCTATCTATCTATCTATCTATCTATCTATCTATCTATCTATCTATCTATCTATCTATCTATCTATCTATCTATCTATCTTTCAGAAAGGTTGCAATCAGAGGAAAACACCCTATCCAAGAGCGAGGCAAATATCTCTTCTAGGTTCAATGCTTCCTGCATCTTCCTAGTACCAAATGCACTTCTGTATGAGTCCTCTGCAAAAATGTCTGGAGGATCAGTGGGATCAGTTCTTAGGCAAATGGGAAGACAAAGTAACCCTAACAACACATGCAGAGCAACTACTCAGTTGGTGATGAATTGGAATATGCGCAAGAAAATTAGTTTTCCTCAAGACATCTCAACGCAGACAATAGTAACAGATGCCTCCATATCAGATTGAGGAGCTCACCTGGATAATCTTATGATTCAAGGCACCTGGTCTCCGAAGGAACAGAACTATCAACCTCCTAGAGTTGAGAGCAGCACACCTAGCACTGAAGATTTTGCTTGCATCTTTTGAGACAAATTCCCTCCTTGTCAAGACGGACGATACAACAACCATATGTTATCTGAACGAGCAGGTAGAGATGCGATCCAGAACCTTGTCCCTGGAGGCTCAGACAATCTAGGAATGGTAAATATCTAGAAGTCTCAGCTGTTCATCTGCCATGCATCCAGACTGTTTAAGCAGATTCTCTGAGAAGTATTCAAGAGAACCACAAAGCTGTTTTGCAAGACTTCTTTTTCAATTCAGTTTCCCTCAAATAGACCTCTTTGCAAAAGGAAGAAAACAAGAATGCCCAAACTTTTCCTCAAGGTTTTACCAACAAGGCATGTTTGGGAATGCCCTATGGATCAACTGGTAAGGCAAATTTATCTGTGCCTTCCTTCCTATGCCCCTATTGCCAACAGTAATTATCAAGCTGACTTATTTGAATGCCAGAATGATTCTTATTACTGCGGAGTGACTCAGTTAGTGGTGGTTCACAGATCTTCTATATCTTCTGAATAGCCAAACAGGAGGCGGCTGTGCAGACCGGACCTTCTGCACAGTTTTTGAGGCCAGATACTGCACCCCAACCATCAATCCTTGAACTTTGCAACCTGGCTCCTAAACTCATGCAATATAGCCACTTGAACCTTCGTCAGGAGTGCATGAACATGTTGAAGGAAGCTAGAAGACGAGAGCTTCCTAGGCATTTAAGTGGAAGAAATTCTGCATCTGGTGTGCACAGAACAATATTGACCCTATCACCTTCCAAGAGGAAGCAGTGCTTCCATATCTATGTAGGCAAAACTGCAATTGTCCTCTATTACAGCAATCCCTGCCCACAGAAAATGTCCTTCACAGATTTCCTGTTTTAAAAATTTCTGTAGTTGGGGATTTTTTGGATGCCATTAAGAAAGTTTTCCCCCTTTACGCATACCTCCTGTGTGATTTGAATATTGCCATTTCTCATCTCATGGACCCACCCTTTGAGCATACACATAAGGCTTTCTTACAACTACTTTCCTGGCTGCCAGTACATGTGCATGCAGGGTTAGTGAGATACAAGCTATATGTTCCCACAAACCTCACACAGTTTTTCATAGTAATAGGGTAGTAATGAGAGTTCACCCCAAGCTCCTCCCTAAGATGGTCTCGAATTTTTATGTTAATCAAATCATTACTTAGCCAATATTTAAAAAATAAATCAATTCCTGGTCTCTGACAGGGAGGTCCACACACTTGATATGAGAAGAGCGTTAAAGTTTTATCTAGCCAAAACCAATGATTTGAGAAAGTCCAAACAGTTGTTAGTCAACCATGGTCCATTATGGACAGGGTTTGCCACATCGAAACAGTAGCTAGGTGGATAGTCTCTTGCATCCTCTTTTGCTATCAGAAAGCTAACAGAACTTTTCCTGGTACACTAAAAGTCCATTTAACTAGAGGGAAAGCGGCTACTTTCCTTTCCGAAGTGAATTTCTGGTAGAATTCCACCGGGTAGCCATTGGGACCCGGTGTCTTTCCTGTAGGCATGCTCTGTGCGGCAGAGAGGCGCCCCTCTGCCATAATTGGAGGATCCAGTGTGGTCCTATTCTCTATGGAGAACTTGGGGGCTATCAAGTTACATCTCTAACACCGTAGGTGGACGAGATGTAGATAGGGATTCGTAGTAAAATGCGAAGGCATATGCCACCCCTTGGGCTTCGTAAAGTATTTTGCCATTAGCTGCCCTCAGGAATGGCACTAGTCTGGAGGCTGCCTCTGTAGCGGCCAACAAATGAGCTTCCCCGACTAATCTCCAAATTCATATACATGATGTTGTGTCGCCATCAGTGCCGCCCGTGAGCTTTCAGTTGGTTTCTGTTTTAGTGCAAGTGAAGGAATAGCTTCTTACCTGTAATCCTAGTTCTCCGTCACAGGAATCTCCATTAAAATCATATCCACTGAATAGTGCCCCCCACAAGCTGGGATCCCGGAGCACTTTTTCCGAGATCAAGCCAGTGCCACATCTGCCAAAGCTGTAAGGATCAAGATCATGTCGCGATCAGACTTAAGGTAGGTATTTTCCAGACAATCCAGATTCCACTTAAATCTAGAATTTCATAAATAGTCAGGCTTGAGTTTTTTTCTCCATGTGTCGCAGAGGCAGCATGGATCCACGGACCCCCGGAATCTTATGACCGCCACAAGAGTTGTGGATAGCCTGAGCCTAAGTGGAGGGCACCAGGAACAAAGAAAAAACTAACAGATGAAATTAAAATAAAGTCACTGCAAAATTGCACATGTGCAAAAGTTAAAGAACATGGTTAAAGTACCTAAGCTGGCACTACTCCTAAGGGTTGTGACCACCTGCCCCCTGAATCGACTTACCAAAGAGAGTTGAGCCAGGTCTTGGTTGATGGTTTGTTGGGTGTCACTACGGTGTCTGTCATTGCTATTGGTTGTTCTTTATTGTTCCCTGAGCACTGTTAAGGTTGCACCAGTCTCTCGTCTAAGAATGAAACACTATAAGAATCAACTTGTGAATCAACATGTGAATTGTAGGATTTTCATTGATGCTTGTAAATGCTAGAATATGGGCATCTCAGAGCAATGTATTTTCATGTAACACAAAGCTTCTAAGTGTGTATCTGGCATTATAAAATTCTACTAACAACACCATCATTTTTAAAATGTTTCAGTGCCCATTACATTTAATAGTACACAAAGCAACCCTGCAGAATGAAGCCCAATTTAGTTACATAGGGAAAGCCTAGAAATCCTGCAGAAAATGTAGGGCAGCTTAACCAGAAACAAACACAAACACAGAAGGCATCTACCTTAAAGGAAATCTGGAGTACCTCAAATTCCAGATGTGACAGGATGGCGGTTCTTGCCCCCTCCTCCAAAAGTCTCCTGCACAGGGAGGTGGAAAGAATGAAAAAAACACAGGAGCCATCAGCACTCTTATCAGACCCCTAGGGACTGCTGCAACCTGCTAACGTGTGTAAATGCCCCATAGAGTGCCTTTCAATGCCAAAGCATGAATTGGTGTCGAACTCCTCACCATTGTCAGTTCATGAGACTGTGAAGCACTTGATGCCGCATCACTCGGTCATCACAGATCTTTGGCTTCAGTGCAGGAAATTTCCTGCACTTCAGTGTAGTACAGGTCCATCTCTCCACTTCCGCCACCACTAAGTCCAACACACATTTGGAGGTAGTAACCATGCTTCTCAATACAATCACACCAGGCTCTGCTGATGATATCTATTCAGTTTCTTTTCTTCAATTCTGTGCGTAGGTGCAGGGCTCCTTATTACCTTTATTACTCACTTGCCTCTCTTCAGGATTATCTCCTACGGAATGGAAGACTGGTGTAATTCATCTTTTATTAAAAAAGGAAAACTTGGATAGGACAGTAATAGAAAATTACAGGAGCATCAAGTTGCTGCCCTGCCTGGGAAAATGTACTGAGACCATTGTAGCAAAACAACTATCAGAATACCTCAAATATAGTAAATATGTTAATTCTTGGCAGTTAGGATTTTGTCCCGCTCAGGGTACTGAAACGGTACTTGCACTGACCCTTGACAAATTAAGGCTTATTTGCGATCAGGGTAACTCGGCTGCAATCAACTTTCTTGACATCTCAGTGGCCTTTGATACGGAAAAATGAAATGAAAATGGGATTTATAGAGCGCACGGCTACTCAAAAAGAGTGTCCCGGCGCTATTCACATTTAGAGGGGTGAAAAGCCAGGTATTAAGTTTCTTTCTTAATGGCCCCTTGCCGACAGTTTGAGGCAGGTCTAATGGAGGTTTTTTCCCAGGCATGTGAGCCCAAAAAGGCCAAAGACCAGCCTCCAGCTTTAGAGAGGAGGTCCCTTGGGACTGTGGTTAGATAACCACTAGAAGAACGCAGATTTCTTTTGGGGCTGTAGCGGACAATCCTGGTAGACCGATAATGAGGGCCAGTGTGATTAAGCACTCTGTAATTTCCTCAGTAGGTTCTGTGGGAGACCTGCGTACAAAGCATTGGCATAATCCATCCTGGACATGACCAAGGCCAGGACTAAAGTTTTCCTTGCAGGGACAGAGAGGAAATGCAGAATTTCTTTGCAGTGCGCAAAAGGCCAAAACACTATCCACTACCTTGTTTATTTGATTATGAAAGGTCAGATGATTGTTGACCTTGACTCCTAAGTTTTTCACAGCTTCAACTTGCAGGTTGGGGAGAGAGGCCCCTTCTGGCCAGTGAATTTGCAAGTTTAGGTTGAAGTTGTGTCCAAACCCAAGAACCTCTATCTTTTCTGCGTTGCACTTGAGGTGTTTGGTGCGCATCAATTGAAATACTGCTGAAAGGCAGGGTTTAATGGCATCAGGGGCTGTTACTTTTTCTTTCTTAACAGAAAAGAAAAGCTGTGTGTCATTAGCGTAGGAGATTTTCTTGGCCCCAAAGGAGTCAGCCAATGACACTAGCGGGGTAATCTAGATGTTGAAAATCGTTGGGCTAAGGTCCGAGCCTTGGAGCACTCCTACGGAGACTTCCCTAATACCCGAGGAATAGGGGGGGCAAGTGGAGATCCTGTCCCCTATCTTCCTGAAAATATTTCATCCATGTCCATAAAGTACCTCTAATGCCTATACCATGTAAGTCGGAGAGCAGCCTGGAGTTGGGGATCATGTCAAAAGCTGCTGACAGGTCTAATAATACCAAGACAGCCTTTCCTCCTGCATCCAGAGTGTTTCAGATCCGTTCTGAGACTTCCAGGAGAGAAGTCTCTGTGCTGAATTTCGGCCAGAAACCAGATTGGCTGGGGTGTAGTAACTCCTCCAATTCAATGTAGTCCGACAGCTACCTATTAACAAACTTTTCCAATAGTTTGGATGGCGCTGGGTATGCATTGTTTTTTTTAAGGAGGGGTAAGATTTCGGCCAGTTTCCAACAGGAAGGAACTATGGCGGTTGCCAAAGACTCATTTAGCAGTGAATTCATCACCAGGTTAATGACGTCCACTCCCAGAGCTAAGAGAGAGGGGGGCATAGGTCCGAGGGGGAGCCTGAGTTTTGGCTTAAAATGGCAGCCTTAGTGTCTTCCAAAGAAATCAAATTGAAAGAAGATAAAGAGCAAGACACATGACTAAAATATAGGAGCCTACTGGCGAAATCCCAGTCATAAGGCTGGTTTGGATATCCTGGATTTTAGTATGAAAGAAGGTGGCCAGTTGCACACACCACTTTGCCGAAGGAATCTTGCTTCTATGGCAGGCAATCCGATCTGAGAAATATTTTACGATTTTAAAAATGTCTTTGGATTTGTTCTCTGCATGCTCAATCCTGCCCTCGTAGAATTCCCTTTTAATGAAATTGACCAGGGCCTGATATTTCTTAAGTGCCTGTTTGTACTTTGCCCTGTCCTCAATGCAATAGCTTTTGCAACAGACTCACTCAGCCTTTTTGCATAGTGTTATCTCTTGCTCATAGTTGAACCAGGGACCCGAAACCTTATTTCTTCCTGGCATGCGTCCGGATAGGGGAGCCAGCCTTTCTACAGCAGAAAAGCATATTGGTGATGTGCCAGCAGGTGATCTGCGCTGTTATAAACAGGCAGTGGATCAGAAATACACCTCTTGATTGATTGGCAGATTTGAGATGAGTCAAGGTTAGTTCTTTTCAGGATTAGGATGATTTTGCCAGATTTGGTTGAGTCAGGGAATACTTCTTAGGTGAGTGGTGTGTTGCTCATGGAGCTCCCAACTAGGTTCAAGCTATGTTCATAGTGGTGCTGGCCAGAAGGTTGTCTAGGTAGTAGTTAGTAGGTTTGAGGTGTTCAATGATTGTAGCCATTGCCTTTCCGTCTGACGTGAAAAAGAGAGCCAGATGTTGTTGGTTTTGGATAGCTGAGATATATTTCTGGTTGGAGCTGGATATGATTTTTGTCCTGCTTCTGTTGTTGGTGGCTGTCTGGGACTCGGACTTAAGGCTCCAGCCCTTACGCGCTCATAAACGCTGTTTCAATCCTGCAGCGTGGGACGCTTCTGTTGTTGAGGGCTGCCTGGGACTCAGACTTAAGGCTCCAGCCCGCACCGCACCTTCAGGCAGCACCTGGTTTTGTGTTCATCGGCGCTTTTTAAAATCCCACAGTGTGGGGCGCGCCCAGGCCAAGGGACGGGCCCATCCACGCCTGTCAAAGCCCATAGGAGGCTAGACTGGGCCACCTCCCTTGGGGTTTTTTTGGGCCTTAATTTAAGGTATGATCTTTTTTCATTTACTACCTATAACTGCATTGGTGTCTGCTGTTTGATGACTTACTCGGCCACCTGTATGCCTGAGGATGTGTAAGAAAGGCTATTCAACAAAACTCTGTGGACAAAGGGAAGTCTGCATCCCCCATAATAACAACATATTTATCTCGTGCTATGGGGGCAGTATCCATGGAACTAGAGCAAGTGGAGATTAGGATAGCTGCTGTCCAGAAGCTGATTAAGGCTTTACCAAGTTATACAGGTAATCAGCCGGTAGCCCCTATAATACACCAACAAATGCTACCCACTTAAGGGTATCAACCTTTGGCCAGCAAAATCTATTAATGCCTGTGTTGTTTACGCCCCTCTGGATGAGATTACCAGCGCTGGGCCAAGTAGCCCCCACTCAAGTGGGAATAAGCCTCCACCCGTTAAGCGAAAATGGGGTGATGGAAAAACACAAAAGGGTGCCCCCAAGTCCCTTAAGTCAAAGTCAAGACCCGATGCCCCTTCCATGGAGTCTGCAAACCTGGCACTACTTGATCTCAGGTCTGAACTATAATATTTGCAAACCTCTCTTTGATAATCTGGTGACTCTATTAAAAGATTTCCTCTAAGATGTATACTTAAAACTAAAGACTTTTGAGGACAAAGTACAAGTTTTGTTAGACAACCAGCGCATTACCTCTCTGCCTCCTTTAGTTCCCACATTGAGCAAAGAAGCACCTCCGGTGTCTGTGACCTCAGTGGTTAATCCAGGTTTGACTTCTGATAATCGTGTTCTGCCTATGCACAACTTCCCAAGACCTAGACCTATAAACACTGAGCGAAATAGTGAAAGATGCCAGGCGCACAGCACCCCGGATCTTTATCAGCCAGCAAATAATCTTAGATATGAATCTGCTAGTAGCAGGTGTTTGGCTCACCTCCAACTACCCCTAGTGATCACCTTTTGTGATAGTTCTTACTGGCACCTCACCTCTGGATAAGGACTCATTTGAAGATTGGAGGGGACTAAAAAATAAAGCTGCACACAAGTTTAAAAGTAAATCAGGCTGACCTGATGATCTGATACACGAGATTCTCATGGTACGGAGGGTAGGTTGGTTAGAATATGCCTTGAAAACTGTAAAAGGAAATTGCATGGTCGTAAATTTTAAAAGCCCAAGGTTGGTGGGCGTTTTGTTTTCACCATTTACACCTTCAAACAATTGATCAAGACACGATATGCGCATTTCCATTGGGCTTCTTTTACCGCCTACCATCCGCTGCAGTGCCAGAGTCTAGGCAAGGACCTTTGTTGGCCATCCCTACTCCCGACCCACATACCCACAAAACTCTCTGGATTAGCAGACAATGATTGACTGGACACTTCTGAGTCGGCAGAAACTTTACTTGATAAAGACTTGGAGTTGATACCCCCCGGTAGCCGAGGAGTCAGTTGTTAACAATGTATTATCACCGGACACAATAGATGTAGGGGCTTGCCTTGGTACATCTAATGGCAGTGATGTGCTTTTGGGTGCCTCTAATTCTAATTTCAAATACCTGTTCTGGAATGTCGCTGGTCTATGATCTAAGCTGGATACCACTGATTGGACTGATGTAGTCAAAGACTGTAGCATGATTTGTCTTCAAGAGACATGGACTTGTGATATAGTTTGCATGAATGGTTTATGTCTATTCACACCCCAGCTGCTTATTCTAGCAGGGGTCATCTTAGAGGTGGTCTGCTCACACATTTCTATAACTTTAGATTGGAAGTCCGATATGACATACCTTGACTCACCACATTTTCAAATTATCACTTTGCAGCACAATACCAAGGAAAATGCTTATCGTGGTCAATTTTTATCACAACAATTTTGTAGCCAGTAATACAGCGATAGCACTCTCCCTTGTCAATCTTTCGGAAAGGTCTTGAATGACCTAGACATGGATTACACTGTGATTTGGGGGGTGATTTTAATTGTAGGTAGTGCACATATCCCAGAAACCACGTCTATGAAGTACCTAGTCATGATATTGATGAATATTCACATTTTGAACATAACTAGTGTGGGTATATTTTCAGTTATTATTATTATTAATTCAATTTCTAGAGCGCACGGCTACCTCCTGCGGAAGTGTCCCGGCGCTAGCGGTAAGTGCAGATAGCAAGCAGGAGCAGAAGAATTATGCAGTAATTTGGGTTAGGCTGAACAGCCAGGTTTTTAAGGCCTTTCTGAACAGAGGCTCTGAGCTCGCCTTTCGAAGGTGAGCTGGCATAGAGTTCCACAAAGAGGCTGTTTTCACAGAAAAGGCACGACCCCCCCATCCTGGCCTTTTTGAAGCGTGGGGTCACCATTAGGTCCTGATGGTTTGACCTTAGCGATCTTGATTGCAATATTTCCGAAGTCTATGCTTCAGATATTGAGGGCCCACATCTCTCATGGATCTGAAAGCTAGTACCAATGCCTTAAATTCAATCCGTCTTCTGACAGGGAGCCAATGAAGGCTACGCAAGTGAGGAGAGATGTGGTGGTGAAGAGGCACATTTCTGATCAGCCTAGCTGCAGCATTTTGTATAATCTGCAATTTTCTCAACAAATAATCTGGGAGCCCCAGGTAAAGACTATTTGCCGTTCACATGTCCTTGCCATTGACCTCCTCCCTACTCCTACATATGGCTTAGTCACGTATACTGTCAGAGGCCAGAGCAGTCTTATTGACTTCTTAGCCCTCCCATTACATTCAAAGCATAAGGTGATTGACCTTCAAATACAACAGTATAGTCTGAGCGATCATAATCCTCTGGTGATTTTTTTGTTTCGTTAGATTGGGGCAAAATAATGCACTATTGTAAACTTGTGACCGCTCCAGTTGTTTTAAACAAAAACAAGGGACTTCTTCTAAAGTGAGCCACGGTGGACTCAGGATGCCTGCTAGAAAAACTTGTTGTGAAAAATGGGACACAGTTTTTGTTCTGTCCGGACGACAGGCTGGTCCATAATCTAATACTTGGAGCATTCAATGGGATCTGCCAAACCATCGAAGGGCTCGTAATGCTAGACAGAAAGGTTACCCATGAGAGGCCCCAAAACGGTTTGACAATGCTTGTTCTAAAGCCCATAAAGGCTTAATCTCTGCCCTGAAACAGGTACCCAGAGAGAGAGAGAGAGAGATAAGAGCTTGCAGGCGGATTTACAAGCAAGCCATCTTGAAAAGGAAAATGACAATAAGGCAAGAAGCCTGGGAGAACCTACATCAAGCCAATATAAAGAATGAAGTTTGCTTATTCTGGAAAACTGTCAATGCTCCCTACTTTAGCGGTAGTCATAATGTTTCCTCGGACGTCGTCAAACCACCCAATAAATGGGTGCAGCATTTTTCCTGGCTATATGATAACCAAGCTGATTCTGATAGCTGTAAGGATATTGTAAGGTCGGACTCCCAAGGCTCTTGCATGGGTATGCAACCTTTTATCATAGAAGAGGTTAGATTAGCAACCAGTGGAGCGTGATGAATAGACCCCCAGGACCAAATGGAGTGCCAATGGACCTTTTTAACAATAGCATCGATCTCTGGGCTCCACTTATTGCCAACGTTCTAAGGAGCGCTGTTACTATTGGTCCACTTAAATCATGGTCAAACTCCATCATTGATCATGTTTTCAAAAAGGGCGATAGAGCAGATCCCCGCTGCTATTGCCCTATGTCTTTTCTCAATTCTACTAGCAAAGTCTTGGGAAGGATCTTGTTGGATCGCCTGGAGGCCTGGGTAGTTGAAAAAGGCATTATCTCCCAATCCAGTATGGATTCAGGCAGGGCTTCGGTACCACTGAGCAATGTTTAAACCTACACCTGATCAATAGAAAATACACACAGGCAAAGAAGATCTGTTTGTTTTTAGCCTTTTTGGACCTTACTTCAGCCTTTGATTGATTGGGTGTATAGAAGCAAACTCCCGTGCAAAATGCTCTCTATGGGAGTTGAGGTAGCTTTGGTTCATTTCCTGGCAGAAATGCATGAGGCAGTGACTGGTCATATCCGGTATGGAGTCATGGGGAATGTACCGACCCCCATTAACATGAAGAGAGGCGTATGGCAAGGGCGTGTGTTGACCCTGTTTCTTTGTTGTTTATATATTAATGATTCGGAAACTTCCCTGAATATGGTTGAGGCGGCCACACCTAGGGCGGGCCCGAGAAAGCTTCCCGCCTTGCTATATGCAGATGACTGTGTCTTGATGTCAAAAACCAGGGTGGGCCTATAGATGTTGTTAAATAGATTTGTTTCTTATATGAGTGAATTGGGACTACAGACTAATATTTCCAAGTCACACACTATGTTCATAGGGCACACTAACATGAAGCCCAGGGCACACTTTATCAACAAGGAAAAACTCATTCGGTGCAACTTTTAATTATCTGGGCATCCCTTTTGACCATAAAGGTACTTGCTCTCAAAGTAAGGAACATCCAGTTTAATCAAACAACAGAGGCCCTTTTTCGGTCTGCGGGGAGGCTAGGCTGTAAGCCGATGGATGCCATAATAAAGATCTGTATTTCTCACTGCTGCTCTGCCATGACTTACGGAGCTGGGGTGTGGGGCTACTGCGATATTGCTTCTGTATAGGTCAATGAAAACATGTTTGTTAGAAGGCTTCGGTCTGTCCCAAATTCTCTGCCATCGTTTCTCTGCCACACAGAACTAGGCCTATCAAATATAGATCGTATCAAGCTAGCTCCCCTCAAGTTGTGGCATTCGGTGTGGGCCAAAGATGAAACTGTTTTAAACCAGGAAATCATATGACTGTTTACGTCTAGACAATGCTAACAAAGTTCCGTGGTTGACATACGTGAAAGATCAGTTTGCCCTGTTAGGGAGATCTGATTTATACAATAGCCCAAAAGATGCCACACCTATTTCTAAAAAAACAACTAGAGATAGATTTCCTGACTGCTTGCCAGCAGCGAAGGGACAGCAGAGACGCGGGGAAGAAAAGTGTCTGCCTATATCCTATTAGTGACCTCGAACCAAATGGATCCCTACTTAGACCTCCCTCTACAGCACTCCCAGAGATTTTACCTGATGTGGTTCAAATTGAACATAGTGCACTTTCTGGTATCATACCTTAGTAAAGCATTTCATGAATCTGAACTTATACCCTGTCCTTGCGACTCGAGATCCGCTCAGTCTACACTTCACCTCTTCTTTTTTTGCAAATTATATGCTATACCCACGAAAACTTTTTTACTTCCACTGCTGAGGACCCTGAACATCAGAAAATCAGGCCTGCCTTGCTTCAGTTACAGTTATTGCAATCAGAATATATTTGCTTTATGGTCTATAACTTAATCTCTGCTGTTGTTAGGTAGAGGAAACTGGTGGGGAAGTAATTTTATTACTGATTCACACAGTGAATGATATTGTAAGCTTTTTGACTTTTTATAATATTGGCTACATTTACACAATTCAGTTATGCCTCTGATACTCAAGGGGCGGTGTGTGACTGTAATGCAGAGTTTTGCATATGTACCTAGGCAGCTTTAATTACTTTGTTTTAAGGAAATATTTTTAACATAGCTCGTATGATTTTTGTTTTAAATTATATATATATTGCACTGTGTGTCTGTGCTTTTTTTATTTCTTTTTATGCTTATATATTTTTTTCACCGAATAAAGCTTGCTTTGACTTGATCCCGTATGGTACTGATTTTATCAGAGAAGTAGTGACAAAATTGTTGCACTTTGAAACTGATGCGTGGGTTAAGATAAGATAGATGAGTGGTATTATTACACTATAAGAAGCGGAATAGGGTTCTAGCGTGGTTGGGAGAGGACAAAATGTGTTCCGCAATGAAATTGGATTCTGTGATAGGGGAGCTGCTTTATAAGTTCTTAAAGCAATTAATTTTGTACACAGATTTGGTAATTTGAAGCATTGCCATGCAGCTTCCATATTCCGTATTTTCGTTCACATGTAAAGGGAGTCCATGACTGAATGTTGGCTTGCTTTTTCCTGTTAGATTTTAATTGTGGCACGGAAATTGCCTAAAGCATGGATTGTATTCCATTAATAAAGTGTTAATGTCATCAGATTGGTCGGTCTGGTTTAGTGTGGGAAGGAAGAGATCTTTGAGAGGCAAGGGTTTCACACGGTTCATTGGACGTGATCAGATTTTCTTATTTGATCAGGGGATGGTGCAGACTATAACTAAAGGGATAGGAAAATGGTACGCCCAGTCAGTGTCAAAAGGGGGAGAGCATTACACCAATCAGCAGTGATGAAGTGATGAATTCTTTCTTTGTTGTGAGTGGGGTGTGCTGAACAAGATTGTGGAACTTTACAAGATTCAGAAAAAAGATGAATGATTTACATTTGGGGATGCCACAATGAATGCTGTAGAAGAAATCTTCAGTTGTAAGAGGTATGAGCAGTGAAGTTTAATTTAGGATTGGATGGGTTGGAAATAATGTGTAACCGAATAGTCTGGAATGGAGATAAGGTGAGTGATGCTTTGAGGCATTTAAAGAGGGCAAAGTTGTATAATGCGTATATTCAAAGTTGAGGGAATTTCAGAATGAGCGCAGCGCCACTTCCCTGCTTTATCTATTTTCTTGCATCATGGCATAGCATTTTGGTTCAAGGCAACAATGGCTTAGGAGTGTAGTCTAGCCAGGATTCTGTAATGCAAAGTAAATCAAGATTGTACATACTGATCAGCTTGGCCTTGTTGAAAGGATGGGCATTAGCAAACCTAGCGTTAAGGAGCATGCTTGACTTGAGCGTTGCAGGAAAAAGGGGGCTGGCATTTCAATCAATAGTATTTGTAAAGTGCAACACTGTCACCCCTAGGAGTACCTGGGCGCTGTGTCTCCGTCTAAGAGCCAGATCTTGAGTCTCTTTCTGAAGCCTGCCAGCGAGGGGAGTGCACGTAGCTGGAGAAGTTCGTTTTAGGTCTTGGCAGCAATGTAGGAGAAGGAGCAGCCACCGCTGTGACAGATGCAGGGGGTGTGTGCGAGGGCAAGTGAGGAGGAGCACAAGTGTCTAGTGGTTTGGTGAAAGTTCAGTCGATGGTTGATGTAGGCAGGTCCTAGGCCATGGTGCTTTGTATGTGTGTGTGAGGATTTTGAACTGGCATCTGTTCTGGATGGGGAGCCAGTGGAGGTCCCTCGGGTGGGAGGCGATGTGGGTTAATTTGGGGAGGTCCAGGATGAGTCTGGCTGCAGTGTTCTGTATGGTCTGGAGTCTTCTGAGGAGCTGGGTGTAGATGCCGGCGTAGAGGGCGTTGCCATACTTGAGGCGGCTGGTTAGGGAGGGCCTAAGTGATGGTTTTTCTGGTGTTGCTTGAGATCCATCTGAAGATCCTGCGGAGCATGTGAAGTGTGTGGAAGCAGGAAGGGGCGATTGTGTTGAACTGTCATTTCATAGTCAGTTGGCTGTCGAGTATGATGCCGAGGTTGTGCGCATGGTCGGTTGGTGTGGGTGTAGGTCAGAGTTCTGCAGGTCACCAGCTGTGGTCCCATGCAGAGGTGTTCTTCCTGAAGATCAGTATTTCAGTTTTGTCGGAGTGGAGTTGGAGGCAGTTGTCTCTCGTCCATTTGGCTATGTTGGTCATGGCATTGCAAAAGTTGTTTTTAGTGTTGGAGGGGTCCTCAGTGAGCGAGAGAATCAGTTGAGTGTCATCTGCATACTCCATAGGATCTGACGACGTCTGCGAGGGGGGTCATATAGATGTTGATCAGGGTGTGGCTGAAGGATGAGTCTTGTGGAACACTGCATATGGTGTCTTTGGTGACGGAGGTGAAGCATCTGTGTGCATCCTGTAAGGAAGGAGGCGATCCACTTGAGGGCGTTTTGCTGTATGCCTATGTTGTAGAGTCTGTTGACGAGGGTGTTGTGGGAGCCTGTGTCCAATGCTGCGGAGAGGTCGAGGAGGATCAAGGCCACAGTTTCTCTGCAGTCGAGGAGTGTTCTGATGTCTTCAATGTATTTAGACAGTATTCTTTTGAATTATTCTATTTGTAGAGGGGTGTTTTGATATGGAGAAATCCAAATGATGCTAATGGGAAATGTCTTTTTGAGACCCATTTTAGTAAGCCAGTCTCTGTGTTGCAGGGTGGACTACTTGCTCTATGTTAGTAGATAGGCGGAGACAGTTCTCAGTGTTGTCTTAGAAGAGAGGATATGCCTATCCCATGGTCGGGTATACTGGTTTCTGGGTGCAAGCAAGGCTTGAGCTTTCTTTGTTCCTTTTTTAAGGGATAAACTGAAAAGGATTTTGAAAAATTATTTTTATTGTTTACATTAAAACAAAAGAGCAGTGACAACCTGCAGGCATTATTAATGTTGTTTGGCACATGTGAGTATATTTGAGCGAGGTTTCGATCGTCATTTCATCTTTAACATACATTAGTGAAATTAAGTGAATAATTTAGTTGTATTCAAGGTATACAATCTCATAAAGCATAACATCAATAAAAAATATGGTTAAGAAAAATATCATATATAATATATAACGTGTATATGTAAGATGCAGTCTTCAATGGCATAGAGGGCTCCATAGGCTTTAATTCAGCTGTCGTCCCTTTCCATGGCTACCATGCTGTGCCTCCAATTTACTTTACCCTCTCCCTGGCAAAACTATTGTAAAGCTAAGTATATGAGTCTGGTTTGAAATTAAACAAACTTGAATGGAGAAGGAAGAACCCTTTGTGTTCATCCTCCCTGATCCAAGCCAGTTGTAGCAGTCAGCCTGTGGCATAAGAGAAGCAACATCTGAACTGACTGTATTCAAGGGCATGGCTAAAGCTGCACACCTACACAAAGAGAGAGACTGCCTTCCCATATGCCTATCCTCTGCCCTACTTGGACCAAGAAGCTATGGGTCAGCAATAGCCCTGAATAGACCTAGATTGCCTGGGTCCTGTGCTACAAAATAACTGTGGCAATTCTGCATGGTAGCCGATTTCTATGGAGCTGTAAAACATTTGGAAGAAATTTACTTTGAATTGATTGGCACCCTACAGTTATATGGGGCCAACTTTGAATATGAGTGGCTAGTTATCCGAGGTTTAGCAGCCAACATTTGTGGTTATCATCCACCCATTAGATGTTTTCAGAATTCATGTTTGTATTTGAAAGAGCTCTGCACACCTATGTGTATTAGGTTTAAGGCCTGAAACAGGAAAAATGTGCCTGTGCGCTCTGGAGCTGTAGGCAGCACACTCCATGAATGAACTTCTGCCTGATTTCAAACCAGAGCCAAGCGCCTTACCTTGAGTAGTTTGGTGGTTCCCAAACTGAAGGCTGTGACTGCTGCCCAGAATGACCGAGAACAAATATGTGAAGCGGTGCCGACTTGTGAGCAATGGTTCTTGTGTCTCTGTACCCAGCTGATGAAACTTCTTGTTGCCTCTGTTACGTTCGGTTGAGCGTGAGGGTCTGTGTTCCCTCTGCATTTGCCACTTTTTTGTCATCCGGGGACCAATAGTGCTGGTGCAAGTTTGAGGGGCCTATGTACCTCTTGATGTGGGGGTCTGTCTGCATCCACATTGGCTACAGTTCCCCAGACAGGAAAACTGAGCCAAGCTTGAGGATCTGTATGCCTCTGGACCTTTGAAAGACAGAGCATCTTTGGCTCTTTCCTTCCTGCAAGCAACATTGACCCATTATTAGGGCCAATCTGCCTTCCTATCAGGCTGCCTAAACCCTAGTCTCTGTCCAGCCCTTCCTATTCTCCTTACCAGGAACTGCATCTTCTACTACACAAGCTGTCATAGAGATGAAGAGAGCGACCGCTGTCTGGAACAGATAGTGCCAGTGCAATACGACTTCAAGGTGTAATCTGTAGATGTAGTACAATTAATTAAGATAACTAACTGTGTCACTGTTCTGCAAAACCAGATGCTCTGCTTTGGCTATAGAACCTGCCTTACACTTGAAATTGTTTCCTCACCACAAATGCAGTCAGGACCCAAAGGAACACAGAGTTACTAAGAATGTACGCTTAACATGAGGTAGTCTTATTCCTTTTTTTAAATTAATGACACTGCTTGGCCATTAATTTTATTTTGAATGTTGTTTGTGCTAGCTGAAATAGACATTTTGCTCCACACCATCCTCCAAGAGTAAGCCTTAACTGTGCAACCTTGCTACCTCCTAAAAGTGAAAGCCTAAAAAGGAGGAGATTTTTGGCAGTTCAGGTAAATCACAGTAGTATCTGGCGTCTTTGGTTTCAGTGACCATAGCAATACTTGTCACCAGGATTGTCTAGCTAGCATTGAGTTTCCCAGGCCCTGCAGAATTGTGCTCCACACTATTCTCCAAGAGTAAGCCATACCTATACAACCTTGCTACCGCCTAAAAGTGAAAGCCTAAAAAGGAGGAGGCTTTTAGCATCTTGCTTCTTTGGTTTCAGGGAAAATAGCAATACTTGTCACAAAATTGTCTAGTTAGCCTTCAGTTTCCCGGGCCCTGTAAAATTGTCCTGACAACCTTTTTCCCTGATCTCGTTGATCCCTCAGAGTACTAGCAGATGTACTCCTTAGGTTATGTTATATTGGTTTGTATAGTGCACTAATCACCCGAGCGGGTATCCAGGCACTTGGGCAGGTGTGTAGGTTTGTGGTCCCCAAGGTGCTTATATGGAGAGCCAGGTCTTCAGATTTTTGCAGAACTCAAGAAGTGAGGCGGAGGCTCTGATGTGTTGAAGGAGGTCGTTCCATATCTTGGCTGCGATGTAGGAAAATGAGCGACCTCCAGTTTTACTTTTGCGGATGTGGATAATGTGTGAGAGAGAGGCAGAGTGTAGGTGTCTGGTGGGTTGGTGAAAGTGTATGCAGCTGTTCAGGTATTCTGGTCCTGTGTTGTGTAGGGCTTTGTATGTGTGCGTGAGAAGTTTGATTTGGCTGGGCTTGTGAATGGGGAGCCAGTGAAGCGTCCAAAGGTGCGGTGTGATGTGGGTGCAGCGTGTGAGGTTGACTGAGTCTTGCTGCAGTGTTCTGGAGTCTGTGTAGGAGTTGCTTGGATATTCATGTGTAGAGAGTGTTACAGTAGTTCAGCCTGCCGGTGATGATTGCCTGCATGATGGTCCATCTGGTGTTCTGAGGCAACCATATGAAGATTTTTCGCAGCATGCGTAGGATGTGAAAGCAGGAGGTGCACGATGCATTGACTTGAGCTGTCATGTTGAGCTGGTCGTCTAGGATGATCCTAATATTTCTTGAGTGGTCTGTTGGTTTGGGTGTTGGTCCTAGCTCTGACGGCCACCAGGTGGAGTCCCATGGGGAGGTTTTGTTGCTGAAGACCAGTACTTCCGTCTTGTCGGAGTTCAGCTGCAGGCAGTTGGTAATCCAGTTTCCTACCATGGTCGTGCAGTTGAAGTTGGTTCTGGTAGTGCTTGTTTTTTCTGTCAGGGAGAGGATTAGCTGGGTGTCATCAGCATAGGAGATGACGGTGATGTCTTGTGATCAGATGGTGTTGGCGAGCGGTGTCATGTATCATGTTGAAGAGGGTGGGGCTGAGGGATGATCCCTGTGGGACTCCGCATGACAGTGTCGAAGGCTGCAGAGAGGTCGAGCAGGAGGAGGGCCGCTATTTCTCCTAGGTCCTGGATGATTTAAATGTCAATGGTGCTGTGGTTCTTTCCAAATCCTGATTGTGTTGTCTAGAAGATGGTGAAGTTCGATGTGGGTTGTGAGTTCTTTGTTGATGGCATTCTCAGTCACTTTGGCAGGATAGGGAAGCCGGGAGATGGGTCGGAAGTTGCTCAGTTGATTAAGGTTGTCTTTGGGTTTCTTGAGGAGGGCATTGATTTCTGCAGGTTTACTTTCATCCGGAAAAGTGGCGAAAATGATGGCGGTGTTGATGTGGGTGAGGGTTGTGCTGATTGGTGTGTTCCCAGGTTGTAGATGTGGTGAGGGCATGGGTCCATAGCCAGGATGATACTGATAGCATCAGAATAGTTAAGCCACTGTTGACTTTCAGATCACCTCTAGGACTTTCAGATCACCTCTAGGTTCCTCAAAGACGTTACCAAGCAGACAGTGTCTCCTCTTCATGTTTCCTGGTCAAAATCTCCACCCCACCTGATACTCTTTGAGCTTTTTACGTGGTTCTCGAATCCCTCCAACATGGCTATTCAAATGTGCCACAAGACTGCTTGGACAAATCTCAAAGGGCACAAGAAAACCTTGCACCAAAGCTTCCCACTCCTCCTGATTGAAGGAATCCTGCATCTAATATGTACAGTAGAATATCAATCCTGCCACATGCCAAAAAAGATAGTACTATAACTTTTGGATATGCCAGGTCTACAGTTTCCTCTCTAAACGTACACCTTACTGCAGGTGTGTAGGAAGCATCCTTCCTTAGTTTTCATTTCCATATTTTCAGTGAAGGACTACTTGGATGCCATTTACAAGGTCCCCTGAGTGATAAATGGGCCTGCACTTCTGCCCTGAGTGCCAGACCACATGGGACACTAGCATCATGACTTTTATTTTGGCACTACCGTTTATGCTAACCTGTCATATTTGCTGAGGTCTTCTTACTAGGCAGTGGACTAAAGTCCCTGGGTTGGGTACAGCAGTGTTGGAAGTGTACCATGTTTTGTGAATTTGTAGTGTTTACTAGACCTTTATCTCTGTCAGTGAGATAGCAGTCTACTAACTCCTCTCGTGTGAAGTTCTGCTGTTAAATGAAACCCAGAACCTTGAGCTCACAGGGGGGGGGGAGGGGAGTGTGTGTGTGTTTTTGCCCATGTATGGGCAGCAGGACTGTGTGGTGGATGTCCGAGTACTAGGCCCATTTGGATTCATGTTGGATGCTTGTGGTTTGGCATGGCACACGATGGAGGGTGAGGATTGCTTCACCCAGACATCAGAAGTATTTTGCCGGCATTTCTGTGGCAGATGCCCAGGCACTGAAGTAAAGAGGATGGGAACAGAACCTAGAAGTCTGTGTGCCTGCTGAGAGAGGGAAGGAGTGTGCCTAGCCATACAGGAGGAGAGACTGTCAAGGACAAGAGGCCCAGTGTATTCCCACACTGAGGAGCACTCACAGTAAGTTGCCGAACAATGAGAGCGAGCCACAAGTGAGTCTTGATATAAAGGAGTCTCCGGTCTCTCTCTGCAGTTCCTAAGGGAAGGGTATTATGACTGTACCAAAGTCAAGATTCCTGTCTCGCCCAGCAGCCCGCAGCCCACTTTAGATGTATGTACTGCAGAAAATTAAAGACTCGTTGCTGTCGAAGCGGGAAGCCAGGATTGGCCTGGAGGCCATAACCTGCACAAGACGACATCACGAAGATACTCAACCGCGAAGCAGCAGTTGATCTCGAGATCACCTATCTGCAGCCAGCCACGATGGTTATGGCTGCCGAAGAATGATGTGGACCATGCAGGCCTGCCCAGTGAGTCCACTCTGTGAGCCCGGGCCCAAACAAGGCTGCTACTGCTGCCCCCACGAAGAAAGGACCAGTGGTGTAAGGGTGAGAGCGTGTCCTCTGCCACGGTCTAGCCTGAACGGCAACTCAACAAGGAGCAGGTACAGTGCAGGGGAGATTTGCCTGCATAGGAGGCCGCAACTGACAAGCCAGTAATACTGCAGCGCTGCTTACCATTCAGCCTGCTTCTATGCCTACTTTATACCAAAACTCTGGCCCTTGCTGGGGAAAGATCTTATCACACACTGGAAATCAGAATTAATCAGGGTGAATATTTTCACACAAAAGATGGATTTTTGTCTGCTGAACGGATTACAGTAAAAAGGCTAAAACAATAAACCAGGTGCCAGGGTTAGACTATCCTATTCAAATGGGCTGCTGGGGGCCTATTTACAATTTCCTTATCACTGCCCATGCATCTTGTCAAAGGCTTTCTGAGATGGGATGGGCGATTATGTAATCTCTCAGCAGTTTGTGAATTGATACCAACAAGCTGTTTATGCTTTGTTCCAGTGCACAGTAAATGGAAACAGGTCATAGACAATGCAGATTGTCCTTAATTTATGACTATTAGCATGTATTTATACGGCGCGGTATCACCAGGGTATCTTGCAGCTTTGATAAACCATGTAACTGCACATCAACTGCTAGGATTGAAAATTAAGAGGCAAGTTTTTTTATCGTTTTTTTTTTTTTTAACTTTAAGCGGGTTGCTTTCTGTATGAAGAGAATCAGGAAGGGAATGTCCTAATTTGGCCGCTGCCACTCTAAAAAGCTTTATCCCCCATCCTGGCCGTTTTGGTTTTTCGAATCTTGACCAATTTACTGCATTGTAAATTTCAGGGTGGAACATGCCATTGAAATTTATCTGCCAACAATTAAGGGCAGCCCAGGTACAAAGCGCGATCTACTTGGACCGCAGCTTTACAAAGAATTCTATCTCTTATCGGTAACCAATATAGCCTGCAGAGAACTGCAGGTATGAGCTTTCCTTGCTTCTTTTGAAATAAAATGTGCAGCAGAATTTTGACCAAGTAGTACTGTTTTATCAACGCTTTGAATGAGGCTAAATACACTGCATTACCATAAGTCCGGTCTAGATTGTGTTATTGCATCTACGACTGGGACACGAAGGCTCCGCTCCAAGTAAGGAAGCAAAACGTTTAAAGATTTCAATTGCCAAAAACATATTTTGGTCACATTAGCTACTTGACTTTTCAGAGACAGACCTGAATCAATATTGATTCCTAGGTTTCTTAGTTTGCTGAGGTGGAAGGCAATCCCATCTCAGGTGGCCAGTCAAATAAATTAAGATTTTGTGGATTATTGGAGACTGGTCGAAGTTCGGTTTGAGAAATGGTTAATTTAAAATAAATTCAGAAACATCCACCATCTTGTATAACACACAAGATGCCTGACCTGACAGTTTGTTCAGTCCAAATACAAATTGTGTGTTATCTGCACACACATAGAAATTGGCCCCCATATCGTGGAGGGTCTGTGCTAAGGGACATAAATAGATATTTAAGAGTAATGGAGAAATAATTTAACCAGGGGCATACCATATTTGAGAGTTCTGGCATTGACATAAGAGAATGAGCTTACCACAACTTGACTTTTTGTGTCAAGGTAGGATTGAATCCATTTTAGTGCTGTGCTGTAAATACTTATTTCTTCTAGTCGGAAATCAGAATGGCACGGTCAATGGTATTGAAAGCAACGTAAAGATCAAGAAGGACTAGGACATCAACCTTGCTCTCATCCACTGTTCTCCTGGGATCAAGGCCAGATGCTAGCATTATCCCTGTGCTTCAACTGGATCTTAATCCTAACCGGTTCAAATCAAATAATTTATGTTCTTCAGCATATTTCAGCAATTGAAAATAAACCAATTTTTGATGGATACTTCTAACCAAAGATTCATCTCCTTAGAATACTCTCCTGACTGGATCCAGAAACATTTCTTCAGCATTGCTCTTGCATTCAACTAGGTGGTGCCGTGTAGCTCCATGTTGGCTCTATACCAACCTGGAATTGAGGGAGCAGAGCCACATAAAAGTGCCACTCTTGCCTCTTGACATCAGTTCCTTTCTTTCTGCGCCTTCAGACGCAGATCCAGAGCTCTACTCCCAATTTTGTTAGTCTTCCAACGATCTCTAAATTGAATTCCAGTCTGTTAGAGGACAGTGTTCCTACCTAAAAGTACAGGTTTCAAATTACGCAGCTACTGCAGAAAACAAGTGTTGGAAATGGACCCACAGGAGGCGTTTCTCTCCGGAGGAAGCTGGCTCTCTAGGGATCCAGGGGATTCTCATAGGTATAGCAGAGGCTAAATTAGAAAATCACTAACCGCTCTCTTTGTGGTAGTGTGGCCGAGCATTTAGGCTTATCAGGAGGGTGTATTAAGCATTTATTGTATTCACTCAATCAAGGACTGATTACACACACTTAGAGACAGAATCCAGACCAATCGGGTAAGTATAAATAAGGTATACTTATGTTTTATTTCTAGAACCAAGCAGGACTTGGCACAGGTAAGTAAAATATAATCTGAAATGCATAACTTTACAAGGAAATGCAGTTGTGAATGGATTTGCAATCGTTACAGTGTTTATATTTGCTTTTAAAACAGCTTAAAATACATAGGAATTACTTTTGATTACTTTTCAGTTACTTTGACTACTTGGGGTAATATGCCTAGATATCACACCAGGGGACTTACAAGTTACAGGTAAGTACGACAATTTTGGGTTTGAGGCAAAGTTACTTTGTTTTCCATATAAAAGTCAGTTTAACACTTAGAATGGTTTTGGCACAAAAATCATAACATTGGATCCTATGGGAAAAAAAGAGTGTTGACAGGTTACAGGTAAGTAAACGACCTGCAAGTATTGCTTTTGGGGGTTAGGACCAAGGTTCCCAAAGATCCAGTTAGGCACTCAAATTGCACCACCAGCGCCACTGGTGCGGCCAGTGGCAGAGTGCAGGAGCCCAATGTTAGCCAATGGGGCTAAGTGGGCCATCGGTCAGGGGCTGCTTACGAGCAGGCCACTCTGGTGTGGGAACAAAGCTCCTGGGGTTAAGATCAGCACTGCAGGGGCCAACAATGAGCACAGGAGCTGCACCACCAGCGGCACGGAGGCGGCCGGATGCAGAGTGCCAAGAAGACTTCGGGGACCCTGTGGTTTGCAATGGAGAACTCCGATTTGAGGAAAATGCTGCAGGCTCGGGCAGGGAGGTTTCCTGAAGGCGACCACCGGCAGGAGAGGTAAGTTAGGTTCTTGGGGGATGCCTGTACACCGTCGGTTCGGCCACCCAAGGGCATAGGGCGTCGGGTGCAGGGGTGTCTTTTGATGTCGGATCTTCTTACCAGCTCTGGTCGCGGTCGGTGGGACCCTTCAGGTTGAGGCTGTAGGCATCGGCTTGAAGCTCGAGGTAGATCGGGGACCACCAGATCCCAGGTCAGGTTCGCTGGGGAGACCTCCTCGTGGTGTTGGGCCACTCGAATTTGGGCCGTGGGCATCCGGTGCTGAGTGGTGCAGAACCGCAGAGCCGCCTGGATCCGGGTTCTGTGTTTGAAGTCTTTGGTTGAGCAAATCCAGTGATCATGAGATACAGAGTCCTTGAGATGAATGCAGGGCAGGTCCTCTGGGTTCTGGGGGGGCTGCTGGACACACCAGGGTTTCTGCTGTAGGCAGGTCGGAGTCGGGACAGGCCGGTAGGGCTGGGGCCAAAGCATTTGGTGTCCTCTTCTTCCTGGGTCATTACGGCTCTTTGGTCCTTCTTCTTTCTTCCTCGAATTGGAGGCAAGGTTCAGGGTTGCCCCTAAATACCAAATATAGGGGTGTTTACAGGGGTGTGTAGGTCGGGGACCAATAGGTCTTTTCCTTGGGGTGGGTACACCACCTATTATGCCAACCTCCAGTGGGAGGGGGGCATGAGCCGCTTTCTAATTGGCTGGATCCCCTCCTCTTCAAGATGGAGGGGACTAAGATGTGTTCATCACCTCGCCTCCCTCACCTGAGGGGTGGGGTTGGCAAAGGTGAGCACAGCTATCCTTCTAACATGGTTTTCCTGCCGATTCTCCAGCCCAAAGTGGGGGTCAAAACTAGTGGGAGCCAGTTGCTGGGGGCAGCAAAAGGCAGGAACAGCTTACAAAGGCACAGGCCTTTGAAGCTACCCCTTCGTGGACCTAGCCCATCTTGGGGGAGGAGGCATGACATCTCTGCCCAGTATGTGCTTTGTTTCTGGACCCAGAGAGCGGAGGCCCTCTATCCAGGGGTCCAGAAACCTGTCTGGTGGTGGCAAATGGCGGGCAGACAATTCAGGAACCACAAAACACTGGTAGTTTTTCAGGGGGCATCTCTAAGATACCCTCCGAGTGCATTCTACATTAAATTCCACACTGGCATCAGTGTGGGTTTAATTTGCTGAGAAGTTTGCTACCAAACTTCTCAGGTTTGAGTAAAGTCATTATGGAGCTGTGGAGTTTATAATGATCAACTCCCAGACCATATACTCTTTATGGCTTTACTGCACTTACAATGTCTATGAATTGACTTAGACATTGTAGGGGTTCAGTGCTCATGCAACTGTACCCTCACCTGTGGGCTAGTGCACCCTGCTAGAGGGGTGACGTACCTAGGCCCCAGGCAGTGGGTTGCAGGCATGGTACACATGGATGTGTGCAATGTCGATTCTTCACTTTTCTCTGCACCAAAACACGCAGCCTGCAATGGCAGTGTGTGTGTTGGAAGGTGCAGGGTCTCGAAGGGTGGCACAATAGGTGCTGCAGCCCTTTAAGGCCTTACCTGGTCACAGTGCCCATAGTACCTTTTACAAGGGGCTTTCCTGTGGCCAGAGATGTGCCAATTGTGGGTACAAAGGTACAGTTTTGGGAAAGAACACAGGCCCTGGGAACCTGATTGACAGGGACCCAGTGCACATAATTTCAAAGTGCATCAAATGTCAGGCAAAAAGTGGGGGGTGACCATGCAAAAAGGGGCACTTTCCTACTCTCTCGTGTCTGGGCTTGGGCCTTGACTTGCAGTTGTGAGATAAATGTGCTCTAATGCAAATGAAGGCGATCCTGGATGGGAGACAAAGCTGTAGGTCGCAGAACACAAGAAGTAGTCTGGGCCTTCTCGTAAGTCCTGTCCCAGTTTATGGGTGTGTTCCTGAGACCGGTCAATTTCGCATTCAATGAACTCCGGTAAGTCAAAGCCCAAGCTCAAACATAAAAAAGCAAAGCGGGACTCGACCCCCACTCGCTAATCTGAAACACGTTCTGATGTGTCGTTCACCCTCAAGGTCTATAGTCGCAGAGCCGATACTTCAGCTGATCTCACTTCGCTCCAAGGTCCCCAGGCCATCAGCGACACCGCAGTAGAGTGAAACCTTTAGGGAGGCCATGATACAGATTTTTGGTGTATTTCTGGCTCCCTGTAGCACACATCAGCCTTAAATAACCCTCAGTCAGTTTATTGCTGGCGGGTCCTTCCTTGATACCATGTGACCACTTAGAACGTGCTTTGGGGCATGTACTGACTCCAGTTAAAGCTTCCATTGTGGCTGCAAAACCCGCACTGGGCCCTTCCAAGTCGGCGTCGGAAGAGGATCCTGTGCTGCTTCCCATGTTTGCACCAAAGCGACTTCAGCTAGATCTCGGCCAATATCACTATATCGTGTCACGAGATTACAGAAATGCAACCGATCATCAGGCATCTTGAACTCTGACCCGGTGCCTCTACTAGGGCGAATGCACCAGAAGAGGCTCCATTATCTTTCTGGCTCTGACTCTAAACAAGGGACAGGATGGGTATGATGATGGTGGGGCTGGAGATGGTTTTCTCCCCCCTCATTATAGAGATATCATGTGGATTTATAAGATACCAGTGTACCGGACACCTTCCCTGAGGAAGGGTGTGATTTGCCACTTTGGCCACCAATAGAAGAAAGTGCCCCCCAAAACTGCAGTCACATTGGCCACTATAATGGGAAGACATCCCATTTTGCTTAATACTCAGTCATAAGGATGTCTAGACGAAGGTTAAAGTAAACTGCATGTCTCGTCTCAGGATATTCATGTATGTATACAATCCAAATAACTCTCGGCCCCTCAGTGTTCCTTACACCTAAATAGGCTGCCAATAATTGCCTAGAATCAGTTAACTTTATGGTTTCTACAGTTTTCATCGCCCAGTAGCTCTTTCAACAATTCCACAGTGTCATGCCCAAGAAGGCCTGGGTTAAACCATAGGTCTTCTTTTCTCACTTTACAACTCTTTTCCTTGTACCCAAATGATATTAGCTGACATTTGCTTTTGTGTGTTTTTATCTCCTGCCGCTTCATTCATCCCTCCCCATATCCTCAACTGAAATTCATTCTTGTTGTGTATATGTGTTATGCTTTGAAACATCAGACATTCTACACCCTTTTGCTGCGTTGTTCGCTGTGCATGATTCCTCGTGTGTTTTGCAGTGACGCCATAGCACATGCATGCAGCAATATGGCTTTAAGTATTTTGCTATTTGTCGAATACATTTTGTCTCATGTACATATTTATATAAATTTTAAATTTTACAGGATGCCTCATTATAAAGATTCGAAAACAAGAGTATGTTCAGCACCTATTTCATGAATAGAACTGAGTGACTGCTGTATGAATGAGCATTGAAATATAGTCCGGGATCCTGGTACTGATAAAAGTGGGGACCAGGTAGCCCTGTTGCCACATTATTAATTTCTGACTATTGTGGCGGCCTCATGATGAAGCAGGACACTAGGTTAATGTGTGAGGGCTTGCCATGCATTTTTTTGTAATTCCTGGGTCTTTCTTGTATACATATACATGTGCTTTAGGACTCCCCACTGTAGGGTAATTTCCTTTCGGAACTCCTATAAATGATGTTGCAAATGTTTTTGTGTATGTAGAAATTCATTCTTTTTCTGCCTCAATACATCTTTTATAATTACTCCTTGCCGTCTTAATTATAATTGGTGATGCTATGGTGGCATATAGATAGCTAGTGGCATGAACCTTTCTTCCTTAGCCAGCATTCTCTAAAACCATTCATATTTCATATCTGGTTTGGCTTTGGAAGGTAACTTTGTTGTGGTCATGAATCCAGCTTTTTTTTCAAATACTTGATCAAAGTGCAACAGAATAACACCCTCACTCCCATTTTCTGCTTCTCTGATATCATTAATGTCCTTAACAAGCCTCTCACTAGCATGGTTGCCAACCTACTATATATTAGCGGGTTCCATTTAACAACCAGCGTATTCTCAGTACGGATTATAGCTGGTGGTTAACTGTGGCCCATGGGTTTTGAACTAGGTTTGGGTAAAATGGCTCTCTTCAAGGTGATGATCGTAGGCTTATTATCACTCTCTGTTCTTTATATGCCGCCATATTCCTGACCAGATGCCAACTTTCCTTATCAATCATTGTGTAATCTATTATGCATGCACTTTTATCACACCTAAATGTCATTGATGCTGGGATATTAGCAGATGTTTTGCTGTCATAAAGTAAGTGTTAAACTCACTTTAAGAAGCATCTCAGTCTCCCTGGGCATATATTCTAGGCTGCGTAACCTTCGGGCCGCTGCCAGTTTTTCTTGACTTTGCGCTCATACTGGATAAGAAGACGATCACATCTTGCTGGAAGTCACCCATCCCCCCACCCCCCAACCCCTGCTCAGTGGTTGGCACTGTTTACCTGATGGGCTAAGACCGAGGCAGTGGTATTGCATGGGGAGGACACCAGAGGTCTCTGCAGACGCCCATTGGGCCGAGCTGGAAGGCACTACTCTAAATTGATTAACCCACAGTGGAGTCTTCCTCGGACTCTGCCATCCCATCCTCTTGATGACGGTTACATGTCTTCATTGGCCTCCCCCAACCCACCCTCCCATTGGGCCTCCTCCCTCCCACAAGATCCGCCGGTTTTACGGATGCTGGAGGCACACCTCCTGACCTTCCTCTCCTTCCCCCCCAAACCCACAATCCCGGATTCTTTTCCCTGGCTAGTAGGGTGATCCTTACCCCCTGGACTTCTGACCCTTCATGTACCAGGGTGCGTGGAATACCAGAAACCATTCTCAATTATAGGCTTGCCCATCGCAAATGTATCTTTTACATGTTTTGCCATTTCTTGTTATATACCTGTTGAAAAAAACCTCAATAAAAAGACGTGTTTTAAAAAAAAAAAAAAAAAAAGCATCTCCGACATTGGTGGACATATTTTCTGTTTTATGACTGGTTTTTTTTTGTCAAATGTTTTTCTTATTGTTATCTGCAAAGGCCACTGAACTTGTGGAACTGGTTAAACAGGTTGCACCCCACAACTGTCACCAGGAATGTATAAGGTCGATCAACAGTCGAAAACAACAGTACTAATAGAAAGGTTACCATTACCGATGTTGGAATGGGTGAATACGATGTCAATGAATGTAATATGTGGAGGCCAGACAACGGCAATATCAGTAAATGCAATGTGAACGTATGCCACAGCTTGTACCCGCACAATGCTTGTCAGTGCAATGTCAATGTATACCATAACTTGTGCCTGCACAGCAGCGCTGACATCTGCAATAATGATACCAGTGTATGCCATATTCCATGCTCATATGATAATATTATTGTTGCGAATAAGAACAATGTCAATGTGCGTTCAGACCAGAGCAAACATAACCTCGTTAATACCAGTATGAACAATATCAATGTACAAAAAGACAACTGTATGCGTAATGTTGATAAAAATGATACCAGTGGTTGCCGTATTATTTTTAGGAGTTCCAATGAACTTCCATCATTGCTGTTGGATTCACCCAAGTTGACCTCTCCTTCAACTCAGATAGACGTGGTCAGGCAGGTCCTGCGACCCATGGCCACGGCTATCAAGTAACCTGTCACAGGCGGGGTCCCCCAACCAAAGACAAACACGCACCCAGGAAAAATCCTGGTTGATTCCACAGATAGTTGCACCACAAACCAGTCCGAGATAATTGGCCCTAATAAAACCTGTTTAGCCAAAGGCTTGTGTTCCCCAGGAATACCACAAAGCTAGGTACCACATGTAGATAGGCACACTCAACCAATCTGGACACAACAGGCATACCGCACGTTGTGATCACGTGCTCCTCATGCTGGACATCTGGACACTACACACTGGCCCACACTAGCTTTCCCGGAAGTCGAGAGTCATCTTTGTGGTTATCAGATGGAATGTAGAAAATTGTTTTATTGTACCTCATGAACTGTATAAATTGACAGCCAAAACTTTGTACATCGAGTGATTTTGAGCAGACACATTCTGTCCAGGCTCTGTGGGCCACAGCGTTTTAACTTGTTCCTGTTTTGCCAAACACCTCTTGTCTTCGTTCATTTAAAGCAGCAGTTGTGCCTTAAACCATATGCAGTTTATAAGTTTGCAATGAAGGGATGTGGGACAGGATGGTAGTAGAGTGGCGCAGAAGAAAAGAAAGGAAGGGAAAGCAATCCATCAAAGGAATCAAGTGGAGTTTGAAAACCTGAGGCACACCTTCATTCCTAAGTCCCTTTTGTGAGGAAATGGGAAGTATTATATGGTGTGGTTATGCAACCTCATCGTGTAATACACTTACAAATCCCATTACGACCTTTAGGCTTCGTTTGTCAAACCTTCAGCTCAACCCTGGTTAGCTGTGGCTCTCGGCTGCAAGGCTTACACAAAGGAACAAGTGTAAAGCATTTAAGCAGCACCAAAACTATTGAAGAAGAAATCGAAACGAGACCGAGGAAATCCAACACCAATGTATAAAAATAGACTGCATTTTATGTATTTTTAGACTCACAAAAAAGATCCGCCGGAGGTATAGAATTGACAAGGTATAGGAAAACAGAGCTTTTCACTCGACTGCGAATAAGCATTTACAAATTCAACGCTTTTTACACTTAGAAACTTTTTCTCTAAAAAGTTGGGGTAGTTGTATTGCTATCACTTAGTCACTTTGGGCAACCAACTCCTGTAGAGAGTCAGTCAGTGGGATCAACAAGGGTCTTAGAAACAGGTACCTCAAAGGTAAAAGCAATTCTCTGTCAGTTCCAGGCACCTTTATCCGTTGCAGTGGTTTCTAATAGAAGTGGTCCTGATGCAAGGGATGAAGGATGCTGAAGATGCTCAAGGAGGGTGTGGATGTGATGCGGTCGACAGGGGTCTTCTTGCGGCCACTCCTCTGTCCAAGAAGGGGGGGGGGGCAATCTTAGTCACAGGATTGCCATCCCACAAACTCCTCTCTGTGCTGACAGAAGTCCATTTGCCATTGGGCTACCAGTCGCTCGGTATCACGGTCACGGCCAAATCCTTCTCTGGGCAACCAAGCTGCACTTCGTCGACTCTCTGGGCGCAGTGAACTTTGCATCTTTGAGCATCAGGTCCTGGTCTCTGGTGTTGCACGGCAGTGGTTGACAGCATTCTTAAGTTTCTGGGCTACCAATTTTTCCCCAGCAGGCTTCTCAGCTGTTGCGGCCCTCTGCTGTGAACAGGTGGTCAGCCAACTGACACTTGGAGTCTCTTGACTTTGGCTTGGCTCTGTAGATGACTTTCGCATGAGCAGGACACAGCAGGCACAGTCTCTCTCCTTTGCTAGCCACAAAGTTCAGCAGGTGCAGTTCATGCCGATGCAGCCTCTCTTTGCTGATTTCAAAGTACAGCAGGGCAGTCCTTCTTCAGTCCTTCTTCCAGTCCAGATGACATCTGGATCTAGGGGTGCCCTATTTATTTTCAGAAAGTGTCCTCAAGGTAGATGCGGTCAGTCCCAACATGACCGAACCCCCTCTCGGCATCCAGAGCTCACTAGCCCAACCCAGAGGTGTGGCTATCAAGGGGGTTATATGCCCAGGGAAAAACAGTTTGACAACAAGTTTCCCCTCTCCTTCCCGGGTGCCAGCTACTCTGCCTAAACAATGGCGCTGCCCCTCTCCCAAGTGTTCCCCGTTTGCTCTTCAAAGGTGACTTCAGCTTTGAAGCTCGCCTTTTTGGTTATTACCTGTGTGGCTTCACACTGGAGGGAGGTAACACCTCTCTCCAGTGCAGGCTCCTATTGTCTCCTTTCTTGGGAGTCGTTAGCACGTCTCCCTAGCAGGGCAGAACATTTTCTCTGGTTCAGGCTCCTTGTGTAACTGTTAGGGGCACAGGGGATTGAAGGCAACAAAGTGGGAACTTTGTAAAAGTTGAACATTATAACTTGTTACATTAATTTCGACCTGAGAATCAAGTCCGACTTAATGTAACGAGTTGTTAGATACCTTGGAGTATCAACTCCCCCAAAGGGGTGACCAAGTTTTTTCACACTAAAACCAAGTTTCACCTTTTTACTGCCACGGCACGCAAAATGCATGTTCTGCCCATGAAATGTGCTGCACCCTGCCTTCGGACTCTGTAGGCCTTCCATAGGTGTGACTTACACATGTTTCAGGAGGAGATTTGAGTTTGCCATGGCTTTAAATGGTAAAGTTGGGCTAGCAGTTTGAACCTGTTCTTCCATTCTGCAATGGCGGTCTGGGAGTCTCGTCCTACCTTTGTCACATCAAGGGTTGCACAACCAGTGCTACAATCCCTGGGTGACTCTCTAACTTAAAGGCCCTGGGTACTATATGCTATGGACTTATAGGTAATGTAGCCTATGCCAATTGGGTATAGCCAATTTAACATGCATGTTTTGAGGTCATGGCACTGGCACTGAGCTCTGGTTAGCAGTCCTCAGTGCACTCGAAGTTGAAAAACCAGCAGCACCAGTCAAAAAACCTGGTGGTGGCCATACAAAAAGAGACTTTCCTTACACTTTTGTTCATTGTTTTGACACCATTTCGAAAATCTTGTGACTTAACTGTACATGAGAAAGTGCTATACTTCAAAAAGATATAGATTCCACCATTTCTGCTCTTAAATTTCTATTAATACTTATGTCCATTCTGTAGGAGCAAAGTTCTCCAATATTCACTGACCTCTGTGTATTCATCACTTCCAGGAGCTGGTGCAGACTTTGTGATGCTGGGAGGCATGTTTGCTGGGCACACGGAGTGCGGGGGAGAAACCATTGAGAAGAATGGGAAAAAATACAAGCTTTTCTACGGGATGAGCTCCGAGACGGCCATGAAACGTCATGCTGGAGGCGTTGCAGACTACAGGTAATCAACATGAAATCTCCAGATTGGCATACACTGACAGACTTCCTACTCTAGGATCTAATCACAGCCATAGTGCGTTAGGCAGAACTTGAGTACAGTTGTGGCTCTGAAAAGAAAACTTCACATAACAAGGTTACTGCATAAAAAGGGCAATATATGTTGAGCCTTGGACACAGATGGATATATGTTGCCCTCAGTATCATCAGTACGCATATAGCGGAATCTGACAAAGTCAAAGCTCAGCAGCCATCAGATGGAGTGCCATATTTAGAACTAGCGTTGCACTGCTAGGCCTGGGCCTTTTAATAAAAGAGGGATTTATGATGGATACATCTGCCTGTGGATTCCTCACCTTTTTGAATTTTCCCTGCGCCAGCATTCCAAGGAAACCTTTTTCTTAGCTCTCCCACGTCGACGAGGACGTCACAATGGCACCTCTCCGCTTGCGACTCCGTATGACGTCACCTGAGCCATAAGAAGACCTCGTCGGCGTGCTGACGTCAGTTCCACACATTTTTTCCATGCCTCCGAGGCGAATGGGTGGACCGACAACATAATTGAAGTATACACAGCATACAATATATACACTAATACACACAGTATATAGTTAAAAAAAGGAAAGCTAAAGAAACGAAGCATTTCCTACCAACCAACAGTATGGCAAGCAAAAAACATAGGAAAATAACCATGTCAAACCCAGAAATCTTTTTCAGTATACGAAGGTGGACAACGGGGAGGAGGATGGGTCAGTGAGGAATCCACAGGCAGATACTGTATCCACCAGAAAAAGCGTTACTGAAGGTAAGTAACTTGTTCTTCTGATGGATACATCTGCCTGTGGATTCCTCACCTTTTGAATTGAATCCCAAGCAGTCCCGCTCCCGGAGGAGGGTGTCCCTTTACTATGGAAAGGAGAAACCACCTTAGGCAGGAAAGCAGCACTGGTCCTAAGAACCATCTTGTCTGCATGGATAATAGTGAAAAGGGGCTTAGAACTAAGAGCCTGCAGCTCACTCGCCCTCCTGGCCGGGGTAATAGCCACCAGAAAAATAGTCTTAAAAGAAAGCAGCCTCAACGGACAACTTTGAAGAAGCTCAAAAGGAGACCCCCCATCAGAAATGGAAGAACTAAATTCAAATCCCACTGAGGCATAATGAAGGGAGTGTGGAGGGAACCGATTTGTGAGGCCCTTAATCAACCTCATGACAATGGGAGACTTAAATAAAGACGGCTGGTCCGGCAAACAAAGGAAAGCCGACAAGTAGCCCTTAACCATCGCCACAGCACAACCTTGCTGGGCCAAAGAAAGTGAAAAACTAAGTACATCCGATAAACGGGCCTTCAAAAGATCAATGGACCTCTCTCCACACCATTTCACAAACCTGGCCCATCTAGAAGAATAAACAGATTTGGGGGAGTGTCTTCTGGACGAAAAAATAACATCCACCACATCCTGTGGGAGAGAGAAAGGAGTCAGATTGCCCGTTCAATCGCCAGGCATGAAGGTGCAGACTCTGGAGGTTGGGGTATAGAACCTGCCCCTGCAACTGCGAGAGGAGATCTGCCCTGAGAGGGAGACGTAGCGGAGGGTGCGATGTGAGGTGAAGAAGGTCTGTGTACCACACCCTTCTTGGCCAATCCGGGGCAATCAATATAACTTGGGCCCGGTCTTGGCGAATCTTCCTCAGAACCCGAGGAATCAAGGGTATCGGAGGAAACGCGTAATGGAGTTGTGAGCCCCAATCCACTTGAAACGCGTCCCCCAACGCTCCCCACATCGGAAGCTGGAGACTGCAGAACGACTGGCAGTGCGCGTTCTCTCGAGTGGCGAAAAGGTCCAACCGAGGAAACGCCCACATCTTGAAGATGTGATGAACCACCTCCGGATGAAGCCTCCACTTGTGATCAGACGAGAATTGCGGACTGAGACTGTCCGCACGCACATTCAGCACTCCGGCCAGATGATTTGCAATTACACAAATCTGATGATCCTGAGCCCAGGACCAGAGTCGCAGAGCCTCTCTACAGGGACGATACGACCCTACGCCTCCCTGTTTGTTTATATACCACATCATGGTAAGTTCATTAATCCTTTGAAGGCCCGTTTATCGGATGTTCTTAGTTTTTCGCTTTCTTTGGCCCAGCAAGGTTGTGCTGTGGCGACGGTTAAGGGCTACTTGTCGGCCTTGTCGGCTTTCCTTTGTTTGCCGGACCAACCGTCTTTATTTAAGTCTCCCATTGTCATGAGGTTGATTAAGGGCCTCACAAATAGGTTCCCTCCCACTCCCTTCATTATGCCTCAGTGGGATTTGAATTTAGTTCTTACATTTCTGATGGGGTCTCCTTTTGAGCCTCTTCAACGTTGTCCGTTGAGGCTGCTTTCTTTTAAGACTATTTTTCTGGTGGCAATAACCTCGGCCAGTAGGGTGAGTGAGCTGCAGGCTCTTAGTTCTAAGGCCCCTTTCACTACTACCCATGCAGACAAGATGGTTCTTAGGAACAGGGCTGCTTTCGTGCCTAAGGTGGTTTCTCCTTTCCATCTGGGACAGTCTATTGCATTGCCTACCTTCTATGCGCCCCCTCACCCTTCCAAGGAGGAGGAGAGACTTCACCACCTGGACCCTAAGAGGGCAGTCAGTTTCTACCTGGACAGAACCAAGGACTCAAGGTTGGACGCCCAGCTCTTCGTTGGCTTTGTTGGGAAGATGAAGAGCAAAGCCGTCCACAAGAAAACGTTATCCAGGTGGATCATCTTGTGCATCAAGAAATGCTACGCCCTGGCCAAGAAAGAGCCTCCTGAAGGTATTAGAGCTCATTGTACTAGAGCTAAGTCTACCACGACTGCTTTGGCTTGAGGTGTTCCTGTAGTGGACATTTGTAAGGCTGCAACATGGGCCTTCCTCCACACTTTCGCGAAGCATTATTGCTTAGATTCTGAGGTGAGGAGGGATGGCCATTTTGCTCGTTCTGTATTGCAAGATTTTTTGGTATGAGTATGTGGACACCCTCCTCCGGTAGCGGGACTGCTGTGGGATTCAATTCAAAAGGTGAGGAATCCACAGGCAGATGTATCCATCAGAAGAACAAGTTACTTACCTTCGGTAACGCTTTTTCTGGTGGATACAGTATCTGCCTGTGGATTCCTCACTGACCCACCCTCCTCCCCGTTGTCCACCTTCGTATACCGAAAAAGTTTTCTTGGTTTGACATGGTTGTTTTCCTATGTCTTTTGCTTGCCATACTGTTGGTTGGTAGGAAATGCTTTGTTTCTTTAGCTTTTCCTTTTTAAACTATAAACTGTGTGTATTAGTGTATATATTGTATGCTGTGTATACTTCAATTATGTTGTCGGTCCACCCATTCGCCTCGGAGGCACGGACAAAATGGGTGGAACTAACGTCAGCATGCCGACGAGGTCTTCTTATGGCTCCGGTGACGTCATACGGAGTCGCGAGCGGAGCCGTGCCATTGTGACGTCCTCGTCGACGTGGGAGAGCTAAGAAAAAGGTTTCCGTGGAATGCTGGCGCAAGGGTAATTCAAAAGGTGAGGAATCCACAGGCAGATACTGTATCCACCAGAAAAAACGTTACCGAAGGTAAGTAACTTGTTCATTTTGACAATAAGCCACATTTATAAATAGACAAGATAACTACTGTGGCCATTGCTAGAATATCAAAGTATTTTATTAAAGGTACACAAATCAGTTGTGGCCTTATTGTGGAGAATCATATAGATTTACAGTAAAGTTCACAAAATGTATTAATTTTAAAACACATAAGCTGTGGTCAGTGTCACTGCACAAAGTTTCATTTAAAAAAATATATATATATATTTCATATGTGAATAAATAGTGCTTGTAAAAGCAAAATCTTTCACTGTGATAGAAATGAACACATAATGCACTCTGGTGGTAGAAAAAAAGTACATATGCTTTGCATCAGATAGTAAGTGTAGGGTAAGTTGGGGTGGAGAAGCATCAAAATAATCAATGTCCGAACCCTTTTCAGAGGGTCATGGGGCAAACGGGTTACTGGGCCCAACTGTGTGGGTTGGAGCTTTTTACTCCTTAGGTCCCGGAGCCTGACTTCAATCAATCAGTATTTATACAGCGCGGCTAATCACCCGATAGGGTATCCAGGTGCTTGCAGATCCCGTAGGCTTATTCGAACAGTCCGGTCTTGAGGGTCGTTCGGAATTCCGGAAGTGAGGTGATGGTCCGTAGTTGTGTGGGGAGGCTGTTCCAGGTCTTTGCTGCGATGTGAGAGAAGGTAGATTCAGAGAGTATGGGCAAGTGAGAGGAAGGAGGAGCGTAGTCTTCTCCATGGTTGGTGTAAGTTCAGGCAGTGGTTAATGTAGGTGGGTCCTTGGTTGTGTAGAACCTTGTGTGCGTGGGTCAGCAGCTTGAATTGCCATTTCTTATGTACAGGGAGCCAGTGGAGTTGCCGAAGGTGACGTGTGATGTGGGTTTGTCAGGAAAGGCCAAGAATGAGTGTGGCGTCCTGTATGGTAAAAGTCTCTGTAGGTGTGTGGCGATTCCTATGTAGAGAGCGTTGCCGTAGTCCAGTCGGCTGGTGATGAGAGACTTTGTCACGGTGCATCTCGTGTGTAGGGGTCGCCACTTGAAGATCTTACGTAGCATGCGCAGAGTGATGAAGCAGGCGGAAGAGACGATCTGTGATTTCATGGGTGCTTGTTGTCAATGATGATTCCAATGTTTCTGGCATGGAAGGATGGAGTGGGTGCGTGTCCTAGAGCTGATGGCCACCAGGAGTCATTGCATGTGTCTCTCCTGTTGCCGAAGATCAGTACTTAAGTCTTGTCTGTGTTCAGCGGCAGGCAGTTGTTCTTCATCCAGTCAGTGACGTTTGTCATGCATCTGTGGAAGTTGGTTTTGGTGGTGTTGAGGAAGAGGGAGAGGATGAGTTGGGTGTCGTCTGCATAGGAAATTGTGTTGAGACCATGGGATCTGACGATGTTGGGCAGCAGGGTCATGTATGCTTTGAAGAATGTGGGGCTGAGGGTTGATCTCTGGGGGACACCGCAGGTGATATCCTTGGGTTTGGAGGTGAAAGGTGGGAGGTGGATCCTCTGGGTTCTTCCGGTGAGGAAGGAGGTGATCCATCTGAGCGCATTCCCTTGGATGCCGATGTGGTGGATGCTTTCGCTCAGCGTGAGGTGGGGTACGGCATCCAAGGCTGCCGAGAGGTCGAGGCGTATCAGAGCTGCTGTTCTCCTTGGTCAAGGAGGGTTCGGATGTCGGTGGCTGCGATCAGGGTGATTTTGGTGCTGTGATTGCTGCAGAAGCCGGATTGGGAGACGTTGAGTAGCTTGTTCTGCTCCAGGTGTGTCATGAGTTGCCTGTTGATGATCTTCTAGTACCTTTCGCTGGGAATGAGAGCAGGGAGATTGGCCTGTAGTTTTTGAGTTTGTGGGGGTCGGCAGAGGGTTTTTTGAGTAGTGGTTTGACTTCGGCGTGTTACCAGGCATCGGGAAATATTGAGGTGGTGATAGAGGTGTTGAGCAGGGTGGCGAGTTCCTGGCCGATCTTTTTGTTTTCGAGGTTGAAGATGTGGTGCAGTCATGGGTCTGTGAGAGCTCCTGAGTGGATGGATTTCATGGTGTAGTTGGTGTCCTGGGTGGAGAGGCAGTTCCAGGTGGTCGTTTGTGGTTCGTATCGGTTGCGGTGGTGGCATATCTGTCAAGGACGTCTGTAGGCGTGGGTTGCGGTTCAAAGTTTCTCTATATGGTTGTGATCTTGTCATGTAAGAAGTCGGCAAGGTTGTTGCACAGCTCCTGTGAGGGTGTGATGTTGTTTTCGCTGGCAGCCGGGTAGGAGAATCCTTTAACCAGGCCGAAAAGTTCATTGGTGTTGTTGGCGCTGGTTTTGATGTGTGCGGCTAGGGCTGTCTTCTTTGTTGCCCTCAGCAGGGGGTGGTAGAGGTTGATGGAGGTCTTGAAGGCTGCCTGTTGAGGTGTTCATGCGGGCGCGCCATCTTTTCTCCAGCTGTTTGCTGTCTCGTTTCACTGTTCTGAGTTCTTGGGTGTACCAGCTGGCATTTTTGGAAGATTTTCTCTGGATGTTCCTCTTGATGGGGACAATGCTGTTGGTGCAGTTGGTGATCCAGGCATTGAAGTTCTTCACTCCCTGTTCGAGGTTGGTGGCAGTAGCAGGGTTGGAGGTGTTGAGGGTATCTGTCCAGCTGGTCTCTGAGATTTTGTTCCACCTTCGGTGGGGGCGCTGGTCATCTTGAGGGTGGTAGTGCGGGGCTGGAGATGCTAAAGTGGACGATGGAGTGATTGGTCCATGTGAGTTCTGTGACGTGGCTGTACTTGATGCAGTTGCTGGAGGTACAGCGTGTGTCCAGCGGTGTGTGTAGGGTCGTGGACAATATGGGTCAATCCGAGGCTGCTCATACTGTTGAGTAAATGTGCAGTGGTGTTGTCGCTGGGCTCATCCATGTGGAATTTAGGTTGCCAGGGAAGATGTAGTCCTTGGAGTCTAAGAGGCTGGAGGGGCTAGAGCATGGGCCTGGAGTTCGGTATGCGACGGTGCCTCTGATGGTTGTTTTGTCTTCCGTGTGAAGCTTGAAGTTGAGATGTACCATTGGGGTGGGGCTGTATGGTCTATTTATGGATGATGGCTGTTCCTCCTCCCGGCTTGTTGGTGCGGACCTGGTGAGTGATTTATATCCGTCTGGGATCGCTGTGGCAATGTCTGGGGCAGATGTGGGGTTAAGTCAGGTCTCCGTGAGGAAGACTATTTCAGGTGCTCAGTGACTGGGCCAAGTACCCCTTCTACTACTTGACTATCAGTGTAAGTGTGGTCTGAGCAGTCCAAGGTTGCCTCCTGGGGAGGTGTAGATACAGGGGAGTGAACACAGACTCGCAACTCAAAATGCACGCAGCAGCAATATATATATATATATATATATATATATATATATATATATATATATATATATATATATATATATATATATTCCACAAATCTTTATCACTGCGCGACAATAATGCACTCTCAAAATCCATATGGTGATTCCTTCAGGAAATTTTAATCGGCTTCCACGCAACGCGTTTCGGCGATATGCCTTGTTCACACGATAGAAGTGCAAAGTCAAATCACCCATATTTACAAAGAACATTGGCTGCCCACAATAGTGCATGATAGTCGAGAGAGGACTTCCCCGCAAAAAGTCATGATGCGAAGGAAAACACTCGTGGCCATTTTGAAACATGTTCAAGTATCGTACATTACCGGCCACTTTTACCTTGCCTTAATCTGCAATGCATATTTAATTGTATTTCGGATATAATACCAATACACAAAAGACATTTGAAAAATTGTAAATCATTTTTCCAATAACATGAAAATCATGAAAAATAATAATAAATATGCTGTTTTCAATGAAATAAACTTTACATTCCATGTGTATAAAACAGCACATTTTATGGCCTCCACCTCATCCTGAGGTTGATCGTGATTATTCTACATGTGTCCCTCTGTTCGAGTATTATTTTAGCGAACCATCAATAGCTAAGTTATGTGTGCGCAGCCCTTGTTAAATAAAGTTGATTGAAAGTTCATCTACCCGTCCTAACACATAACAAATTCAATTTCTGTACATGTAACCAACGTGTTCTAACGCGTGTTCCGTACGTTAATGTACGTGTTATTCTAATACTCCTGTTACCTGCAATGTTGCATGATATTGTGTTTATATCCCCCGTGGGATGGCCATCAACCAACCTCTGCTAATCAATAGGTTTGCGCGGCCTAGCAGTCCGCCTACATCCAAGAACTCTATACAAATCGCCACTAATTAACCATTGCGTTGACTGGCGAACTAACAGGCCTATTTCATTCTGCAATACATATGTCAAGTAATGACAGAGCTAAAATAGTGTAACGGGCCAGTGCCCCCATTGTAAATATACACAGTCGAGTATAGTTGGACACATCCAGGACGAGATAATACAAAAGAATTTGTGGAAAAATATCAAACCCCAGGTGACAGTACTTCACAGACGTGATACAAAATGCCTTGTGCTTCTGGAAAAAAGGTTAGGGAACCTGTGAATGTGTAACTACCCAAGTAGTGTGGGTCCCTTCCTTTCCTCCTAAAATGAGAAAGGGAGAAAAAAGAAAAGAGAAACAGAAATTAAGAAATTGAATAAGAATAAGATAAATTAAGTGTAAATATATACAAAACTTAAAACCACTTTCATTATATACATGTTCCCTAACGAAGCTATAGAGGAAAACAATGGGCTGAATTAAATGTTCATGTTTCATACAGATGTATTCTCAATTCTTCATCAAGATTCAGCCCCCCCGGGGATTTGGTCTGGAGATCAATGATGTATCTAGATTCCCGTTGTCTAAGTTTCAACACCCTGTTGCCTCCTCTCGGTGATCTGGGGATGTGTTCTATGGCATAATAGCTGAGTAAGGCATTGTTGGAAAAATGGTGCAACTGGAAGTGCCGGGCCACTGGATATTGTTGGTCATTATTAGTGATTGCCCGCATATGCTCTAATACCCGTTTCTTTGCAGGATGCACAGTGCTCCCTATGTACCTGAGATTACATGGACACTCTAAACAGTAAATTACAAAAGGAGTTCCACATGTGAGGAACTGGGTAATGGTTCTCTGTCTACCTCCCCCTCCCCGAAATTCCTTTTTCATTTTGCTGTTTCTGCAGGCCCTGCAGTGTCCACAGGGAAAGAAACCTTTAAGTCCTTGATCTTTCATAGTGTTGTATACTGTGATATCACTGTGTACCATCCTATCTCTGAAATTCTGTCCTTTTCTGTAGGTGATGCACGGTTTCTCACTTATAATTGGACCTATGTTGGGGTCACTCTTAAGGATGTCCCAATGTTTGTTCAAAATGTTCCTGATGTCCCTGGCATTTCTGTTATACGTCAGTACAATTCTGGTAGTGTCTTCTGTCCCTTCTGATTCTGCCTCACCTCTAGCTTGGAGAGTTACAGATCTTTGTACTTGGTCAACTTTTCTCAGCGCTTTATTAAGGACCCAAGACGGATAACCTCTATCTTTGAACCTTTCAATCATGATGGCAGATTCAGCCTTGAATCCCACTTCTGTGCTGCAATTGCGTTTTGCCCTCAGCAGTTCCCCAAATGGTATGCTCCATTTCAAGCAATCTGGGTGACTGCTGAGGGCATGAAGCAAAGTGTTCCCTGCCGTCTCTTTACGATAGAGAGTGGTTTGGAGAAAATTGTTGTTGGCTACCTCCACCTTCGTATCCAAAAATTCTACTGAGGTTCTACTCATATTACAAGTGAGCGTGATGTTATAGTTGTTGGTGTTGAGTTTTTTGATAAACTCAGTAGCCTCTGTTTCATTGCCCCGCCACACCATGAAAATGTCATCAATGTAGCGGAGCCAGATTACTACTCGCTCAACTTCAGGAAAAACGGTTGTACTGCCGAAAATCTCTTCCTCCCACTTGCCCAGAAACAGGTTCGCAAACGACGGGGCAAAACAAGTCCCCATCGCGGTACCGGTCACCTGTTTGTAGAGTACGCCATCAAAGAGGAAAATATTATTGGTGAGACAAAACTCCATAATTTCAAGGACCATAGAAGTATGGGGCCTGAATATAATGTGTCTGGTCTGTAGGAATCGCTTGCACGCCTCTACACCATGCTCATGTTTGATTATGGTGTAGAGAGAATTCACGTCTAGAGTGACTAGAAGGAACCCCTCTTCCCAGTGTAATCCCTCTAGTTTACCTAGGAAATCCTTCGTGTCCTTCACATATGAAGGAAGTTTGCTGATATATGCCCTGAGAAAAAAATCTACGTATTTGGAGATGTTCTCAGTGGCACTGCCTCTAGAGGACACTATGGGTCTCCCCGGGGGATTCACTTGATCTTTATGTACCTTCGGGAGAAGGTATAATACAGGTAGAATGGGGTAATCCCGTTTGAGATAACAAAACTCCTCCCACTCTAATATTCCTAGATCCTTCCAGTTTTCTAGTTTGTCCCAAATACATTCAATACTGTTTGAGTACATCTCTCTGTTGACCTCTATATAGAATTTACGATCATTGAGTTGGCGTAATGCTTCCGCGATGTATTTCTCTCTATCCAGGATCACGATATTGCCACCTTTGTCAGCAGGACGGATGACAATATCGCCGTCCTCCGATAGTGAAAGCAGGGCTTTTTCTTGGGAAGGTGTGAGGTTTTGAGTTTGTTGAGTTCTAAACCATTTCTTTTGTCTAAATTTAATCAAATGAGTACTGACTACATCATGGAATGTGTCCATGTTGTCATGACCTAGTGGTGGATAAAATGTAGACCGTGGTTTGAAATGTGTCAAAGCAGTTTGGTTATGTGTTATACCCATTCTGTCTAGAATATTATCAATTTCATCAACTTCTCTGATCTCATTTTGTGTATTGGAATCAAGTTCATGCAATAACACCAGGTTATCAACATCGCTAATATTCAAATCCACAATGTCCTCTCCTGATCCCCCTCCCACTCGTTGATCACGTGATCTACTAGGCTTGAGAAGATGCCACTTTTTTAATTTGAGTTTACGAATAAACTTGAATAGGTCGATACGAGTTTCTGCAAAATTAAAGGGGTGTGAAGGGCAGAATGACATACCCAAACATAGAGTTCGTTTCTCCATCTCATTAATATTCCTTTTGGATAGATTCATGATGGTTTTGTTGACAGTCTCTGTATCCATCATTCTGCCGCTGTAGAGCCTCTCGCCTGTTGTCCCATGGGCCCCTTTCCTCTGCCTCTTCTTCCACCTTTGTTTGATTCATTTTCGTTTCTCTTTGTTACGCCTCTTCCTCTTCCGCGGGCTCTCTGTGCTTTCGGTTTTATTGTTGCTGGTTCTCTTGGGACTTTCCGCCCCCTCCTTAGATTTCTGTATTCGTCTAAAAAAGGGGCCGGGCGACTACTTGTTCCCACTTCCATGGATCTGTTACTAGATGTCGCTGAGTGATCTGTTTCACTGCCACTGATAGATGTTTCCTCTATGGTAGAGCTCTCTGAGATTCTTATAGTTGGACTTATGCTAGATATTTGGTTTTTGTAAATATGATCGTACTTTCTACTAAAGGTCAAGATACGGCCGTGTTCATAGTCATCACAGTCTCTGTGAAGTTTCGATTGTTTGCGTTCTTTAATGTCTGCTTCATGTTTTTTAATTCTGCCCTTTATTTCATCCATTGCCTTATTGTATGCCGTTGGGTCCATGTTAGTACTCAGATCATCTGTGTATTTTTTTATTTCTTCCAAAAGTTTCTCTCTATCCGACCATGCATACTTCACCAGGATTTCTAACATCCTTTTTGAGCTAAGGGCTGAGTTCTGCGCCCATTCTTCCAGCATTTTGGGATTGGGATTTTCATACGATGGAATCGTATATATGCGCAACCCCCTGGGGACCATATCCTTATCAATGTAATCCTGTAAGGATATGGCCTCCCACCAATTGGAGACTTCCGATTTATACAACTTCTCCAATTTCTTGAGTTTATCTTCATTAGTAGAGTCCTTACTCGTAATCACGGTTGCCTTGATGTTTACACCCGGAGCTCTAGCGAATAGTGATTGGGCGGCTGCCCTCCTCTCGCTTTCTTCCTCCATACTGGCTAAATGTTCGTATCACAAGAGATGAAATTAGATTTCCTGAATTCTTACTTTTTTCGCATTGGTCGTCTCCACCATAGGATCCACCCAAGTGATCTCTGGTTCCCTCTGCCACTGTAAGGTGCCCGTAGAAACCCTCTAGCTCATTGCTACTGTGGCCATATTTGAAAGAATCCCCACCTCCAGAGATATAAAGAGAAACGTCAGTCTGACTAACATAGATCGGAGATGGCACACAGTCTCTCCGTGCGTCCACCCTCTTCCCTGCCAGCCCGACCTCCGCTCCTCACCTCTGGGACGTGTGTCCTTAATGTTAATGTCCTCGTTGACCAGTGGGAATCCTCTTAATTACAGCGCCCGGTCCTTGTGAAGGTCTCTTCTTCGTATTTCCCATTCAAACTGCTCCGTAGAGACCACGGACCCGTGGAGGGTGGTGCATGCACCGGGAGAGCACCCGGTATTTCAAATTCCACAAATCTTTATCACTGCGCGACAATAATGCACTCTCAAAATCCATATGGTGATTCCTTCAGGAAATTTTAATCCGCTTCCACGCAATGCGTTTCGGCGATATGCCTTGTTTACATGATAGAAGTGCAAAGTCAAATCACCCATATTTACAAAGAACATTGGCTGCCCACAATAGTGCATGATAGTCGAGAGAGGACTTCCGCCGCAAAAAGTCATGATGCGAAGGAAAACACTCGTGGCCATTTTGAAACATGTTCAAGTATCCTACATTACCGGCCACTTTTACCTTGCCTTAATCTGCAATGCATATTTAATTGTATTTCGGATATAATACCAATACACAAAAGACATTTGAAAAATTGTAAATCATTTTTCCAGTAACATGAAAATCATGAAAAAATAATAATAAATATGCTGTTTTCAGTGAAATAAACTTTACATTCCATGTGTATAAAACGGCACATTTTATGGCCTCCACCTCATCCTGAGGTTGATCGTGATTATTCTACATGTGTCCCTCTGTTCGAGTATTATTTTAACGAACCATCAATAGCTAAGTTATGTGTGCGCAGCCCTTGTTAAATAAAGTTGATTGAAAGTTCATCTACCCGTCCTAACACATAACAAATTCAATTTCTGTACATGTAACCAACGTGTTCTAACGCGTGTTCCGTACGTTAATGTACGTGTTATTCTAATACTCATGTTACCTGCAATGTCGCATGATATTGTGTTTATATCCCCCGTGGGATGGCCATCAACCAACCTCTGCTAATCAATAGGTTTGCGCGGCCTAGCAGTCCGCCTACATCCAAGAACTCTATACAAATCGCCACTAATTAACCATTGTGTTGACTGGCGAACTAACAGGCCTATTTCATTCTGCAATACATATGTCAAGTAATGACAGAGCTAAAATAGTGTAACGGGCCAGTGCCCCCATTGTAAATATACACAGTCGAGTATAGTTGGACACATCAAGGACGAGATAATACAAAAGAATTTGTGGAAAAATATCAAACCCCAGGTGACAGTACTTCACAGACGTGATACAAAATGCCTTGTGCTTCTGGAAAAAAGGTTAGGGAACCCGTGAATGTGTAACTACCCAAGTAGTGTGGGTCCCTTCCTTTCCTCCTATAATGAGAAAGGGAGAGAAAAGAAAAGAGAAACAGAAATTAAGAAATTGAATAAGAATAAGATAAATTAAGTGTAAATATATACAAAACTTAAAACCACTTTCATTATATACATATACAGTTACATGTTCCCTAACGAAGCTATAGAGGAAAACAATGGGCTGAATTAAATGTTCATGTTTCATACAGATGTATTCTCAATTCTTCATCAAGATTCAGCCCCCCCGGGGATTTGGTCTGGAGATCAATGATGTATCTAGATTCCCGTTGTCTAAGTTTCAACACCCTGTTGCCTCCTCTCGGTGATCTGGGGATGTGTTCTATGGCATAATAGCTGAGTAAGGCATTGTTGGAAAAATGGTGCAACTGGAAGTGCCGGGCCACTGGATATTGTTGGACATTATTAGTGATTGCCCGCATATGCTCTAATACCCGTTTCTTTGCAGGATGCACAGTGCTCCCTATGTACCTGAGATTACATGGACACTCTAAACAGTAAATTACAAAAGGAGTTCCACATGTGAGGAACTGGGTAATGGTTCTCTGTCTACCTCCCCGAAATTCCTTTTTCATTTTGCTGTTTCTGTAGGCCCTGCAGTGTCCACAGGGAAAGAAACCTTTAAGTCCTTGATCTTTCATGGTGTTGTATACTGTGATATCACTGTGTACCATCCTATCTCTGAAATTCTGTCCTTTTCTGTAGGTGATGCACAGTTTCTCACTTATAATTGGACCTATGTTGGGGTCACTCTTAAGGATGTCCCAATGTTTGTTCAAAATGTTCCTGATGTCCCTGGCATTTCTGTTATACGTCAGTACAATTCTGGTAGTGTCTTCTGTCCCTTCTGATTCTGCCTCACCTCTAGCTTGGAGAGTTACAGATCTTTGTACTTGGTCAACTTTTCTCAGCGCTTTATTAAGGACCCAAGACGGATAACCTCTATCTTTGAACCTTTCAATCATGATGGCAGATTCAGCCTTGAATCCCACTTCTGTGCTGCAATTGCGTTTTGCCCTCAGCAGTTCCCCAAATGGTATGCTCCATTTCAAGCAATCTGGGTGACTGCTGAGGGCATGAAGCAAAGTGTTCCCTGCCGTCTCTTTACGATAGAGAGTGGTTTGGAGAAAATTGTTGTCGGCTACCTCCACCTTCGTATCCAAAAATTCTACTGAGGTTCTACTCATATTACAAGTGAGCGTGATGTTATAGTTGTTGGTGTTGAGTTTTTGATAAACTCAGTAGCCTCTGTTTCATTGCCCCGCCACACCATGAAAATGTCATCAATGTAGCGGAGCCAGATTACTACTCGCTCAACTTCAGGAAAACGGTTGTACTGCCGAAAATCTCTTCCTCCCACTTGCCCAGAAACAGGTTCGCAAACGACTGGGCAAAACAAGTCCCCATCGCGGTACCGGTCACCTGTTTGTAGAGTACGCCATCAAACAGGAAAATATTATTGGTGAGACAAAACTCCATCATTTCAAGGACCATAGAAGTATGGGACCTGAATCTAATGTGTCTGGTCTGTAGGAATCGCTTGCACGCCTCTACACCATGCTCATGTTTGATTATGGTGTAGAGAGAGACTTTACTAAAGGATTTAATTATATCGCACTGCGAGACTCAATGTCCCACAAGGCAATTGAACACGCCCACTGGGGGCGTGCATACTAATGAATGAATAAAATCAAGGAAAGTGAAATGTGGTGCGCTTTTCATTACTTGCCTGTTGCCCATGAAGAAGGGATTTGGTATCCTGAAACGCGTCGGCATGAATTGATTAAAGATGGACTAAGTAAGCAGGCTGCATTTCACTAAGGCAAGGTCGAGTGACCTCCTATGCGCAAGGCACATTGTTTAAAAAAAAAAAATATATATATATATATATAAAAAAAAAAATTGTATATATTTTATTGCATATTCCAAAAGAAGTTACAGCCATGCAAACAATAAGACTGGCCATCAATCTGTACTAGCGGAGCCAGCGACGCAGCAGCAATATATAATTGTCCAGCCAAATAGTCACTTTTATGAAAAAAGAAAAGTATTTTATTTTCTACCTCTACCAAAACAAAAAAGAGATAGGACTATCACAAAAAATTACAAACCCGCCCCCCCCCCTGAGGTGGGGGCTCTAGTGTTTTTGTGGCGAGTCCCTATCCCACCCCCTTTTTGCATTAGCGATAGTGGTTATTCCCCATTTACTGGTGGTAACATCTAGAATATGCCCCACTAGTAGTCAGAGTCTCAGGAGTCCACTTTGACTCTAATTTAAAGTCAATAAGGTTGCAGCGCTACCAAGCTAACTTAGCAACCAGTTGCCCCAGTTCTCCTGGTGCTGCGAGCCCGAACACAGTCTTGCCCGTACCTGCAGGCATGAAGTGGCTAAAGTTCCAGAGTGTGCCCCCTATGTATGCGAGTGATTGCAGCGGTTGCAGCTAAGTTCTGATGAGTCAGCTGCACATGGCCCTGGCGGCTACCCACAGTGGTTCCTGAGTCTCTCACTCGCGGTCGTGCTTCTGAAGTGACTGGAGGGTCTCTGTGGCTCCTCCTGTGGGGTAAGTGTCCTTTTCCGCTCCCAGTGGGGTATGGCTGCAACGATCCTGTCTTGGGTCCCTCGCCTGGGTGATGGTGCGCAGATGCTCCCACGGCATCCTCACATCTCTGGCAGGAGGTGGCAGATCAGGTCACAGTTCATGATGCTCCTGGTGACCCGTTGTGGCATACAGAATGACTGCTTCTTACAGCACATGGGCTGCTGCCCGATGGACACAGTGAAATCCTTTGCGGTGTCCCCTTCTGGCATGCACAGTCGCTGACTGCTACCACACCTGAGTGCAGCCCTTACCGCACAGCAGTCTTTTTCACGGTGGCCCGTCCTGGCATACGGGGTTGCTGACTCGCCACTACGCATGGGCTCCGGCCCAAACAGCGAAGTCAGTTTCCGTTGGCCACCCCGCAAAGCTCCCAGGGCCATCAAATCTTTCCTCCCCGCCAGTTCGGCACCTCCAGTAGGGAGGCCTTGAACGTCTGTGTCCCGCACCCGTGTCGACTTCTGCGTCAGTAACCCAATGTCAGATCATGGGCCTCCGAGGGCCAGTGCCACGCTTGGTGGTCGTGGGTTCTTGCTGTCCGAAGTCCCAGATCTGTTCCCGCAAGAAGGCTTCCCGCCTTGTGTCTTTCTCACGTACACTTGCCTTTCTGGGTTGATTCCCCGCGGGGGGGTCCAGTCCCACATTTGTAGGGTCTTTCTGGGCCCCGAGGTCGTGCGAGCCACCTCATGTGGAGAGGAATGGAGGTGTGTCCTCAGGAAGGGGGCTCTCTGGTCCCTGGGTGCCAGGTGAGTGTTGGAGGCCTCTGTGTCTTGTGAATCCATACGTCTGTTGGCAGAGGCGGATGAGGCCAGTTTAATTACGCGGCCTCCACATGCACTGGCTCGTCGCCCATGGGAATCCGGGCACCACCACAGTCGGGCCTTCCCCCAGTAAGTCGGGCTTCGCTCCTACCTTGGTTCCGCTCCTGCCCCGCACCGCAGCCTGCTGGTCGCACCCCACTGTGCCCAACTGTACCAGCACACCACTCCTCCACTTCCTTTTCTTTTGCAGGTGTCTATACAGGCGTGGGATCGACAGAGGGGGGGAGGAATCGCCCGACTCTCCTCTCAGCTTCTCTGCCTCTCCCCCACTAAGCCGCTGGAGGATCCGGACTCCCCTATCCTGGGTGGGCCCACTGGGGACTAGCACGCAGATCACCAGGCGAGGGCGCGGGACGGCAGACGACCAGCAAACAACTGAGGGTGGGCACAATAGAACTTTGAGTGTTGATGATTGCAGCTATTGGCGTTCTCCACGGGGCTCATCGAATCAGCTGGCCCACGACCTTTTTTTCATTTGGAACTTCTGTACAAGTGGGGCCCTACCAGGTGGGCCGCAGGCTGGACCCGGGCCTAACCAGGCCGCCTCTGCGGGCCACCTGGGGCTCACTCTCCGAAGGAGCCAGGTACAGCCTCTACACTCGTGCCCTGCTGGGATGGGGAGGGGCAGGCGGGTGATCCACTGACAGCCCAAGGTCTGCAGAGCGGGCCAACCTCCCAGTTACCCTCCCAAGATGCACGCAGGACTGGAGGGAGAGGGGCCCCTGGAGTTGATGTGGTGCAGCATAGGGTCCCTGGGATCGTACAGTGGTCTGCCCCTCGAGTCTGGACCCAGCTGTGGACGTGGTTGCGATCACGGTTGCGGGCTCCAATACTGCTCAGGCACCAAGCTGCTCTGCCGCCTGTGTCTTGAGGGCTGCTCCCCCTCCGGCTTGACGGTGTATCCTGTCAATGTTGCTCCCAATGGTATGGGCTCTTACCCGGTGCAGCGGCCGTCACCTCAGTTCCAGGGGGAACCTTCAGTCGGGGGGCCGCCTGCGGGCTGTTTCCACAGCCTCGGCAACTCCGTGTGCAACCTCACTGGGAAGGCGGTCGGTGTAAGTCTCCCCCTGGGCCCACGTCACCCGGGATCACTTCTCAGCGGGCCTCGGGCACAGACGCAGCCAGACCTCCAGTCCGTGAAGCAGGGCGCCCCCTCCACAAGCGCGGTGGCCCACTCTCTTGGCCCCGAGGTCAGCACAGCCGCCCAGGCGCCGCCCACGATCCAATTTCCCTCGCCGCAGCGTCCTCACTCACCACCACTGCCGAAGAGCAATGCAGGTCAGCGTTCTGGTGTGATGCTGGTACGAGGCCGGGAGACGCGGTCAGTCGACACTTCTCCCTCGGCACTTCAGTGATCCCACTGCTGCCAAGCCACGAGCTCGCCCATGTCTCGCCTGGCGACCGCCATCTTGCCTTGGTGTGAGGATCAGGCCGATGGTGCTCCCCGCGCGGTAAACAGCCAGAGTAGTCAGGTTCACAGCCGGTGGGCCACCTCTGCCCACGGAAGGCCGATTTTGTCTCCGGCCGGTCTTTATCGCATCCCTCTAATCACCGCACTCAGGCTGTAGAGCTCAGGTGTGCCGCCGCCATTTTGCTTGTAGGCGCGCGACCGATCTAATTGGCGCTGCCGCTGGCAATACTGCAGGACGGAGAACTTGGGTGACCGGTTCACAATAGGAGTCAGGATACGAGCAGATGAAGGATGCTCTAAGCCACGCCAAAATATTTACACATCTAGAAAACTATTTCTTACGAGAGGTTGTAGTGTTAACTGCAAGTTAACAAATATGTTCTAGTTATAAACACACATGAATGTAGATGCTAAAAAGAAGCTATGTGGGTATCTGTTGCTTACCGAAATATTGTGTTAGCAGACTGATGTTTCTACTTTGTTTTGGCTAGGTTGCAGAAGCCAGAGATAGGTGGCTGGTCCAGTTGTGTGGAAACCAGGCTGTTAGGTCAGGAGTGTCTTGGGGTCCTTTGACAGTGAGCTGCTGAGTGAGAGTCAGACTCTTTATCTAGGCATGGTCTCGTTAACGTTGATGAGTAGAGGGCACTACAGTTCCACTCCAGAGAGGCTGAGTGGATTACGTCTCTCTACAGACTCTAGCTGATTGGTCAGTAAGCATGCAGCAGCAGAGTACAAGACTTGTGTGGGCACTTCTTTGGTCCCTTTTGAGAGAGAACGTGTTAATAAGGTCTCTCTACGGCATTCAACTGCCAGGTCTAACATTTCTTAGACTCTAGCAGTGTGGGATCAGCTAATCTTAGGCGTTTGCAGTGCTGATCAAAATAGAAACTAAAAAGAGATGGCATACAAGCTTCAGTGTGGAGTGATGCTGCTATAGTTACAGGGGAGTAATTAAAAATATAGTTGTTTAGCACACCACCAATTCACTGTGTAACAGTGTTTTGGAATTATGAGTATGCTTTGGCCTAAAGTTAAAGATAAGGTTGTGACTTGCACAATGGGTCGTGGGTGCTTAAAAGTTAAAGTGGTAAATATCATGCACTTTCTTGTAATGCTGCTTTGGAATTCAGGATACATATTTACATAAATAACAAACCAGGGAACTTGAACAACTGATTAAAGTGAGATATATTATGGTCTTCGTTGTGGTTTTTTCAAATGAGGCGGATCCTGGAGGAAACTCTAGCTTAATGGTTGGTAAAAAGCAACAACAAACTTAAGGGCATACATTTGTGTTATATCTTTGGGAGTGCTTAAGAAATGTATCGTAAAAACTAGAAGGACATATTATGGTAGCTGTGAGTATGTGCAGGGCTTGTTCTGTAGTCAAGAACGCCTCATGGATTAGTGGGGTTCTCCAGTATTGAATCTTTCGTAGATTCACATGGTTGAATCTTCTCCGTCGCTGAGGCGGGAGTCCCACGGTAATTATAAGTAGCAGTAGACAATCTTCTATTTAGATAGACTATAATTACATTTCCCCATTGGATTGAGTAGCAATCTACATCGTTTTGTACACAACCAAAGTATAGCCAATCAAAGCAGAGCTTGCACACTTTCCTCCTGTGCAGTGGCTTCACACCTCAGATTTCTTATCGCATGTCATGGATAGGGAAGTCTCCCTGAGCTCTGCTCAGTTTATTTTCCTTCAGAACCTGACTTTGTACCTCCAGGTGAACCTGGATATTTATCTGACCTTTACTAGATAATCTGACAGATTTTGCCAGCATGTCAGAGGGTTCAAAAAAGGGTTTGTTTCGCCCATGTAAGACCTATGTGAAATTGAGGATCTTCTGTGAAGATCCTCATAAGGAGTGCTTGTACACCCACAGTATAAACCCAAAGACTGCAAATATTGCAGAACATTTTCAGCCGAGACTCAAAGATCGATAAGCAAGGTTTTTATTGTGGCTCCAGAAGAAAAAAGCAACTGAAACCCCATACTCTGGAGAGGAAAAGCCCTGCCCCAAGTTGAAAGAGTCTCTAAAGATGGAGAGATCTGAAAAAGACCTAACTGGACTGCCAAAAAAGACTCTAACAAAGGTGGGGAAGAGAAAGCCAGCACCAGAAAAGGGGACTTCTCCAAGAGAAAAAAGGGCAAAAAGGCATCAGTTTCTGAGCTATCAACACCTTTTGACAAGGCATTAGCCTTTGCCGACATCAGGAAACCTGCCTCAGAGAAATCAGGCAAGTTGCAGATAAAATCCTCGACGAAACTGCCGATGGCGAGGATGGCTACGTTGACGGTGTCTTCCCCTTCTTAGACGGTAACTGTAGTTATGATGACGACATCTTCATCGATGGCACGGTTTTCGATGATGAGACCCTCGGCGATGCAGATCCCACCAGAGCTGTCATTGACACAGTCGACTGACGCTCCGAAGGTGGCTCCGACGACGCCGCTTCCTCGAACAGCGAAGACGATACCTCTAATACAGAAACCTTCTTCATCGTCTACGGCACTTTCGGCGAGCCCGTCGACGGTCATCACCGAACCTGTTTTGAGGCCAGAGCTAACCTCACCTGGCAAGGTTTCACCGTTACCACCAGTATGCCTTCTTGAAATGGGGGACATAAAAGATGATAATGGATTTTTTGAGGATGCCACAAGCGTGTCTCAACTCCATGTTAAATGTCAAGACTAAGATGATGAGGAACAGCAGGAATCTCAATACATGCAGGGTGGTTTCTCTTTTAAGGACAAAGACAGGAGAAAACTTATGAAAAATTCCTGGAATATGAACCTAATGACTCTTTTGAGGCGCAACAATCGCAGGAACCTACAATGCAAATCCTCGTAGCTTTGGTTACGGATCTTTGCATGATGTTACAATACTATCATAAGAGGTTTCACTCCAAGGGAACAACGCCATCAAAAACGGGGCAGGCTGGGGCACCTCAAAGAGAACCTTTATTGCAGCAACCAACTCCGATGCCACAGCCTACAGGCAACCCACAGCCAAGACAATTAGAAGCCATTGCCATACATAATGATTATGTGGATTAATGGGGCGATGATGAAGAACCTGTAGGGCGAAATACTGCAGGACCAGACAACTACTGCGGGTAGTGAATGGGACGATTATGTGACACTCCCCTATAACAGCGCCTCCAACATCTTCAAATAAGTGGAAAGCACCAATAGAAAAATGACATAAAACAGTAATACCAATACATAGGCTTGCAGCATTAAAAAATTGCATATATTACTTATTAAAACCAGACTTTAAACCCAAAGGGAGTCAGCCTGATCACATATGATGTTGATAAGCATGTGGGGGCACCCTAGGTGCAAGATATCCTAGTGCGCAAAGTTGGGCCATGCTTTATCGGAGGGAGTAGCTTTCTATTTAAAAAGTGCCATGTCCCGGTCATAAAATGTTTAATAAACATGCACAAGTGATATACTACATTTTAAGCAGGACTAAAAAACCCCAAAGAATGTCAACCTAGTCGCATACGATTTAATAAGTATGCAGCATGAGAGTGGAATGCCCTGATACGCAAAATAGGGCCATACCCTATCATGCCTGTGTTTGATGGCCATGCAAAATGATGTAGTGCAGCTCCCCCAGGTGAGGACTTTACGCATACTTAAGTGTCGGAGGCGCAAGCTATTCGTGTATAATGCAGCATCCTAGATCAAAAAGTGCATAGAAGGAATACGTGACAGTAAGGTGCGACGTGCCCTGTGGTTAAATTGTCACATAATTAAAGCAAGGTGTTCACTTAATGTGCTGCGTGCTAGATCATATAGTGCACAGACCGTGTAAGTGCCAATAAAGTGCGTTGTGTCCTGTGACTAAAATTTACAGTATAAAACACCAGTGCATCAGGTCGTAACTGTCAACAGCCTCCACACTAAGTTGCTGAAGGGATTACAAAATGTTCAGCCGCTCAATTGACAAGCGACACGCAGGAGCCTTCCAACTTCTTCTAAGAACTTGCCAATCCGTGCAAGTTCCATTGGGACAGCGATTGTATAGATGTGTTTCAAGGCCTCATTACAAGTTCTTGTCCCATTTTGCAGAAAGATTGTTCTTAGATACACTTGCCTCTGGCGTAGCAAAGCAGGACAGCAGGAAACTATATGAGCAGCTGATTCAGTGATATTGACACAGACTGCACTCCTCATGACCAGCAGGAATATTTTTCCAGTGGCACCTATTTTCCCATATGGGGAGGGTTAAAAGCCTGGTCCACAGTATGTTCTGTAGGGCTTGCCTTCTCAGAGCCGCTTTCAGGTATGGTTGGCACAAGATGTCTTCATGCAATTTGGCAAGACGCTCTGCGCCCGTGGAGTTTTTAATTTGTTCTATATCCTGCTCTCTTGATGCGAACTTGCCTTGCACATTTACCAACCTCTTTAAGCTGTCCATTGTTGGCGATGGATCTGTTATGCACTCTATGGACAGGTTTAATCATTCTCTTGCACTGCTCAAGTACCTTGCCCAGCTGCTCTTTCTGCCTCGGAATATCACCTTCAGTGCATCTCTCATTGAATCGGGATCCGCTCTGGACACTCGGTGATAATATTTGATCAGATCTTCTTTGCATTCAATGTCCATGTTCACAAGAATTCTAGACGGACCAGTGTGTGCCTGGTTGTTTTTGTGATGTTAAATATTTTCCTATAAGCAGCTGTATGATGTCGCTTCAGTGCCTCAGTGAGCATGCCAGGAAAATTATGATGTCCTTAGTTTATCACTGGTAAAAATTTTGCCTGCAGAACTAGTCGGATCCCCTCTGCGGATTGACTTTGTAGCTTGTGATGTAATTTGCATAGTGCATATGTGGTCTTGGCTTCTTTTTTCTGTCGGTGCCTTAGCCTGCAGGGTTGGTTTGCCTGTGTCTGACAACAGAACGCCTAGATAGTTAGATTTACTGGCAGTGCTTATCCTTAACGGACCCAATTGCCATTCCAGCTGATGTTTCTTAGTTCTGTGCCCAAATACCAGGACTTTAGTTTTTGTGGCATTTGCAAGCAGAAAATTATTTGCAGTCTACAGATGTAGTATGTCCAGGGTCCTCTTCATACCAATTCTAGTTTGGTCCAGTAACACCAAGTCATCCGCATAATGTATGATGGGGAGTCTAATGGGGCTTAGCTTAGGTGGGAAGATGCTGCCTTTCAATAGTTCCACACCTCCAGAGAACTCGCCAGCCTGCTTGATTGGCCATCCAAAAGCCTGACTCGGTGGTGATGCAAGTAGCACAAAAAAGATCTAAGAATCCGGCAAGCACCATGTTCAGCTCCTCCAGACAAAGAGGGCAGGTGACTAAACAACATAGGAAAATGTTTCTCGGCCACAGCAGCGATCACTATAAGGGTGTCTAATGCTCTAGCTATTCTGGGTAGATATGATTGTCAAATGTGGTCAGGTCCTAGAGTCTCTGCCAGAAGATAAGAAACAGAAAGCTAGAACCATTCTACAAGAAGGGGAAATCACATCCTCGGGGATGATAGATACTGCGATGGATTTGGCCCTCACAGGTTCCGACTGATAACTGGAGCAGCAATCTTGAGAAGGCAGGGTTAGCTCAAGGCAACTTATTTTCGGCCTTAAGTATAATCAAAAACTTTAGACATGCCTTACAACGCCGAAGATTTGTTTGGAAAACCTGTTGATGACACCCTGCAATCCATCAAGGCCCACACAGAAACTGCTCTATCCTTATTGGCCCTACAACAGAGGACTTTTTTATCTTTTCGAGGTGATTGAGGCAGAGGACAAGACTCCTTTCAACGTTATCAATACTGACTGTATCATCAACAGGCCCAGGGTTATTGTCAACAATTCTCCCAACAATATAGACCATCTCAGACCACAACCTACTCCAGAGAGGGAGGTAGAAGATATGCAGCAGCAGCAAAAGGTCAAGAATCCTCCAGAAGACAGTGACAAGAGTTTGACACCGGTCACCTCAGTGCCTTCACCTCCCTTGTATTTCAGAGAGTCTCTTTTCAGCTGCTACAAAAATGTGACTTCCATCTCCTCACACAGGTGGGTCCTGGGTATCATAAAGTATGGTCATACCCTGCTTTTATCTTGGCGAGTCCTGTCCCTTTGTATGTCTCAGCCCAGTCCATTTCCCGGTTTTCAAAGTGTGGCTCTCTTTTCTTAAACATTAAGGTGCGCGCACTCAACCGGGTGAAGTTGCCTCCCGTTTATCTAGCGAGAATTTGTGTTTCTTTAGTCTTCATGCATGACATCTACAAGCACTTCTGGGTTTGCAGCCCACTTGCATCCTGTAATAAGAGAAACTCCATATCGGGCAAAGATGCACGTAGAATACTTCGAGACACTGAAAATTTGGATGTCAAGAATTCTGAAAAACATTTGTGATGCAAATCCATGTGCTCTCGCTCAATATATCATTGCCTTGCTGAAGAGAGACGAGTGAACAAGACCTGATGGCCTTGTGCATTGAGCAGCTCGTAGTAAAGTGAAACAGTTGCTTTTAAAATGAATGTGCATAATGTTTCGAAACATTATTTTGAAAATAATTAAGGTTCCACAAAAATAAGAAGTCATCCTTGTGTTACAGAAATATCTCCTGAATCTAAGGATGTTGGTTGTTTCCAGTTTCAAGCTATCCAGGAGACCATATCCTGTTATCTACAAACGTTTATTGAACATTCTGCTGTTAACATTTTGTAATATAATTTCTTGACTGTTGTTGACCAGAGAATCTTTTTTCTCTTGTGTAGTAGTTTTAATTCTTTTATTTTATGACATCAGCGTTTGTTGGTATAAATGCAAATTATGAAAATTGGTTATTTGCACTCATATGGTTCTGGAATGAAAATGATAAAGATTGTTTTAGGTTTAAAAAAAAAAAGTATGGTCACACCCTAGAGTTTGTCCAGAAACAACCTTATCATCTGCCTGTCAGACGATCACGCCAGTATCTTTGACTGTTAAGAGAGGAAATCAACTCCGATTTCCAAGGGAGCAATAGAAGAAGTCCCACAAAACTGCAGACACAGGTTTCTACTCCAACTTCTTTCTCTTGAGGAAGAAGAATGGCAAATGGAGACAGGTGTTGAATCTCAGGCAGCTCAACAAATATTTCCAAAAACAATCATTCCCAATGATTACGCTGCAGGACATAATTTGTTTAATAAACAAGGGAGATCACATGACATTGTTAGATCTTCTATACTCATATTGTCGTATCCCCAGACATGTGAGGCACAGAAGATATTTCAGATTCGAGGTGGCCAGAGGTCACTACCAATTCAAAGTTCTACCATTTGGACTAAAATCTGCCCCAAGAATTTTCACAACTTCATGCCACCAGTAGCAGCTTATCTCAGACTACACTGACATCACATATTTCCATATCTGGATGATTGGCTGATAAAAGCGAATTTTCGCAAGGCTGCAAAAGAATCTACAATGACATGCTTGCACCTCTTTAAAAACCTGGGCCTCCATATAAACAGGGATAAATCCTGTATAACTACACAAACGACAATTAATTTTCTGGGAGCTGTCATGGACACCAACATTTGCAAAGTATACCCAACAGAAGAGAGTGTTACAAAGATTGACACTGGGATCTTCCCTGTAAAAAAAAACCCCATCCACTTCAGTAAGGCAATTCAAATCGTTCCTGGGAATGATATCGAAATGAATCCCTCTCATCCCGAACTGCCGGTTTTTCATGAGACCGCTGCAAGAACATCTGGGCAAGCAATGGATGCAAGACTCTGGCTCATTCAACGACATTGTCCTTATAAGTCCAGAAATGGTATGCGCGATGCAGTGGTGGAAGAAAAAAAAACCCATTCCTAATAAGGACTCAAAGTCTCATTATGAAACAGATGCCTCAATGGAAGGATGGGGTATCTCCAAGATCTGGGAGTGAGCGGAAAGTGGTCAAATGAAGAAAAGAAGAAACCCATCAATCTACTGGAACTGAAGGCTGTAGAGTTCGTAATCAAAGCCTTCTTGCCGAGACTTCCAGGGTCAGAAGTCTTGATGCCCACAGACAACACGACCACAATGTTTTACTTAAACAAATAGGGGGAAACAAGATTATGTCCTCTATCCAAGGAAGCACAGGACATTTGGAACTGGTGTCTGAAAAATAAATAATTTCCATGAAGACAGAACATGTTCAAGGCACAGGCAACCAGTGGGTGGACGAGATAAGCAGGTCCCTGAAAGAATGTCAGGAGTAGGAGTTGTTGGACAATCAGCTCACAAAGATATTCCACAAATGGGGAATTCAGTCTCTAGATCAATTTGCAACTCCAACAGACAAAAAGCATTGAAACTACACAAGCTGATACCCGCACAAGGGATCATAGGGAATGCGCTTCAGATGTATTGGGCAGGCATATTCACGTATGCTTTCCTGCCAATACCTTTAATAACATGCATACTGAACAAGATGAAACAGGAACCATGTTGGAGCATCGTGATGGCTCGGGCGTGGCCGAGACAATTCTGGTACATGGAGCTTCTCCTAATGTCAGAACAACGACACACTCAACTCAAACCAGTCCTAGGTTTGCTCTACAGAAACGGTGGACAATTTGTATTGTAATTGCATTTGTATAGCACTTACTACCCCTGACGAGGCATCAAAGCGCTTTTTCGGCGAGTAGCACGCTACTCCGGGACCCATAGAGGATTAGTGTTGAATTAGTATAGTGAAACATGCAAGTAAATTTTAAGTGGTGGATAGGTTAGTCAGTTATTTGGATTCGGAAGGATAGCAGAAGGATAGAAGAGGAAAAAAGGTTTGTATTTATATAGCGCTTGTTACCCCTGATGGGGTGTTGAAGCACGCTACTCCGGAAACCCGGTGGATATGTTATTCAGTTATTTGGATAGAGAAGGGTAGGTGGCGGGATAGAAGAGGGAAAGAGGTTTGTATTTAAATAGCGCTTGCTACCCCTGATGGGGTTTCGAAGCGCTTTTTTGGCAAGTGATACATCCAAACCCAGAATCTCTCAGTTAGCTGCTTGGATCCTGAATACAATGAATTTCATCAGCTAGATATTTCCCAGCAATGCAGAGACATTCTAGCAAAAACTAAAACAGAATCCACAAACAAGTCATACAAAGCTAAATGGCTACGATTTTGTAATTGGTACGTGGCTCATGACTGTCATCCTTTCTCCTCGGAGCCAGCGCAGATCCTACCATACCTTCTATCATTAGCTAGGTCTGGTCTATGCCATAGCTCGATTCAAGTATATTTAGCAGCTATTTCCAGATACAGACCCTCACACAATAAAAAGTCCCTGTGGTCTGACAGGTTAATAAGGGAATTCTCAAAAGGGGCTATTTAGAGTTTTTCCGCCGATTAAGAAAACCACCTATATCTTTGCAATTGAACACGGTCTTGACACAGTTTGATCAATCAATCAGGGATTTGTAAAGTGCACTACTCACTCGTGAGGGTCTCAAGGCGCTGGGGGAGAGGGGCTTTCAGGCAACTCTAGCTCATCCGAAGAGCCAGGTCTTGAGGCGCTTCCTGAATGCTTGCAGTGTGGGGGTTCGCCAGTTAATGAGAAGCCCCTTTGAGCCTGTCCATAAAGCAGATATCAAACTCCTTACATGGAAAGGAGCACTTCTACTAGCACTTACATCTGCCAGACGTGTTAGCAAGATACAGGCGTTCACAGTGCAGGAGCCATATTTGCATTTTAAAAAAGACAGTCATCTTGTGTACTAACCCTCAATTCATAACCATAATACCTACGGATTTCCACCAAAGCAAACCAATTGTCTTAAAGTCTTTTTTTTCAGAACCCATCGAGTGAGGTGGAAAGATCACTCAACACCCTTGATGTCAAGAGATGTCTTAAGTTTTATTCGGAAAGAACGAAGTCCTTCAGAAAGTCTGATCAGCTCCTGATCGCATTTGCACCTCCAAAAAAAGGTCAACCAGTTTCAATAGCAACTATAGTGAGATGGGTATTGGCGGCTATTGCCCTTTGTTATGAAAGAGCATGAAGATCACTTGCAGCCAAGGTACGTTCGCACTCTACCAGAAGTGTGGCAACCTCGGCTGCTTTGTTTGCAGTGGTACCTTTGTCGGACATGGGCAGATCAAACACATGGTCTAACAGGCATAGGTTTACCAGACAATACTGTCTGGATGCTGCCAACGATAAAGATGCAAAGGTGGGCCACGCAGTGCTTCGAAACCTGTTTCAATAAGGTGAGCTTGTTTGTATTTATTGATAAGTCCGTATTTTATACTCTATATTGTGGATACTTAAATAACTATGTATATGATCTGCCTCAGCATAGAGTTTTTGATCTCACTGTTATTTTAATGGTATACTGCTAGCTAATCAGTTTCGAGCATGTGAATCTATGAAAGATTCAATACTGAGAGAAAGAAAAGTTACTTACCTGTATACTGCCATTCTCCTGTATTGATATCTTTCATAGATTCACATGTGACCCACCCACTTCCCCTTCAGTCGCTCACCTCATCGATTTTTTTTTTCCCTCACATACCATGGGCAATCTTATTCACTCATGCTTTGAAATCTGAGGTGTGAAGCCACTGCACAGGAGGAAAGGGTGCAAGCTCTGCTCTGATTGGCTGAACTTTGGTTGTGTACAAAACAATTTGGATTGCTACTCAATCCTATGGGGAAATGAAATTATAGACTATCTAAATGGAAGATTTTCTACTGCTGCTTAAAATTACCCTGGGACTCCCACCTCAGCGATGGGGAAGATTCGAGCATATGAATCTATGAAATATACTAATACTGGAGTACTACAGTATACAGGTAAGTAACTTGTTTTTTCAGCTTGGTTATTCATTTTTCTGTGATATTCAATCTCTTATACGAGTTGTTAGAGGCAGGATAATAAATATTTCTTTTAGTAAGAGGATTATTTCAATATCTCCCTCTCTGGGGTCTGCAAAGTAACATTCATTGAGGATCATGTTCATTGTGATTTTCCGAAAGGAAATCGTCCACCAAAGGTGCTGTGCTATTTTTACACAGAATCATTGATTTGAGCTGGATAATTTTGCGATTAGTTTTCTCATGAATGTTGGGCCACAAGGGCATTTGATGGTGTAGACCACAAGTTGAGTGTTACAATTTGTGATTTCTTTGTGGTGAATTTAGAAATCATTGTTTGTTAATACAGGCCCTACTATTGTTTTAAAACAGATGCTGCAAAAGCAGCATTTATGAGTGGCCTAAAATGGGTGACGTCAGCCCTTAAAAGATAGTTTTTTAGATTCTACTTTATTTGGCAGTAAACAATGGTTTCTCCGATTATTATTTTTTTGCCCCAAGGTATTTAGAATGTGTTAATTTCTGTTGATGATCGTTTGCATTTTAGTGTTATATTAAATAAAAGTAGTCACGCTATTTTATCTCCTGTTTAAGTGTTCTTTGGTTCGAAATTGTTAACTCCTTTTTGAAGCCAGCCAGCATGGGCTCAGGACCTCTACACTCGAAGTCACAATGTAATTTATTAGCTAGTTACTTTCTTGGGAAAGTGAGGAGTATTTATGACACGTTTGCAGGTGTGTCAGAATACAAGGATGCAACCAATGATAAGGCTCCCACTGACCCATCAAAAGGAGAACTGGCCTCATTTCCATGTCTCAGTAAGGAGGACGGAATGAATATGACAAAATCTGTGAAATCAGGCTACGTGCTAGATCCAGCACCCCTCACATTTTTACTGAAAGGAGGGAATGCCTTCTTCCCAGTACTTACTGATATATACAATCTTTCACAGAATAGTGGCAGTGTTCCAGAGGAATGGAAGCACTCTATAATCAGACTCCTGTTATAAAAACCATCTTTGGACCCTGCGTTAGGTGAAAGCTATAGGCCCATCTCCCTCTTCCCTAGAGTCGGTAAAATCCTGGAAACATTTTTTAATAACCATCTCTCAGGATTCTTGAAATCTCACAATATCCTGCACTCTACTCAAACTGGTTTCCGGCCTGGGTACGGTAAAAAAACGGTGCTCCTTGCTGCCACTGAGGAGATGAAAAAGGTCCTCGACCAAGGTGGATCAGCTGCGGTCATTTTTTCCAACCTGAGTGCAGGTCCGGTTCTACTGCATAGATTGGAAGAGGCTGGGATTACGGGAAGCGTGCTAAAATGGCTCTTTTTTTTTTAATAACAGAAGCTTTAAAGTGAGCAAAGGGCTGTTTCTTTCAGTCATCCATCACTTAAAGTGTGGGGTTCCTCAGGGATCTTCTTTGAGCCCCACTCTTTTTAATCTTTGTTTGTCCACTGTCAGATATCATGTGCTCCTTAGGTTTTGCTATGATGTGATGTGCGGACAACACACAGATTATGGTCTCTTTTACTCCCAATACAGTATTAATATTGCAACAGCTTAACTCTTGCTTAAAGCAAGTTGCTGAATGGATAGCTGCCAACTGCCTGAAGTTAAATGGTGACAAAATAGAGGTTCTGGTAGTTGGCAATAATCCATCGCTATAAAATCATCTCATCTGGCCCGTCTAACAGGGAGACCGCCCATCTCCCAAGTCAGAAGTATAAAATGTGGGTGTTATGCTGGATAGCAAGCTCACCATGGGAGACTCCGGCTAGAAAGTTGTCATCCAGCTGTTTTGGCCTTTTAAGAGCCCTCAGGAAGATGCTCAGTTGACCACCAGTATCTGCTTGGAGAGTGGTTGTGCAAGGCCTTGCACTATTCCGCCTTGATTACAAGAATTCCCTTTATTTGGCAAGTTCACTTTCAGTTATTAAAAAAACTTCAGGCAATTCATAATGCAGCGGTTTGAATCCTTTTGGGTATCTATAAATATCAGCCTGCCTCGCCTGCTCTAGCCACATTACACTAGTTACCGATACACGAGAGGACCAGTTTAAACCTCTTTGTATGGGCCACCGCGCAAGGCACATGAGGGGGCCTCAAATCCTTCAACATCTGGTCTGTCCATACAGCCCTAAAAGAGAGGTAAGATTTAGCAACCTGAGTCTACTCTCCATTCCCAGGGTGAAGAAAGCCAGGAGCTGTGGTCTTTCATTTGCATACCTAGCCCCAAGCTGTAAAACACCCTGAACCTGACTGTCTGAATGACAACCTCTTCAGTTTCAGGAAACAACTCAAGACATATCTGTTTGTTTAATAATATGTTATAGAGCCTGTAAGACCTACCAGCGCTGGGAAGCCCTTGGGTAGCCATGCGCTTTATAAATTCCTTGATTTGAATTGATTAGCAGTTCCAATTGGATATAACAGGCACATTTCTTGCTTTTGGTCAACCGTGTTTTAAGTAATCCCCTTTGTTGTGCACTTATGCCTAATTCTTAGAAATTGCCCTCTGGATATTTTCTCTTATGTTTCTGGGATTGCTAATTTAAATTGTATTGCAGTGTTCCTATCTGGAGGATTGCAGAAAATACTTTTATCCGTTGATCTTCATAATGTATCCATAGGTCAAAGAAGTTTATTTTCTCTTTGCTATGATTCATGGTAAATCAAACGTCTTGCATTCTATCATTTATCCATGCATGGAAATCTGTTAGTTCAACGGTGGTACTTCATTTTCAATAACATCAATATATCTTTTCCATTTGATGATGTCTTTGAATCGGCAATCGCTGTTTATCCACTTGTTCTCAAATTAGGCCATAAACAATTTAGCTCTCACTGGAGCAAAGCAGCAGCCCATAGACACACCATTTGAAAGCCGAAATCATCTTCAAAACGAAAATAGCTTTTACTGAGAGCAATGTTTGCAAGCTTCTATATGAAGTCCATTGGTACTCTCTGTAGTCTAGTTAGTTTTTCAAGTTAAATTTCCATCTCTTCTATGGCCAGATTTTGTGGAGTACTTGTGTAGAGGGGTTGTTACTGGGAAGTGGCTTGTGCTTTAGAACATGTGATCTTGAGAGTACTTAAGGTGTGCATGGTGTCTTTCAACTACACTGAGATAGGTGGAACAAATGGTTTGATTTTTTTTTTTTTTTGTAAACAGACTTTATTCAGAAGATTGCAAGTACACAAAGTAGCCAGCGGCATTAGAGCACTTAGCGTGTGACTAGTAACAGATACAAATATCAATAAACATGAATGTTGGGCGCATAGTTCCTGGTGCAGATTCCGCCAGATGAAGCCCATACGGAAGTCGTAATCAAGTACATTGTTCAGGTTCGAGTTCTCAGGAAGCTATGCGCTGCGTCGGTAGGATTATAAGATCGGCATCTCAATAACTTGTCCCAGATCGAACTCAAATAGATCATAACAGCAACACCCAATAAAAATAACCCCCCCCTTTCCCTTCCCCTCCCACCTATGCAACTCCCTCCACCCCCCAGGCATGTCGCTCAGTCGGCAGTAGTTTCGTGGAGGATCATACCCATCCGTGTAGGACAACAGGTACAGTAATTCCAGTAGGGAGACATCAATCACTGGTAGGCCGCCATTTACTATATGGTTGCATTCCTCCCATAGGGCGCCACCCAGTAGGGCATCATTTTAGTCCTCTCACACAGGTCCACTCACTCAGTGTGCGGTTCAGTATTATCTGCCGGGTGCTTGAGCAGTCCAACCAGTGCCTCCCTCGCTCTCGCCGCCTCCAACATTTTTTCATTGTCTAGCCTCAGCCATTTGCAGTCTAAGAATCCCCTCACAATCTGCCCATTTCGTGAATTCCCTCCGCCACCTCAGGATACTAGGAGCACTGGTCGCCTTCCAGTGGCTGGTAATTTCTCGTTTAGCCAGGACTAACCCCAGGTCTATAAACTTACTGGTAACTTTATTCCGGGCAGTATGAGGAAACCACTGTAGCAGGCAATAACCCGGAGTCAATGTGTTGTCTCTTTCCGTTATGTCGCCCAGTGTAGACAGTATCCCCCTCCAGTACCCCCCCAACAGTGGGCACTCCCAAACCATATGTAAAAATTCGGCGTTGTCTAGTTTACATCGCGGACATACTGATCGGGCCCCAAAATACTCATTAATCTTGTGCGGAGTGGGATATGCTCTGTGGAGGACATAAAACTGGATTAGCTGGAACCGCGCGTTTCTAGAACATTTCCATGCTCTCTCTACTAGTGCCTCCCACGCCTTCTCATCCAGAGGCGTCCCTAGGTCTGTTTCCCATTTAACCCTCAGGCTCTCTAAGGGCCTCCTCATCTCCTGCGTGAGCCGCCTATAGAGGCAAGTGACTGCTTTGATCGTCCCAGCCGCTGATACTACATATTGGCATGGCAGCGAAACCGGGGGTTCCACCATTCCCTTTTTCCAATGTTTACGGATGGCTGTCGTCAGCGAGGCATGTAACAGAGTCCCTTCCAGGAAGCCCATGCAGTTCCGCGAGGTCATTAAAGGGTAGCAGAGTATTGTCCTCGTAGAGGTCTCCAATAGTGGAGATCCCCAACTCCTCCCAGGCCCGCAACCCCCGCCAGTCCCCCCCATGGGGTAATGCCTCACACATCAACAGCGGGATCTCAGGGGCATATGGGGGTAGCTGCTGAGCTCTCCTATTAACCCGGTTCCAGCATTGGCGCATCGCCCACAGATCTCTTGGGGCGTCTCTTTCTCTCAGTGCGAGCCGTAATAATACTTGTGAGAGGTGTCTCAGACCCGGATCCGTGCCCCCTTGGGCTTCCCCATTTCGAAGCCTTCCCGCCACCCATTTCGTGAACCACTGCAGCTGCGCAGCGTGGTAGTAGGCTTCAAAATCCGGTACTGCAAAGCCCCCCTCCTGTCTAGGTCTCATCATGGTGGCGAGCGCTACTCTGCGTCTCCCGGAGCCCCAGAGAAATCCCGTGATCATGGTGTTAAGTTGGGCAAAGAACTTTCGCGGGATCCATAGCGGCAACGACCCAAAATAATAGAGCAACCGCGGCAGCGTGACCATTTTTAGAAGCGCTACTCGCCCCGCCACTGATAGCGGGAGAGTCCCCCAGAATTCAAAATTACTCTTAGTGGTTCGTAGCGCGCGGCCGAGATTACCGTCCAGTAGATCAGCAGCCATATGATAGATGCGTACTCCCAGATATGTCAGGCAGCTGCTTTCCCATTCAACGTCTAACCCATGTGGTGGGTCATTCCTTCCGCTTAAAACAGGGAATAAGCACGTCTTGCTCCAGTTGACCTTAAGGCCCGCCACCCGTCCCAGCCTGGTCAGTAGATTTCTGGCACCTTGCAGCTCATCCGTAGCGTTGGCAAGGAACATTAGCAGATCGTCTGCATATAATGCAATGAATTGGGACTGACCCACCCCATCTAGTCCCTGGTAATACCGCCCCGAGCGCGCATGCACAGCCAAGGGTTCCACCGCCAACGCGAACAGGAGGGGAGACAGCGGGCAACCCTGCCTTGTACCCCTGCCCACAGCGCAGGCCTCTGAAATCACCCCTCCTGTGCGCACTCTGGCCGTGGAGTTCTTATACAGTATTGCCGTCCAGGCCACAAATCCCTCCCCGAGCCCAAAGGCCCTCAGGACTCTAAAAAGATATGGCCATTCAAGGCTATCAAAGGCTTTTTCAATGTCAACCGATAGGATGCACGCCTCGTCATTGTCTTGAATGGGAGCGTCCAGTATTCGGAGTAGGCGCCGTATATTCATGGCCGTATTCCGGGAAGGGATAAAACCCGCCTGGTCTGTGTGTACAAGCGCTGCCATGTGAGTCATCAGACGACTAGCCAGAATGCGGCTCAGGATCTTATAGTCAAGGTTGAGCATGGCGAGAGGGCGGTACGCGGTGCGATCCCAGGCTGGTTTACCTGGTTTTAAGAGCGGTATGATTACTGCTTCCCTCGTGGTTACAGGCAGGCACCCATCTCGCCTCGAGCTATTGTACAAGCCCAACAAGCGAGGAGCCAAGGCATCCACATAAGTGGCGTAGAACTCGACCGGGAGTCCGTCCGTGCCAGGGTTTTTATTTCTGGCCATGTGTTTAATGGCTCCTCTGATCTCACTTATTTCTATGTCACGCCCTAGAGCCTCCGCTTCGTCTGCATCGATTTGAGGTAGTTCAATATCGTCCAAAAATCCCTCTCCTTCGAACACCATAGGGTCCAATTGGCTCTGATATAGGGTAGTATAGTACGTTAAGAACTGTGTTGATTTCGTGCTGCCCATAATGCACCTCGTCACCTCTCCCCTTTAATTCTAGGATAGTCGTCCCTCTGCGCCCTGGATTGGCCAGCCAAGCTAGCAACGCCCCAGATTTATCCCCCCCAGCGTGGGCCCGGATCGCATAGGCCCGATAATCAAAGCATCGCAGCCGTTCCACCTGTGAGGCTTGTGCTTCCCTGGCCTCCAACAGTTCTGCTTGCTTGTCTACCTTTTCCGGTCTATCTTTTTCAACTGCTCGGAGCCGATTTTCGGCCTCACGTACATCATTTAAAAGAACTCTCCTAACCCCCACCACCTCACCGATCCCTTATGACAGCCTTAAAGGCATCCCACTCTATGCGGAGGTTGGCAGCCGTATTAGCATTATTCTGAAAATACTCCTCTATTGCGGTGCCTATCGTGGTGCGGAATACTTGGTCCTCTAGCACCTCCGGTCGAAGACGCCAGCTGGGTATTGTGGGCCTGGTGCGCATCCAGTTCAAGGTCACCAGCAGGGGGTTATGATCAGATATCGTCCTGGTTAAGTATTCACTCGAGGTGATCCCCACCTGTACGTCTGGGGAGCAAAGAATGGAGTCCAACCTAACATGCAGCTCGTGTAGAGCCGAAAAATAAGAGTAGTCTCTTGCCATCGGATGATGGGCCCTCCAAGTGTCCGTCAGTCCCCAGTGGCTTTGCCAATTCCGCCGTGCTTCTGCGACCCTGTGTGTGGGGGCGTCAGGGAGTGGCGGGTGAGATCGGTCTAGGTTCACGTCAGCAATACTATTGAAGTCTCCCCCCAAAATTGTTGGTCCGGTGAGGGCCTGCGCCAATGTCTGCGACAACTGCGCCAAGAATGCCGGCTGCTCAACATTAGGTGCATATATACTACCTATAGTTATATCTCGGCCATCTAGGCGCCCCATCACCACCACAAACCTGCCCTCCGAGTCCACTATTTGTCTGATGCACTGAAAGGGGACTCCCGCCCGCACCCACACTAGGGTCCCCCTGGCAAAAGCTGAGTACGTGGTATAGAATATCTGCCCCCTCCAGCGGCGCTGTAGTGCTGTCCCTTCCTTCTGTGTGAGATGCGTTTCTTGTAATAGTGCAATTTGCACTCCTCTTCTAATCAGATAGGCGTGAATTTTGTGTCGTCGGCTCATGGTGTGCATCCCCCTAACATTCCAGGTTATGCATTTAAAACCCACAGCGGGATCCATGATACAATCTCCAGTGCTTCTCGGCTTACCCCTCCCCTCGTGACATGCCTGGCCCCAAACCAAATACCCCCAACATTGAAAACGCCCCACCTCCCTTTCCCCAGGACAGGCCTACCCAAACAGGTCCCCATCCAAACTATAGCACTCAAACAATAAGTCATGAAAGTGGCAAAACGTGTCCGACTTCGGCAGACCCAGAACCCCTCCCCAGCTCCTCCCCCCACAAATATAGATCCCACAGTAGGCCCCCCTAGTGCATGTGTGTCCTTCGGCAGTTCACATTCTAAGCCACTGGCGCCAAGGGCCACCCCTCCCCCAACAGTCAAAACTCTGGACTGACGACCTGGTCTCTGGTCAACAAAACACGCCATCTGCTGTTTGTGGTGTGACTTCCGGCAGTTCAGTATCTGAGAATCCATGAGAGCTACTTGAACGCGAGCTCCCGGGCCTGTCCCGGTCCGGGTCTGTGGTATTGCTGGTCGGGGTTGCCGCTCCGTGACTGATCTCCGCCACTGCCCGCACCGCCCTGTCTCGTTCTTGGCATCTCCCATCAGGCGAGGGGGCCCCCCCGGGAGGCAAGGAAGAGGGCGACCGCTGTTTGGGTGATCCCAGGTGCTGCGGGCGTGCCTCCTTGCTGCGTCGGGCTTCTAGCCAGTCCCAAGCTTCTTGCGGAGTAAGAAAGAAATGTGCCGCCGCATCTGCGGTCACTCTCCGGCGAGCTGGGAACAGCATGGCATAAGGGAGCTGAAGTTGTCGCAATTTTCGCTTGACAGCTAGGAAGGAAGTTCTTTTTTGCTGCACTTCCCTAGTATAGTCCGGGAAGATCATCACCTTGCTGTTTCCAATTTGTAAGGATTGCTTTTCACGAGCTCGTTGCAGTAATTAATCCCGATCTCGGTAATGGAGTAAGCGCACCACCATTGGGCGGGGCGGAGCACCAGGCTTAGGAGGCCTGGCCGGGACTCTATGAGCTCGCTCCAAGGCATAGAAGGGGGACAGGCCCTCCGGAGCCACCTCTGTCTTCAACCATGTCTCCAGATATTGGACCGCATCTGCCCCCTCCTCCTGTTCCGGCACTCCTACGATGCGCAGATTGTTTCTACGTGAGCGCCCCTCACTATCCTCAGCTCTCATTTCCAGCACTTTGACCCTGGTTACCACCTCCTCCAAGGCCTGCTTCAGTGTGTCTACCGTGTTCGGGACATCCTTCATAGTGTTCTCATTGGCAGTCACCCTCTCCTTAAGTTTGCGGTGATCATCTTTTAACAGGGTGAGATCCGTCCCTATGGCGTCTATCTTTGACTCCACTGCTGCCCTCGAGGAGGTGATAGCCTGCATGATGTCAGCTAGGGTAGGGTCTCCAGGCGCTTCCTCCGCACGATCAGTAGGTGCCCCTTCCTCTTCGTCGGTGTGTTGTTCCCGTTCGTCCAACCTCAGGACTTCAAACCCCTTCCTCCTGGACGTTCTTCCCATCTTGTGGCAAGTAGGGTAACAGGATAAAACAACAATCTCATAAGTCTCAATCCCTCAGGGCAGGGTAAGGGGGGTGCCCGTCGAGAGCCTGAAAGCCGCGGCTCCGCAGATAATCGCAGTCACCCTATAGTGAATGTGGCCGCTCAGTCGGTAGGCGGCGGGGAGGCCTCTCATAGACAGGCCAGTCGTGTGGTTCCATTCATGAAGGGCGTCAGGTGTTCCCCCCCGGGCCACACGGGGACAAGCATCCGACACTCAGTAAGTTTGCAACCCCAACCAAGTCCAGATCACAGCTCCAGCTCTGTCGAGTTGCTGTAAGCAAGCAGCAGCGCAGCCTCCCTCCTTCTGCTTTTCCCCCGTGATATCTGTGTTGCAGGTCCGCTCGCTCTCAGCCACCACCCGTCCCCCAGTCCCGCGCCAGGGGGTGGTTTCCTCCCGCACCTGCACCCCTCGTTTATCCAGTAGCAGGAGGGTTGGTGCCCCCCCCCCTCGCTGATATGTCTGTCAGGTGCTAAGCTCAGCCGCACCCCCAGCACCGCCGCCCACGGAGGGCCCCGCCGGTGCCAAGCCGCCGCGCAGACCCAGGCTCCCAGCAATGGCCAATCTCACCGCCGCCGGCGTCCTCTCTGCTCCTCCGTCTGCGACTCCACAGCAGCCTCAGGAAACACCATGGGCACGTTATGTCATCCGCTCAGAGGCAGCAAGCTCCCGTCCAGCGCTGCAGTCTCCGGGTGCTCGCGCGCTCATCAGGTGTCTCTTCCAGTCCGCGTAGTCGCCATCTTGGGGTCACCTCTCAGCACCGGGTCACTATGCCCCGCCACCGCAGCGCGTCCTGCCCCGGCCTGTATCTGCCTCACTTTCCGGTTCTTGAGCGGGTCCGGAGCTCGTCACCACCATCCGGTAGCAGCTCGCCACATCCTCAGCGTCCTAGTCCGCAGCGGTCATCTCGTTATCTCGCGGGCGCCATCTTAGGTCGCCGCGGTCGGAACACCAGCCAAGTATGAATTTATGCTTTATTCTGCGCCGCAGTCACCTCGCCCTCCGGCAGTCGCCCCACGGCAGCACCAAGTATTCCGCCACCGCTTGAGCGGTAAGGGGCCCCCAAAGCTGGCCAGGATCAGTTGCAGTGGAGGGAGGCCACGGAGGAGCTCCGAGGTCTGCTTCCCTCTACATCGGCGTCAAGCCACGCCCCCTGTGGAACAAATGGTTTGATGAAGGTATCTATATATGTTGAAATGGTTTCTAGTATTGTCACATCCTTAAATGATGGGTCATCCTGGTGAATTTGCTAAGTGTTATGGATTTTAGCTAATGTATAGAAGACCAGTGCACCTGAATGTTTTTATTAGAGAATATCAGACTCTCTTCAAAAGTCAGCCTTCATTGAGACCTTAACGTAAAATTTCTTTATTTGCTCTTGGATTTAAAGATTTATAAATTATAGACTATGGTAATATACGCTTCTCCAGTTGTCTATGCATTTTTTGTGGTGCATACTTTGGAAAGGCCATGACTTCAGGCTTGAACTTCACGTCGGGACTTGAGACTAGATTGATTGGAAGCATACACCTACCCTGGGGAATTTTACGGCTGAAATCTCAGGCCACAAACACGTACTTTACAGAATGTGCACTGAATAAATACGTGGAAGAACTCCTTACAAAAATCCATCTTAATGGAAAAAAAGTTCCAATATTTTGAGACAAAATGCGTTTGCTGCGTCCTTCCCCATGTTTTAAAGTTGAAGCATGAACATCCTTACTACATGTGTTTCGTGATGTTTGTATTCATTGATTGAAATTCTATGTAACTCTGTGTTTGGACTCTCTAGGATATCAAAGCCTTAACTTTTGATGTTATATCTATGTCATTAATCAAAGAACTTGATATCACAGTTCTTAGAAAGATAAGGTCTGCAACATCTGCATTAAGAGGCAAACATGACTATAATTTTGCATTAATCGGGGAATATGGCGGTGTCCATTGTCTAAGTTGAGGAAGATGGTGACTTCCATGGACTAAGATCTGCATTAAGAGGCAAACATGAACTCTGAGCTATTCAGGAAAGGAGTAATTTGATTTGGAGACCCCTGTTGTGTAGTAGAACCTTTTTGAATTTTTATTGACTGATATGTATATGCTGTTGTCGCGTTGAAGGAGTAGTTTATCATTTTGGTTTGATTTTCTCCACTGTCATTGCAAAACAACCAGTTCAGTCTTCATCTTTTTTTGTCCTTGAGCCATGGGGGTCCTCTTTCTGTGATTAGGACATGCAACTGTCTTTGGGGGTACCAACCATAGAACTACTATATTGTTTTCATTTGTTTGCCAAGAGAGGTCATGTTGAGGTGGGAGACAAGTTGCTGAAGGCTATTCAGCATAGCTAAGGATTTTTGTTGTTTACTGCAGCTGTGCATTTCTTGCAAAGGTTGGCAAAGATGATGAAGCGATAGTTGCTTCAAAGTAAATCGGGAAGGTAAATCAGATGCTAAAGTCACCCAGAATGCAGAGATTATGATTTACGGTTATGACGAGACCGCTTCCTTCAAGGTTTCTTTGAATGCTCTGTTGGAGGTCTGTATATTAACAGGCATGAGAAGGTAGGTAAGGAAGAAGTGATTTACATTCAATCATGTCTGAATCTTAAACTTTTTTTCTGTACATTTTTCTTGAAGATAACACCTTAACGTCCGGGTGAATTTTCCATATGCAGATAGGATGGCCTCATGGAAGATTAGGGGGTGCGTCACCATCTAGTGTGGGCTTGGTGATGAGAGGAGTTCCATCTTTGATTCTGATATTAGGTTGTAGATGTTTAAGCAGTTTTTGTGCATTGATGAGGAGAGAGAAACAGCCTTTACAACACAGTTGTTACCACAGAATGCCTCAACAATGCAGGTAAGTATTTGTACCTTTACCATGCAGGTATTTTTAAACAAAATAACAATTATTAAAAAGCATATAGGTGCGGGTAGTAATAAAGGCAGATAAGCGTAATTTTATTGTTTAGCATTGGGTAGTTGCAAAGTGAGTTAAGGGTAATTTTAAGGTTTAGAGGCGGGCAGTGGTAAAAGGGCAGTAAGGGCGATTTTAGGATTTAGGGGTGGGTAGTGGTGAAGGAAGGTAAGAGTAATTGCCTTATATAAATCTGGCATGCATGGTAAAGCCTTTTGCATTGAAAAAGCATGCATGGTAATTGCATGCGTTGTAAAGTCAGACAATCATGAGGAAACTGTAAGCCATGAATAGTACCGTCTAGGTTTGGAGGTAGTTAGTGGTGGGGGATGGCTAGGAGGACGGAGGGGTTTAAGAAATAGGGGTTGAGGTAGAAGTGAAAGGCCAGAGAAGTAGAGGAGGGTCTTCACATGATTAGCGGTGATAGGAGAACAGCGTGGTGGCAGCACAGTCATTGTAGGAATTTGGTGAACCTGTTACTGCAGTTGGTACTCAGTGCAGCAAAATGTATTTTTTTTTTTTTTACATTATCGTATCCTTATTGATAGTCAAAAACTTTGACTAGACCCAAAACATATATATGTACAGTCCCAGGCTTCCTGTAGATTCAAATTTTTGCAGGACTTCTAAGATGCTGGTCCACTACTCCTGCTCATAGATGAGGGACCCATAAAAAAGGCGTCCTTAAGTCTAATACTCCCAAAAAATATAAAACTCTTAGAAGAGAAGGACGCGTGGCTTGCCTGGCTCCAAGATGGCCGCAGCCTGAGTGCTCTCCGGCAGCTGCCCATACTATCCTTCAATTATCGGCGCCATCCAGACAAATGGGGGCACAATAAGTTGCAGAATACACGCAGCAGACAGAGAACTGTGATCCCTGAAGGTTTGGTGCATTAAATTGGCTCCTGTGCCTGGCGACGACGAGTGACGCAGCTGCTGACTCTCAGGCGCCTGTGGGGCGCTACGCGAAGCAGTGGGCGTGCTACGCAGGCTGGCGGCTCATCCAGGAGCTGCGGCCCGGGAACCTCGGCAAGGAGAATAACGGCCTGCCCTCGGTCTACCCCTGGCGGGTGGCGTTGCTGCAGGATACGGAGAGCCTGTGTCTGCAATTGGAGTGATGCTAAGGTAGGGCTGTGTGGGGCCTACAGGGGGCGGCCTAATGTGACCGGCGCTGCAGCCGTCTGGATTTATGAATGGCGGACGCTGCTTAAGGCACAGTTGGCGCGAAATAATTGGTCTGCCCCACCCCCCCGCCCTGCTTAGACATTGCTTGTGCCTCCCGGGCGGGAGTGATCGCCGAGGATCCTAAGTCTCTCGCACCGGCGATTGCCCTAATAACCGGAGCGCGGAACAGAGTGCAAAAGAGATCGCGAGTTCGGGTGAAGGCTCATTGCAAGGAGCGCAGCAACAAACTATTTGAGAGGCGGCGGGGTGTGGCGGAGGACTGTGTGACTGAATTGCGGAGCCCAGTGATTACAGCTACCGCGTGGTCCGACCACTCGCGCAATATTACGTACATAAACGATTCACAGTCGCACACTGGTGCTCTCTGGTGCCTGCGGTGGTTTTGACTCCCCGCCTCTACTATTCTATGACAACGGCTAGAGGACACACAGGAGCGCTGTTTACCATCTGTGGCACCCTCCCCCCTGCGCTCGGACGCCGCCCCACTGAGCCATGCAACTGGTTGGGAAGTGTGTAGGCCCTAACAGACAGGTTATACTGTTCTGCGCATAAAAAGCATGGCAGGCTGTGCCGTCCTCATTTGCCCTCTGCAATATCTGACTTTTACAGACTTTTTTGTCCCCGCTGGGTGGCATTCGGAAGCAGGCAATATGGGGAAAGGAGACAAGATGCAAACCAAAATCCAATTAGATCAGAGGAAATCGATCAGGAACAGAGATGAGGATTCCACCCCCCAATTGCAGAACAGAATGAAGACTTGAATGCCACCGGAGATGACATTCGACAAATACTGACAGCCATGCGACAGAGCTTAGCTTCCATTGATGGCAAGATGGATGCATTGGCGTTCCGAATAGACTGGATGTCTGAGCGTGTAGACAAACACTCTGAAAGGCTCGACATGGCGGAGCGCAGAATATTGGAAGGCGAGGACGCACAATCTGAAATGGGGACGGCGCAAAAACAAATGGAGAAGTTGCTAACAACAATGTGTGATAAGGCAGAAGATCTCGAAGCGCGCTGTAGGTGCAACAACGTGCGCATACTGGGTTTACCTGAGACTACCGCTACTGGAAACATGGAATTATTTGTTGAGCAACTGCTGGTGTCTCTGTTGGGCCGTATTTGTCATAGAACGCGCCCATCGCACTTTAGGCCCCAGACCTCCCCCTGGTGCAGCGCCTCGCCCTTTGATCGCGAGAATTTTAAACTACAGGGACAGAGATGCAGCATTGCGACGCGCAATAGATCTGAAAGTCCTTAAATATGAGGGGCAGACTTGGTTCTCTTTCCGGACTTTACCCTACAAGTGCAAGAGGCACGCAAGAAATTTGGGCCTGTCAAACGTAAACTGAGAGAACTCCAACTCGACTATGCAATGCTGTATCCGTCCAGACTCCGGGTGAACTTTGCTGGTAGATCTAAAATTTACAGTGATCCTAACCTACTACAGCAGGACCTCAAAAAATACAGTTCTGAAAAACCACAGATCTCATCCCGGCCGGCGCTGGCTGAGGGGGACAGTGCACCTGAAGTCTCCGAACAAGATATGCTGCTTGAGCCGGGCACGACGGCTGAGTGAGTGCACATGGGACTCTAGATTTGGCACAGGTATAATAATAGACAATATCCACGCTGAACTTTCCTGGCCATTGATGCTGTGTTGTTATCTCACCGCAATGATGCGCAGACTGTAAAATCACTGCACAGATATATAATGCAACTATTCAGTTGACTGGATGGAAACTCAATGGGTGTGCAGCTGTAAGTTACCTAGAAACACCTCAGGGCTGGCTGCCACCGCCTTCGAGTGTATTACACCTGGGTAGTAATTGTGGGAAAACTGTTTTTGGATGGGAGGGTCTGTTTCAAGGAGGGAGGGGGGACAGGAGGGCTGTTCTAAAAGTACCATGTCTAGGTTTTTTGATATGGAGTGGGTGGGAGGAGGGGAGTTGTTTTTGCTCAGAAGTCTATCTAACATGTCTAATGTATCAGCAGGGAATGTACACACTGAACTGTGTCGCTTCATACATGTCGCATGATGGGTCAGAATTGATGCGTAAATTAACACATGTCGCAGCCCCCTAAAGCCAGAACTAAGATTAGCTTTATGTCCTGGAATGTCAGGGGCCTTAATGACCAGAGAAAAATACGAAAAGTGGTAGCCTATTTGTACAGACATAATACTGATGTTACCATTTTGCAAGAAACACATCTTACACCCAAAATCAGGGCTACTGACCCCTAGAAGAATGAAAGGCACATACATATCAGCTGGATTCACTTCCCGTGCTAGAGGCGTGCTCATTTGGGTACGTAGAAATTCTGGCATACACATACAAGGAATAGAGGTAGACTCGGGGCAGATATGTTTTGGCAAAGTGCCACAAAGAGAACTTCAATATGTTGCTCATGGGGGTTTATGGGCCAAATTCTTACAACCCACAGTTTTATCACGCACTGCAAGACAAAATAATGAGAGACTCGCATATGCCTATACTTCTGGGGGGCGACTTCAATTGTGTTCAAAATCCCGAAATTGACAGATCTAAAGGAGCCCCTAGGCGTCCATCGCGTGCGGCACGCGCAATAGCCAGTATTGCAGAGGCGGAAGGGCTTTGTGATGTCTGGCGTTCTCGTTCTACCCTGGGCAGAGGGTACACGCACTACTCCTCTGTCCATGACACGCACACTAGAATTGACTATTGGCATGCATTGCGCTCACTGCTCCCCGATATACAGGACTGCGCACATTTGGCGCGTACATTATCTGACCACTCCCCGTTAACCTTGCAAATAACACTCACTAATTCGGTAAATGGCATGCGTGCATAGCGGTTTCCTCAATGCTCTTTATTAGATACAGTGTTCCGCACAGAATTGGGCAATGCAATTGACGAATTCTTTATCACGAACATGGGCAGCGTATCTTCCATGGGCTCCATCTGGAAGGCTTTTAAAATTTACATAAGAGGCATGACTATATCTAAACATGCAGGGGTCCTAAAATCTATTCGAACCCAGCTACTAAAAGTAGAGACCATGCTTAAAGACCTGGAGAGTAGGCTCCAAGAAGAGGGGGATCTCCAAATACTCGCACAAATTAGAGCACAGGTCTATGAGTATAATGTGTTGGCAGAAACTGAAGTTTAGCATTTAGGGAAATATGCCACAGCGAGGGTATATGCGGAGGGCGATAGACTGAGTGCCACCTTGGCGGCGACAGTGAGACCCTCTAGAGGGGATGGCCATATCTCGAAAGTCTACAATGATAACGGCGGTCTGGTGGATAGTACGCCAGGGATACTGGAGGCTTTTGCCGATTATTACACAGGCTTATATACCTCAAAAGGGTCCTCCGCCTCGAAATCGGATGAGGACTATCTTGCACATATAGCTATGACGTGGCTCAAAAACAACGATAGGGAGAGACTTATAGCTCCCTTAAGACCTACAGAAATATCGGCGGCGCTAAAAGAAATGCCTAATGACAAAGCCCCTGGGGCAGATGGATTAACTGTTGCCTTTTACAAGGCATACCAAGATAAACTGATCCCACACTTGGTGAATTTATTTGAGGAGATGGCCAAGCTGGGCAAGATACCTCCGTCTATGAGGGAGGCCACTTTGGTCACACTAATAAAGCCAGGTAAACCCCCAGAGCATTGCTCCTCCTACAGACCCCTCTCACTGTTAAACACAGACACAAAACTGTTTGCCAAGGTGTTGGCAAATAGATTATCTCCCTTGTTGCCTAGACTGGTGGGTCCGGAACAGACAGGGTTCGTACCGGGGCGCTCTTTAACTAGTAATTTACGTACCCTATTCGGGACTATTGCACGAATTAATCAGAATGTAAAAGCAGCTGCACTATTTATAGATATCGAAAAAGCATTCGACTCAGTAGAATGGAGGTTTTTATATGCAGTCTTGAAGAGGGTGGGTGTGGGTGATGTCTTCCTGAAATTAGTAGAAGTCCTGTATGCACAACCGGTAGCATATGTGCGTGTTAATGGTGCTCTATCGCTTCCAATAAATATAGCAAGGGGAACGAGGCAGGGATGCCCACTTTCCCCCCTTTTGTACGCACTGGTGGCGGAACGACTGGCGTGTGCGATGCGCAAATACCACGCATATAGGGGTATTCGATCAACCCAATACAACCTAACCATTGCAGCGTATGCTGACGATACATTACTTTATATACGGAACCCGGAGCGAAACCTTGAACCGATGTTGCAGGAGGTGGAGAGATTTGGGCAGCACTCTGGATTGCACATCAATTGGCATAAGTCAATCATATTTCCGTTGACAACGGTCACCACCCCCATTCACACTAACTACCCTATTGAGTGGACTGCGGACCCAGTGAGATATCTAGGCATAAAAGTACATACAGATCCGGAGGTCGTACTATCCGAGAATTACGGGCGTGCGACACACAAACTAACAGAGGTCATTGACAAATGGATCAAACTTCCATTATCTTTGATAGGCCGTATTGCCTTAATGAAGATGGTGGTGCTCCCTCGCTTTCTATTTTTCTTTGCAAACATCCCCATCAGTTTGCTTTAATCCTTTTTCCACAGTTTGCGTACACTGCTGACACGCCTCGCATGGGCAGGAAAACAACCTCGAGTAAAATGGGATGTGCTAATCAGGCCTTACTCAGAGGGTGGGCTGAACGCTCCAGACATGGAAAGATACTATAGAGCTGCACAGACACTACATGCGCATGGTTGGATACAAGGCCCTCACAATTTGCCGCATCTATATACAGAATATAATATGGTCTCTCCCACTCCACTACCGACATTGATGACAGGCGGCTCTCGGAATAAGCCACGCAAAATTGACCCAGTAGGTTGCACAGGGTCTCAATTACCCAAAATTGCAGCCAAACAAAAGCTTGGTGCAATATACTCTCCCAAACTACCTGTAATTTGGTGTGACTGGTTCCCACTCAACAATGATCGTGCAACAATACTAACACTGCACAAACTGAAAATTGCACATATGGGTGATCTGTTTCAGGATGGAGTTGTGAGAACGTAGGTGCAGGTGTCCTCTCAGGTTCAGGGTTTGACGCCGCTAGACACTTATCAATTCTACAGAGTGCAACGTGCGCTGCATGCGACACTAGGCCCGGACATGTTGGAACCGCAAGAAATGAAATCATTGACATATCTATTACAATCTGAATCTCCGCAACATGGCATTACAATACTTTACACACTCCTTAAAGAGCAGTCAGTCCAGGTAAAGCGGAAATTCCAGTTAGAATGGGAAGAGGAGCTAGGAATGGAAATTACAGATGCACAGTGGTCTCCCTGTTTTAGTAACATTAAAGCAGTTTCACAGAACCGAAGGTACAGATTAATTCAATTTAAATATCTTCACAGAACTTATTACACCCCGGCTCGTTTATATAGATATGGGCTTAGGGAGGACGACAGATGCATGAGGTGTACGGAAGCAAATACCAATTTCACACACCTGGCTTGGGAGTGTCCTGGGATCTGCGCATTCTGGGGCGAGGTGTTCATTGCGTTGAATTACATATTGGATCAGGTTATACCAGAATCACCGTTGGTTGCCCTCCTGGGGTTTGATAAAAACATCCCAAAAGCTGTATGCAAACTAGCCTCCATAGGTTTACTGCTTAGCAAGCGCAGGATAGCAATGAGGTGGATGCGGGGCCCCTTGCCTAAGTTATCGGAATGGCATACTGATCTAGCCTACTGTTCTACGCAATCTGAGAATTATAATGCACTAATGCCTATTAAATGTCAACCTAAAGATATCTGGGGACCATACCACACATATCTGTTGAAACAAGCTGCAAACAACTCTACTCACACAGAACAGGATAGGACCGGTATTGGGTGAACGATGTTGTTGCTAGTCGGTCAAATTATGACATGTATATGTGGGCGATACCTTTTTAAACTAAGAAGTACAACAGGCTATGTTGGAATTATAAACTATTATGAAAACGTAGTGCACGTTAGACGTACACAGGACGCAACAGTATTATCTAGTATTGTAAAGGTGGGTTGTGGATTATGTGTTGTAATGATACCTACATTGGCGATATAGTACTCTATCTGCTATTGTATACTCAACATCGACTGCATTGTGTGTACATTACGAAGACTGCTGGAATGTTTCTTTTCTGCCTTTTTTTTCTTTGCTGAAAAATCAAAATAAAGTTTAAAAACAAAAACTCTTAGAAGAGAACATATCCTTAATAATACCTCTCAGCATCATGTCAAGAGTACATACATTGAACCATTACAGATACTTATACTTAAACTTCGTCCAGCAATGCTACTTTGAAAAGTGTATCTGGTGGATGTATTACTATAGCCCCTTGAAACTATGAATATAAAAGTTATTCCCCACCTGGGACCTCGTAACACTGTTTATTTTTATTTAAAATAATACTTTGCAGCACACTGTTCACTAGCAGCCCTCAACCTAAAAAAGACTTTTTTTAAGAAGCCAGCAACTTTTATATTCCATCAAGCCTTGTACTGATACTTGCTGTAAAGCCCCAGTTCTTTTTTCCAGCTCATGCTCAAAACAACAATTCTGGGGGTTTTCAGTCCTACTTTTAGACTGAAAAGACGTTTACATTTTAATTTGTTGGCATTAATGTGATATCTTTTTATGATTCTAGTGTTTCCTGATGGAAACTTCTTGTTTTGTTTTTTTACCTTGTGCCACACTTTTTGTTGCTTCTAGACAACAATTTCATCACTTTTTGAGAGGAAGAAAGCTGCCAGCGACTCACCTATCTTATATGTGGCCTGTCTGCCAGTCTCTCATACTGTTCAGGAATGCCAATTTTGACAGAAGATGTCACTGAAAACTCTTAAAGACTGAGTGTGAATTTCGTCTGAGGTAGGATAGGACCTAGCCTCTAGAGTCTGATAGAGTGTGTGAAGGGGTGCCAGAGAGCAGCTAGGTATCGAGCTCTCTAACCCTAATGACTCCTCCATAGGGAGAAGAGGTGGTGCAGAAAACACCAGCACTCCCAACATTGGTGCTCCTTCTCACTGTTGAAGACCAAATTTACATCTAGTGCAATGTAAACATACTCCAGACATAACATTGAGAATGATGAAGTGCCAGAACAAGTAGAAGTCGTCACTCTTTTTTCTGGAACAATTCCAATTTATTGCTTCATTAGGAGATCTATTTGGTACTTGACTCTTGAATGTATGCAGAGTCATGTGCAGCGAGCATAGATCATAGAACCATAGGACAAGTGAGATTCAGATAGAACAGCCAACACGTGTTTCGCCCCCTCGTACGGCCGTCAGGCCAAGGGGCTTCCTCAGGGCCGGACAATCGGAATTAAACAACCATACAAACAAAAGTAAAAAGTCGAAATGGAAAACAAAATTACATACAAATGACGGCGTATTTACATCAATACAGCATAGTTAAAAATTATTCATCACCCGTGAGAGTGTAGTATGAGTAGAGTGTGTGCGCAAAGATAAGAGGGGATATCAGAGGGAAGGAAAAGGGAGGAGACAGAAGTGAGATCAGAGAAAGAGTAGTAATAGTAAATACAAAGGTGGGGAGAGAGAGGGAGAGAAGAAGAGTTACGAGACATAGGGGGTGCAGATGGGAACAGGGAGAGCAGAATAAATATACCAGTTCCATGGGGGTAAGGGAGGGGAGAGAAGAATAGTGGGGGAAGAAGGAGAGGGAAAAAGAGAGAGACATAGGAAGAGTAGGGAGAAATAGCCCAAAGTCATCCCATGTTATCAGGGGTGAAACAATATAATAGAACAAGCAGTGTAATTTAAGTCCCAAAAGGTTTTCATTAATATACATACGTAAGGTTGGTATCCAATTATTCGGAATATGAAATTCAAAAAATGAACAGGAGCAGTCAGCATAATATGTAGTGGTTATTTTGGTTCAAATGCGTTCACGTGAGAGAGTAGTCGGTGTGAGACCAAATCCTTTAGTTGTAACAGGTTAGCGTCATATGGTTTGGTCCAGTGAGATAAGGGAATCAAGGGTTTCCGTGGTGAACCGTTCGGGGTTGGCCATAGTGCTGAAGAATATATCAGGGGTGATCTAGGCCTGGTTAAGTAACGGAATTGTGGGGAGCCACTTGATCGTCCAAGGGGCGTGGAAGGAGAAGGCTATAGTATATAGAGAAGGGAAACCCCCCAAGTGGAGCGCATGCTCTCAAGTCGGGTGTAGAGTATTTAGCGCTTACCGTGAGATAGGTAAATCGTAAGCGAATCCTGCTTGGTAACGAGAGTCTGGTAAATTTCTACAAGGAGGGAGGAGGGGAAAGGAGAGAAGCACAGTGAAAAAAACGGGTTACGAAGGTCATCGGGCTCAGGAGAGGTAATGGAGAACAACGCGGGACAGATCAAGGTCGAAAGAAAGGGCGAGAGCGTGTTCGCACACTTTCCTGTAAGCAGTGTGGTCGTTTCTACTTACTTGAAAGGTGGACGTCCGGTCACTGACGTCTAGCAACGATCAGTCGGCAAGGGCTCCGATCAAAAAGTTTGCGGGCCTCAAGTGTAGTGACCGGCGGAAGTGACGAAACAGCGGGTCACGTGATTAGGGTAGGATCAGCGCCATCTTGGAATGGTAAAAGATCTAAATGGCATACCAGCTGACACGGTGGTGCACCGATAAGGGTTAAGACCAGTCGGGTGCAAATAGGGGTGGACAAAGTGAAAGGATGGAAGCAAAATGAGCAGAAAAAATTATATTAGCGGGTGGGAAAGGTAACGGTGTTCGGCAGGAGCTATCACAAAAACCAGGTAGCAGAGGTACACGGTCCTGGGAGGAGGACGGTTGTAAGGGGAAAGTCCCCCAGGCGGAAGGGGTCCTCCTAGCAATCTAGATATAAACCACCCTGACAGAGATGCAGGTAGTACATCCCCATAGAAACCGGGGAATGACTCAAGGTGTCATAAGTCTACCCCTAAATGGCGAGGCATGAGTGTCAGTAAAGGATGCTTAAGGGATCGGCCATCTTGAAGTGTAGAGATGGGGAGAGTAATGAAGGGTGCGGGAGACCTCAGAGACAAAGGGAGGATATGATATAAGGTGGGAAAAGGCTCTAGAGGAGCAGTGTCCATGTCATCAGTGTCACGTGTAGAATAGCAACAGAGTTCCTAGGTGTACAGCGAGTATCTCAGAAAATGGAATGGAACGCTGGGACATGTAGTAGGACATGTCTCAGAGGCGTAGGAAGTTGCGGGGAACTAGTATGTTTAAAAGGCAAGGTGACAGAGGTATGAAAAGGGTCCAGAGGAAGTCCCTCATGTGTCACCCAACCACACATGCATTTCTGCATCCTTGTTGAGTCCCAGTTTTACAGTGTTAAATTTGAGAATGAGTTCACTTTCACGTCTCCTCAGTTTAAGCTCTCTGTCTCCTCCACGTTGGGACGCATGTATCACCTCAATACCATAGAAGGTGAAAGATTTCTTGTGTGGATGGGCGATGTGGAAATGGTCTGTAAGGTGGTGGCCAGTGTTGTATTTGTGGATATTCCTGTAGTGTTCTTGAATTCTTGTACGCAGGGGCTGGATCGTGCTACCTATATAAGGTCTATTGCAAGGATAGAAGATCACATAGATGGTGAACATGCTGTTGCAGTCAATCCATTCTTTGATTTGGATTAGTTGATTCTGTGGCATGGATATGAATTGGGTTTTGTTGATACCCAATTTGCAGATGTTGCAATTGTGACATGTGTGGAAGCCTGCCAGTCTGTCCAAGAAAGTGGATACCTTTTTCTTTTGTCCTTAAATTCAGATCTGCAAAGTATTTGTTTGAGATTAGGTGCCCTCCTGAAGCTTATTTCTGGGTAGCTACGAAGGTGATCCTTTAGTCCCGGAGAGTGTTGTAGTAGGTGCCAATGTCGTTTGAGATTTTTCTGATGTTATAGTTCCCATTATGGTACTCCGTGATAAAGCGGAGTCTGTTGTCCCCTTCTCGTCTGGTAGCAGTTTTAGGATCCAAGGTTCTGGCTCTCTCAGTCTTTGAGATGGTTGTGAAGGTACTTTGTAACAGGCTTGGATCATAGCCTCGTTGCTCTAGGCATGTGATGGCTTACTTTCCTTTGATTTCAAACATTTGTTCTTCGCTGCAGTTCCTTCTGTTATGTTTCATATAGATGCTCTAATATAGGCATGGTTTGAGATGCCCTAATATAGGCATAATCTTTCACCTACATTAGTTACCTATTCTCCACAGTAACGGGCGCTGAGGGCTGAACCTTACCTAGACTGTGGTTTGGGTACAGAAGGAGGGTTTCTCCCGAACAATGGCCTCCTATACCATCTTCGATGTGCTCATCCAGTATGATTAAATATTCATAAGAGTTCTAGGAAACCAGGCAGGGGCTAGGATCCACCTGCATAAACATCTACGTAACCGGTTCATCCCATACGTCATCTTCATACCGAACAATGGCTAACACAAGACACAAGGGACAAAGGGACTCTATACTTTTCGGTATAAATACAGCACCTCTTGCTATCAGTAGTTACAGGGAACCGAGACTTCCAGGCCGACACACTGACCAGAGACGCTGAGGCTCCTGCATGCAGTCGCTCCAGCTGACAGTGGTCTAATCATCCCTTGCGGGGTGTCCAACTCGAGACCAGGACGAGGTCCCACACTCTCATTATTCAGGTAATGGGGTTTGACTAAATCCTAGCGGGATTCTTGGCTTCTTTCGCACCTACTCACATGCTAGGTACACTTAGGTACATCTAGACAGGCATCGTCGGAGTATGCGCTTTATTTTATAAATGCATTTTATATTCATGTATATGTTCATGACTATTGCAAAATGGTAGAATTGTACTATCCCTTTTTAGGTCGAGCCTCGAGTAGCGCGCAAGCGCTGCGAGACTTTAAGTTAGGGCTTTTCAAAGCTGACCAGATGCTCGTGCGTCATGGCCTTTTCCATGCGGTTACGCGCGCGGCAGACATATGTTTCCAATTATCATGCCCAGACGCGGGCGCGATAATTGGAAACACATGCCAGCCGTGCGGGCAAAAGGCCTTGACGCACGAGCGTCTGGTCAGCTGAGCAGGCTGCCGCGCTCGCTCGCGAACTGGAGAAAAAATGAAAAACGCACTGGTGCAAACACCGTGAAGATAAGCACTTGTGATGAGAGGCGGTCACGTGATGTTTGACAATGCAGCTGTTTTGGCTTTTGTGCTGCTTGTTATTACACTTGTTGCTGTGTGATTTCAAATAGATCAATTGAAGTGAACCACCACTTCTCCGCCGTGCACAGCCTGGCATGCAGGATGTTAAAAATCCTGGGTATGCAAATGTAAAAGGAAAAAGAGCACCTCACCAGCTGAGACTCCAGAACTCTCTGAGTCTTTACCAGCTGAGTGCTCTGTTAAGCAGGTATGAAGCTACACAAATTTCGTCAGACTCAATCAATACGCTTTCAGTACAAGTCATTTCCGGGAAAGAGCATACGACACCGCCATCTGGTGTCTTCAGGCCCATGTGATCATTACAAATGCATTGGGCCTAAGGAAAGTACTGGAAAATGCACAGTTAAAAAAAACAATATTGTAGGGAAATGTAATGAGCACACCTCTTCATTCCTCTCCCCCCCACCCCCTGCCAAAAAACAAAAATATTAAAACAAAAAAAGTTGAAGAAAAGTGCAAATGTAAAATCTGACAAACAACCTGGTGGTTCAATGCAGAAAGCCAGTCTTTTAAGCAATAATGATTTTTTTTATTTTTTATCAACATACAGCAAAAGGACCTCTCTGAAAGTCTGTAGCGATTTGTCTTAAATCCTATAAAGTTCAGTAAATGAGACAGTACTGTGCCATCTTTGCTAACCATATTTCGGTGACCAAGGTAGTACTAACCCATTTCTGGACTGCAGTGCTTTGTACTGGACAGTACCAGGTCTTCTCTGCTGGACTCTATCTCAACGACAGAGAATGTACTGAAGTTCCGTGCAGGCACTGTTATAAATGGACAGTACCAAAACGTATGTGCGTATGAGATGTGCACTGTTACCGTAAGAGTTGTGCCTGTTCTGTCTGCAAGAGATGGGGAAAAAAAACACAATTTCTCGACAGTTTTCTGTTTTTTTCCTCGAGTGCCAGATGCTTCTCTTTCATCAAACGTGCCATAGCTCATTGTTTGACCTTCATGAACATCCAGTTACTCGAGCTATCTTTGTTTTGCTCCAGACTGGTTTGCGACTTAGCAGTTTATGCACTGATAGTTGTTATATACTTTACAGCTACTCTCAAATTAAAAAGTAGGGCAATGAAAGAGTAGCGTAATGACATGGCAGCGCTGGCTAAAGAAAGTCACCAGGTTCGCAGGACACAAGGGGAATGGCTCCGGAGTTGCTGAGCTGTAAAATTAAGTGCACAGTAGCTAACTTTTAAAGAGCCTCTGCTTTCCGCCACAGCCATGACTCCACAGGAAGAGAGTTTGTGCCATTGAGCATGCGCAGTACCTCCTGTGTGTTTGCTCCTTTGGCACTCTGTATTTTTGTACCGACTGGCGTGAGCAACAGCAGCTGTGCACTGATGTTTTTAGGGTCGAGCCTGCGAGAGCTTGCGCTAGCGAGACACTTGTATGCAAACAAGCATTGGCATAGCCAATAGGTCTTGCTTTTGGGACCTTATAAGTATTTAGTTTTGCAGCACAATATCCTTGGTGCAACAACATCAGCTGTTGCATGGCTAAACCTTGTACCTTATAAGTGTTTAGCCATGCAACAGTTGATGTTGTTGCACCAAGGATATTGTGCTGAAGTTATCCAGCACAATATCCTTGGTGCAACAACATCAAGTGTTGCATGGCTAAACACTTATAAGGTCCCAAAGGCGAGACCTATTGGCTATGCCAATGCTTGTTATTCACGGTACTGCTGTACATACATCTCTGCTACTGTTTAACAGTTGTCGCAGCACATATATTTTATACTAGAAGAACAACTGTGCAATAAATTCTTATTGTAAACACGCTCGACTGTTTCTTCTGTGTAACTCTCTGAGACCAAATGAGCAAGAACGAGTGACTGAGCGAAAAGTAGTACATTGTTTCCACGAGTCTGAGGCATCAGGGTTGTCGTGTTCTGAGGTTGCCAAAAACTAATCTCTCTGATAACACCATTGGCATAGCCAATAGGTCTCGCCTTTGGGACCTTATAAGTGTTTAGCCATGCAACAGTTGCATAACTAAATACTTATAAGGTCCCAAAAGCGAGACCTATTGGCTATGCCAATGCTTGTTGTTTTTTGCCTTATTGTCTTGCACACCTTGCTTGTCTTTCCCCAGATGGCACTGTATTGTTTTGTTGCATTTTTGTCTTTATCAATAAAAAGATTTAGACGTAAACTGCAATCCATGTTGTAAAGTAGCTAGCACCACTGTGCAACATGTTTTAAAAATGAATGTGTCTTTGTGTAATTTAAGTGGTGCTTATGTAAAGCACTCCAATACCTTCGAGATCGAGTTTGCGCTACATAAATGCTGCAAAAAAGGTAATTAAATAAAAATCAAAGTGCCTGAAAGGACATGAGAGTGGGTGTGACGAGGAAGGTCGCGAAAGCAAGAAAGAGGATGTGGTGGGTTAAAAGGAAGGGGTCATTCAAAACAACAGAAGAGGGTGGTGGATCACTGAGTGTCCCTGTGAAATGTAAGTGGTGCTCACGTGAAGCTCTCCAATACCTTCGGGTCATGTTTGCGCTACATAAATGCACCAATATAATAAATAAATACGAATAAAAGCCCCTGAATGGCAATGTGGTGCAGCGTTTTTTAAAAACTGTACGCCATAATGTACGGCAGATAACGCCGCTGTGCAACATGTTTTAACAAGCATTGACCGACCGGCCGTGAAAGTAACGCGGCCGCATGGCCGCGAAAGTGATGGCAGGGACGCGCTCTGTGGTGGGGGTGGGGCAGAGTGAGGCGCTTGGGAGAGCAAGACTTAATGAGCCATGAAAGCCACATGGCGACTGCGCGCGTGCACGCGCTCGTGAAGGCAAGCTTGAGGCCAGGAAAAGATTGTGGTAGCACTTTGAAAAGCCACTAACTAAATGTCTCGCAGCGCATGCGCTGGCTCAGCGAGACCTAAAAAGGACATTCTAGTGGCACTGTGAGCTAGCTAATGCAAAACAGGCTAACATACGCGGTGGGGGTGCACAGAATCAGTCATATGCCTGTATCTTCATGAGCTATGTGGAAAAGTTCTGGCTATGGGACCCGAGCTTCTCCGAATTCACCCCACACATTGTTCTTTGGCGTCGATATATTGACGACATTTTCTGCATTTGGCAGGGTGACCAATCACTTTTGAAAAGGTTTTTGCTCAACCTAGACGACAACCCACGGGGAATAAAAGCCACCTCCAACTTCTCCAACAAAGAAATCAACTTTTTGGATCTCACATTCTACGTGAAAGACAACACACTCCATAGCAAACTCTACAGAAAAGAAACTGCGGCCAATGCCATTCTGAGAGCAGACAGCTGCCTCCCCAAACACAATATCAGAAACATTCCCAAAGGAGAACTTCTTTGTGTAAGAAGGAACTGCAGCGAAGAACAAATGTTTGAAATCAAAGGAAGGGAAGCCATCACACGCCTAGAGCAACGAGGCTATGGTCCAAGCCTGTTACAAAGTACCTTCACAACCATCTTAAAGACTGAGAGAGCCAGTACCTTGGATCCTAAAACTGCTACCAGCCGAGAAGGGGACAACAGGATCCGCTTTATCACGGAGTACCATAATGGGAACTATAACATCAGAAGAATTCTCAAACGATATTGGCACCTACTACAACACTCTCCGGGACTTAAGGATCACCTTCGTAGCTACCCAGAAATAAGCTTCAGGAGGGCACCTAATCTCAAACAAATACTTTGCAGATCTGAATTTAGGGACAAAAGAAACAAGCATTGGCATAGCCAATAGGTCTCGCCTTTGGGACCTTATAAGTGTTTAGCTAGAGCTATTGGTTTTGCCAATGTTTGTAATGGCAGTGGGGCATATTAGTTTGAAATTAGTATAATATATATAGAACCATTGATATCAGCGATAGAGAACGAAAGTTTGAAGTAAGATGTTGTGAGTATAGGGGGTTAGAAATAAACATGTGAGAAAGGGAGATGGAGTTAGTATGAGGGGAGAGTAATTGAATATAAAGAATTATACCCAGAGGAAGGATAAAGAGTTATAGAGAAAGAGTAGTAAGAGAGAGAGAATGAGTTTGAAATTGGGTATATGTATGTGCTTGAGCGAGAGATAGAGGAAGTGAGAGAGAGAATGACAGAATCAGAGGGGGGAATAGATAGTGTGTGTTATGATAATAGCGACTTTATGAGATAGTAAAATAATGATAGTATTAGTGCTTGTAACAGAGAGAGGAGGCACAAAGAGGCAGAGACAGTAAACAGATTTAAGAGCACAAAAAGACAGTATGCAGAAAGACACACGTAGAGGTACAGGGGCATGAAGACATAGGGCCGTAGAGAAAGGGGCCATAAACATGTAGGCTAAAGGGACAGCAGCTATAGAGAATTAGATAAGGAATACAGAAAAAGATGCTTGGAGCATAAACAAGTGAACAGAAACATAAAGGGAACAGAGGGATGTGCAGCATAGAGAGAGGATATATTGAGTGAGATGGGATACAGAGAGCGTTAGAGACACATGGAGAGATAATTGTGCTTTGAGAGGCAGAGTGAAGAGAGAGATAAAGTATAAAGATAGCGAAAGAGCGAGAGTTAGAGATTCGTAACAAACAGGTAGAGATATATGGTGAGAGAACTGAAAGGCATAGTGAATGGAGAGAGACAAGACAGAGAGAGATGAGTTATAGAAATTGGATAGAGACACATGGAGAGACAATTGTGCTTTGAGAGGCAGAGCAAAAAGTGAGAGACAAGGTATCAAAATAGAGAAAGAGAGAGATTAGTAATAGAAACAGGTAGAGACACATGGTGAGAGAACTTAGAGGCATAGTGAAGAGAGAGATAAGGTACAGAGGGAGAGAGATGAGTTATAGAAGCGATAGCCTAAATATTTCGAGAAAAAAATATGTTTTGGGAGTTTGGCAATATCGGGGAGGGCAGGTGACATTATCTACTATCACGCAAAATGCTTGTTAACAATTAACTTGGCAATGTTTCGTGTTTCTGTTAAATCCAGACGTTTCTTCTCTTTCATAAGGTTGAGCTCCGAGCGTCTGCGTCTTTTATATGCATCGCAACACCAGTTTTGAATCATCAGCTGCGAGTGACCGTTACTTCATCAAAGCCACTAATGTAGAGTTTCGAGCCTTTTTTCTCCAGATCCACAAATATTCCTTCCTTAAAATAAACCAAAAAATAATTCATAACGAATATTCTGTTTCTGTGTAAGCTAATAAATGCATCACAATTCTGCCCTTCATTTCTTTTAGCACTTGCGTATTCCGACTGCTCCCACTAGATGGTGCTGTGTGCAGGTTTCTCTTCAGAAGCCTTCCGTGAACGTGATACATTACAGTCAGTAAGAAAAGTACAACCAACATCAGGAGGCAAATAACATTATTTGAAATCAGGTGCTATAAATCTTTAAAAAGAATTTCCCAATTGTGCTACAAAGAACGTGCAAACATATTTCACAGCGTGGGCACGAGCAGACATGTTCAGGAAGGCAACCGAGATCGGGAGCAGAAAAGATAAATACGGCAAGCCGCATACAAGACGCGCGGCCAAGAAACGCGCTCTCTGGTGAGGGAGGGGGGAGGAGGGGTGAGGGAGGGGGAGGAAAGGCAGATGGCGCCTCGCCAGCGATGCGAGGAATGGCGCGTGCACGCCATCGTGAACGCAAGCTGGTCGCCAGCCGAAAGCCAGTGGGTTTGCACTTCTAAAACCCGCTTACTAAAACTCTCGGCCAGACCAGCGCAAGCGCTGGTGCAGGCCGAGACCTAAAAAGGTATCCACTTTCTTGGACAGACTGGCAGGCTTCCACACATGTCACAATTGCAACATCTGCAAATTGGGTATCAACAAAACCCAATTCATATCCATGCCACAGAATCAACGAATCCAAATAAAAGAATGGATTGACTGCCAACAGCAAGTTCACCATCTATGTGATCTTCTATCCTTGCAATAGACATTATATAGGTAGCACGATCCAGCCCCTGCGTACAAGAATTCAAGAACACTACAGGAATATCCACAAATACAACACTGGCCACCACCTTACAGACCATTTCCACATCGCCCATCCACACAAGAAATCTTTCACCTTCTATGGTATTGAGGTGATACATGCCTCCCAACGTGGAGGAGACGGAGAGCTTAAACTGAGGAGACGTGAACGTGAACTCATTCTCAAATTTAACACTGTAAAACTGGGACTCAACAAGGATGCAGAAATGCATGTGTGGTTGGGTGACACATGAGGGACTTCTTATGGACCTTTTTACACCTCTGTCACCTTGCCTTTTAAACATATTAGTTCCCTGCAACTTCCTACTCCTCTAAGACATGTCCTACTGCATGTCCCAGCGTTCCATTCCATTTTCTGAGATACTCGCTGTACACCTAGGAACTCTGTTGCTGTTCTACACGTGACACTGATGACATGGACACTGCTCCTCTAGAGCCTTTTCCCACCTTATATCATATCCTCCCTTTGACTCTGAGGTCTCCCGCACCCTTCATTACTCTCCCCATCTCTACACTTCAAGATGGCCGATCCCTTAAGCATCCTTTACTGACACTCATGCCTCGCCATTTAGGGGTAGACTTATGACACCTTGAGTCACTCCCCGGTTTCTATGGGGATGAACTACCTGCATCTCTGTCAGGGTGGTTTATATCTAGATTGCTAGGAGGACCCCTTCCGCCTGGGGGACTTTCCCCTTACAACCGTCCTCCCCCCAGGACCATGTACCTCTGCTACCCGGTTTTTGTGATAGCTCCTTCCGAACGCCGTTACCTTTCCCACCCGCTAATATAATTTTTTCTGCTCATTTTGCTTCCATCCTTTCACTTTGTCCACCCCTATTTGCACCCGACTGGTCTTAACCCTTATCGGTGCACCACCGTGACAGCTGGTATGCCATTTAGATCGTTTCCCATTCCAAGATGGCGCTGATCCTACCCTAATCACGTGACCCGCGATTTCGTCACTTCCGCCCGTCACTACACTTTAGGCCCGCAAACTTTTTGATCGGAGCCCTTGCTGACTGATCGTTGCTAGATGTCAGTGACTGGACGTCCACCTTTCAAGTAAGTAGAACCGACCACACTGCTTACAGGAAAGCGTGCGAACACGCTCTCGCCCTTTCTCTCGACCTTGATCTGTCCCGCGTTGTTCTCCATTATCTCTCCTGAGCCCGATGACCTTCGTAACCCGTTTTTTTCACTGTGATGCTCTCCTTTCCCCTCCTTCCTCCTTGTAGAAATTTACCGGACTCTCGTTACCAAGCAGGATTCGCTTACGATTTACCTATCTCACGGGAAGCGCTAAATACTCTACACCCGACTTGAGAGCATGTGCTCCACTTGGGGGGTTTCCCGTCTCTATATACTATAGCCTTCTCCCTCCACGCCCCTTGGACGATGAAGTGGCTCCCCACAATCCCGTTACTTAACCAGGCCTAGATCACCCCTGATATATTCTTCAGCACTATGGCCAATCCCGAACGGTTCACCACGGAAACCCTTGTTTCCCTTATCTCACTGGACCAAACCATATGACGCTAACCTGTTACAACTAAAGGATTTGGTCTCACGCCGACTACTCTCTCACGTGAACGCATTTGAACCAAAATAACTACTAAATCCGATGCTGACTGCTCCTGTTCATTTTTTGTATTTCATATTCCGAATAATTGGATACCAACCTTACGTATGTATATTAATGAAAACCTTTTGGGACTTAAATTACACTGCTTGTTCTATTATATTGTTTCACCCCTGATAACATGGGATGACTTTGGGCTATTTCTCCTTACTCTTCCTATGTCTCTCTCTTTTTCCCTCTCCTTCTTCCCCCACTATTCTTCTCTCCCCTCCCTTACCCTCAAGGAACTGGTATATTTACTCTGCTCTCCCTGTCCCCATCTGCACCCCCCAAGTCTCGTTACTCTTCTTCTCTCTCTCCCCACCTTTGTATTTACTATTCTTTCTCTTATCTCACTTCTGTCTCCTCTCTCCCCCTCTCCCTTTTCCTTCCCTCTGATATCCCCTCTTATCTTTGCGCACACACTCTACTCATACTACACATTCACGGGTGATGAATAATTTTTAACTATGCTGTATTGATGTAAGTACGCCATAATTTGTATGTAATTTTGTTTTCCATTTCGACCTTTTACTTTTGTTTGTATGGTTGTTTAATTCTGATTGTCCGGCCCTGAGGAAGCCCCTTGGCCTGACGGCCGCACGAGGGGGCGAAACACGTGTTGGCTGTTCTATCTGAATCTCACTTGTCCTATGATCGCTGTACATGACTCTGCACACATACAAGAGTCAAGTACCAAATAGATCTCCTAAAGAAGCAATAAATTGGAATTGTTCCAGAAAAAAGAGTGACGACTTCTACTTGTTCTGGCACTTCATCAAGCTAAATTACTCATAATGGGGAAGGGGTCTCCCATTGCCGAGAACAAGTGAACCCTAAAATTATAAGCTCTATTACTACAGGTCTGCTGAGGCCCGGGACCCACTACCCTTCATCCCTTGGCCATAACATTGAGAATGCAGTTTATGTGGACACATGATCCATCAAGTCGCTATACATTGCAAAAGTCAATATGAGGCACTCATTGACGTGGAGAAACTTGCCATCAGGATGCTCCGCATTGATGCACAGATATTGAATGTTGAAGCATAATACATCCCAGATGAGAACTTAATGTTCGGTTTCTCAGCAGCATCACCGCAGCCAGGCCCTCACATGGTCACTTTAATTTTCTAGATGACACAGGCCAGACTCCGAGCTGCTGAGGTGCTTCTACTATCTGCTTTCAAGGTAGCTCTAACCATTAGAATCTACACCATCAGGGTTTCCAGTACTTCAAGCTGGTATTGCGGTTCCATTTCATTCACAGTCTAGGGATCAAGATGCCCACAAGAAAAGAAGAAAATAAACACTTTGGGGCAGATTTACAAGCCCCTTGCGCCACTTTTGCGTCACTTTTCCCATGTTAAAAGTGACGCAAGGGGTTTGCAAATAAGCCCCACTGTCTCTGTAGACACAGACATGGATTCTGGCACCTCTAAGTCGCAGAGGTGAAGCTCTCTTCCCTGCTCACCTTTCAGAGTGTCCGTATAAAGATATATTTACTTTCCACAAAATATAAATCAGAGGGGCTACAAAACTGAACATTTCATTTGAGACACTTGAAGTTTCTCGGTTATTGTGGAAGTACGTCAACAAAGGTGTCAGTTTGGACCACTTCTGCCTCTGGTACCACGATTTACAGGAAATGCAAAAGAGAAATTTCTTATGCCTGTTGCCGATACACTGGCTCCACACATTCTAATGAACTATAAGCCTCCTGAGCATGTACTGGCTTTTAATGGTTAACCGTAGACTTTATTCAGTGATTGTGTCTGCAGTAAGGAAACACCATGCACCTACTGTGGAAACAGTACCCCCAAATAGGGAGAATAAAAGGCATGACGTTGTAAACAGTAAGATGTTTAGTTCTGCAGTTACTGATCTTAACGGTGGCAAGTGCAAAATCCCTTCTGGGCCACTGCAATAGAATTTTGAGTCAATAAAGCTTTTTGCTGAAAAATTAAAGAAGGACTTCATTTGACTTATTTATACATTGTTTATTCCATCTAATTTACAGTAAAAGTTTAAATATCTATAAAACATTTAAATAATTTATATGGATGATAGCCTAGAGTAGCCAAATTAGGCAAGTGAAATAGAGCAATTACGTCAGACCAATTTACACTTTCTTGTTTAAACAAAATAAGTATAAAGTATTGTTGATGTTTGGATGCCATTCCGAGACAAACAACACGTGCATTAAATATTATGTTGGGCACTAATAAGGGGTAGATTTTCTTCTTTACACTAGTAACTCCACTTTGCCATTTAAACTAATGACAAAGTCCAGACCTCCCTTTCCAATATATATGTCACCCTTACAGGAGGCTTATCGAGTACTAAGGCAGGTGCTGTATATTAAAAAGTAGGACATATGTTTTTTTTATCGGGCCTAACATTAAAAATCGCAAATTGTCATTTTTACTCTGGAAAGGCTAGTAGCCCCCTTGGTGAGGACAGGGTTACATGGTGACAGGGTGGTGATGGGGACAGAGAGGGAAAGGAGTTACCAAACCAGTTTTCCTGTGGGCATGTAGCCTTCCGGTAGCTACACTTTTAGGGTGGACTAAGAAGCGCTGCCATCTTGTGCGTGGTCCGAATGCTGCATGCAGGGGTAGCTAGATGCCACACATCGTAGGAAGTCGTCATCAGGCAGAAAAGGGTCTACTAGCCCATTGGAAAGTAACAGCTGCACCCACTGAGGGCACTTCTGGGCATAAATATGGCACCCAGACCTCAGATCACATCTGCACTAGCCAGAGGACCAAAGAAGGACTGCACTGCTGTTCCCTGGATTAGGCAAGGAGAGGCTGCATCAAAGGACTGCTCCTGGGCTAGCACAAAGGCGACTGTGCCTGTGGTGTCTGGCTCATGGAAAAGTCATCCCTGGGCCCTAGACAGAAGAGGTAAACTCCAGGAGTCAGTTGGCTGACTTCCTTTTACAGCTACAGGGCCACAAAAGCTAAAGTAGCCTGCCTTGGCAAGTCAGTAGTTGCAGTTGCTTGACCGCCGACCTGCAGCATAGGGGGACAGAGTCCTGATGCTCAAAAGTTACACCTCAGTTCGCTGGGCCCGAGAGAGTCATTGGAGTGCTGTTTGGTCACCCAAGAAGGACTCTAGCCTCCACCAAAGGTAACTGCTGGTTTCGCTCTGACTATAGACTATTGGACCAGTGGCAACTGGACTTTTGCTGTATCCACCAGCACTCCAAGGGACATCGACCCCTGTGGCCAAAGTCGTCCCACCAAGTCCGAGGAGTAGCCCTAGGAATCCCCGTCGACCGAACAGCATATTTAAGCATCCTGCAGCATCTTCAGCATCCGTAATCCCTTCCATCAGGACCACTACATTGAAGGCTATGGTGATTTGCCTATAGAGCCCGGAACTGGATTGGAGACTGCTTTGGAGACAAGCTAACTGTCCCACAACTCCTTACTGGCCCCCTTGACCTGCTCCCTGCTGGAGAGGGTCTCCCAAAGCGGGCCGGGGTACCCAATCACAACTCTACACTAACAGTAGTTGTTACCAATGCTTGTTTACATTTTGAGTGAAAAGCTGTGATTTGCATTCTAGCTAAAAATCTATATCTATAACCCTGTGGTCGATTTTGTTGGTTTTGGTGTCTGAACATTCATAAAAATAAGATCTATTTTTATAAAATTGTGTCAGATTTGTTTCATGCTTATTATTTTGTTGTTTATGTACTTATAAATATTTTATTTAGATCTTTTGTTTAAACCAGACTGCTCAAATCTACAGCTACCCAGAATTGAGCTAAGTTTTAACAAACAAGCGTGACTGACCCAAGACGGTATTGTGAGTGTTCAATACCTGGCGAGGTCACACAACCACACCATATAATACATCACTTTCCACAGAAGTACTGCAAATGTATATATGCTCTATGTTAGACACCCACCGTTTCCAACTCGAGCCTTAATGCTACAATTGACCTATTCATCAAGTAGTGCTTCCTATTGGTACCTTCTACCAGTGACAATATTTGATAGTCAGAAATTTTGTAGCATTCGAAACCAAAAAGTATAATTCCTAGTATCTTAGTAATATAAACTTTTAATAGTGTATCAACCTTCTCTCTGCCCAAAAAGCTAAAACGTAGAAGAGACTATTTCCTATACAGGTAGCTTTAGCTGCTTGTCTCTTAGGTAAATCCTTGGTAAATTAATTATTTCATAAAAATAATAAGATAAGTATCTTCTGCAACAATTTCCATTGGCTGGTTACTAACAACTCATTTAAAACTATTGAAATGTGTTTGCTGTCTAAACACATTAATGTTAGTTTTTTCCACATGTATTAATAAGTTTAAGTTTTCTAAATAATTCTGAAATTCATTCAGTTGATTTTGTAGTCTTGTGGAAGTAAGGTAAAATAAAACTATATTATCAGCATACATTAGTAAATTGAACTTACTCTCACTCAGGGTTGGTAAATAAATCTACAGAGTCCAGATACTGAGGAAATGTTGTACATATACGGAAAATAACAGAGGAGCCAGGGCACACCCTTGTTTTAAACTAGTTTAAGCTGGATCTTAATGCAATATGTGCTAGAGGAGCAGAAAAGTATCCTGACCCAGGTCTTGGAATCAAGTTGAAGCCTCATAAATGGCAAAATGAGTGGAATATACTAATTGAACAGTTTAGACTATAACATAGTACAGTCAACCCAATGAAAACAAAACAAAGGTTGATGAATGCAACATAAATGTTGCGTAAACTAGGACTCTGGCCTAGTTCTACAAGGTTTGGCTTTCCCGCCCATGGCTGCCTGAACTTAGTTCGGAGCACCAACACTAGAGCGTGAAAGTCCAGGTTGTTGCAGACCCACACAGCCCCATTTGACATACTTGCCGGTGTGGTGTCCATGTTTTCAGGGTTACTAGCAGTCCCATAAAAGGGGTTAGGGATGCAGTGGTAATTCGAGCCCAATTTAGTTCTTTACAATATCACACAAGTACTGCACTAAGAACATGTACTCTATATTTTAAAGTATTTATTTCAAGTCTCATCCTGTTGTTTAGCACATGATTACTAACCACACATATTATAATTAAAACGGCACTAATTCATGTTACTAACAGCGAGAATAATATGAAGATTTCTAACATGGTTGGAATATCCTATGCAACCTAACACCCTAACGACTGATGTGCTATGTGAGCATGGAGTAGCTAACTTGAGTCTATAGTTTCTTGGGATTCAACGCACTGCATACCTGTTTTCACCGGAGAAGTTGTGGTTATCAGCTTTGGCTGGGAGAATGTGTTCCCTAGGAAGGAATACACACATCAGCTGGGCTCAGCTCCTCTTCTCTCTATCGACTTTCAGCATAAGGATGGATGCTGCAGTACTGCAGTCTAGCAGGAGCTCTTCCAATAACCTGGGGTGAAGACCTCTCTGAATTGGTGTTCACTTCATGGGGTTTTTAATAGGATTGACTACTGACTTTTACCCTTCACTAGGGACTTTCCACTTCGTTCTAGATATAACTGTTATGAACCAGCATGACAGTTCAAGATATAACCAGTATGACAAAAGTACATCAGTTCAGACTTCATGCTTATGTTGTCCATTCACTGTCTGATCTTGAAACCTAGATATCAGGGAACTTGCATCGGACTTATGTCGCCTTGGGTGTTTATCAAGGTCATTGTTTGGATGAATTGACACTTTCACAAGTTCTGTGAAAGATAATGATATGAGGAATATGGGCCAAAGATAGACATGCTAACTTAATGGGATCAAAATGGAATCTGGCCTTAGGGTCTTTACGACAAGAAGTTAATTTCCTCATGGATGCGGTATTTTTCTTTAATTGTATTAAATGCTATGAAGCTATCTATTAATGACCTGCCAGGGCAAAAGCTAGACAGTTCGAATGGAATAACATTTTTCCAATCACCTAATATGTTATCACTTCCAAAAGGAAGTACTCAAACACAAAAAAGTTTCTAAAAGGCAAAAAAAAAAGTGATGGGGTGATAATTCTGCGACAGATCTCAACTTCACTTTTTATAGATTGGTAACACTAAAGAGCCTTTCCATAAAGACAGAATAGTTCTATGTGCAATACAGTTTTCAGATAAAGAAAATCTTATACCGGCCCATTCTACGGGATTAGCTTGAAGTATGGAAATTCAGACTCCTCCTGATGTCAAGTTCCCACTCACCTGGAACGTCTAGTATCTTTCTCACTTAACTCAAAATTAGCTAATAAAGAACGGAATTTGCAATAAGAACTTGTCCTTTCAATGTAAATTTCTAACGCCTAGTGAACATCTTCAGTATGTAAAGATTCTTTTGTTTCAGTTGAAGGTTTTTGAAAGAATACTGGGAGGATAATCTCTTGCTGTAAATGAAATTACGACTGTAGCTGATTTATAAACCCAGGACTTAATCTTAGAATGACCTTATCGGGGAGGAACGTCAAGTAGGGTTCATCTATAACTACGGTCCCTAACTCACCGGGACACCTGGCCAAACTTATTACTAGCATAAATGCCACCTTACCTCCTAACATCAATCTAAATCTACAGGGTTCAAATGTGGCACCTTGTAGTGTAGTGGGTATGAACAGTTCATCCACCACACTAAAGGAGAAAATTCTTCTGGTGCAAGCACTGGAGTTTTCCTCGCCTCCCGAATTTACATTTTTGCTTGTGAGATGGTCTGGGTGCTGATGTAACACAACTGAAAGCAATCGATGGCATTAGGCACTGAGTAATTTCAGTTTGATTGCTGCTTGAAGAGCATATCTAAGACCCCTAAGAATCAAAGAAGGAAAAGTACAGCTTGAAAAAGGGATACTGTTGCCTTTCCAGCAGCACCTCTTCCCAGTGGATCCCTGCTTGTGATTTACACAATAGACGCGAGGGATACAATGGTGGGAGCACGCTCGCCCCCCCCCTCCGCCACGCCCCACCCCCCAAACTTAGCTGTCTTTCTGCCCAACCCCACATGCCATCCCTCCTTCCGCCCTGAGCATCACCATCCACATAGCAAGCAAGATGAAATTTAAATTCTTCCTTTTCACATATGTGCTGGCAGAGCGGAGGTAAATTCCAATTTCCACTCATGTCATGGTGAACGGGCGTACTGTTTTGGCTTTTCTTCAGCTGATGACAAGGGTGCCCTATGAAACCTGGCCATTTCTGAAACATAGAAACCTAAGCAAATCCAGAGTGGTGTTGAGTTTGTGGATCCCACTATAGAATGCACTGCAAACGATAAACCTTGACTAAAGAAACACATTTTCCTCCTCCTCCCCCTATTTTTTCTTTTTACACATTTGTTATTTTAATGATCAGTTTCTGTGGGAAAACTATAAGCGATATGCATAAATTACCCCTTTGTGAATCCATAAGTTTGTCAACTTTTCAGAAATGTATAGCTTTCCTGGTTCACTCATGGTTTTCTACACCTGTTTCAACCACAACATGCAAGCAGTCAGAGCGACAGAAAACTTCAACTTCCACTTGCAAAATGTAAAAAAAAAATGTTTTGTTACAACTCTGCTGTTTCTTAAAAGCTGAGAAGATTGTGATCTTAGCACAGCAAACTTTCTGTTGAAGCTGTCTCTCAAAATATAAAATGAATGCACGCACAGCACAGTTTTAAAAATATAACCAAAATGCTGCTAACGTTTTGGCTATTTGGAATCCCGACCATGCAGTTAGAATCCACACCATATAGTGACAAGCATTTGCAATGGAATAGGTCTCGCATTACAGAAAATTTGAGCTATTGGCGTTGCATTATTATTTGCAACAACTTTCAGTAATGCGAGACCTACTGCACTGCAAATGCTTGTTTAGAATTATTTTTATTACTGAAGGCTGGTGAGACACCTAAAGATATCTCTGGGCCAGACCAAGAAATTCATCTGCTCCACAGAGCTCAAATGCATGCCCACATCTCGTAAGTGCCACAGAAATGTTATCATGATAATGATGGTATGCAAGAAGCACTGAAGGCCATCAGCAAATCGTTAAATATAAGCTTTCTAAATCAATGTCCCACTTTCTCATCACCTCCATATTTACAGAAACCAAAATCGTATTCATATTGACCTAAAGTTAGTATTATTAATGTTTTAATGACAATGATATGCTATAACGATATTCCTCATTAACTTGTCTACCTTAGGTTAAATTATACAGATTTCATCAATGCTTTAGTTTTTACAGGAAATAAAACATGTTAATTTAAATACAGGTTTTTAGTGCACAATAACAGCAAATATCTCATTGCACTTTCATTACTGTTACTTTGTATTTGGCAACAATAAGCTATGAACCTTCTCTTTGAATTTACCAGCTTGAAATTTGCAATTAAGTACTAACAATACATCAATAATGTGTGTGGCATTGTGATTGTTTTACTTTTAGTAATATTTGAGCAACAGCAATGTATCTGTCGTCTTTACCATAGATAATGATGATCCATAGATAATGATGATTTACAATGATGATAGCACAATGCTTCTGATTACTATCGCATGAACCATTTACAGCAGCTGTTTGAAATGATATTCCTCTTAGAAAGGGACAAATCCAGAGAATATGGCCGCTTGATATATGTTGCAAGTTCGTTGTCTGGCTTGCTTCACATTATTTCAGGTGCTTTCTGTTCCACAACATGCCAACTGAATTGTGTGTGGTGCGTAGTTGATTGGGGTCAGGGCTGGCGTTAGCCAAGACCTTTTGATTTCACTAAAATTATATGTATAATATACTTACTTGTATGGCCTGTTATTGTGTCAGTAACATTTTTCTTCCACCCAGTACAGACTATATTACAGCATAGGGTAATGGCTCAGCCCACTTCAGCCATTGGCTAACTTTACTGTGAGTGACAGCATTCTGCCCTTTCACAAGGAGCACATCCACACACAAAATAGTTTGCTTAAATGTCAGGAACTACTATGGCAAAATGTGCTTTTTGAGACCAAAAATATATTTTGATTTTAAGCTTCCCCAACAATAAGGTTTGGCAAAAACCATGACAAAAGAAAGCAAGCATTGACAAAGCCAAAAGCCTGGAGCCAAAGCCAGACCTACTGGCTTTACTAAGGCTGGTTTCACAGACATCACATTTTAAACCTGTGCTCACACTGGCGGTAGTTGTATTTATGCGACAGCACTTTCTAGAGAGCATATATTCAATTCAGAATTTCTTTGAGGTAGTGGTGCAGACATATTGGAAATCGCTGGTTACTGTGTCCGTGCTGTGCTGCCTGCAGCACAAGCACTAATTCAGGGAAATGTCTGCACTTTGGAACGTGCAATTGTATAGAAATATAAGCACATCCATGCCCTGCGGGAGAACGAAGGTTCACGATTTGGTCACGTCTGTCTGGTTTGGTCTGCACGTTTATAAATATATGAACGTTATACATCAGACTGATGCAGTCACGTACCAGCCCTTATATTTCAGAGTTGGTCACACATGCAGATTGGCCACCTGTAGCCTTTGGTTAAAGGGCAGCTGTGTGATTCTACAGCACCCACAGATCAGAGACCACTGGAGGGAAACCAGTGGATCTGTGTTCATCAACAAAACATGGAGGAGATGAGGGTCTATGAGTTTTCTCCATAGTTTTGGGGGTTTTGTTTCCAAGTTGCTTTACAAAGCAGAGCACAATCTTCCCAAGGAACAAAATTATTTCAGAATTAAAGGTGTTTTAAGTAATAAAAAAAAACAATAGGTCACTTATGTGAATCTCCTCTGCTATGATTTAAACTGCCTCCCCGCCCAAGAGCCCGCAACGCAGATATTTTCCAAGGCAAAGGAATATCCGCTGCACTGTAGATACTGCTAGCTTGCTATAAGGCAGTTGGAACAACACCATCTACATAAAGAGAAGCTGCTGCCTGCTATCTATGGAACAAAGAAGAGAGTGCAAAAGAACCGAAGCAAGCAGCCAGTAGCAGCATGTCGGGAGCTGCTGTGCCTTGCCCAAAAATAAAACACATTTTTATTGCACAATTTGCTTCCAAACACGGAGAATGAGGAACGAAGCATCTCAAAATGAAAACACCATTTACATAATAAAAATTGGCAGGCACCTCTGCTGGGATTCAAACATGTATTCACACAGTTAGTAATCCAAGCCACTGCTTCTTCTTGCTTCAAAGTGGTCGCTACAATACTATCTATGTGAAGACACAGCTGCCGCTTGCTATCTAGATGACAAAGTAACAGAATCTTAAATAAGCACCCAGTAGCGTGCGTGTTGGGGACTGCCGAGCCTCACGCCATACAACAAATGCAAAGGTAAAAATAGTTAACAAAAACTAAAAATGACTGCTCAGCGGACTCTGAATGAGTCACAGCTTTTTTCGCCCAATCTAACCTCAACATACATGAAGTATCTCTAAAGTGTGGCGCCCGGGGATGAGGGGCTGCAAGCCACGGGCGCCACTGTTGACACTGTTGATTGACATGGGCGAGCCGCGTATAACAAAAGAAATGTGTGGCCGCCATTCTGAAACCTGAAGCATGCCTCACGCTTGAAAAAATAACAAATCGCATGTTAAAACGACGGTGCTTTAAGCACCGTTTATAGCGCTGCCGCCATTCTTGAACCAAAAAACATAAGTTAAAGCACAGCCACGCTGCTTAAAAAAAAAGCTATTACAGGAAAGCATGTCGTGCGTGCAATAGGAGAAAGTCAACAAAATAGTAATCTCAGACTAAATAAAACATACCAAGTAACCACACACGTAAGAGGGCCAGTCCTCATGAGAGGGTACAACAACAGAAAAGGCGGTACTAAGGAGGGACAACTAACCCTATTGACAAATGAAGAGCCACCATTTACAAAGGACAGGAACAGGAGCCAATTAAAAAGATGGGTGGAAAGTGGGCGGAGCTTAATGCTCATATCCGGAATACAGCATGTCTCAAAGAGACAGCGCAAGCGCTGCCTAGACAAGACCTTAAAAAAGGACACAAATTGGCCTCAATACCTTTTGTGTGGGAAAGAACATTTTTAAGACTCAAGCACCAAGTGCCCCAAAAGGCAAAAAAAATTACAGCACTGCAGGAGAGGGAGGGTGGAGTATGCAAGTCTGACTAAGCAGCTATGGGTTTTAAGACTTGTGAAGTGAAACAACTGTTTTGTTTTTTATTGTCCAGTCTGAACACGTTTAGCTTCATACAAATAATCAATTTCCAGAAGCATTGTAGGCTGTATAATTTTATACTATCAATAAGCTAACCAGCCTCAGCCTGGAAAAACCAGAGTAAAACTCACAAGTGATAGAATGGCCACTCCAGCTGTTAAGAAACGTTCCTTTCATAGAAATTTGCAAGATGGCAACTTGGAGATCTGTATTTAAGTTTTCCAGACACTTTTTTATTCCAGTTTGGACTCCAGCAGACACAACCGCGTAGTTCAAGAACCTAAGCCTGGAAATAAGTGACAGTAGTAGAATTAAAATGCATACCTTTGAGACCGTCGTCCCCTTTACATACAGTATATCAGTGTATGGAAATGTTGCTGTCCACGAGTGTCTTAAAAGTCAACATACTGCTGTAACAGTGGGGCTGCACATAGAGTCAATCCTTTGATCACTATTACGAATACTGTCAACTATTTAGTCCCACTAGGTTCTATATATTCTTTTTCATATGTAATACTTAACACCTCTGTATGGTCACATAATTTTCACATCAAAGCACACGTTTCTTTATAGGGAAGGACTTTATCAATAGAAAGTTGGTATGTTCTATTAAAAAAAGTTTCCTACTAATTACACCAGAGGTCTAAAAATGTGCATGCTTATCAAAAGAAAGAATGGGTTTCTTAGCAAAATCCAAAAGAGTCAACTCTCGTCAATTAAGAGACTGGTCAGAAATACTCTCATGCTTTTTTATTCATCTTATATAACTCCGTATGAGGAGAGTGTGACAGGAGTTTAACTTTGAAGTGGCCTGCCAAGACAGTGTTGGCCCTACATACAACTGAGGTCATATAACCTAAGACTCTGTGCTAATTTCTCGGTCAAGACTGATGCTGTCTGAAGGTGTGGGAGTGCATTGCTGACGTCCCTTTCAGATCCTTTGTGTGGCATGGAGGAAGCTGGTAGTCATTGGCTGGGAGTCTGTTCTGCGATTGATGCTGGTTGTGGGTTTTTCCAGTGAGGTTTACTCTTAAGCATGAGCGTTCAGATTTGGATAAAGGTACACATTTATTTTTCATTCAATCTGAATAGGATTAATGTTAGGGTTATATTATTATCATTTAATTTAGGGTTTCTTTCATGAAATAGAATTTAGGGTTACTGTAAGTGTGCTGAACTGATGGTAGGTCGAAGTGATGAGACTGAATAAGGATAAAGTTTCCTTTATGGTGATTCTTACCTTTAGTCAATATGCTCAATCAACCTTGTAGGTAACCTGCAAGCTAGTGATGGTATAGAAAGATGCTTCTACTAATCATGACATCGCTTACTTTGATCACTTTAAAGGATGTGAGCTTGTTTATTTGCTGGTAAGGGATGCTGGAAGAGGTTTGAGGGTAAAATCTACACTGGTTATCACAGAATAGATATAGGGACTTAGCTATTTGTAATTTAAAAATGGAACCGTACAAAGGTATGGGGCTGTTTTGATCCTAGTTGGGTTGGTTAGTTAAAATGTGTTATTTTGTTCTCAGCTGACGGAGGACCATCTGTCTGTCTCGCAGCAGGACGAGCATGCCCTTTTGGCCAAAGGGACCTTATACAGGTTGCATCGGAAGTAGGAGCTGGGTATTGCCATTTCCTGGGATGAAGAAGGACAAAGGCCTACATCCTATTTCAGATCTCCACCCTCTCACCGCTTTCCTGTGGAAGGACAAATTCAAGATTCTCACGTTAGCCCAGGTCATTATTTCCATATTCCCGCCCTGCAGGCCCAGAGGCACTACCTGTTGTTCATAGTGGGCCAGGAGCATTTTCAGTTCCCAGTGCTTCCTTTTGGCCTCTCAAGTGCCCCTGGGGGTGTTCACAAAAATTATGCCAGCGGTGGGGCACTGGAAGAAACTACCAATGACCTTGATAGGCAGGATGGCACTGTACAAAATTATAGCACTGCCCAGTTACCTTTATATGCTTCAGAACACATATGAAGTCCCGGATTACATTTTTCAGGGTGATGGACACAGTGACTCGATCTCAACTGTGGGATGGACGGGCCCCACGCATTTCACTGCAAACCCTGACTAGAAGCCCATACGAGGGCTGAAGAGAATTACCTGACCCTCAGCTGTACTACTGGATGACAACTACTTGTGGTGAACGAGTGGGCCTTCTCTCCCCTGCAGGAACCCTTGTTAATGGCGGATAGACAAGCGATGAAAACAGGGGGTGGGGGGGGTTTAACAACCACAGTACAATCGGGGGTTGGGATTCCCTGGCTGCACCCATCACTGACTGATTGGGTCATTAATCTCTGGTAAAAGGCCACAATGAAATTGGGATGGAAAGAAAGGTTGGCAGTAAAGACCACCAGCCCCCACGGGAATCTAATCTGTTGGCAAACCTGGACCCCCCACAATGGGTATCTGATCTGTTGGCAGATCTGGAACACTAGAGGGCAAGAAGAACAAGTTACTTACCTTCAGTAACGCTTTTGTCTGGTAGAGAGACTATCTAACCACTGATTACTCACCTTAGAATATTCCCCAGGCGTCAGACTGGATCTGGAAAATATTGAGCAGTACCCTCTGTGTGCCGGTAAATGGGGTTGGATGGATTGCGCTGATGTCATCCGCATCGTAAGGGACGCGGACAGTGACTATTTAGGTGGCACCCCGGCGCACTGACATCAGTTTATTTCGTAACTATTTCCGAGCCAAAAACAGAGCCACGATTGAACAGTGTATGACCAGTGTGCAGATATTGTGGGTAGACTAGTAGGGTTGTTGAGGAATCTGCAGTTAGATAGTTGTCTCTACCAGAAAAAGCGTTCGTTACCAAAGGTAAGTAACTTGTTCTTCTGATTGAGACTTCTAACTGCAGATTCCTCACTTTAGATACCCAAGAAATGCCTCCCCGGAGGGGTGTCTGCAAACAGGCTCAAACCAAGTAGTCCTGGAGGACCGAACATGCAAAATGCCTGTCTCGACGACCTAATTGTCTAAGCAGTAGTGTGTTTTGAACGTGTGGAGTGTCACCCACATGGCAGCTTGGCAGATGTCCAGGACAGGCAACCTGTGTGCTAACGCAGTACTAACAGCCTTGACCCTGGTGGAATGGGCCCTCAAGTCCTCAGGAGGCTGCTTCTTAGCTTGAGCATCACAGATTTTGATGCAGAGTGCATTCCATCAAGAGATGGTTCGTTTCTGCACCGCCCTGGCTTTTTTTTTTGCTCTAGCAAACCCAATGGGAGAGCTGATCGTCTTTCTGGTGTTCTTTGGTGTGATTGATGTAAAAAGAGGGGGTTGTTTTTGGGTCCAAACAATGGAGTCTCTCCTCTTTGTTAGAAGGATGAGGCAGGGGAATAAATGTCGGTAGCATGATTCTTTGGCCGATGTGGAAAGGAGTCGCCATTTTCTGTAAATAGGAGGCACGAGTCTGAAGAACCATTTTGTCCGGGTAGAAGCTGGTATATGGAGGTGTAACCGAAAGAGCTTGAAGCTCACTGACCCTCCTGGCAGAGGTAATGACCACGAAGAATACTGTTTTAAGAGTCAGTAACTGCAGAGGCTCGAATGAGGAACATATAAGGAACGTCAGAACCAGATTGAGGTAGGTGCAAAAAAGCAGAGATGGTCGGAAAGATAGCCTTCAATGGTGCCCAAAGCAAGGCCTTGCCAGGCTAACAGCAGCACAAACACCAGCACCTCTGACAAGGAGGCAGAAACTGGATAAACGTTACGGGAGGAACACCAAGCCACAACTTTGTCCCAATGGCATGTGTATATTGTTTTTGTTGAGGGACGCCTGGGTGCCAGAATGTAATTGCAGATCAAAGCATTCGACTGTCGCCGCACACTCTCCACGCATGAAGGTGGAGCATGCGCAGGTCTCGTTGCAGAACCATGCCCTGTTGCTGCGACAGGAGGTCCTCCCGAAAGGTCAGTCTGGTTGGAAGACAGGTGCTCATGCTCAGGAGTTCAAGATACCAAACCCTCCTCCCAAGTCCGCAGCCACCAGGATGACATGGGCCCGGTCAGTACTGATCTTATTGAGAACCTGTGGCAGGAGTGGTATTGGCAGAAGCGCATACAGGAGTCCCAGGTTCTAGTCTAATTGAAGCGTGTCTTCATGCGAGAGCCGCTTTAGAAACTCCAGTGCAAAGAAGCACGCTCTTGGCGGTGGAGAAATGATCGAGCCAAGGCTCTCCCCATTCGCAGAAGACACCCTTGCCGCCTTCGGATGTAAACTCCATTGTGATCTGCAAAGCATCAATGGCTGAGTATGTCTACCCTGGTGTTTATAGATCCCGCCAGTTGCTGCACTTCCAGGGAGATGTCCTGGCATTCCAACCAAGTCCAGATGCACATATCCTCCTAGCACAGGTTCCACAACCCCACTCCGCCCTGCTTGTTGCAGTACTACATGGCGGTAGTGTTTTCTGTGAAACCTGAACCAGCTTTACCTTGATGGATGGGAGGAAATCCTTTAAAGCCAAGCAAATGGTGTGCAGTTCCAGAGCGTTTATGTGGAGCATCTTTTCTGCTGGAGACCAGAGTCCTCCTATCTTCACCTTTCTTATGAGCCACACCATCCCAGTTGGGATGCCTCTTTCACATCTGTCAATTCTGGGTGGGGTAGGGAGAAGGGTCTGCCGTTGACTCAATCGCCGTTCAACAACCACCACTGCTGATCTTTCGCAGTCTCCGACGCAATCTGTACCACATCAGAAAGATTCCCCTGATGTGGTTCCCACTGGGTTACAAAAAAGGGTAAACTCAAATAAGCCACTGGGACCTGGGTGTAGGACAGTACAGTAGAGAGTGGGTCCCAGTAGAACAATTCTAAAGAGCGTACACAATTAAATACCACTAGGCATTAATACACTTGTACACCATAGTTGTATTGTTCAATGCTATTTAATCACATTGAACATCCTGAGATGCTTACAAATAAGCAAATAACTTGGAAGAATGTATTGAACAAGTGCCCCACGTAAGGGGGAAAAAAAAGGGGGTGGGGGGAGAGAAGGTACTGTGCATCAAATGAGGGTTGGAAGAGTGGAAAGGAAAGGTAGTGACATTATATCCATCACACCAATATTTACAATAAAACCGGCTTTTCTAAGCCTCGCAGTTGAGTGATGACAAATACATAGCCTTGATTAGAAATACACTGTCACAGTAAAAAAGCACTGTTGATCAAACTGGCATAGAGCAGTGACACAGTCGACGTTTCTACCCCAAAACAAAGTAGGCTGCTTAAATCCTTACACCGGGGTCTTCCTCAGGACTGAGTGTGGGGCACCATGAGCCACCCTCAACTGGATGGTGGAAATGTTGTAGGCGGGCCCGTAGGCTCCAAATAACAGAGAGCGGATTGATGGCACTTGGATTAATTGGTAAGGGTTCTACCCCTGGAAATCGCCACATGGAACAGGAAAGTAAATATTTCACAATTTAAATTAGCATAGGCCCAAATGAACTTCAAGGTTCCAAATTAGCTGTACGTGAATCTATAAAGGAGAAACACAGTCACGACTTCGGAAGAGCCCAAGTGCATCAGGGACGGATGCACTTGAAAGACACAAGATTGAAAGCACCCGATGGGCGATTTCCAGGGGTAGAACCCTTACCAATGAATCCAAGTGCCATCAATCCGCTCTCTGTTATTTGGAGCCTACGGGCCCGCCTACAACATTTCCACTATCCAGTTGAGGGTGGCTCATGGTGCCCCACACTCAGTCCTGAGGAAGACCCCGGTGTAAGGATTTAAGCAGCCTACTTTGTTTTGGGGTCGAAATGTCGACTGTCTCACTGCTCTATGCCAGTTTGATCAACAGTGCTTTTTCACTCTGACAGTGTATTTCTAATCATGGCTATGTATTTGTCATCACTCAACTGCGAGGCTTAGAAAAGCCGGTTTGATTGTAAATATTGGTGTGATGGATATGTCACTAACTTTCCTTTCCACTCTTCCAACCCTCACTTGATGCAAAGTACCTTCTCCCCCCCCCCCCCTTTTTTTCTCCCCCTTACGTGGGGCACTTGTTCGGTACATTCTTCCAAGTTATTTGCTGATTTGTAAGCATCTCAGGATGTTCAATGTGATTAAATAACATTGAACAATACAACTATGGTGTACAAGTGTATTAATGCCTAGTGGTATTTAATTGTGTGTGCTCTTTAGAATTGTTCTACTGGGACCCACTCTCTACTGTACTGTGGTGTGGTTCCCACTGGGACTTCAGATCCCACTGACGAGCCGGAATATGCCATCTGATGTGCTTCACCAGCAGGATGTAGGGGGCTATTAATCCCTGGAGTCTCAGAGTCAGTCTCACTGAAATCCAGTACTGAGGCTGCAACATCGGGATCATTGCCCAAATGTCCTGGATTCCCGCTCTGGGGATAGGTGCCAAACTGCATCAACTCCAGAATGGCTCCAATGAAAGGGAATGTCTGAGAAGGAGTCAGGTGTGACTTCAGCATGTTGATAGTGATCCCTAGCGAATGCAGGATGTTTGCCATAGTCTGGAGGTGGGTGATGACTGCCAGGGGCGAGCCCAACAACAGCCTGTCCTCGAGGTAGGGAAAGACTGCAACTCCCGACCTCGCAGGTGAGTCTAGGCCACTAGCGGCATGGGTGTGCTGCGTTGAGGACCCATTAAAGAGGTTTGGATTCTTCACCAGCCGGAGCTGCGGGTGACTGGATAGTACGCTGGGTGTGGGTGTCCTTTGTGGTAAAGATTGTGTGCATGAAATTGTAGATCTCCTCGAGTTGAACAGGACTTAGCGCCTGGATACTCTCGCGGGGTGGTTAGCCGCGCTCGACAAATCCGTGTTAATTGATTGAGTTGCTCTAGCTCTGGGGAAGCCTGGAGCATACCCGGCTACCAGCTCCGCGAGTGGAGTGTTGAAGTGGGGCCTAGAAGTGCGCCACTTGTTAGGAGAAGTCAAAGAATGCTTTAACGACTTCTTCATGTTCATCTTAGACTTACACGACTTAGATGACAACAACTTGGAGCAATAGGATGATTGTCTGCAGGTTCGGTTCCGGGCCAGAGATCTCCCTCGGGTTCAGGACCAGCGCGGAGCCTTCTTTTGCCTTGCCACCAGGAGCTTCATCACCCGCTATTGAATCGCCTTTGAATGCATGGACTTGTAGTCGGTTCAGGCCTTGGGTTGTGGCACAACCCCAGGCTAACCAAGTGTAGTTCAAAGACAGACTGTCATTCTTCATACGGTTTAAACCCTGTAGTTTATTGGGAGACATCTTCCTAGCATACTGGGAACAAGGCTCTAAGAAGAGTCGACAAATAGTAAAAACAAAAAATGGTCTAAAAATGACCGAGGTATCTGTCTAGGATGCGCACTGTTGGGGCTGAAAGAAAGGAACTGATGTCAGTGCAGCAGGGTGGTGCCTATATGGGCATCCCGCTCGTCACTTCCGACGTGGAGCCACCCGACACCATAAAATGGCAGATAGAGGTACTTCTGAAGATTTTCTGGATTCAATCTCACTCCTGGGGACCATTCTAAGGTGAAGAATCTGCGGTTAGCAGTATCTATTGAAAACAATAGGACTTGATATGGATAACAAAACTAGATGTTTAGGGTTTTACAAAAGGAATACAAATTAGCAGACAGTTTTTTCGCTATAACCAAATCAAACATGCCCTAGCAGGCTGGGCCGAGAAACTTCAAGACATGGCGGAGGAAACCCTAGTAGAGTATCGATTACTAGCAACCCCTTTACTCAAGCACACCATCTCACAAATTTACAGAACACTACACTTTAGGGAGATTAACAGATGAGGATTGGGGAGAGGCATGCTGCTACCCTAGAATTGTAGCTATAGGAGCAGGGTTAAGGCTGGTGCAATTAAGAATACAAACACCGAGCATACTACACCAGAACCAGGTTATTCTGCATGGCGAAGACCAATAAAGATAAATCTTTGCAAGGCTGTTGTGAACACTGCTACAAACCCTGTGGGACTGCCTCGGGCTAAGACTATACTGGAAGCAGGTGGGCCGGTGCATTTCTGAAGTCCGGATGACAATTTTGCAGTTACCCCAAAATTGGCCATGTTGAGAATTTAGGAGGAGCAGCAGTTGCACAAAAGCACCTTGCATTTTGTGATGTGGCACTTCTGGTCGCCAGGCGATATAGCTCAGCTATGGGAAGTGGTATTTCTCCTAACCCGGAGCTCTGGAAAGTGGGTATGGACTGGTGCAGGCAAGTCGAACACAGTTTTTAAGGCCTTGGGCTGTCCGCAGAAATTTGACAAGGTGTGGGCTGATTGAAAGAATTCAGGGACGTGGCATACTCCGCAATATATGACAATTCAGACATTGCTGTTTCGCAGAAGTGTGATGCAATAATGTCAATGTGTTTTATGTTTATATCACAGTTCCTGTGTTTAAAGCACAAAATGAAATAAAAAGCTTTTAAAAAAAAAAAAAAAAAAGAACAATGGCAGTGATTGCATCACATCTTAGAAGATTGGGTGTACCAGTCTCTTTCCCCTACCTCGACCCCTGACTGTTGAAGGTGGGTTTGCCCAAGTCAGTCGTCACACTGGTTCTCTCACCCTCACCCCTTCACACTATCTTACCCTCAACTCTCTCACACTCAATGCATACCCATTTTCACTGATTTTGACTCACTATTTGACATGCTCAACCCCCCTCATTCCTAGTCACTTTCACTTACTTTCTCAGTTATACATTGTCGCATATGCACATACCAACACTGGAATTATATTTTTCCTTACTTTGATTGCTCTGCTGGCGATTCCTCTATGGTAGCAGGAGGGCAATGTGAGAAACTGGGTTGTTGGTTGAGGGGGGTGAAACCCTACTCAGCAGCAGCCACAATCCTCGTCGGGGTGTACCATCAAAAGTCAATAAATTAACCTGTGCTTAACCTTCTGGTAGTTTGGCTCAAAAGCAGTCAGGCTAAACTTAAAGGCAATGTGTAAAGTATTTATGCAGCACACAAACAGTAATAAAGTGAAAACACAAGAAAAATCCACACCAATATAGAAAAAGAGTGAATTGTAATAAATAATTTGACACCAAAAACTGAAAAAATCCATTCAGTAGAACTGGGGATATGCAGCTTCAAAGATTTCGCTAAATATTTGGCCACAAAGCGCCACTCGCGGTTATCTGGTTGTGCAAGACCTGGGGAAAGTCACAAGTTCATGATGGAGTGCGGGCCAGATAAGGAAACTAGATTAGTCCAGCTGAAAAAGTTACAGCACGAAGAGTCCAGTTTGTGGAGGAGAAGGCCGCAAGGTGCAGGCAGAGCATCGCTGTAGCACGAAGAGCAGGCCGGGCGTCGTGGATGTTTGTCACTATAGCACGATGATCCCGTCAGAAGTCGTGGACGGGCGTTGCTGGAGCTTCGCAATTGGAAATTACTGCCAGCTGTCAATGCTGTAGCGTGAAGTGCAGATCTCAAGTTGCTGGCAGTCACTTGCGGCCGCTGTAGCATGAATTCGGGTCCACCGGAGCTTTGTGTTGGAGGTCATCGCGGGCGGCAGGATCTCAGTGCAGCCAGGCCCAAAACTTCAGAATGTCTCCTTTTCTTCAGAGTAGGAGCTCACTGATACCAGCCAAGGTTCCATGACCTGGGGAGGCACCTCTTGAGGATCAGGAACTCACTCCAGCAGAGACCAGCAGCGCTCAGGCAGGTCCAGTACAGCAGGTAAGGTGGGCAGTTGTGTCCCTGTAGCTCAAACAGGTTAGCTACCTGACCCTTAGTCACTCTGCCTGGAATGAAGGGAGCAGGGCAGTCCTTCTTCTGTAGTACCCACAGGTCCAGGAGTGTAGTGAAGAGTGGGTCTCATGATCCAATATTTATACCTGATGCCAGCTTTGAAGTGGGAGAAACTTCTAGAGTTTCTCTCCTACTGATGGTTTTGGAATTTCCTTCCTCCCTGCCCTGGTTCCAGGATGTCTGGGGTGAAAAAAGTTTAGTGTTAAGTCCTTTGTGAATGTGCTGAGGCATCTCCTTTGAAATGTAAGTGTGGTAGGTGACAACTCTGCCCCCACCCATCTAATCAGGATGGCTGATCCTGCCAACAGTCGGTCCCTCTTTGTAACACTGTCTTGGAGGAATACACAAAGGCCAACTACATCTAGTCATGTGACTCAATACACAGGCTCCAAATGGTTAGGACAAGACAATGCCCACTTTCTAAAAGTGCCAAATTCAGAATTGTGACTTAAAATTCAACTTTACCATTAAAGAGGAATTTAAATTACAGTTCTTTAGAGACTAAACATGACATTTCTACCTGTTCCCAAGCAAAAGTTAATACGTATTAAATGTAATGTTATCCTATGGTAGAGGTTGGCCTTGCAGTAGTGAAAAACTAATGTTAGAGTTTTTCACTACCAGGACATATAAAACGTAAAGGTACATGCCCAAATTTTTAAATACAATGCACCTGCCCTATGGACTGTTTAAGGCCTACCCTAGAGGTGACTTGTATGCATTAAAAAGGAAGGTGTAGGCCTGGCAAAGAGTTATTTCGCCAGGTCAAAATGGCAGTTTGAAACTGCACACAGGCTGCAATGTCAGGCCTGAGACAGGTTTTATCAGGGCTACGTAAGTGGGTGGTACAATAAGTGCTGCAAGCCCACTAGTCGCATTTAACTTACAGGCCCTGTGTAGATGTGGTACCACTTTACTGGGGACTTATAAGTAAATTATATGCCAATGTTACCATGTTTTAAGGAGTGAGCTCAAGCACTTTAGCACTGGTTAGCAGTGGTAAAGTGCACAAAGTACTAAAGCCAATAAAAACAATTTTCAGCAAAACAGAAGGGGAGAAGGTAAAATGTTTGGGGGAAGACTCCCCTAAGGCTGTCAGGCCTAACGGGCAGGAATCTAGTGCTGGATCTAACAATCAACAGACAGGGTAACTGGGCACAAGATGAAATGCCTGAAGTAGAGTACTGCATCAACCTACTGCCTGACTCTCCTATCCCACACTCCACAGACAAATGCAATGCCATCAACCTCTTCTTCACAGACAAAATTCACATACTGAAACACCAAGTCTGAGTCTCCTCTTAAATACACCTCTTCGCATAAAATTGTGCAATTGTCATCCTTTAAAACCCTATCTCTTGCAAATATTGCTGCAATGTTCAACTCCAGCAAAACCACTTCCTATGAAGATGATGTCTTACTCTTGTCATTCATCAAATCATTCTCCTGGGATGCTCTCTCATCTGTACCCACCACTGTCAATGCCTTCCTCACTTAAGGCATGTTCTCAAAAGCTCTCACGGTAGGCCACATCCTTATACTCCCAAGGAAACTTACACTACACCTGGATGACTTCGCCAAAAACCAGCCCCTCACTCACCTTCCCCATGCGCAAAATGAGTGAAAAGGCAGTCTGCACTCAACTACAAGATCACATCAGTGCTGTCACCTGTACGTCCACCAATCTGTCTTCATTTCACAGTGCACACGGAGACTACTGCCTTGCACATCGCAGATGACAACCTCCTGACCACAGATGAAGATGACCCATTTCCTGATATTGCTGGACATTTCAGCTGCCTTCAACAGCTTCACCCACAGCCTGCACTCTCAAATAGGATTCACTGGCAATATCCTTCGCTTGTTCTCCTCCTACTGTTCCATCTGACACTGGTTCATTCACATGGGCACCTGCAGACTCCGAAAGGTCCCCATCACCTGCGGAGTCCACCAGGGTTACACACTGTTCTGTCATCTTCTACATGGACCCCCAAGGCCCTACTCACAGATTGAAGAAAAACCGCCAACCCTATATATTTACATTTGTATTCATCCAATAATATTTATTATTCACAGCATACACATTGAGCAAAAAAATTATGAAAACCAACAGTCGTTTATATATATTCTAAATACTTATTCGTTATTTTGTATTTTCTATTAAAAAAAATCTAATATTGTCCACAAATTGGCTACTCATTTGTGGAAGATAATGTGAAGTAACATAAGAGATGCTTTTAAATCACAATATAATCTAATTATATACTACTATAGCCTTAGAGCCCGACCTAGCGGGCTCTACTAGCTATTAAAGGCCCGCTCCAGCATTAAAGGCCCGAGCCGAAGGCTCTTAGAACATTACGCCCCTAGAGGGTAGAATGTTCTAATTACTAAAAACAAAGGCCTCTCGAGAGGCCTTTGTGAACAAAAACAACATTAGAATGTTGCTCTGCGGGCTTCTACCTGCCCGTAGAAGCCCAGAGGACTCCATTGTGTTCAATGGAGTGCTCCACATTCCAGTGTTCTAAAAGGTAATACCAACCTTTCTCCACAAAGCACTCTAAAGGTTAAAAGCACTCTAATACATACATAAATAATTAACAGAATTAAAGCCTTTCCTTAGAAGTAAAAACTCTGGATGAAAGACTCTTCTTGGTGCTCCTTGTGCTTTTTTTCAATGTGGGTAGTCTTCCGGTCCACACTTTATAGCACCAAAGTGCGTTTCAGTGCGAAACCAAATGCAGTCAACCACCGTCTTCAGGGCGCAATGAACAATTAAATACTAAAGGGAGAAAGGGAAGGTAGCCTTGGATAAATACCACAACTTATGTCACAAAGTAAACATAGCTGTAGAGGCAGGTGGGCAACACTGTCCCTTAGTCTAGAAGACGTTGCTAGTGTAGATAAGAAGACCACAGAAGACTCATGGGAAGATGGCTGGCATATACAGAAATCCCGATGAACGACAAAGATTTCTCCAGAGTATAGGATAAATCCAGCAAAGGTTAGACATTATATGTACTGAATGGTCCTCTGGAAGATGCTGAAAGCTGAAAAGGGCAGGTGGAATCCACCATATCATTGACTCGGATCCCACAGCAAAAAACAGCAGTGGATGTGGTAACTATCCAAGGCTACCTTCCCTTTCTCCCTTTGTGGGGAAAGGTTGGTATTCCCTTGTTGTATATAATTAAATTATATTGTGATTTATAAGCATCTGTTTTGTTACTTCATACTATCTTCCACAAATGAGTAGCCAATTTGTGGACAATATTATAAAAACGTTATAGAAAAGACAAAATAACTAATAAAAAGTATTGTGATAATTAATATATAACTGTTGGTATATTTTTTTGGCTCAATGTGTATGCTGTGATTAATCAATATTATTGGATGAATACAAATGTAAATATCTAGGGTTGGCGGTTTTTGTTCTTCAATTTGTAGCTCATTCCCCTGCCTCCCTTCATTTTTTCCTCCAGAGGCCCTCTTCCTTGCTTTCTTTAGTCTACTCACAGATAACAGTATCAGAATTCACCAATATGAAGACGATACACAACTGTAACTTCACCCAATGTAAAGTCACCTGGATTCACTGTGAAGCCCAACCTCACCCTCAAGGAACACACTGCCAAAAAACAAGGACAGCCTCGTACCAGCTTTCTTCTAAAGAAAGTAAAACTGTTTCTTCAACAAGGCAACTTTAGAACTATTGTTCAAGATCTAATACTCTCAAACCTGGATGGTGATAACACCATGCACCGCGGCCGCCCAGGTTCCACATTGGACCCATTATGTGCATTCTACATGCTGCAGGATGTCTCATCCAGTGCCTGAATAAATATGATCACATCACCCCCAACCTGACAAAACTTAATTGGCTCCTCTTGCCAGCCCACACCATCTTCAAAACCAGCTGCATCTTTTAGAAAGCCATTATGACCAGCAACAACGCTTATCTTTCAGATAAAAACTCACCATCTAAGATGGTTCTCGGCACATCCACAGCCAGGACAACATCAGACTAAAGACTAAGCAAGTGTAAAAATGAAAAAAGAAAGCAGCAGTTGTCCATCTGTGCACTCAATCTGTAACAACATCTGCGTAGCCATCAGGACCACTCCAACGTTGAAGATACACCTCTTTAAAGAACGTTACATCAAAATGCAGTATCAGTACACTTCTGCTTCCAGGATCTATCTACCCCTTCTATCACTTGTTGACTGTATGCTTGCCTTTGACACTGTACAGCACTCTGGTCCTTTTGACTAGGTTTGCACTATACAAACACGTACATGGCTGGGAGTATGGTCAATGAGCATGGGTTTAGGCACCGGGCATGGATGTGCCTCACACCCAAACCCGGTGTAAAGATTTAAGTTAGACAAGCTCAGTGAGGAGTCCTGTGCTCCTCCACAGTGGCAAGCTCAGGCACACCCTAGTAATTCTGGAAACCCACGTGGGTGGGTGGCTGGGGGCAGGGCCTCTTGGTAGTGCTCCAAGCACTGATCTGCGGGGTAGTGAGGCATGGGGTGCATGTGGAGGTGGTGTCACTGTGATACGTACGGAGTTCTACAAGCCACTGAGCAATTTCGACAGTTTTGGGGGGAGAAAAATTAATTAGGCTTTGCAATACCATATGTCTGTTATAGGTTTGCTGGCAAAGTCAGTTACTCACACAGATTCGGTGATCTCCAGTAGTGGAAAAGTGCTTCTTGTTAAGGAGATGGATGGTATAAGAGCGCAAGTCTATGGGCAGCTGGAGGTGAGCTATTGCGCACTGAGAGAATGACCTTCAATGGCTGTGGGGGCCCGTGAGGCTAGCGTCTGCCCAGGGTTATATGGCGACCATACATTCTGGAGTAGAACCTTGGGCATGGGCTGCGGTTGGGAAGACAGATGGAGGCTGACGTCTGAACAGACTACACATTGCATTGGTGTCAGGGCATTTCCCTGAATAAAGACTTACCTTCTTCAAGTTGTTCTGCCTCCTTGAGTCTTTACATCATCAATTGCTAACCTTTTCTCTCCATTTCTTTTTCTGCTCCAGGGCCTCAGAAGGGAAGACTGTTGAGGTCATGTACAAGGGTGACGTCGAGAGCACAGTAAAGGACATCCTTGGTGGCATTCGCTCTTCGTGCACTTATGTGGGTGCAGGCAAGCTGAAAGAACTCAGTCGGAGGACCACATTCATTCGGGTTACCCAGCAAGTTAACCAAATCTTCGGGCAGAGCACCAACGCATGAGGGCTCAATAGAAAGCTCTAGTAGGGCATGGGCGGGGCCAAACACACATCTTCACAATCATTTCTTAATTTATTGCACTCGCTTTCGTTGTAGTCTCCTGTGTCTTACCACATGCTGCAAACACCAATGAGTGACTGCGCTGGCTCTATCTGACAAACACCTAATTCAACAAACACTTTTATAGCTGGAAGTCAGCCTGGTAGGCACCAAACTAATTAGACCAACCAAGAGCTGTGTGAAAGCGCCCAGCACCGCTGTCCTTAGAACGTTCATTGCTTTCCCCTCCATAGCTGGCGCGCATGCGCCGGTATCTGCGCCATCCATTCTATCCCTCATCCGCCCATGCCATTGAGCCAGTTGAGTTAAGTGCAATTATCGCTGGTCACGGGTTGGAATCACAGCAGGTCTGACTGAGCTGAGCCCCTTTCCTTTCGAACCCAATAACGAGTGCCAATAAGTTTGGCTTTGAGCCCTCTTGATGGCACGGCAGTGAACTCCTCCTTTATGCCACTGAGGCCCAGCTCTCGTCACTGCATCACAGGAGGTGGGCCTATCCCTCTGGAGTATGAGGCCTTGCACCGCACTGACAGACAAACATTCCACGCTGCACAATCTGGTCACTGGGTGCCAGTGCTCACTAAGGACATTCCTTCAAAGTTTTAAGTCCCAGCACATGCTTGCCCAACGGGGACCAAGAGCTTCCCCGGAGATAACAACGGCCCTGTAGGAGTTCGAGGGCTGAGTGTCTTTCCCTGTGTAGTATTAGAGGCCAAGCGCAGCTCTACAGACTGTTTGGACTCAGCCGTTCGCCATAACAAACGAGGGACAAATAGATCTCTCAAGTTTATTTTCCAGAACATAAACTTGCAGTACAGGAGCCCAGCACATCATAACAGTGTAAAGCACACACTCCCGTCATACAGCAGTAGGAGGACCAAACTATTTCCTCTCAGAAGTTTAGACGCCCAACACAGCCTTTTCTGCAGTACAAGCTCAACAGATTACTCTTGGGCAAAATACTTCCTCTATAGTATAAAGCCTCAGCACACCCTCTACAGAAGGGCATAGAGAGCCCCTCTGGGGAATTTGGTCCCAGTTGCTTATTCATCTGTAGTATTTAGGCTTGTCACTTAACCTCTTTAAAGAGTAAGCACTCAAAATGTCCGTCTGAGAAACTAGCTTGAGAACTCGAGGGGGTGGGAGGGAGAGATACTGGGTGGCAGATGAGGATATTCAGTGAGTTCCACCATGATGGAAACTCACTGAATATCCTCGTCTCCCACCAGCCAGAAGCAAAGAACCTCCTGTGGTCGCCCTGGTGGGAAGCAAAAGCCAAGCTGGCCAATCCAACGAGTCTTAGCTAGTCTTCTGCCTCCATCCCTTTATCATAGCAGTGTTCCAACTTTCAGGGGGATGTAAAGTCTGTTTTATGACAGTAACCTAGCAGTGATGGTGATGTGTCTTGAGCCTATCTCACCAACTCTCCCACAGCATTACAGTAAACACTCTGATCCCACCTTTCGGATAACCCAGCCAAATCAGTAGCCTCCTCATTACTTGAAAGATCCCCCAAAGATGGGCATCCTCTCCATGGAACTCGCTATGTGCAAGGAGCCAGGATTCCCCACTTGATAAGGAACTCCTCAGCCCTTGTCCTGGAAATTGGAATGTGAGGAAAAGCAGTGCAAGGTCATTGTGCTAATTTATATGAGATTAATTCCCATGGTACATCTCTGCCCACCACTATCAGCAAAGCCCTTTCAGTCCTATAGGTAGGTCCGTGGTGTGCCTCACTGCCCATTGAATCCCTCACTCATGTAGCATAAATGTCCCTCCTCTTGAGAAATCATATTTTAGATATTAATACCTCAAATCTAAGTTCACCAATGAATTAGACTTGCACTTGTTGTACAAGGTCCCCATGATTGCCGCAAACTGCACATGTAGGAGTTTGCAAAAGCCCTTCTGGTAGCTGCGTTAGGCAACTGAGCCTTTCACCTGGAAGCCACTATTGCATTTGACTTACTTAAGATTATATTTAGGCCATACATTCAAAAATTGGTTTTGCTTTGACATTTTAACCATCTAGGCCTAAGACTTCATGTGGCATAGCCACCATGTTTTGCCATTTTTACCACAAGCTTACCTAAGGTCAAAAAGTTAATTGTTTGGCCATTATATGCCATGTTTTAGTGGTAGAACACATGCCATTCAGTCCTAGAAAACAAACAATTCTGGTGAGAACATACAAAAACACAAATTTCCTGACAGTCCCTCTCCGCAGTGCAAGCCTAACACGATCCTCTTTGAAGTATTGGGAACTCGCCTGTTCCCCTTGCAGTACAAGAACCCTACAAAAATGGTGGACCCACCATCCATGTCCTTAAGCTGTACTAGGACTAATCATGTCCCACCATACATTAGAGGGGCCGATATGCCACAAAGGACATCCCTTTGTGCAGTATGAGGGCCAAGTTTGTCCCTCCTGACAGTACTAGTATCCCGGCAGTCTAAGCGCAGTAGAAGGGGCTAGCATCCCACCCTCTACAGTAACAATGCACAGTAATGCAGTATGTGACTGCAGTTCTTTGTCCATACCTCAGCTAGAGTATCCGTGCCAAGTGCATCTTTCACAGCAGTTCGAGAGCCCATTCCTCCTACCAGAATGATCCTTTCCAGTGCAAGCACGCCTCATTTTTCCTATGCAGTTTTAGGGTGCCCACGACCTTCTCTTCCAGAATGAGTGGCCAGCTCTTCCCACTGAGCGATAGTAGGACCTAGCGCAGACTTATGCAGTCAGATCATGCACAGGGATATGAAGACTGTTCAGTAAGAGTCTGCACATAGGTCAGGGTGTGGGGTGAACTGGGCTCTTCTGTCGTATTCCATTCATGTGGGGGTCTCACCTATTGCTGCAATAAGTAGGTAGTTTTTGGTGGGCGGGAGGTCAGTTACATTTCATGCACGGGAAGGGAGGAAGGATTGGAGTCATTTCAGAGGTGGGCATGGTGTCATGCAGTGTGGGGATTCTTCAGCTGTATTCCATGCACGGTGAAACAGTGTTATGTTCTTCAGCTACATTCCTTGATCGTGAAAAATTAATTCTTCCGTTTCCTTCAATGCACTCTTGCCACTCATTTCATGCATGGGAGTTGGTTTTAGTCTCATTCCTTTCCTCTGATTCTTTTTCACTTTACCCTTTGCCTTCAGACTTGAAGAATGACTGCCCAGTGAATCAAGGTGTAACAAATGTTCATTTATTAAATAGAATTCAAATAAAATCCATCTATAAAACACGTTCTTTGTCCATCTTTAAGTAACCTTGTTTAAGGTAAGGGTTGAGGCAAGGTTCCCTGGAGGAGGATCCTTATGGAGAGGAGACATGTTGACAACTATTAACGCAAGCCCATGTGGCCGACGACAAGACCATAGTCTCTATAGAAGATTTGGGAGCCTGCTCTATTCTACTAGATCACACACATACTCACCTAAGTCAGCAGGGTTATCCTCAAGATTACTGTACGACAGGACTGTGTTCACAAAAGGGGTGCAAGATTTCACCAGTAACTGTTCACCAAAAAGACCTCATCAGACAGAGTGAACAAGAGCCATGCATGGAACAGAACACTATTTGTTTTCAAAGTTGACCCAAGTACATTTAGAGACATCATCCAAGACAAAAGCCCCAGATGTTGCACTTAAGGTAAAGTTCTCTTAAACATCACACAAATGTGCGCAACAGCTGAAAAGACAGCGCTGTACCGGTTGTCATGTTGACCAACAATAAGAAACACACAAGCTTCCTCTGCTTGGCTATCAAAAGAGTAGTCCAACTCCACGTTGGCCCTCTGGAGATGGCGAAGCAGGATTCTCAATCTGGAGACAGGAGAGCCCCTTGTTTCGACATCACAACACCGTTGCTTTGACCTCCTGAGATGCAAAACACTGAGGGTTGTTCTCAGGCGGAGTCACTTCTGGTACATGCGTCTTCCTCTTAGACATCCCATGGGAGCCACCTGTTTATCACAAAGGAAAAGCAAATGTGAGATTAAAGCAGTCAGCTGTTCAAAAGGCACTGCTTACATCTGGGGAGTCACCTGGCAAAGTAAACGGGGTGGAAGAAAGATACTCAAATGAATGTAGAAGATTCACAACACAGTGTATTCTTTTAAACTCTCGAGTTCTAGTTAGCCCACATTGAATTAAATGTTTTCCCTTAAGACTCCAACAGACTGTGCAGGCTTTATATCCAGTGGTGGCTGGTGACATTTGAAAGTGGTGGGGCGTAAAATGATTGGCATACTGCACCGCAGCGAGCGAGCGTAGCGAGCCCGAAAAACCTAAGGGGGGTTCGGGGGGGTTCTCCCCCCGAGAAAATTTTGAAAAAAGAGTGGACAAATGGTGCATTTTCAAGCAAATTTGAGAAAGCAGGAAGGTTAATAAAGCAATTGTGAAAGTGCAGTTATTACATTAATAAAGAGATGTCATATAACATAGGTAGCTGCTTATTCAAGCTTTCTTTCACCCCATAGTCCAGCAGGGTCTTGATACAAGACAGATAAGAGAAAAAGCAGTGTGGTCCTCGACCAGGAAGACACTCATATTTTGTTGGTAAGAAGTCAAAGGATTGGTCAAATTGAAAACCTGAAATGCAATATGCAATCAAACAATTTGCAAGTACATCTCATCTATGTTCAACAAGCCATGTTTTACCCATGATTGGAATTGTGAATCACCAAATAAACTGAGCCACTGCAATCAAAAGCAGAGGGCCTCCTCAAAAAGTATGCCCTTAAGAGAGTTCTCTCATCTCATGTCCTCTCTATATTTTCTCTGGAAGTTGAAAACTCATCACATTCTACTGCACAAACCTGAACCCTTCTGCATATTCCAACACCAGAACTCATTCTTGGCCATTTAGTTTGGAGCCATTCATACCAGGAATACAGAAAATAACTTTAAATAGAGTAGAAGGTTTATGAATACAAGCACTTAGCAATTGTACATATACTATGAATGAGAGCCAAAGGAAACAAAAAGGAATAAAGAAGGGAGCAACACTCAAACACAACTCATGCTCCGGAACGCCATAAAATTCTCTATGTGGCAAGTTCATCACCTATAGCAGAACACAGTACATTTAATGTCTCCCTCAGTTTAGCATATTAAACAATAGCAAGTGGTAATTCTTGTGATATGTACTCATCACTGTAGACTATTGTAGAGTCGCTATATAAATACAATTAATACAATATGTGGTGTTAGGTGTAGAAAATCTAGACTCACACCGGTCTATATTTTTTTTGATGTTTTATCCTTGATAATGTGCCCTATTGATACTCTGGGGTTGATATTCAGTGTGCGCGCCCTGAAACCGCTCATAAACTCGAAAAGTAAATAGAAAGTTGTTTAGAAGAGAAAACTATTAGAATGTACAGTTTAGCAGAGAAAACTATTAGAATGGCAAATGAAAGTATTTAAAGGTGTACAGTTCATCCTTCACTGGAGAGTAATAAAAAGACAGCATTTTCAGATATTTGCACAATATGGTCGGACATGGGTACAGGAGTAAAAGGATCTGCACCCTCACCACTTGTGAAGTTTTGTTTTTGCCCTTGATGTAGGAAAGTTGGCAGAGGCAACTGTTGGTGACATTGCGGAAGTGTTTGTAGGCCGTTTGCCGAGGGCCTAGCGGGATGTCACCTGAACAGACACAGCAAGCCGCGCCGCGCTCTGGTGCCACTTAAAACACACAAACACTTACTCAGGTCAATTCAAGAATCTGCGGGTGGAACCAGAAACAATATCCTGATATCGGTTTACAATGTGGCTGTGTGATGTACACACAGGTTACTGACAGCACATCTGTAAGGAAGTACCATCAACTGCAGCACAGACACACTCACATACACACATATTTAAAAAAAAGTAAACTGCGGATGTCCCTTTATGTACAACAAAACGCATCATCACACAAACATAATATCATTGGGCCCATGGCGAGTCACAAAACTGAAGAACTGCAGAGGAGATACTCGAGTGCAAAGATGCGCACACCAACGCTGCTCTTTAGAAACTATAATGGTCAGAGGTGTATGCGGAAGAGAGAATTACAATGGCTGAAGGACACATGTACAAACCAACAACTGTAACCCTTCAGACACAAATGAGAATCTCCATCCCATCTAAACTCTCAGCATTGACTCGCCGGATTAGCCACCAAAGTGCAACATACATATTGTCTGATGTACAAAACAAATTAAGAGATACTTTCACAAAGGAAATTAAACGGATGGAAAAGTTGCCAACCTTGGCTGTGGACCCACAAACCACAAGGAGATGAGGGAATGCGAAGTGACCAAGCCCCTGTATCAGTTGGGATCCGTAGCCTAAAGCGGTATCACTATCCACTGCAGGTGCCCATCGGAGATGTATTTTACACCACAAGCACGCATGCGCCCTGCTCTGCTGCACCGGATCTCCCTGCAGCTACTCGCAGGAGGGTGCAACTCGAGCGACACAAACAATGACAATGCAAAAACATCAGCAACAGATCAACTTTCATGCGGAAAAGCTATTTGCACCAGAAGTTGACCCTCCCTCAGTGCCCAAACCTCTTTGTGCCAACAACTTGTCAATGTATGCAAAGGGGGCATGTCTGGAAGCCAGCGCAAAAAATATAGGTTTTGGTGCAAAACAAGATTTTCTAATGCAGTCTGATCTAGCTTTCTTTCAAATCATAACAAGTCGAGTAACCAGGCAAGAGGTCAAGTGGAATATTGCCTGAAATGCCTACGTGTAAAATGTGTGCTTTACACTAAAAGACGCATCTTCCACGTCTGACCTCTGTGCACTGCTCTACACATAGGACTTTGTACCACAGGAAGTAGCTTGATTACAAATCCTAGGCTAGATGTTGCTGGCTCAACGTCGCACCACAGCACGAGGGTGAGCGTCACACAGAACAGCCATATGCAGCATGAGCGTCGCTGACAACGTCATTGGCAGGCGACTTGCTCAACCTGATAGTGCGCCATTATCTTTCCTTGGCACAGCACAACACTGTATTTTTTCTGCAGTACTCTGTTGCGCGAAGGACATTAAATCTTGGTCTCACAGTTTAGTGAGCAGCGAGTCGCTAGCTCATACAATTCTGCCAGAAATGTACAGTTTACACTACTCTTCAGTTCAACTAATTCACAATAAGAAGAGGCAACCATGCGTTAAGCATTTTGCGAAGTGCACGATTATAAAGTCTTTATTCAAAGAACCATTTTGAAACTACATTGCAATAAACAATAATACATTACACTTCGATGTCATTAAGATACATATGAAAATATGTTCCCACCTTGGTGTCATTTATTTTGACTCGAGATCTCTTACTAGACTACAATTTTAGCAAACAGTGGATGCCAGAATCACGAAAAGTGCCCTCTGGTACTTGTTAAAGTACAATTACATTAAATGATATTTTGAATTCTCTAGCCTTTCTGTCCCACCCTTCACTCTCAATGTGTTCAGTTCATGTAAATCTTAGAGGTACATGTAAAAGCACAGCGAGCATACGCTTCTCCTTATCACTTCATGCCTCTGGAACAACTTCTCTGTTCGTATTCAGAGTGCATCTAGCCGCATATACTTTTGGGTGGAGTTGAAAATTGTCCTCTTTAGAGATCAATCAATTTCTAAAACTTCCCACCACGAGTTTAACCCTTTGGACCAATTTTATGCAGATCAAAACTGTCACTCCTTAGCTTACACTTGTCCGAATCCATATTTGTATGCCTGCTGTATAATCATTTTTAAACTGTCAAATGGAGCAGGTAAAGTCATGTGTATTCTATCTGTTCCTCTTGATGCAATAAAAACTTGCATACCAAAATAATCTGCCATTCTTTCTCTATCCACTTCATTTTAATTAGCTACTGTCTTCTGATCCAGTGTCAAGAACCAACTAAAGTGTGGTACATGCTCTGCAAATAAACAAACATTGGAATATTGTGCCACTGAGACAGGATCACGCTGATGATGGGACGTTGAATGCATTGATGATGGGGCTGGGATCACACCTGAAATGAGACAGGAAACAACCTGTCACTGGACAGGGAATACATTGAGAATGCATAAGACTTTCGAGACAGAGAAAGGAAAACTCTGACATGGACATGGACACCGTCACTAAAATACTAGGCCTGCTGATCACACTCAAGCAGATTTGAAAGGTTACAATCCCGCACATGTTACAGCTGTAGGGATAACCCCGAGCAGACAGCCTACAAAGACATGCAGCAGTGCTGAAAGGTCAGCGAAAATGTTCAATGCTGCAGTATGCAGAAATCGCATAAAATAACTAAACCCAGCATAATGTGCACAGTGGCTCTTCCGGATGCAACCCGTTTGATGACATAACAGGGGTATTTGACTCACACAAGCTCCAACATGGCCCACAGTCTAATTCTAGTCATGTACCGAGCATGCCACTGCATGGCTGATCAGGTGGGACGACGTTTGGCCCATGGCTGATACTGGGAATATGTGCATTCTGGAGTTTTTGAACATATCCGCTATTTGACCTTCTGGCCATGCCATCCAGCTCTCTCATCTGATGCATGTGGAATGTTTCTTCTGAGGAGGTAAAGTAGTGGAAATATTTTCTTTCTCATTGAACATACATAGCAATGCTAAGGTGCTGCACTTCAATTCCGTCTTTTTCCTGATGATTGGAGTCCCACACGGTCCCTTGTTAAGCATGATATAATGTGCATAGGATCCCTTTCACCGACCAGTTGACGAATAAAGCAATAGGCTGCTATGCCATGGAACTGAAACAGAAGGGCACATCAAACAATCTCAGCTCCTACAAATGAACCCTTTGCTCTATGAGAACTAGATCAGTGGGAGTTGGCACCAATGGACTGCCTCCAGCATGCAGAGATTCTACTTGAAGCTAGTAGGGTGTAAAGAATCAAACTTTGGTGATCCTATATCTCATTTCTTTGGGGAAAGATGTTACTAGGGAGAGGAAAACTGGAGTCTAGCTGGATAACAACTTTTATCAGTGCTTTGGTGAGGGATGTCTTCCTTCAGGCCTGGAATGTAAAGAAAGCCTGTCATGTGTACCTCCTACAGACAGAGGTATTTTAGTTGTGTTTATTGCTCATTCTAGATTTGACTTCTGAGTTAACCTGTTTTCAGTGTCCCTAAAATGACATTAGACTTACTACAAAGAGGTCAAAGTGCAGCGGTGAGAGCAATGAATAAAATATATGTCTGGCATGACAACCTTTGCACTAAGTATTACATTTAAACAGGTATGCCTTAGTTATGACTTCAAAATGGCGATTCCCCTTCCTATTTACTAAATAAGCAAAGTTCATTTCCTCATTATATTTGGGGAGGGAAACTTGTAGATTCAACAATAGAGCATAGGAGTGATAATAGGTGTCAGTGCCACACACACGTGCCATTCTCTGCTTTTTAGATCGAGTCTACCAGACGGCACATTTGTCCGGTTGTGAAAGTCATATTGTGGGCTTACCAAGAACATACAGTGCCTTGGCGCCCACCCATTGCTTCCTGTCACTCTCATTTGTCTGCTTTGTATTCGTTTCCCCGCTTAATATTGTGTTTATCCCTCCCATATAGCATAGCCTCTTTAACATCTCTTTTTATTGGCTGGCTTCTATGCTGCCTTTGCTTTCCAAGCAATACTTTTTTCATTTATTTGTTAAGCACTAATCAAGAGTGCATGTGTTTAACAGCTGGCTCTCTCGTGTACTTCTCTTCCCCTGCGCTCCATCTTGTTCGCTGTCACCCTTGCATTCCTTCCGGCCCCACCCCATGTTACACTCACTCTTGTGTACTCCCCGTTGTGCTTCTCCACCTCTTGCTCTACATAGCTATCTCGACTGATGTTTCTTCTCCCGACCCCTGCCCTCAATTTTGCTTTTTCCCCCAACCTCAGTGTTGCTTCCCCATGGACATCATTTATGGGTCGCCAGGGGTCACAGCTGCGACCCCTCGACTGCAGCTTGCGACCCCAGGAAGGCTACTTGCACCCCTAGCGAGAGAGGGAAACCTTGTTTGGGTGTCTCAGGATGTTATAGTCAAACTGTGATCACTCTGTTCGCTGTGAGGTGCTTGATGGTTTGCGGCACTGTTCCGTGCCAAAAACGGGATCTTTGCTATGTTCTTTTGTGCAAAATTTGGGGAGAGCTTTTGTGTTGTGTGAAGTTTGGTAATCTTGTGAGTTCCATTAACTGCACAGTTGGTTTGTTCCTATCTTTACTCGGCTGCTTCTTTTGTCACTTCTCACTTCGTGAGAGGCGCATTTTGGCGTGAGGGCACTGAATTAGCTTGAGAGTACTTTAAGGGACCCATCTGTCTCTTTCTAGTTTTCCACTATGTTATGATCCCGATCGCTGATTGCTTGCTGACCTTGTTGATCCATAGTTGAGGGGCCTGGGCTCGAGGTGATATCCTGCCTTATTGTCCCTTTTTCCTCTATTTCGTCAGTTTAATGATCTGTCTTTGGGAGGCAACCTATACTGTATTTTAGGCAGACGCGGGGGGGGGGGGGAGCTTGCGGGTTGTGCCGGGGGCCCGGGGGATTTAAAAAAAAAAAAAAAATCCTACCTGACTCTGAGGAGGTCCGCCGACCGCGCCGCCTCGGGTCCGACTCCGTTTGGCCCTGCCTACAGCCCCTCTCAGCCAATCCTGGCGCTGCCAGCAGCGCCAGGATTGGCTTAGGGCACGGTTACCTCTCGCCCGCCTGCCTGCCCATTAGGAGACCTCGCTCTCCTAATGGGCATGCGCAAGCCAGTGCACACACAAATGCGCATGACTGGGCACGGCGCGAAAATTCGGTGCCCTTGCCCACTCATGCGCACTTGTGCTGCAGTGCTGCCTGCTGCCCCTGGTCCCTCTAACAATCATGTCAGTCAACATGACGCAGGACCGCCCACCCCCTTCAGACTCTGAAGGGGGTGGGCAGTCCGACGTCATGCTGACTGACATGATTGTCAGTTCTCCCTCGGCTCTTTGAACTTAAGTAAACTGATTCAGTTTACTTAGGTTCAAAGAAGCCGAGGGAGCTGCGGGCGGGGGGGGCTACGCCCCAACGCCCCAATGGACGCACCGACCCTGTTTATATCTATAAACCTTTGGGTACAGCGCTCAATGGAATAACCACTTCAATTCTACACAAGTCACTAGGGAAGCACTGGTAGCAACTACTAAAAGGACCAATGGTGATAAGAAAGTGACTTAACTGTAACACTGGTCTTGCATCTGGAATCTTTCATAGAATTCATATTTTGCCACTGCAGGAAAGTAGGATCTGCTGTCATGGTTACCCCCCACTTTTTGCTGGTGTCATTCTGTTTTCTGACTAGTCTGACTGGGATCCTGCTAATCAGGACCCCAATCACTGTGCTCTCTTCCTAAATAGGACTATGGTAAGTACTTTAGTACCTTCCTAATTGGCTACTGGTGTGCCCAGGTAAGTCCCTAATTTATGGCACTAAAGTACCCAGGGCATAGGTACACCAGGGGTCTCCCATTGGCTGCAGCATGTATTGTGCCACCCATGAGAGACCACTCAAAATGTGACTACAGGCCTGCCATTGCAGCTTGAGTGAGTTGGTGCTTGCCCCTCTCACGACAGATAGAAGTTTCCGTATATCTGAGGTCAACACACTTAAAACCTATAAGTCATCCCTATGGCAGGCCTTTCAGTCCTGAAGGCAGGGTGCATGGTTAGAAGTGTGAGGGTGCACCTGAATGAGCAGGACACCCCTACAAACCCCGGAGTCGATTCTCCAGGCTTTGTAAGCGCAGCTAGCCATTTTGATACATATAGTGACCATCCGTCATTACGCAATGGCTAACTATGTAGTTGCTGTGCCAAACCTGGGCATATTTGGTATCAAACATGTTGGAATCATACCCCAACACTGTTACCGGTGTTGGAGGTATGATTCAATGCACTGGGGGGCTGCCCGGGGAAGCCCCGAGTACTCCGGTAACAGCCTTTTCAGAGTCTGCCAGCAAGCTAGTGCTGCTGCCGACCCCAGCCACGATTCTGCCCTCCTGTTGCTGAGCTCGAGCAGGGGAAGGTAGAACAATAGGTTTCCGGTCACAGGAAGGTTTGACCACTTCCCAGACAAGACTTAGTGTATTGGGCTGGAGTGGGGGCGCCTGCTTGCGCCACCAGACTACTTTGAAGGGCACATTTGGTGCCCTCCTTGCATACTCCAGTTGGAACCAGTGGAACCAGTTCTGTGAGCCCTTGGCTCCCGCTCTGGCGTGAAACTGGACAAAGGACATGGGGGTATCCTCCCTTCTGTCCAGACCCTCGTCTGGGAGGGACCCCTGAGTTCTAACCCTTTCCCTAGGATACTTAAGGGCTTACCTGTGGGTGGCTACCATTAGAGACCACTCAAACTGTGACTACAGGCCTGCCATTGCAGCCTATGTGAGTTGGTGTTGGCACCCCTCACACAGATATACCTTTCCTTATAGCTGAGGTCACTGCACCTAAAACCTGTAAGTCACCTCTAAGGTAGGGCTTTCAATTCTGAAGGCAGGGTGCTTGGTTATAAGTGTGAGAGTGCATGAGCAAGACACCCCTTACAAACCCAGGAGTCGATTCTCCTGGCTTTGTAAATGCGGTCAACCATTTTTTACATATAGTGGACATCAAGTCAATTACAAGATGTATAACTATATATTGGCTGCACCGAAACCGGTCATGTTTGGTATCAAAGATGTTGGAATCCTACCCCAACACCGATTCCAGTGTTGGATGTAGGATCCCATGAACCGGGGGGCTCCCCTAGGGAGCCCCACTGTATTCCCGGTACCAACCTTTCAGGGTCTTACAGCAAGCAAGTGTTGCTGCCAACCACAGATACAATTCTGCCCTCCTGCTGCTGCGCCAGGCATGAGCAGGGAAAGGTAGAATAGGTTTCCTGTCAATAAGGGAGGTGTGACCACATCACAGATAGGACTTAAGTGTCTTGGGATGGGGTGGGGGCGCTTGCCAGAGCCACCAGACTGCTTTGAAGGGCACATCTGGCGCCCTCCTTGCATACTCCAGTTGGAACCAGTTCAGGGAGCCGTTGGCTCCTGCTCTGGCACAAAACTGGACAAAGGACATGGGAGTATCCTCCCCTCTATCCAGCCCCTTCTCTTGGAGGGACGCCTGAATCGTCTCAACCCTTTCCTTTGGGTACTTAAGGGCTTACCTGTGGGTGGCTCTTCAGATTAGTCATGGGACAAGATTCAGATCCAAAACCACTTCATCTTCAACCGTCTGGGCACTTTGGACTTCGTTGGACTTCGCTTTGAGAACCGAGACTGCATCTGGAAGACTCCTGCTGCTCCTGGTCTCGTCGTCCTGCCAGTCTTCTGCGTCGTCTGTGCCTGTGCTCCATCCAGGTTCTTCTACAGGCCTGTGGGCATCAAAGACACCCGAAGAAATCTCCCTTGGTGTGAAGAAGTTACTTCCCTGCATCTGCAGGCACCGCAATGAAGCTGACCGGTCTGCTGCTCCTGAGCTCCCACGGACTCACAAAGATTCAGCAACACAGGTGGTGGTTATGCAACTCCCTCGAGGCCTGCACTGTCTTCACAGCAAGTTTGAAGCCAGGATCCCTCGTCAGAACAGCTGGAACAGAATCCCTGTGCACCGCATCGACTTGCCAAGGCTTGTTAGTTCTCTTCTCCAAGAGAGCTCCAGCCTCCAGCATCTCTTCCTACCAAGAGCTTCGTCCTTACCGCATCATCTGCATCGTGGGCCTGCATCATTGGTGAGCTGCTCGAGGTCCTCTTGCAACTCCTGTGCCTCTGGCCTGTGGGTCCTCTTGAGGGTCTTCTTTAGCTCCAGTGGGCTCCCCTGCTTGCTCGGACTCTCCGGCACTTGGTTAGTCCCTTGGACCTTGCTGGTCCCGACACTGCACACTCTTCATTTTCCTTGTCTGTTGCTGCTGACAATGCTTGTTGGTGCTCCCGCTGGACATCGACCCCCTGGCTCTCTACTTCCGACGTGGGACAGCTTGTGAACAGCTCCTGGCCTTCCACAGCATCGCCTGGTCCTCACAGCTGCAGCGACAAGGGCACTGTCAACTCTCTTGCATCTCCCATCATCGGTGGTCATTTATCTTCTGTGCCTCCTGGTAAATCCTGAGTGGCATAGACTCTGTTCCCTCTGCTTGCAGGTACTCCTCTTCAAGAATCCACCCTTGGATTCCACCAGATTCTTTCACTTTCTTCGCCAGTGGGATCTTCACTGAAGTCCTTCATTGTGGTCTACGGCAGTTTCCGACGTCACTTCGCACCTATGCACCCGGCTTCTCTGGTGTAGTTATCCTGATTCCTGGGGTATCCACGGGTGGGGTGATTCTCCAACCTTTCATCTTCCACGGGGTTTCTTCAGGGTCCTCTGGGAAGGGTCCTTCTTTAAAACTGTAACTGGGACTTCCCCCTTTGACTTGCATTGAGTACGCAGCTGTGTTTTCACTCTGCACACAGCCTCTGTGGGGTTCCTGGGTACTTACCTTAGGTGGTTCCTTGGGTCCCCGGCTCTCCTAAGTCTTCTGGGTACAGTCTCTACTTTGGTCGCAGTTCGCATTCCACTTTTTTAGTATATGGTTTGTTCTCCCCCTGGAGACCACTGTATTTTGTGCTTAGTTACATTATTGCAATTGAAGTATTATTGTGTATTTGTGTTTATATCTCGGGATAGGAGATATACCAATGTGTTAGTGATTGTTGTGTAATAAATAGACATTTTTATATATACACTGTGTAGTTCTTTTACATTTAATCTAGACTACATGATTAGAACTGGTGAAACAAGCTGTTTAACATTCCTTCAAGATAAACCTGAAGGCTGCTCTCCACAGCTACCCCTTTGAGAGGTTTCAAAATGTTATCAAATACCACTGAAATCACCATAAGGGTTGTCTGGATTAGTGCAAGGTACTTCACTTAAGTGCGCACCATATACTAAGCAAGACTCCTACACTCCGCAGATAAAAAGCAAGCAACAGTGAGTTACAAAACACGTAAGCAATGGGTAGAATACTCTCCCAGGGAATCTTTCAGAATGTGAACACGAAAAGTCTTTTGCAACTAGACAGCTGTGTTGTCTGGTAGGTTCAACCTAATGAGAAAACTCACACTTCCAAGCCATCCCTGTAGTATGGGGTGACCTGCAATAGTTCCAAATGTCATCCTTGTTTAAGTGTGATGGTTAATAGGTACTGATGTCACTGCCATTCGGCAGCAGTGTCAAGAGCAGGGGTTTTCCAGACTGTGGTAGAATAGACTGGACCCTGGCACTTATATTTGTACAAATTATGCTCTGGAGCAGCCTTGAGACAGTCCTGATGGATACAAGGATGCTGTTACAGATCTTGGGTGCATAGATGTAAAACAAATGCACAATAATAAAAAAAAAAAGGCATTTACACACTGCAAGCCAGTAAAGATGCACAGAAACTCCCAGATGTGTTCTTGGCACAAGAGTCCAAGAACCAATAGAGCAGAAACGTTCTGAAGACTATTTATATGCTGGATCTTATATAGGTTAAGTCATAAGTAAGTAATCAGTAAACTGCTCTAAGCAGTCTTACGTCACACAGCGGCAGCATGGCGCATAAATTAATTTTTTTACACACTCGTCTTCATTGTGGGTGACATTTGGAGCAGGAGTGCACTCTTCCTTAGGAACGGATTTTCTTCAACCAGCTACTTTAATGTTTTGTCTTGTTTTCTTGTGTTTGCTTTGTTAATCTCATGAAAAGATAGCGCATTCTCAATTGTTGACTTTGAAAAAGCCTAGGATGTGTGCAAACTAAATTTTCCCATGAGCTTGTAGCTGCAGTGTCTTGAAAACCATGACACCGGTACTGGCAGGTCTCCAAGGCAATAATTACCACCCAATTCGCCTTATTGGTAAAATCAAGGAACATAAAGATGCCTGTTGACTACTGAGGGGATTCCAGATGACAATCTAGGAACTGTGGGGAATTTGGTTCCCCGTCAGAGATGGTGATGTCTGTATCAGGGTGTATGTTCAACACTGTTGCTGTGACTACAGTCTTGCAGAGGGTCTTGGCTGGTGAAGAGATTTACCCTTAGGTATTTTCCCGAAGTCTATTTTGGCCTCGGACACTTCAGATGAGCAGGGAGGGGGTAGGGGGGGGCAGGGGGAGGGATTGCAGCAAGCAACTGTTCTGGAAGTGGATACAACAAAGCAAGAGCTCAAGGCTGCGCCTGCTGAGTAGGAGGAAGTTTGTCTTCTTGAACAGGCAGTGATGAACAAGTTACTTACCTTCGGTAACTATGTATCTGTAAGAGACATACATTAGTTATAGATTTCTTACCTTAGAATTACCCCCAGGCGTCAGACTGGATCCGGAGAATTTTTTCTGTAGCAGTACACCTGCGCGTCGGTAGGTGGCGTCCGTCAACTCCGCGTCCGTCATCGGCGTCGTGGTCGCCAGGATGACGTCGCGGTGTCTACTTAGATGCCGCCCCTGCGCGTTGACGTCAGTTCTGACATGACTTTCCGCGTCAGAAGCGCAGAGCCATGAAAGACACTGACCACTGGTGCACAAAACTAGGGCCCTGGAAGGGAGTCCCTATCCCTAGAAGTTAGTTCGCAGAACGGGGAGGATGGGTGGGGTGGTAAGGAATCTATAACTAATGTATGTCTCTTACAGATACATCGTTACTGAAGGTAAGTAACTTGTTCATCTGAAAGAGACCATTAGTTATAGATTCCTTATCTTAGAATAGATACCCCAGCAATGCCAACCCCGGAGGTGGGTCTGCGAACTAAGTTCACACCAGAAACTCCTGGAGCACACAACGGCCAAAAAAGCAGTCTCTCCGGACTTGGCTATCCAGGCAGTAATGTTTTGTGAACGTGTGCAGGGATGCCCACGTAGCTGCCTGGCAGATGTCAAGTAACAGAACTCCACGTCTCAAAGCAGTAGAGGCTGCCGTCGCCCTGGTAGAGTGGGCGCGCAGTCCTACTGGAGGTTCCTTTTTCGCCAAAGAGCAGCAGATTTTGATGCATAGGACAACCCATCGAGAGATGGTACGTTTGTGCACGACCCAACCTTTCTTGGCGCCCACATAACCCACGAAGAGTTGATCGTCCACCCGGAAATCTTAAGTGCAGTCAAGGTAGAAGGACAGCACGCATTTTGGGTCCAGGGGGTGGAGTCTCTCCTCCTCTTTGGAAGGGTGCGGAGGCGGGAAGAATGTGGGCAATGTGATGGTCTGACCTACGTGGAAAGAAGTAACCACTTTGGGCAGAAAAGAGGGCCTAGTGCGAAGGACCACTTTGTCCGGATGAACTGCAAGAAAGGGAGGCTTGCAGGAAAGAGCCTGAAGCTCACTCACCCTGCGAGCAGATGTAATGGCAAGCAGGAAAGCGGTCTTCAAGGTAAGACGACAATTATGTAGTGGCTCGAAGGGAGCACACATAAGGAAAGTAAGAACAAGATTCAAGTCCCACTGGGGCATTACGAAAGGCGAGGGAGGAAAGAGGAGTAATGCCCTTCAGAAATCTATTTACAATCGGAGACTTGAAGAGAGAAGGCTGATCAGGAAGGCGCAGAAAGGCAGAGATGGCCGAAAGGTAGTCTTTAAGAGTGCCAAGAGCAGAGCCCTGCTGGGCGAAAGATAGAATGAAGAGGAGAACCTCTGAAAGAGATGCAGAAAGGGGATCCACAGCCTTTGCTGTGCACCATGCCACAAATTTGTTCCATCTACAGGCGTATACCGTTTTAGTGGAGGGACGCCTGGCTGCCAAGATGATATCAGACACGTCAGGAGGATGGTCAAAAGCTGTCAACTGTCGCCGCTCAATCTCTACGCAAGGAGGTGGAGGCTGGACAGGTTCGGGTGGAGGACCGTCCCCTGCTGCTGCAACAGAAGACCCTCCCGAAGAGGCAGCCTGATCGGAGGCTCGATGGCCATGCTCAAGAGCTCGGGGTACCAGACTCTTCGTGCCCAGTCCGGAGCCACAAGAATGACTTGGGCCCGGTTGCGCTTGATCTTCTTCAGCACTCTGGGCAGAAGTGGTACAGGCGGAAAGGCGTACAGGAGGCCGTAATTTCACTTGAGACGAAAAGCAACGCCGAGCGAATGCCGCCTTGGAAATTCCAACGCGCAGGACTGCTGACACAGCGCGTTCTCTTCGGTGGCGAACAGATCTAACCAAGGCTCTCCCCACTGCCGAAAGAGACCTTGCACCACCTCCGAGTGAAGACGCCATTCATGATCCATCATGCACCGGCAGCTGAATTTGTCCGCCCTGGTGTTCAGGGAACCTGCCAGGTGTTGAACCACCAGGGATATGCCCTGATGTTCCAGCCATGTCCAAAGGTGAAGGGCCTCTTGACAGAGTCCACAACCCCACCCCGCCTTGTTTCTTGCAGTACCACATGGCGGTGGTGTTGTCTGTGAACACCTGCACAACTCTTCCTTTGACAGAAGGAAGGAATGCCTTAAGTGGAAGACGGATCGCCCGGAGCTCCAAAAGGTTGATGTGAAGACCGAACTCCGCCGGAGACCAGAGACCCCTGATCTACGCCTCTACCAGGTGGCCGCCCCATCTCAGGGGTGACGCATCTGTCACTAATGTGAACTCTGGTTGGGGAAGGGAGAGGGATCTGCCGCTGAACCAAGTCCGGTTCGTGAGCCACCACTGCAATTGACGTGCAGTCCCCTCCGAGAACTGGACGACATTGGGAAGATTCCCCTGATGCTGCGCCCACTGGAACTTCAGGTCCCACTGCACAGCCCGCATATACCACCTGGCATGATCCATCAGCAGGATGCAGGAGGCTATGACCCTGATCATTCTCACCGAAATCCGGGATAGAGGCTGAAACATCGGTATCATAGCCCGAATATCCCGGACTCTCTAGCCTGAATATCCCAGACTCCCTGCTCGGGAGGATAAGCCCGAAACTGCGCTGTATCCAGAACTGCTCCGATGAAAAGGAGCTTCTGAGAGGGAACCAGGTGCGACTTCGGCAAGTTGATAGTGAACCCCAGCGAGTGCAGGAGGTCTGCCGTAGTTTGGAGGTGGGAGACGACAGCCTGGGGCGAGCTCACCTTCAACAAGCAGTCGTCAAGATAGGGGAAGACTGGAACCCCTAATCTGCGCAGATGAGCTGCGACCACCGCCATCACTTTCGTGAACACCCGAGGGGCACTGGTAAGGTCAAAGGGGAGCACGGTGAACAGAAAATGCTCGTGGCTTACCGTGAACCGTAGGTAACGCCTGTGGGCTGGCAGGACAGGGATATGGAAATAGGTGTCCTGCAAGTCCAACACTACAATCCAGTCTCCGGGATCGAGGGCAGACAGTGAGCATTTTGAACTTGGGGCCCTGAGGTCTAAGTTAGGACGCAGACCTTTGTCCTTCTTGGGTACCAGAAAGTAATGGGAGTAACAACCACGACCTACTTCTGGCACATGGACCCTTTCGATAGCTCCTTTGGCCAACAGAGCTGCAACTTCTTGGGGAGAAGGGCCAAGTGATCCTCCGACATGCGATGTGAGTGATGGTGGCATGGAGGGAGAGGTAGTCTCGAAGGGGAGGGAGTAGCCCCTTCGGACTATCTGCAAAACCCACCTGTCCGACGTGATGTTTTGCCAGTGGGGGAGGTGATGGCGATTCCTGCCGCCTACTGGACTCTGGTGGCCCTGAAAGGTCGGACTAGGAGGGTTTGGAGGCTGCTGCAGGGGGGGCTTGGGTGGACTGGCTCGCCGCTGGCCCCCAGACCCCCGTCACTGGGTCCCACGTCTGCGGCCAAGCAGAGGCTGAGTAGCTTGCGCGGCCCTGTGGCCGGATTGGGTGGAGCGTGGTGGGGCACCCCTTCTGTAGCTACGAAAGGGGCGAAAGGCGGACAGCGTGGGGAGAGAGGTTGCTGCGAGGCCCAAGGATCTGGCCGTAGGCCTAGAATCCTTGAAGCGCTCTAGCGCTGAATCCGCCTTGTCACTGAACAGGCGACGGCCATCAAAGAGCATGTCCAAAAGGGTGGATTTGACATCCCCAGAGAAACCAGACGTCCTTAACCAGGCGTAGCGCCTCAAGGCTACTGACGTGGAGACCGTTCTGCCCAGAGAGTCGGCGGTATCCAGCCCACACAGGATGGTGAACTTAGCTGCGTCTCGACCACTGCGCGGGTAAGAATGGCCCGGGCCTTCTACGGGCACTGTGGCAGCACTTGCGCAACCGTATCCCACACCGTATGGGTATAGTGGCCCAAGAGGCATGCAGTGTTCACCGACCGCAGCGCTAAGCTGGCGGAAGAAAATATTTTCTTCCTAAGGTGGTCCAGCTTCTTGGATTCCCTATCTGGAGAAGCAGTAGAGAATGCGCCCTTAGAAGACGAGGCTTGGACTACCAAGCTCTCGGGGATAGGGTGTTGGGAGAGGAAAAGTGGGTCGCCCGGGGCCGGGCGGTGGTGTCAGGCAATCATCCTGTCCACAGGAGCCGCTGTGCTGGGCGTGGACCAAGTGTCCAGAAGGACATCGGTGAGGGCTTCATTGAAAGGCAGCAGGGGCTCCGAAGAGGCCGCTGCCGGTTGAAGTACCTCTGTCAGGAGGTTAGTCCTGACTGCCATCGTAGGTAGCTCCAGGCCCAAGGCCTCAGCTACCCTACGCAACACCACTGCGTACAAAGCTCCCTCCTCCATAGCCACGGTGGGGTGGTGGGGGGGAGAGCATGCCAAGGTCTGGGGAGGTATCCAAACCACTGGCATCACCCAGTTCCTCTTGCCAGCCCGGCTCTTTAAGCTGGTCAGCTAAAGGGTCTACAGACCCCTCCCTGTCCTCCTCACCCTCCTCTGGCTGCCACTCAGGGCGGTAGGGAACGCCAGGGATGAACAACGGTACAAAAGTACCCTCCGGTGCCGGTACCGACGTCGGTCCGGCGCCATGTTCAAGTTGGGGGTGAGGCTGGGGTCGATGCCGGTTGGGGGCACAACCAATGTCAGGGGCGTCGTCACTGGAATCGGCGACGGGGAAGGTACCGTGAGGTCGACTGGCGTCGATCCGGATCCAGGCCTGGATCCTCAGGGGCCCTCCGACGCTGGAGCCACCGGCATCAAAGGCACAGGGCCCCCAGCTGAGTCCGTGGGGGCCCGAAGGCGTGCCGGCGGAGTCGGGCTGCCTAAAAATGCTATGAAGCGCTTCATAAAAAACTCGAAGCTGGGCAGGGGACGCTCCGGGAAAGGGAGGGAAGCACAGAGCCGTCCCAGAAGTGGGCTCCAAAGACAGAGCCGGCTAGCAACAATGCTCCGGGTCACACGTGGCGTCAGCCGACGGACGGGGAGAAGCCGAAGAGCGACGATGCTTCTTCGCCTTCTTCTTGTGCTTCGACTTACCCGATGAGTGCGAAGACTTCGATGACGAGTGCTGGTGGTACCGCCCCACCCATCCTCCCCATTCTGCAAATTGACTTCTAGGGTTAGGGATTCCTTTCCAGGGCCCTAGTTTTGTGCACCAGTGTTCAGTGTCTTTCATGGCTCTGCGCTTCTGGCGTGGAAAGTCATGTCAGAACTGACGTCAGCGCACAGGGGCGGCGTCTAAGTAGACACCCCGACGTCATACCGGTGTCCACGATGCCGGCGACGGACGGGGAGTCGACCGACGACACCTACCGACGTGCAAGGGTACTGCTACAGAAAAAATTCTCTGGTTCCAGTCTGACGCATGGGGGTAATTCTAAGGTAAAGAATCTATACCTAATGGTCTCTTTCACTGAGGCAGGATATCCTCAGTGCAAGGATCTGAGTGTTTCGATGACTTACGTCTGTCCCTTTTCTTTCGTCTACATGCTGTTGGTCAAGCTGCCTTTGGCACTTAAGACTAGATAGACTATAAGACCCTCAACATATAGAAGTCCACAACAGTAAGTGATGCCTCATTGCTGAAGAGGTCACCAGCAAGACTTCAAGCACCAAAGACTCAATGCTGATAAGATGAGAAAGCAATAGTACTTCTTACTGTTGAGCACCTTAGAGTATCGTAAATGGTCTCAACAAGTTTTCCTTTTGTTGGGGTGGACCTTAAGAATCTCCTGCTTCATTTTAACTATGCAGCTTAACTTAGTCCTCGGGGGGAACAACTTCCCTATCTTTCACCAACCTACAGTGCATCTCTTAAAATACACCCACTCATTAAAGGTGAGTCTAGAGCCTAAGAGGGCACTTGTTAAAGAGAGTCAAAGTGGCTGATTAATTCTGGAATTCAGTGACTGAGTGAAACTAAACAATTCAGAACTCGGCACCCAGACTGACTCCACTTCCCTCACCACACACCCATCACAATGCAGCAGAAGGAGCTCCACTGGCTCCCCATACACAAACTAGCACCGTTCAGATTTATCACCCACAACTTCAAATCACTAAACACAGGTCCAGCATACCTGAACTGCATCTCCTTTCACACACGAGCCAGACACATCCGCTCAGCCGTACCCCACACATTAAAGAAACAGTCGCAGCAGTTTAATGTTTTCCTTCATCGCTCCTAAAGTGTGGAATGACCTGCCACGATACATCTGTGCCTCCTCCTCGATTCTCATGTTCCGCAAGAAGCTGAATACCTGGCTCTTCAAATAGTTCCACGCCCGCCCTAAGCTTAGCTAGATCTGCACGGGCTCAGCGCCAGGATACTGTCCCTGGTGATGGCACGCTGTACAAATGCTCATAGTCAAGTGTAAAGTAGAAAAGGATCTGTTTTGTCAAGGAGACCAATTCTGTAATTACAAAAATGAAAGGAAAATAAATGTTTTCATCTAAAATAAAATGTAGGTGCTGTTTTAGGCCCTATTCAACCTACAGAGATTATTTTGAAAGTCATAAATTATTATGAAAATACCTATGCTGGTGAATTACTATTGTAGATAATTACATTTACACTTTGTTCTAATCCCCAAGCTCTGCTACACCAATTTGCCACAACATTTGTCACATCCCTCTCCTCATAGTTCTAGTTTAACAATGAGGACATACCCGTTTTTTGGAACACCTGAACGTCCTTCTGAAGTGCTCTCGAAATGTTGGTATATAAGTGTTAAACTTAGTCTTGTGATAATTCTGCAAAGATACCTGAGGATGAAAATAAGTGTGGGAGTTAGTCTCAGAGACAAAAACACATAAAACATATCAAAAGAGAAACTAAAAGGCACAAATTTGGAACGCACCTGTACGAAGCTAGGGGATGTCATCAAAAACGTGATTATGGGGTGAATTGTCTCATTACAGGCACAGTATGATAATCTGAAATAGTGAATATTTAAATATGTATTGGTGTGAATACTACCAACATCTACGTAGAGGCAATGCTTATATATACTAATAACGCAAAGCTAGTGTTAACCTGAATGTACTAGGGGTTGTCTCAGTATACAGAAATGAGGAGGCTGTAGTTTTTGGAAGGGACATGTTCCCTTGCACACAAAAACCGAAAAGAAAGGTTGGTGGTGAGCTCCAGATCTGCGTCCAAACGTGAAGAAAGAAAATAACAGACATCAGGGCACAGGGACTGCACGTATATGTGGCTTCGGTGGGACGAAGTCAACACGGGGCCACACAATACTGAGAAAAATCTCCAGATCTAGCCTGGTACCATTCACAAGGTGAAAAATATGCAGTTAGAGTTCCATCAGAATGTGTGATATCCACAGTGGTTAACAATATGCTATGGATATCGGCCAGGGCACAAAATAAGCTGTACTAGATGCATCATTATGCAATATTCACAATGACTCATCTATGTGATTTAACCATTCACTGATATTTGAAGATTCTATACATTTGTACTGGAAAAGCTAATATAAAGGTTTATACAAACAGTATGACTTGAGAAAAGAGCTAGCTTGGCTGCAGCACAGAGGCTCAGGGAAGATGTGCACCCAACAACAGGTTGAACAAGCATTTGCAATGCAATAGGTCTCGCATTTGCGAGAGTTCAAGCTACTGGCATTGTAAAGGTCAATGCTTTTTATTTATGTGTTTTGATAATTTTTTTTTATTTTATTTTTTATTTATTTATCAAGCTTTTACAGAACATACAAGAAGCAAGATGCAATGTCCTGACCGCTGTAAGGCGTGCACATGGTGTACAGTTGAATACAATTAGGCATAATACAAACAGATTAAGTACAATTCAACATATCCGTGTGAGTAATTACTGTATAACATACTGGTGACTGTGGTGATATCGCTTTCAGCCACTCCAGAGCGGAACATCAGGAGCATATGTGCGGGCATGGCCCCGACGCAACAGTCATTGTGCCCACCTAATACAGCCACAAGGGGGATCAGACAGCAGGTGTTGTGAGGGCTTGGGACGGCATGTCGCAATCAGTCTCAGACTGATCCGATACCATGGCAGATATATATGTCGTGTAAAGTCCCCAAAACATTTTGGGGCGGCTCCTGGGGGGGGGGAGAGAAGATCACTGAAATTCTCCGTCTGCGTACAGCAAAAAAGCATGTCGTGTGACCACTGCGCCATAGTAGGGGTAGGGCCGCGAAGCCAATTGATCGCTACTCTACGTTTTGCTAGGAGAAGACCCATGTCTATCAGTCTGCGCCTCCCTTGTGGGATCTTTTTGGAATAACCCAGCAGGGCCAGGGCAGGGTCCAGGGGGAGTTCCGAATCAGTTATTTTCGCCAGCTCACTAAAAACCAGTTCCCAAAATGTGTGTACCCTTGGACAAGACCAGGCCAAGTGCATAAAGTCAGCCGTTGGTTCCGCGCATCTGTCGCAGGCAGAAACTTCCCTCAACCCGTATCTGTGTAATCTCTCCGGGGTGTAATACGCCCTATTGAGGTATTTGAAGTGGATCAGTCTGTGCCTGCCATTTAGCGAAATACGACGTGTACTGGTGCAACAATATGCCCACATAGCGTCATCGATCGGTTGCTGTAGGTCTCGTTGCCAGTCTAACCTGGCCTTGGAGTACTGATTTACCCTGTGGGACATAGCGATCTTATAAATAGTGTAAACAATCTTGCGGGCGATTTAGCTTTGATAACATAGGTTAATTCCGTGACCTCGGGTGGCTCTAAGAGGTCCTCCCCCAATATGCCACGTAAATGATGCCTCATCCTATGAAATTGGAATTGTTGCAGTAGGGTATGAGGGGGCTCCCGCTGCTCCAGCTCCTCCCATTGTTTAACCACGCCGTTGTGAAAGAGGTCGCCGGCCGGCTGAATATTCAGAGAGCTCAATGCTCGTATCACCCCTCGGTCTCTGCAGGGGGGGGGGGCAACCAACGGACCCAGTCGAGTGGCATGACTGGGGAATATAACAGGGCTCCAGCTTGGAGCTGCAGTAGAAAATGCCAGGCGTGACGCGTAGCGTTGATGGAATCAAGTATACCTGTCCTGCGATCTGCATCTTCAAATATCAAGGCCGGGAGTGGTAGCGAATCAGCAACAATCGTCTCAAGGCGGAAGTGGGGAGCGTCCGGAGGACCATGTATCCAGTAGTATGCGTGAGCACACTGCGCGGCTCTATAATATAAGTTTAAATCCAGAGCACCCAGTCCCCCATGTGATACGGCAAGGTTAGTGTCTGCCACCTAATTCTAGCATGTTTGCCCGCCCAGGCTAATTTTATCAGTAACGTCGTGACCCGACTAAAAAAAAAAAGAGTTGGGTAATACAATGGGGATATTCATGAATAAGAACAAAAACCGCGGTAGCACCACCATCTTCATGATCGAGATTCTGCCTAGCAGGGACAGAGGCAACTTGATCCAAGTCTCCACGTCATCTTCCAACCTACTGACAGCCGCACCATAATTTTCCCTGAAGACAACCTCTGAGTCGGGGTGCACCCGAATACCCAGGTACCTGATCGAGTCCGCAGACCACTGCAGTGGGTATTCCGGTTCATGCGGCGTCGTGGCCGGCGTGAGCGGAACAGCGACAGATTTGGGCCAATTAACCCGCAGTCCCGAGAGGGCGCCAAAGTGCACCACCTCGCGCAGGACGGAGGAGAGGTTGTTTTCCGGATCACGGACGTACAGTAATGTGTCATCAGCATAGGTTGACACAATTAGTTCATATTGCGACAATCTAACACCCTTGTGACTGTGGTATTCACGTAGTGCACAGGCCAACGGCTCAGCCACTAAGGCGTATAATAGTGGGGACAGCGGGCATCCCTGCCTCGTCCCGCGGGTGATGTTAAAGGGATCCATCACCAGGTTACCAACTCGGACTCTGGCGGAGGGATGATCATACAGCACCCCGATCAATTGTAGGAAAACCGGACCCAGACCCATCCTAGTCAAGACTTGGCGCAAGAAGGGCCACTCGACAGAATCGAAGGCCTTCTCCATATCGAGAAAGACCGCCACCGCCTTAGTATCTTGCCGAATATGCTGTAAGGCCCCAAATACCGTACGTAAATTGTAAGTGAGGTTCCTGTCTGGGATGAACCCAGCTTGCTCGGGGGCAACTAGAATCTGCGCAAGGGGAACTATCCGGTTAGCAAGGATTTTAGCAAAGATTTTAGTGTCAACGTTTAACAAGGAGAGCGGGCGATATGACCCGCACTCCTCAGGCGGCTTCCCCGGTTTACGTATAGCAACTATGACGGCCTCCCTCATCGTGGGCGGCATCGTGCCGGTTTGGCACATGTCATCAAAGAGCGTAGACAGATGCGGCAAAAGAATATCAAGAAATGCTCTGTAAAAGGCCACGGTGAGGCCGTCCACCCCAGGGGCGCTGCCTGACCTCATGCCCGTCAAGGCCAGTACTATCTCGTCTTTTTCCACAGGTCTCATCAGAAACTCACGATGTGCATTCGTGAGGGAGGGAAGTTTAATATAGGGAAGATAATCCGTGATTTCCTCATCCGTCCCGGAAGAGCGGGCAGAATATAATTTTTTTTTTTTTTTAATCTCTTTATTAAGTTTCATATTGAGACTCGAAACAGCATACATTCCGCCTCGCAGGGCGCATAAACCAAAAAATACCACAAGCAACAGGCTTGTATCTAATACAAGTAAATTACAATACAGATCGGGACATCCCCCTTCGGCTAAACCCCAGTTCTAATCTATCCATTTAGTTTCTCAAATTAGTGCAGCATAAAACTTACAGTTCAGGGCGATGTGACCTCGTTCGTAGTATGAGTCAACAGATACTGCCTTAGCGGCCTTCGGTCTGGATGTAACCGGCAACTCCTCAGCGTACAATTCAAGAGTTTCTTTACAGTATACTAAATCTCTAATCCAACCATTAATCTGAGGGTTGAGTCTGCTCTCCCAAGTCATAGCTACCCTTCTTTTGGCCAGTAGAATGGCGATTCGAACATATCTGCCCAACACTCCTTTTAGTTGAGGTGCGTAACAAAGCAAACATGTGACCGGTGTACATTGAAGTGTGGTCCCTGTCATAATGTGTATACGGCTAAGTATCTCTTTCCAATAAGTAAAGACTGCTGCACAGTTCCATGCAAGATGATAAAAATCAGCCTCACCCTGTCCACACCTCTTACATTGAGCCGAGTCGCGAAGTCCTATTTTATACAATTTGAGGGGAGTATGATACACTTGGTGAATAAACTTAAAATGAATAACGCGTAGATTCCCGTTGGGCGAAAGTCTTCCAGTTAGAGCGCACATCTGTTCCCATTCTTTCATCGTTATTGGGGGGCTCTAAAAAGGAATTCCAACGTTCAAAGCTTTTATCTACCCCCTTCAGTGTTTCCTCTTGAACCGCTTTGTACAGTCTAGTGATTAGCTTCTTTTTGGTGGGAGCTACAATCAGAAGTTGCAAAGATAGGAGAGACGGCGGTTCTGCAGGAAAGGACGGGTAATGACTTCTCAGGGCGTGCTTTAGGCGATATGCAGTGTACAGAAATAGCGGCGTGGGATTTGTGATAAATCCTAAGTCAGTGTCATCTAGGTATGTACCATCTGGGTATAGGTCGCTCATATGTGTGATTCCTACGTCCTTCAAAGCTTTAATAGGGCCAACCTCCTGTGTTACAGATAAAGCTGCATGTCCAGCCAACGGAAGCGCCGGCGTATAAAGAGGAAGTTTGCCAGCCATCCTTCCAATAGCCTGCCACGCCGCCACTGTGACGTCTATAGGGTTGATCTCCTGCTTGGGCGTTCCCCTGTTAACATGCGTGATTATCCCTGTCAATGGTATGGGATGTGCGTCACCGTCTTCCACCGCTAAGTGTGGAGTAAAGTCATGTGGCTTGAACCAGTAATAGGCGTATTGAGCCTGCGCACATAAGTAATAGATATACAAATCTGGCGCCCCAAATCCCCCTCTGCCATATGAGTGTGTGATCGTGGACCAGCTGATTCTAGCCTGTTTGCCTCCCCACACTAATTTAAAAAGTTGCGTTTTAATCCTGGCAAAGAAGTGTCTGGTTAGGCGAATTGGTATGTTACAGAAAAGATACAAAAACCGGGGAAGAACTACCATTTTGATCACCTCAACCCGGTCTGCCAGAGACAAAGTTAGATGAATCCACTTTTCCACCTGTTTTTCCAAATTATTGAATGCCCTACCATAGTTTTCTTTGACAACTATCTCTGGGTCACGGTGCACCCTAATACCTAGATATTTAACCGGCTCCGTTGTCCAGACCAAGGGGTATTCCAACGGGGGAGGCCGAGTGCATACCGTCAGCGGAACTACCACGGACTTTTCCCAATTTATCATGAGGCCGGAAAAACGACCAAATCTAATGTATTCCCGTAGTACCGACGAGAGATGAGTCTGTGGATCACGTATGAAAAGAACCATATCGTCTGCGTACATAGAAATACCGACAGGTCTGTGATTGAAGTTAAGCGCAGTCTGTCTATGACGCTGCCGTATTATACAGGCAAGTGGCTCCATCATTATGGCAAACAAGAGAGGCGATAATGGGCACCCTTGTCGGGTGCCCCAATCTATTCGAAGGGGTTCGGAAGTAAGACCGCCTACTCTCACCCTCGCCGAAGTGTCGGTGTAGAGTACTTGCAACCAGCGCAGCAGAACATTGGAAAACCCTATTCTCCTCAAGATATGAAACATATAACCCAACTCAATTGAGTCAAATGCCTTCGCGGCATCAAGCATGACCGTTGCCGCTTGGAGATCCGGATTTAAAATATGATACATGGCAAATATTGTGCGGAGGTTGTTAGATGTGGAGCGTCCCGGCACAAAGCCGGATTGGTCAGGCAAAGCCATGATGGGTAATAGCGGTTGCAATCGAGTGGCGAGTATCTTCGCCAATATTTTTGCGTCTAAGTTAATTAACGACAGAGGGCGGTATGATTCGCATAACGTGGGATCCTTATCCTTTTTAAGGAGAGTAATGATGAGAGCCTGTCTAAGGGATGGAGGTAAGGTCCCAGATTCATGGGCTTCCGCATACACCTCTAGTAAGTACGGACAATGAGGTCCACATATTGTTTGTAAAATTCAGAAGTGAGCCCGTCAGGACCTGGGGCCTTGTTATGGGGTAAAGACATGATCGCCTCCTTAATATCAGACTCCCCTATAGGTTGACTAAGGTATGTACAGTGGCCATCCGCCAGCCACACACAGGCGACATCATCAAGATACTCAGCCAGGGCAGTTTCGTCACATGTTCCTCGCGAGGCGTACAACTCACTATAAAAACCCCTAAATTGCTCCACTATTTCTTGCGGCTTGTAGTGATCCACTCCCTTATCGTCCACTATTTTAGTAACATGGTGGTGTTCAGCTCTAAAACGTAACGTCTCAGCGAGCCTCTTGCCAGGTCGCCCAGCCTCTCCGTAAGCTCTAGCCACGTGGCGACGCGACAAATAGCGCGCCTCAGACTCCGCTAACGCTTCATATTCTTTTATTAAAATCTGAAGTCTGTCAAGGGGAGCCGATGACGGGTTGCCGATATATTGTGTTTCTAACTCGCTCAATTGCTTTTCAGTCTTTGTGAGTTGACCTCTAATATCCTTCAAAATACCCGAGGTTGTGCTAATACAGACCCCACGTATCGTGACTTTAAATGCCTCCCACACGACGGCCGGGCTGTCCACCGTTCCCGCATTCAATTCAAAGTACTGTATTATTGCCTGTCTTATAGTGTCCTCGTACACGGGATCAAGTAAGGATGCAGCACGAAACCTCCACGTAAAAGGGAAGTGCGTGTTGGCTGGAATTTGGATTTCTAACAGTATCGGGTTGTGATCGGAAAGGGTGCGTGGTAAGTTATGTGCATTTGTTACCCATCCATTAGCCTCCTCATTTAATAGCCAATAGTCTAATCGCGACCAACTATTGTGCGCTGGGGTAATATGCGTGCCCACCTTAGTGGAAGCATTGCGTAGTCGCCAGGCATCGACCAAACCCAACTCCGTCATAGCGTCACGAACACACTGCGCTATTTTGATGGTTCGCGCCCCACGTGGGTTGGATCTATCTAGGCTCGGGTCAAGATGTGTGTTAAAATCACCTCCCCAAAGGATCGCCGTCTCAGGCCACGTCCTCAACACTCCTAGCAGTTGTACAAAAGTCTGCGCCTCATCCACTACTGGACCGTATACATTGTTGAGTGTTACCAATGTGTTGCCTAACTTGCCCTGTGCCATAGCCCAGCGGCCCTCACTGTCAGTGTGCGATAATATAGGGAGGAACGGTATTCCCTTTTTAATCAAAATAAGGACACCTCTTGCGTATGTGGAGAACGAGGACGCCACCTTATATCCCGCCCATTTATGTGCAATCTTGGTTTCTCTTTGCTGACTCAAATGCGTTTCTTGTAGAAAAGCAATTTGGATTTTATGCCTCTCGAGATATGCTACTACTTGTCTGATTTTTTTGGGAGTATTGAGGCCACGAACATTCCACGACATACAGTTGTATCGCTCACCCATCCCTACTGCTGCAGTGTTTGATTCTATACTGAGGTAAGAACTCACTCTTGTCTAACAAGAGCATACTCCGATCTGTACCTATTCCCGATCTGTCCATCACAACAAAATTACCGGTTTTGTACCATAAACCCCCCCCCACCCACTTTGGCAGCCCCAATTCGCCAAAGCCATTCCCCTCGACAACAGTCCCTCCCAACAAAAAAAACCAGCACAACCAGGACATGATGGGGTACTCCCATAGGGGGGGAACGTAGTGGCGCATACCACTCCCCGTTGTGATAGGGAGGGGGCCGCCACCGGATATGTAGATTACTGTTTATGACCCACCCGCGACCAGAAAGGGACAATCAGTTATGCAAAGCTGTTTGAGTAGCCAGAGCAATTAGGGATGCCCATCCCAACGGAAGTGGTCTAGTCCCATTATGTAAGGCACATTCCATCTGTACTCAATTGTCTACAACAAATACTGCTCCATCAGAACCTTATGTGTACATCCCCCCATGATTTCGTCTAACCGCTGAAGTGTACATGAACAATTCAATCAGCACCATATGTCCACTAAACATTGTAACATGAAACGCATGACCAGCTTATTTCCATCCAGCTCTGTTGCATAATATACAAGGCAGTCAGACATGAAGCAGTGAGGCCCACTTAAACCTATAAGCAAAGAAGAAAAGAGAACACAGATATGCAGTATTATTCATCAATGTCGGAAGTATGGCCTGATGTCTGCTTCTTGCGCCGTAAAGTCTTTGCATACTCCATGGCCAGCTTCGGATTACTGAAAATCTTCGCCGTGTTGTCGACACCAATACGAAGGCGTGCGGGATACAGCATAGCATATGGCACCTGCTCCTTCAGCAATACTTTCTTGACGCCTTGAAACTCTTTCCTCGCAGCCTGGACTGAAGCCGTGAAATCGGGATAAAATGAGAGTTCATTTCCTTGATGATGCACGGCGCCTTTTTGATGGGCTATACGCAGCACTGTGTCCCGATCTCTGAAATTTAGCAGCCGTGCGATAATGGGCCTAGGGGGAGCGCCAGGGGGAGGCCGGGCAGCAAGAGACCTGTGAGCACGTTCCACCACCAGCATGTTCGAAAGGTTCTCTGGACCGCAAACATCTTGAAACAAAGCTTCAACATAGTCCTCCAGGCGCCCTACATTCGTTGACTCCGGCAGGCCCAAAATGCGCACATTATTGCGCCTCGAGCGCGCTTCAATGTCTTCATTCTTATCTCTAATAAGTGTCAGAATCTTCTCTATGTCCGAGGTCTTAGCTGCCACTTGTTGCAGGCCGTCTTCGGTGTCAGATATCCTTTGTTCTGCCTCGCCCAACCTTATCGCCTGCTTGTCCAGTTTAGACGACAGTGTCCATGCGGCCATTCAGCGCCTCGATCTTGCCGTCGATAGATTGTAAGCTGGCTTGGATCGCTGCTAGTGTCTTCTCAAGTGCGGTTGGTACCTGTGCCGCAGAGTCTAACTCCGAGTCTGATGCGGCGGTTTGCATCGATTTGCCACTCTTGCGCAATTCGAAATTCAGCCGAGGCTGGTTTTTTTCCGGCTTGCCCATGGTGAAATGTACAGGGGTCCGCAGAGTTAGTAGGCACAACGTTATCAACAGCGGGCGGTCAGCTCCTGCAATGAGGTCCAGTGTATAGGCCAAGCCGGGCGCACGCGTAACTCTCTCCCCCACCAATCCGTACGGTCTTCAGCTGCGCGTGTGTAGGGGAGCGTGCTATCGCCTTCAGTCCTCTCAATAAGCAGATCTCCGTTCACTCGCAGCTATACACCAAGCCCCCGATATACCGTCCACAGCCCGCCAGCAATCTGGAGGATGCTGTACCCCGGGACTGGATGAGAAAGGTCGGGCCTCAGAAAGCAGGTCTCAAACATGAGCGTGGCACCAAGCAGCACAAGCAGATCGTCTACAGCCCAAAAAATGCAAATCTTCAATCACAAAAAAAAAAAAGGGATAAAATACTGAAGGTCAACTACAGTTCCTGGCCAGGCGTCGATATAGTGACCCGATCCTCATAAGCCGAGTTATGAATCCCCAGACGTGCTCCTACACAGCGCTGGCGGCCATTTACTTCAGTGAGGCCTAATGCATTGGGCTGAGCCGGGCCTTTGCGTAGCACTCACCCCCAGCGATCGTGTCTGACAGCAGCTGTCGGCGCGTGGGGCAGCAGTCGATCGTCCCAAATCACCTCAACGAGCCCACATCCAGGTCGCCGCTTGTTCACCAAGTTCCTCGCTACCCCCAGGGGGGGTCTGATACATCTCCCGCAGCTCACCAGCAATTTGGAGGACTCCGTTTCGTGTTTGCGGCCGCATCTAAAGCCATCCAGCCGCCATTGTCGCGATCGGCAGGCTCCGTGACGGGACGTAGGGCAGGCTTCAGGGACAGTTCTCAGCGGTCAGAACTGCACCGGAGGACAGCCCGATGCTCCAGCACACTTTCGCCGCACTGGACTCTAGGGCGGCCACAACAGCACAGGATAACTTGAAGGATTAACGCGGCGGCCGGCAGAGCCGCACTACTGTGCTGCCATCTTGCCGCGCGCCAAACCACGCCCCCTCGCGGGCAGAATATAATTCTGCATAATAACTTCTAAAACGCTCCGCTATATCTGCCTCCTCAGTTAGCACCTCACCTTCCGCTGATTTGAGTTCCGTGACTTGAGTTTTACTGCGGCGCCTCCGAAGCAACTGAGCCAAAAACCGCACCCGGCCGCTCCCCCTCCCCATACGCGCGTGCCGTGGCGTATTTACTTAAGTGTTTAAGTTCAACATCTGCTGCCTCCTGATATTCCTCCAAAAGGGTCTTAATTTCCGAAGCCACTGCGTCATCCGCATGTACCAACTGTCGCTGCTCCAATACTCCCAGTTTCCTTTCTAGATCAGCCAGGCGTCTGCGAAGGTCACGGAGGACCCCCGAGTGCTTGGACATAGCTATACCCCGAATATAAACCTTGAAGGTCTCCCAGATCACTTGAAAACTGTCCACGACCCCACATTAGTGACAAAGAACGTCTTGATAGCCTCCGCAAGCTCAGCCTTGAAGGCCGAGTCCAGCAGCGAATAGGGAGGGAATCGCCATGTGAACGGCGGTATACATTTCTTAGGGGTAGCTATCGCTATCAACAGGGGGGAATGGTCAGACAGAGTACGGGGGAGGACCTTACACTCCCCAACATCATAGAGGGGCATGGATGCCAACCAATAGTCAATCCTAGTATGAAGGTTATAATAAGCAGAGTAATGTGTATATCCCCCCCTTAAGCGGGAATCTCGAGCGCCAAACATCACGCAGATCCAGACGAAGCATAGCGCACTCCAACTCCCTAGCGGCCGCAGAGGGACGTCTCTCGGGGCCCCCCGAACGATCCACACACGGGTTCCTGACCAGATTGAGATCCCCCTCCCCAGAGGAACTGGCTATCCCTGTATTTAGATGCTTCGGACACCAGCGAGTCAAAGAATGCGGGGCAGTCGTAATTTGGACCGTAAATATTCACAAGTACTAAATCAATGCCCTTCCCCCCCGACATCTAGCGATCGTATATCTGCCGTCTGTCAGAGTCAAGTGGCTCTAGAGTGTAGGGAGATTTGGGGTTAATCCATGTAATCACCCCTCTGGCGTGTGTAGTAAAACCTGAGGCATGTATGTTGTCCCGTAGACCTCTGCTGCGTAGGAAGGGACTGTCGAGTGGAAGGTGCGTCTCCTGTAGCAAGGCAACGTCTATAGCATGATTTTGTAAATAGTGTAATACCTTACGGAGTTTCCTGTAGTCATTTAGACCCCTAACATTCCATGTGAGCGCTCGGAAAGCATCAACAGGTAAGTTCTTGCTGGCATTACTAGGTACCACCATCGCACTTGTTTGATCTCACCCCACATTTTGATCTGTGTAGTAGGCGACATTCACTCTCACCATGTGTGTGCTGATAAAAAACATCTATCTGAAATGACATCCAATTGCTTCTCAACACCCACCAACCCCCCTCCCACAGCAGACCTTCCCCAACGTGCTCGCGGCTGTTCCCCATTGGCGTCCCAACTCCCCCCCACCCTTTCCCACCCGCAAAAACAAAGAACACTCCCAGGTGTGTTTCACGCGTGGGCGGAAGTTGCTCATCAGACAAGGAGCACTATCAGGCCAACATGAGGCCGCTCTCAAGGCACCGTCTCAAACATCTTATGCAACTATCAAACATATGATGTCCCCCATTCCCTCTCCACAACTTTAGCCTGAGTTCCATAGGCATGTCCGCCATGCAGGGCGCCGCTAGTGCACAGGATACGCCTGGCCAGGCGCCGCATCACAGGTCCTGACCCCCCAATATAAAGTCAGCGCTTTCGCTCGGCCCACAAACCCAGCCTCTCACATTTAGCTAAAACCCTCCCCGCATGGATCCCACCGCAACTCTGTGGGACAACAAAGGCATCCAGGGTGAGGACCCATCCAGTTAAAGGAGCAAAAACAGTGTTCAACGAGCCATTTATCCCCCTCCCCAGTCCCACCAAATAACATCCCCAACTCTGTCCCAGGGCAAAGACCATACTCATCACACAAAGGCATCAGACAAAGTTCAGTCCTGTTCCTCCAACTGTCCTCCCGCAGCCTGCCGCTCCGGACTGTGACGCTGTTCTCTCGACCAGTCTTTTAGCGCCTTCTGTAGGGCCTTCGGGTCTGTGAAGATGTGGGATCGGCCCTGCCTGTTGACACGCAGCTTCGCTGGGTAAAGCATGGCATAATCCACTCCAAGATCGCGGAGCTGTTTTTTCCATCAGGGCGAACTGCCGGCGTGCCTCCTGGACCCGGATCGTAAAGTCCGGGAATAGCGAGATCGTGGAGCCTTCAAACCCCAGAGGCTGCTTCTCCCTAGCCAGCTTCAGCGCCACGTCCCGATCGCGATAGTTGAGTAGTTTTGCAATGATGGGACGAGGGGGTGCCCCCGGGGGTGGCCGGGGCCCCAAGGAGCGGTGCGCTCTTTCCACCACGAACATTGCAGAGAACGAGTCCTCACCCAGCAAGGTCTTCAATAACTTCTCTGTAAATTGCTCCATGTTGCCAGTGTGTGTGGTCTCCGGTAGTCCCGTGATTCTGAGGTTGCAGCGCCGAGAGCGCGCCTCTAAGACTTCGGTTTTTTCCTGCAGAACCCGCAGCACTCTGCCAAGTTGCTTGTGTTCAGAGTCAAGTGTGGTGTGTGCTTCCTCGGCTTCCGTCAGCCTTCGTTCGGACATATCTAGCCTCTCGGCATGCTTGTCAAGCCTCTCAGCCATGCGATCCATTCTGTAGGATAGTGCATCCATCTTCGTGCCAAGGGCTGAGATACCACTCTGCAGGCTCTTTTCCATAGCCACTAGCATGCCACGGATATCCGGACGCGAGTCTTCAGCGGGCTGCTCCTGCATTCTGGAGGCGTCTTCCGTGGATGTGTCTCTGGACTTGGACTTTTTCTGTTCGAACGATAGCTTCGGTTGCGCCCTGTCGACTCTGCCCATCCTGGCCTCCAGTAGGCCGCACAACCGGCAGATCTCCACCAATCCGGGGGGGAAGCGCAACAGATGGGGAGACAACGCGTTATGCACAGCGGGCTCCCTGAGTCAGCGACCCAGATAGCTCTTCAGGCCAGAGGTGGCGTCAAACAGTATCAGGCCAGTAGCACTCACTCCAGGGAGGGTTCCAGCGCACAGCTCAAGGCCCCAGGACCACGCCGCTGCTTGTTAACGCTTATATTGGTCTTCAAAGCTGTCTCTTCTGCGTTGTTGAGCACAGGGAGAGGTTGCTCTGACCCCCAGCCAAGCCCGCTCGCAGCCGCTCCCGCACACGGGCAGTATCAGAGAGGACGTAGGGCCCCCAACCGCAGTAAGCAACTCAGAGGGGCTCGGTGTCTGCAGTAAGCAAGTCTAGGTCGCCCCCGTAGCGGAGGCCCGTCGATCCCAGCTATGCGTATCTAAGACAAACAGTCAGACAGGGCGCCTCTTCTCCCAAGGGCAGCCAACAGTACCAAGTAAAGCCACGCACCAGGCTATCAGAGTCTCAATGGCAGGCCCCGCTCCCGGCTCGCAGCACAGCCCCCACCAAAGACCCCCCAGGGGACTCCACAAATCTTAACCGGGCTCGTCACTCACTTCCAGTGCACAGGCAGAGGACCTCCGGGGCTCCCAGAGTCTAAAATGGTGGCCTTGCGACGTCCGCAAAGTAGAAGCTCCTCTGGCCACAGCTACTTGATGCGGGGGATGGGGCCGCCGCAGGTGCGTGTTCCAAGATGCCCGCAAAGCGCTCTGAGGACCAATGAAGGGCAGCGAGGCTTCAACACCCTCGGCGCATCGGGCTCGCCCCGTAGGGCGCGTGTCTCCGGCGCAGGATCCGAGTCGTGCAGCGAGGCTCTCCCCCGGATCGCACCGAGTCCCGTGTATTTGTCAAGTAAGGGATGCCACATACCGAGAGGTCCCGCTGGGGTAGGCAGAGCATAAAATGCACCGCTTGTGCAAGTAGCGGCGCTCCGCATACGCTCCCAGCTTCAACGCAGCAGCGGTCTCGGGCGAACGCCGCCCACTGCACCTACGCAAGTCCAATGCTTGAGGCCTAGCCGGGCCGGCGTCGGCAGGCGTTCTAACTTTGTTCAGAGAGGCAGCACGGCGGTCGGGGGCACTTAAAAACGTAGCCACAGATCTCCGGAGACCAGGGGACGCTGTCTCAGGTCACACATACGTTGCAGTTGCCGGATAGTTTTCGGATATTATGACGGTGTTGCGGAGCACTCGGCTCAAGCGGCCATCTTGGTCGCGAGCAAGCTCCGCCCCCATGTGTTTTGATAAATAACACATAAATAGAAGTCATTTGCCAATAGCGCAAACTCTTGTAAATGCGAGACCTATTGCATTTCAAAGTGACCGCCATTGTCCCAGGATGTTTGGAAAGTGAAAGCGCATGACGCGCTGAATGCTGCAGGAAAGCATGACGAGCCTGCAGTAGGAGAAACTCATTAAAGAAAATAGTGCTTACAGACTATTAAGAGTGGACGTACCGTGTAACAACCGAAGTAAAAGGGCCAGTCTTCATGGGAGGTTACAAATGAAGACAAGGCGGTACTAAGGAGGGACTAACAAGCCTTTTAATGAATCAGAAGCCAGCATTTACGAAGGACAATGACACAAGCCAATAACAAAGACAGGCGGTGAGTGGGCGGGGATTCAAGTCCATGCTCAAATACAGAATGACTCGCAAAGCAGCGCATGCGCTGCCCAGGCTCGACCTAAAAAATAATATGATGCAACCAGTGCTGGCCACATCATAGCGCTTTTTTAAATCACTTTTAGCCATGCTGCACACCAGCCACGTTGCTTTACAATATGGCTAAAAGACATTGGCAAAGCCAGTAGCTCTCACATAGGCACAACCTATTGGCTTTGTCAATGGTTGTTATAATGGCCTTAATGGAAAAAGCTTTGTTACTAGTAACGAGTGCAGTTGAGCTGGTGAGAATAGCCGTTTAAGAGAAGTTATTCTGGGGTTGTAAACCCTCGCTAAATGAGATGGGTAATAGTATACCAGAAGGGTGGGTGAGAGATTGTTCCAACTTCAATGAAACTAACAAGGCCAATTACGGTACGTTTGTTCCAGGAGATGCCGCCAGCCTTAGGTGGCGTATGTTTTGAAGATCAGGAAGAAGAGTTACTTGTAGTAGTTTTGTTGGTTATTTTTCTGGGCATTTACAGTAATCTGAATTGTTGACAGGGGCAGAGAGAGCATTTAAGCAAGTTGTCATGGTAGTTGAGAAGATATAGAGAGCCTGTCTTGGGGTTACAAAAACAGATCAGAGGTAGGTTTATGTATTTGAAGTAATATCTTAGGGAGCAGATCTGTGCGTTGACTTGTTGGAACAGTTTTATATTGTTGGGAGTTGGGTCGTTGCTCTTTGACATGCTGATGGTATATTATGCTTCCATTTCTAACGATAATGGCATTACTCCTAGTCCTACTCCCTCGCCTTCCTTCAGTACAAATGAGGCCCCGCCTCCCACCCAGACCCACCCCCAGCATAAAAACTCTGCCCGCCCCCACCTCCACCTGTACGTAAACAAGCCGAGCTAGCACTCAGTTGAACCAATCAAACCAAAGTCAACCAATCTTTGGCGGCCAGCACTTCAGTCTCTATTGGGGTGCCTCAAGGTTCTGCACTTTCGCCCACTCTCTTCAACCTATGCATGGAACCTCTAACTGCCATTCTAAATGACTCAAACATTCAGTACCACATGTACGCGGATGACACTCAACTGTATTTGAAGATCTCCTCTCCAGATGACATTAAAACTCTTAACGGAGCGCTTCAAAAAACTCAACAATGGCTAACACATAACCACTTATTACTTAACTCTCTCAAAACTGAATTTCTCTTGATTTCCCCACGCAATCACGAGGCTCCCACGCAAAACTGGATCAAAAATCTCAGCACTCAACTGCACCCCGCATTTGGTGGACTCCGCCTGCTCTTTAGGGGTCACCCTAGACAAATTTCTAAACATGCAAGGTCACATCAGTGCAACCATTAAGAGTGCCAACCATCAGCTCAACACTCTTAGGAAAATCAAACCGTTCCTACCCCCGAAGACATGAAATCAGCAGTCCAATCCTTAGTTATATCACGAGTAGAATATGGCTTGGTAACCCTAGCTGGTCTTCCTAAATCTAGGTTAGCGCTGCTAAGAGCTACTCTGAACGCCTCTGCCAGACTAATCACAGGCTCTAGAAAGCATGATCATATCACACCTGACTTAATCCAGCTTAACTGGCTCCCATTGAAGCTAGGATCCGCTTCAAGATAGCCTGCCTGGCACATAAAGCTATACATTTCAATAGCCCCGTTTACCTGGCAAAAAACTTGAGCTCTCCGGATCCAGAAGAAACCTAAGAAGCTCCAATACCCTACTACTGAAACCACCGAAATTCAATAAAAAAGAACCTACAATCGTACCTTCTCAGGGCTGGCTCCAAGAATATGGAATGCCCTACCAACAGAGATCAGAGCCAACCCTTCGACTGCCTCATTCAAAAAACAGGTCAAATGGCTACTATTGGAAGAACTGCATCAACAATAGCCTCCATGTCATTTGCTAGTCAATTACCTTGCATTCTCGACAAGCATTTTTACTTTGTTGTGTTGAAATGTATGCTTGACAATTGACTTTTCTTTGTTTGTAACTCGTGCTTGACAATCATTCTCACTTGGGGTTTAAAACGTATCTCAGCTGTCTTTAAAGTAAGGCGATGATGAAACTGTTCGGCCTCATCTGGGTGGGCTGTTTGTTTGTTCATTCTACCTACTCTTCCCCTAGCGTCCTCATTATTTTATGCCTCAGGTTCCTCTCATGTTGCCTTATGGGGTGTGCTTGGGTGTTTTATTGCATGCTTAACAATTTACCTTCACTTTATGTTTGAAACTTGTGCTTGACAATCATTTCTACTGGGGGTTTAAACTTATTTCGTTTGTCTTTGAAGTAAGTCGATGATGAAACTGCTTGACAATCATTTCTACTGGGGGTTTAAACTTATTTCGTTTGTCTTTGAAGTAAGTTGATGATGAAACTGCTTGGCCTCATCTAGGTTGGCTGTTACCTGTTTGTTCACTTGCTACCTACTCTTCCCCTAGCACCCTCATTTACTTTTTGCTTCCGGTTCCTCTCATATTACCCTTTTTTGTAAATGTATTTATATTGTCTCTGTACTTATACGTCAGCTTTCCTCTTTGTACAGCGCTCTGATACCCGGTTGGGTCTTGTTCGCGCTTTATAAAACTTTTCAAATAAAATAAATAAATAAATAAAATAACCGCACCGGGAGGGAGGGAGGGTCCTCGAAGGAAGGCGAGGGAGTAGGACTAGGAGTAATGCCATTATCGTTAGAAATGGAAGCATTACCTCCCGTCCCTCCCTCGCCTTCCTTCAGTACAAATGAGGACATAGCAAGCAGAAGAAAACAGAGACGGACAACTGAGTGATAAAGAAACACCAAAATTTAATACAGTGCCCCAAACACAGCAGATCAACATCCCTGGTCCCGCATAGAGGACAAAACCCTGTGGCCCAGAACAGTATCCAAACGCTCCAGACTCGCAATACGATAGTGACGGACAAAAGTAGAGGGAGAAGACCAGGTGGCCGCCCTACAGATTTCCACCACCGAAGCCCCCTGCAACTCAGCCACCGTAGCCGCCATACTGCGAGTGGAACGCCCCTGAACCCCCACAGGAGGAGCCACCCCCTTAAGATGGTAAGCCATCAAGACCGTGGACCGAATCCAACGACTCAAAGTAGCCGTGGAAGGCTTAACACCCTTCCTAGCCGGACCGAAGTTAACAAACAAAGAGTCCCCCACCCAGAAGGACTCCACAACCTGTAGGTACCACAGCAAAGCCCGACGGACATCCAAACAATGCAAGAGACAATCCTCAGCCGAGGAAGGAGCAGGACAGAATTCAGGCAAAATCACCTCCTGACTGAGGTGAAAAACCGAATTGACTTTAAGGACAAAGGACGGAACCGGAACCGGAACCAGAACCACCCGATCCGAAAAGACCTTACAGAAGGGAAACTTATAAGACAAGGCCCCCAACTCCCCCAAGCGCCGCGCTGAGGTGATAGCGACCAAAAAAACAAGTCTTAAAAGTCAAGAGACGCAACTCAAGACCCTCAAGGGGCTCAAAGGGAGGACCAGACAGGACATCCAACACCAAATGCAAATCCCACGAAGGAAAGGACCGAACAGGGTGGGGAAACAAATTCAACAGACCCTGAAAAAAACGAGGCATCAGAGCCCCCTCATCCCGCAAATTACGCCAGGAGCCCCGAAAAGCCTGAATAGCCGCCCACTGCTGAGAAGAAGCGGCCACAGGTATGTGGAGATAGGCGTCCTCGAGATCCACGGAGGCCAGGAAGTCGGCAGGTTGAACCAGAGGAATGATGGCCTGAAGGGTCAACATGCGGAAGTGAACGGGCCGAACCCAGGAGTTGACCCACTTGAGATCGAGGACGGGCCGAAAGCCGCCGGTCACCTTCCGCACCAGAAACAGAATGGAGTAGGTCCCCGTCCCCATCTCCTCGACAGGAACCCGGCAGATGGCATTCTTGGCAAGCAAACAGGACACCCCGTCCAGCAGAGCCACCCTGCGGGGACCGGAGACAGGCACCGGAGTCAGCCGAACCCCGAATCCGGCGGAACCAGCACAAAGTCGATCACGTACCCATGACCCACAGTGCTCAGGACCCAGCCATCCGAAACGTCCTGCTGCCACCGAGGAAGAAAACGCCGAAGACGACCACCCACCGGCAGGGAACCGGCCAGACAGTAGTTGTCAGGGACCCTTCTTGGCAGGGCCTTTAGGCGCGGAGGCAGCGTGCTTGGGAGAAAAACGGGGCTGAAAACGCCGCCTGCGGAAAGACTGACGATTATCACGCTTAGGGGAAGAACGAGGGGCCCTATTCCAAGGCCTGCCAGACGGAGCCGATCCGCCCTTATAGGGCAAGGCATGCTTCCGCTCCTTGAAAACTTTCGAAATCATGGCAGGCAATTGGTCCCCAAACAGAGCCAGTCCATCAAAAGGCAACTTCAACAGAGCCGCCTTCTCCCCAGGATCAGCCTTCCAGGACCGGAGCCAGAGGGAACGACGCGCCGCCACCAAAGCCCCAGTGGACATAGCCGAAGACTTTATCACGTCCGATGAAATGTCCGCCAGCAGCCTAGCCTGCTGCTCCATAGCAGCCAGGAGGTCAGAGCATTCAGACCCCTCCTGAACCGCGGCAGCCAATTTCTCGAAATCTTGCACCAAAGACTGCGCCGAGTAGGCAGAGAAAAGGCTAGCCCGCAGCGCCAGGTTCCCAGCAGCAAAGGAGCGTTTAAGGCCAGAGTCCACCTTCCTATCAGTAGCATCCGCCGGAGTGCAATCCTCAGGCAGAATCGCAGTTTTGCCAATCAGAGTGGCCAGGATAGAGTCCAGTTTCAAACTGTGAGGCAAGGGATCCTCCCCTCCAAAAGGTAAAGCTTCTGAAGGAAGCGAGGACCTGCAACTTATCGATCTCACGCCACTCCTCAACACCATGTCCTTGACCGGACCCTGAAAGGGCATGCCCAACTTGGAGGGAGAAGCATACTGAGGAAAAAGACTCCCATCCGTCTCCCCCAGCTGGAACGGAGGGAACCCCAAATTGTCCCGCACATGAGCCATAACATCCCACCTCTCCTCCCTGGATATATATTTACCCCCAGAGGAGGTAGAAGGACCCTCCTCATCCGACAGGGAAACAGCCCCAGCAGGATCCAGCGAGCGAGGATGCGAAGGAGCAGCAGGCACCGGACTAGCCAAGAGAGCCTTAGCCACAGCAGCCTCAATCATGCCCTGCACTTCATCCTTGGACATGAGAGGCACATCACCCCCAGAAAGGCCCCGACCCCGAGGGCGCTTGGGGGGAACAGGAGAATCATCAGGAGAGGAAGAAGAGGAAGAAGAAACCAGGTTGTTCCTCTTGAACACCCGTTTGCGACCCATGGCAGCAGAGGAATGGAGAAGCAACTCCCCGACACCTAAATGTAGGGAAAACCCACCAGGAATCATCCAATGAATGCCCAGGCCAGGAAACTGCCAAAAACAGGAAATAAACCACAAAATGCCAGCCAAAATAAAAGATCGGGCACAAACCCGTCCTACCAGGTCTCCTAGAAAGAGTGCAGTCCGAGAGGAGGCAGCCAAGACAGCCCGACCCGGAAACACAGCCCCAGCCACAGGAGGACCGACAAACAACGCAGCGGCTTCCTGAGCCACCGCTCCGCCCCCATACCACGAGGGAGAGGAGGCATCGCCAGGAGAACGCTGTTGAGGGCACCGCCGTCTCAGAGAACCAACTCGAAGACTCCCCGGCACCGCCACAGGGAGGAACTGAAGGTAAGTCTCACTAGGGAGACAGAAAAAAAACAGGTGGAGGTGGGGGCGGGCAGAGTTTTTATGCTGGGGGTGGGTCTGGGTGGGAGGCGGGGCCTCATTTGTACTGAAGGAAGGCGAGGGAGGGACGGGAGGTAATTCCTGAGTTTTAACTTACTGAAGGTTAGGCGTAGGTTTTGTATAGGCTGTGTTTACCAGTAGGAGAGTTTGAAACTCACTGTTTTCGTTTTGGTACTGCTACAGAGGCGGAGATTAGAAGATAGTAAATGAGGCAGATTAGAGAGTTAGGCAGATGGAGGGAGCTCAGATTGTTTTAAGAGATAGATAAGACTGGAATGGTCTGTATCATTGTATGGATCTTTATTCATTTTCTTTTGCTGCTGTTCCAGGTTTTCTTAATTGGCAAATAAGTAGAGTGATTAGGATTTGGATCTGTAGACATTCGTTCATAAATATGGCATCCGGACAAGCAAAGATTTGGTCATGTAGAAAGCAGCTCGGCTTCCATAACAGCATAGTGCGGATAAAATGGTGGTGGAAGAAGAATGCATTGGGGTTAGCTCCTACTTATGCTAGTTGAAGGGTTGCAGCTGACCTGCTACTTTAGTTAGTCATTTAGAGGAAAAGGATTTAGTGCAAATAGAAAGCTTGACCCTATTGAAAATCCTGAAGAGAGATATGGGGGAGATTAAGAGGTTGAGGGTCAAGACAATGCTGTTGTAGACACAGCTGATTATGAGGCGGATTTGGCATAGGACGGACTTTTCAACCTGAATCTATCAATAAGGCTAGGAGAAAGGTAAATAAAGAAATTAGGAACTTTTCTAGGAACGAAAGGATGGGGAGATTGTGGCACTGGACAATACGGTTAGAAGAGAGGCATTTTTATTTATGAGAATATGAGATTTCAACTTTATTTGTGAACTCCTATTGACCTGCTGGCGATGAAATGTCCCGCATGTTTTCACCTCACTGATTACGTAAACGTCAAATATACACACACAATAAATTAGAACGACACACGTGCATACTAAAAACTCAACAGAAATGAAAGTTTGCAAACTAGGAGCAACATAGGTTTACTAAAAACTTAGCAGTTTTACAAATCTGAAGGAAGGCACGATAAAAAGCATATATGCCTGCAGCCTTGCGGAACCGAGCAGGAGTTTCTGAAACGCTGGTCTTAACTCCCGGCAGAGAACCTCACCAAAATCAGAATGCATCAACCTTGGTACTTTAAAAAGTTGTGCAAAATTCCCTATTATCTTTTTTAACTTGGGGCTCAAGTTACCTCAAACATCAATACTGATTGCTTCGGAAAGAGTTACCTTTTGTGCACCCGGAAGGGCTTCAAAGGAGTATCAATTAGCAGATATCTGTAGCTGTCCTGCACGCGCTGATGCTTTTATGTCTCTAATCTAATAGAGATTGCTTCGCGTATTATCGTTTACTGTGTCAGTGTTGATGAATTGCCCAGACTTCTACCTTCTGCAAATCAGGAGAGTCAAAATATCAACATGTCAATGGGTTTCCTGAAAGGCTTTCGCATGCCTACCAGCGACTGAAGCACACTGACAGATGGAAGGGGGATGGGGGGCTTGCACAGACTGAACACCAACCGTGAGTGTGAAATGAAAATTGTGATTGTGAAGAACATATATATATATATATATTTTTTTTTTTTTTTTTTAATTTTCACCACTAGATGGTGCCATATAGACAAGCAATAATTTACTGACTGTGTCCACACAAAGTTTTTGTACGAGGGCACACTGCTTTATCTGCTGTCTGACTGTAATGATATTATCGTTTGTGGAGAACAATGTTCAACATGTCAAAGGTCACAGTCCAGGTTCAAGCAAACGGACCCCTTAGCAAGACCACTGAAAGGGGAGAGCTTTTAGAAATACAAAGCAAAACTGTACATCTGCAGCCAGCAGTTTTACGGAATGAGAGATTTGGGCTTTGGTAATTGCTGCATCTGTGTCCGGAGCTGTGCGAAGCATATGGTCTCTTGCCGCAGGGCATGTCAGCAGCCCAGCACTGCACCACCCGGGGAAAATGAACGATATCTCGCCTCCCCACCCCACAATCCCCCGAGCAACAAAAGCCACAGATAAAGGTTAATCTATTGCCGCGTGGCACCCGTTTTGGAGCATAAAAAAATTAACACCCTCTATTAGGAAGGGGGAACAACTATTTCTGCATCTGAGTTAATAAAATTCCGAGTGGCGGAATGTTTACCTTTAAAGTCGAGACCTGAGTTTTTTATTTTGTAAAGTAGAAGTGTTGGTCGGTCAGTTGTATTTATTCCACACGTTGTGTGCGACGGACCTTTAACGAGCTCTGACGTATTTGCATATGTTCGTTTCTTTGGAATATTCAGTGGAAGAGCACAGCCCCATAATATAGTTCAGCTTCGCGAGTGTTAAATCCAGGCAATATTTTATTTAACAAAACACAGCAGCATATATTGAAACTAGCAGTAATGACATTTTGCGCTCCAGTATGACTGAACGTTCATGGTGACTAGTATTTTTAGTTTAAAAAAACCCATAACACCTTAGTTTATGATGACAAATTTCTTTTACAAAGCTTGAGCTGCAACAAAAATGCAGCATGCATGTTGGATGGTGGGCGAAAGCAGCAGACGGGCGCGCCGCCTATTCAGAGGAAACACTGCATCTGTGTCGGAGGGTGGTGGGAGGGCGGAAGCAACTACGGGCATCAAGCAATCTTCAAAAAAAAAAAGTTCTGTAAGCAACAGATAAACAAAGTAAGGGTAAGGACACTGTGGTTGGCCCGTGCTCCTTAGCCTTGACCGGAAGGGAGGCATCGGCTGCGAGAGCGACTTAGGATGCAGCAAAGAAGAGCGACGGAGGAAGGAGCCAATGGTAAGTAGCAGGAGGAAATAAAGTGGTTTTGTTGACCACAATAGGTCTTGCAGACAGCGCATGCACGCTGATGCTCGACCTAAAAACTCTCCTGTTGGCAGCAGTGTAGCAGCAAAAACCTCTGTAGTGGCAGAGCAGACAACAGTCAAAAGGCTGACAATGTACAAACCTTTAGCCCTGCCAGGGTAACAGTTTCTAAAGCTTGCAAGTGCATAACTGTCACAGAAGGAGTAATGCTGGTGCCAGTGTTATTTAATCGAGGCATCCTTTATAGCAGCACTAAGTTGCTTCCAGATGGGAGTTGCATTTTTGTATGCTCTATTTATTTGGGGCATTTGTCTGTTTGACAACTGTCTTTGTGGGCACTGCTGTAGAGAACTGTCTAGAAACAGTCAGTGCTGTTCGGAATGTGAGAAGGGGCAGAGGTCCGGATATACAGACATTTAGAGGTTACCCTGATAGAAGCCTCAGTACAGATAGCACCTTGGGTTACTTATATTTTTAGCATTGCTTGGAGCCTCTCTCTGGCTGATCTGAGAGTAGACCCAGGTTCCTGAAAACCTAGGTTTGTTTTAGTGAACCAACCTCTTTTCCTCAGCAGGAGGGCTGCGGATGAGAATGTTATAAAGAGATAAATACTATTTTAGGTAAGTGCCAGCATCTAACCGTTACGCAACTCTGAGATAAAAGTAATGTGTTTGTTTGAAAATTCTACAAGCTGCAAAAATACTCCTTCCAGTAAGTAACCATTTCATTTTGCTGCGTGAATCTTTTCTGCATTCACATTCTGTGCATCAATTACAGAGCGTTTTTTCTTCTGTGTGTTGGCTGGGTTTTAAAAAAAAGTTTTTAGTGTGTATGCTTACAAACAAATGCTTCAGTACACTTTGTCCCACTTCTGCCTGCCTGTTGATCTGAAAGACCATGCAATAGTGTTTCATGAAGGTTTATACCAATGCACAAATGCTTTCTTATGCTAAGCTGCCTAAGAAAGCCAATGTTTCTCCATTTTTCCTTGCTGAAATGATGATGTTCGGCAGCCACACTTCCCTCTAGAATGACACCTGGTGGCCATCGGACCTCGGACGCATCCCGAAAGACCACACCCGCAAACTCGGCGGCATCATCCTGGACAAACAGCTCTCCATTAAACGACAGGTCAACAACGTCTCCTCAGCAGGTTTACGCACTCTACGCAGAATCTTCAAATGGCTCCCCATCAGCACCAGGAAAAACAGTAACGCAGGCCCTCATTACCAGCCATCTGGACTTCAGCAACGCACTATATGCAGGCACAACAAACAAACTCATGAGAAGACTCCAAACGATACAGAAAACAGCAGCCAGGCTGATTCTCAACCTACCCAGAAGGACCAACATCACCCAGCACCTGAGAGACCTCTACTGGCTCCCCATCCAGAAAAAATGTCAGTTCAAACTACTGACCCATGCCTACAAAGCCCTCTTCGACCAAGGACCTGCATACATGAACGACCGCCTGAACTTCCACCAGCCATTCAGAAACCTCCAATATGTCCACCCCACCCTCACACAGGCACCGTGCATCTGCCGATGCCGCATTGGAGGACGCTCCTTCTCCCACTTCGCCAAGTCCTGGAACGCCCTCCCCTTCCACCTCTGAACATCACTCTGACAGACTTTATGAAGAGACTCAAGACCTGGCTCTTCGACTGAAACCAGCAGCCCAGCGCCTGGATACCCTCACAGGTGATAAGCTACGCTATATAAATAATGATTGATTTACTGGATTGACAAAGCACTTATGGCTTATCTGTAAGGGTTACTCCCCCTGTCTTGTGACAATATTGTTTTGTCTGCGCTGTACATCTCGCCTCGCAATGGTTTCTTTGGTGACCTTGAGCCCCCTTCTTGTGTGTGCGAGGGACACAAAGAACTGGTCTCCTTTCCCGATGTCTTTTGTTCTTTCCAAATAATACATAAATGCTCTTCGGGCATTGAGCATGTGCAGTACTCTCTCCTCCTGCACCGTAGGCTGTTAAAAACAAGCATTTGCAATGCAATAGGTCTTGCATTTGCGAGAGTTTAAGCTATTGGTATTGTAAATGACAATGCCTTTTACACCAACACACATATAAAAGGCATTGTCATTTATAATGCCAATAGCTCAAACTCTCGCAAATGCCATATTCAGGTTACAGTGAGCCATGTCTAAAGAAAGGGGCGTGGCCACCATTAAAGTGAAAACACGGCACGGGCGCTTTTACAAAAAAAAAAATGGTTTGTGAAGTTCACAAATGTGTTTTTTTTTGTAAAAGCACCCCATGCCGTGCTTTCACTTTAATGGCGGATGCGCCCTTTCTTTAGACGCAGCTCGTTGTAACTTGAATACGGCAAGCAGCATCTAAGGAAAGGGCACGGTCATCATGAAAGTGTAAACAATGTATGAGGCTCAGTCACCCAAAAAAAGGAAGGAAATTGGCCCATATGCTGCTGTTTGAACTGTAAAATACATCAATAATCAGGGTTCATTGGGTCCTTAAGGTATCTTTGTTCCGGTTGTACGCCATCTGCTGCACCAATGGAAGCTATGCCCCTGAAGATGGAGGAACAGAATTTAGGAGGAGGGTTATGAGCCTATTTTGAATGTTTTGCCTCTCAGACACCTGAATTTTTTTTGTTTGGAATGGATGTGCGTAGTTGCATAGTTCTTTCTCAAACCTCACGTAATCCTTGCAAATACCAGCCTTACTACCCATAGGTGGTAAAGTTATCTGCATGTGTTTTATCACAAACAAATCAGGACTTTCAAACCTCTTTAAAGTTCTTTCTAGAAACAAAGATCACCAATAATTATCCAGTTAGAAAAGTCATGAGGAAAATGATGAAATTAACTCTTGCACAAACTCAATAGGGCATTCACATATGAAAAGCGGGAACCTCCGTGAACTAGGATTTGGCTAATTATCAGGGTTTTGGAAGGCTTTGCTCATATAAGACCGTTTTTACACACCCAGCTTTTATTTGGCCAGTTTAGTTGTCTGAACTAGCACACACCTATCCTACAGCGGCCGTGCAAGAGCAAACGTAGAATGCGCAGCGTTCCGCTGGTGGACATGAAAGGGAGCACAATCTACAGGATTGCACACGTTTTCCAATTTGTAGTTACCTGCTGAATTTGACTATTTATGAATCATAGATGTGATCTTATCTCATGGTGTATATTCTTGCCCCTTTTCACAGCGTGCTACCTTTTTCCATTTCCCAGTCACTTTTCACGATGTTCAGGCAGAGTTTTAGGAAATCCAAGACTCCCTGTATTTTTCGAGTCAGTTGGGAGTAATTTTCTCTGGTAGGGTACAAGTACAACTAATCTAAAATATCACTTGAATGCGAGTAAATCAGTTCCAATTTACCGCACTCTACTCTTGAGAAAGTGATGCACCTTCCCCGTCCAGGCAATAGAGCGTGACTGACATAATGCAGCGCAGATAGCTTGCAGGTAGGAAGGAATGTTAGTAAGTGCCAGGTACTGACTCTCACAAGCATACTATGAGCAGTCAAAGGAGCAAGTCAACAGAGTTCAGAGGACGATGCAGTGTCCGGCACTGGCACATACTGGAGAAAAATGAAACAGGAAAAAATATGCAAAATACCACATGCAGGTCCCTGATAACTTCTAAAACAAGCATTGGCATAGCCAATAGGTCTCGCCTTTGGGACCTTATAAGTGTTTAGCCATGCAACAGTTAATGTTGTTGCAGTAAGGATATTGTGCTGCATAACTAAATACTTATAAGGTCCCAAAGGCGAGACCTATTGGCTATGCCAATGCTTGTTCTCTTTTGGCATAGCAGAGTAGGGCAGCACTTGATTGGAGCCAGATCGAGGAGAAAGGTGGTGATGATGACGCTGTAGCACAGCAGTTGTGGGGGATGGGGTCAGGGAATCAAGATGTTGTAATGTGGACATCAGAATATGCGTTTCTAAAACATATTAACTAAATACCCTGTCTGCGTGCACAAGTGCTTCTATGTCCCTGTGCATGTTCTTGTATGAGTGAGTGTTATCTGCAGTGTGCATATCTGCACACCAATTAAACCTCAATCAAATAAAATGTGTGTCTCTGGCCCCGTCCCTTAGCACTGCCCGTAGCCCCGCCCCCATAGCCCTGCCCCCCCTAACCCCGCCCCCTAGTCCACATCTCAGGTGAGTACCTGCACTAATTTTTTTCCATTTAAAGCACTGTCTATATTATGATAAATCGAAGTGAACGGTTTCGCAAGCACTGTCCCTCTGGAATGGTAGGGGTGAATGAGTCTGCTGGGGGAGCATCATGAAGGCAGGGGGTCGGCGGGCAGTACCACAGCTCCGTAGGGGACGGTAGGCATGAAACTCCACGCAGCACCTGTTCTGAGAGCTGGGTGGGCTCAGAGCCATGCCGGACATCTGACCTTTCTTTTTCTAAGAGAACACATAAATACCCAATCCCAGCCAGGGCTATTAATATTCCTTGGACATTTACAAGATGCCGGTGTGTTTCCTACTAGCAGCGCCCGCCGGAAGGACAGTGGCAGGCAGGCTGCGGGAGGCGGCTCTTCAGATACCCAGGGAGGGAGAAGGGGCGCGTGGGCGCGTGAGAGGCTGGCAGCGGCTATCCGAGGGAGGGACGGAGTGAGGGAAGAGAACAGTGACCGAAGACAGGCGATAGTAAAACTGGCTGTCTCGGGCTGTCAGCAAGAAAAGTGGAGGAAGATAGACGGAAAGAAGAAATAGAGGGGTTGCTTGCAGCTAAGAAAGGGTGAGAAGGAAGCAGGCTGCAAGCAACTGTTTGAGAACAACTTGCATTGGAATGAGTGAGAGAAATATGCATAAAGAGAGACAGCGTGAAAGATGGGAAAGAGGCATACGAATTATAAAAGAAATGAGACGGGGGTAGAGACTCAGTGAACAGAGGGAAAGAAGTATGGGGAACGAGGGACGGGTTGAGGGAAGAGTGGAAAGCAGGCTGCATGGAACTGTATGAGGGAGGATTATCCGGGGAAAGGGATAATATACTCAGGGAAGAGGACACAGGCTGCATGGAGCCGAGTGACAGAATGTGGGGAAAAGGATAAACTGAGGGGAAAGAGTTTGACAGGCTCCATGGCACTGCATGTGAAGGAAATGTGGGGAAAGGGAGGCAGATCTGGAGACGAGAGGGTGTCGGCAGAATGCAACTGCGAGAGAGAAATGGGAACAAGTGTACAGAGGAAGGAGTGAGAGACTGTGTGGGGGACATCAGATGGGAAAAGAAGACAGGGGTGGGAGCAAAAGAAGGAGGAGACAAACTATGGAGGAGTGGGAGACAGGCCTCGCGTAGATATGACACAAAATGTGTAGAAAGAGGGACAGAATGAATGAAGAAAGGGAAGAAAATACGGAATTGGGAGAGACATTTGTAACAAGCAGTGGCCGCGCGGCCGTAAAAGTAACGCTGCGCGGCCGCGAAATGAAATAAAAAAAAAACGCGAGTGGTGACGCGAGTTGTGCGCACGCGCGCGACGAGAAAAAGTGCTGGGCACGTCGCGCGCGCTTGTGCGTGTAACCGCACGCTGGTGGCCGCTTTCGGAGCACTTTCAAAAGCCCCTTACTAAAGTCTCGCAGAGCAGCGCATGCGCGCTGGCTCAGCGAGACCTAAAAATGAGCTGTACCCACCATGCCTTATACTGTAGGCTATGGGATGGAGGCATTAATTTGACGGTACTGAAACAATGTCAACAAACCACTTTTTTTATGAACAAGCATTGACAATACCAACCGGTCTTGTTTGCATTTTGAGTTGTGACCAGTGCTTTAAATGGGCCAGTACTCACAGGTACTGAGTACCGGCACTTCTTGTTTATACCAAGCTGAGTACCGGCACTTTTCCAGTGCCAAGGAGAGTACCAGTACTCAGATTGATTAGGTGGGCACTGGGCCGATGCCCGAGGGCCAGCTGTGGCCCGTTTATTTGGCAGCATGTTTCCCGTTTTGGCGTCTGTCTGTATCATCCAGCTGAACGGCCTGCTGGAGGCCTGCCGCAGGGGCAAGTGGGCCTCTGCTCCCGAAGCTCTCATTGTCCTCAACAGCCGCCTGCCGGGCCTCCATGCTGGGTCGTCTTGTTAGTGTATTGGACATCGGCTGCCAGGGGCACAGTGATGCGTGCAGCCTGAAGGGTGGGAGGTAAGAGAGCCTGCATAAGTGATCGTGCCATTTAACCGCTTGGCCTCCCACTGACTGACTCACTTGCTCCTGCAATTCCACCCCCACCCCTGTCCACCTGCTGGGACATTGGCAGGGATAAGGTGGTGGAGATGGCCTACGCAGCCTGCCTGGAGCCCAGGTGAGGTAGGAGGAGGTGTACTGACCTGCCCATCAGAGGCCAGTATTCTTCTTCCCCTGACCTCTGCCCTACTGGACTCTGCACATACTCACGACCCCCCTGCAGTGCTCAGTGCCTGCCACTGCAAGCTCTCCGGCCGTGTGGCCTTCTGCCGAGGGAAGAGGAAGGAGAATGGGGTGAAAGAAGGTGAAGAGTGAGGGGGCAGAGATAGAAGGCGCAGAGGAGAGTTTAAAGGGGGAAAATAGAGACAGAAGGGGTAAGTGCAGACAGAGATGAGGAAGAGATCGAGACGGCTAGAGGAAAAAGTAACAGAGGCACAGAGATGGCAGGTTAGAAATAGAAAGAGTGATAGTAGAGGATTATAGGATACCTTTGGGGTAAAGAGAGTGGGGCAGCAAGAGAAATGGATACAAATGGGAGAGAAGTGAGTGGGGGAGGGATCGAGAGATTAGAGATGTGAAGATTGATAGAGAGTATTTGTCTGCTGGTTTGTGTACGTTTGCCTGGTTGTGTGTACGTTTGTGTGTGAGAGAGAAACTAAATCAGGGAGGAAGAGAATCAAGGCACCCAGGAGGTATTTGAAAAGAAATGCGTCTAATACTTGTTATTAATGATGCTATGCCAGTCTCTCTCGTCCTGGTGCACATTGATTCTTAGCCTGAAAGGGCTAATAGTACTGTTGATGGCTTGGCTGCATTCAGGGTTTAGAAGCTCCTTGCATTGCTCCCTGAAGTACTTCACACCACCTTTTATTAGCATATGTACCTGTTTATCTGCACATATGGAAAGTTTGAGACAACTGTCAAGGGCAATGCAAGGGCAAAATGAATACTCAATAGAAGTGTTTTCTATCATCATGTCTCACCCCGCCTCTAACCCTGCCCACTAGCCACGCCCCTAACACAATTTAATGAGTACCTGCACTTATTGTTTTCCATTTAAAGCACTGGTTGTGACTAAATCATTACAAAAGACTACTGCAGAGGAAAAAAAATAATTCTGTATAAAAAGCATCTAGGAGATAAAGGGTTAAAATGTGTGGTGACTCAGAGTCACAGCTTGTAAGGAGCACTGTGTGCAGAGTGGATCAGACACTAACCAAAGCACCCTGGGAGCAGTGAGGCACGAGTGGTTGCAGGTAAGGAGCCTTGTGAAAACAGCAAAAGGCATTACATATTAGGTCATAGGTAGTTCAGTGTGTTACCTGTAGCAGGCACCTATCAAAGCACAGAACAGATCAAGAGAACCCTCAACCTACTGAGAACAATGTAGAAGGAGCAGCAGCTGCTAAAATCCCCTCTGCGTAACCTGCAGCAGGAGGTCAACCGGATGAGAATGCTGTGGCAGGACTCGAAGCTTGTACGTAGCCCTGTGTGCATAGTGGAGCTCACAAGTAACTCAGTCAGAACACTGTGGCAAGTAAACAATAGCTCTCCATCTCACTGACACTGAAATCATTACACTATCACCTGCTCCGCGCCCGAACCAATGTTAGGACACTCTTTCTCGCCCACCAAATGCATGTGTTGGAGGCGCAAAACTCTTCAGCAAAAACACACAACACTCCTCTTGTGTTCTGTGCTCACTCTGCAGAACCCCGTTTCTGACCACGTTGCATCTCAACAAAAATGGAAATAAATGTGTCGCCGTTCTAGAATCCTGGCTGTGAAAAGTAGTAGGCCGTCTACAAAGACAGAAACCTCTCTTGCTTCAGAAAAATCTCGAGCATGCTCATTTCCAAACTCTCCTCACATTCACCAGCAAGAACCTTCCCATGATTGATTTTGGAGGGCTGCACCTTGGAAGTCACTAAAATTATGTGGCAATAGAGGACGAGCGAATTATAGGGCACGGTTGACTAAAACATGCAGCAAGGAAAAGGCGAATCATGCAGAATATGCAGCACATTCAGTGCTTTTTTCATTTTGTAATGCATGAATACTCCCCTGTGAAAAGTTTCCACCAAGCTAGCATCAGTTTAACACACAAAAATAACTTTCACCAACTGAAAAGTGAATCGATAACCTTTGCAAAGGATCTGCCACTGCACTGAATCACGTGTGGCATCCTTTTAGTAATTTTGATTTGACTGAGTTTGAAAGCATTATTGGTCGTTCTTGAAATCTGCGAATTTTGCAGGTCCCTCTCTGCCTCCCTCCCCCTCCCCGCTGCATGCTAGTTGTGGATACCTGCTATCTCTCTCTCCTGTTGGCAGAGGAAAGCAGCAGCAGGAGATCCTGTTCCCCACGTCACGGAGCTGAAAACTCAGCTCATGGTGAGCAGGGCTGCCTCTGGCGCTACTGGTGGAAGTGGAGCCAAACAGAGAAGTCACCGCGGACGAAGAGCAGCCGAAAAACAACAGTACTCATCTGGCCTTAACATAGAAAATGGACTTGCCTCTGTGCTCTCTCTGCAATAATGCTTGAAAACTCAGTTTCTTTAGACATGGCTTGCCTCATTCCGTGCGTCTAAAGAAAGGGGCGCGGCAGCAATTAAAGTGAAAGCGCGACATGGGACGATTTTACAAAAAAAAAACACATTTGTTTCTCTAGTTGACAAACAAATGTTTTTTTTTGTAGAAGCGCCCCATTCCGCGCTTTCACTTTAATAGCTGCAGTGCCACTTTCTTTAGACAAGCCGCGTCTAAAGAAACTGGTACGGCTGCCATTAAAGGTAAAGCGCGGAATGTGGTGCTTGAAGAAAAAAAAAAAAAAAAAAAAAATAGCTCCTAAACAAAAAGATAAAAACCTACAGTGTAAGGAAACTGTAGTTGGCCGGTGCTCCTCGCTTACAAACGGAAGTGATGTATCGGGAGCAGCGGCCAATAAGTAGCCAGAAAACAAGAGCAAACTAATTTGTAACCAATGGCAAGCAGCAGCTGTAATTACACTCCGTAGAGTGATCACAGCAGGTTCTGCAGACAGCGCATGCGCGCTGATGCTCGACCTAAAAAGGCCAGTAGGTGGATAGCTTGGTTAATGTGCAATTTCAAGATCACCTTAGGTTTGAACCTTATGTTTGTCCTCATAACCACTTTGTGTCTATGTATCGTAGGTATGGCTCCTGAGTGGTGAGTGCTTGTATTTCACTGACCCTCCTTGGAGAGTTGATAGCGATGATAAATGCAGTTTTAAAGGTTAGAAATGTAAGTTTTGCATTCTGCATTGGTTTGAAGGGTGGTGTCATTAGTTGGCGAAGTACATTCAGGTTCCATGTAGGCACTGGCACGTTTCTTGGGGGTGCTACCTTCTTTGCTCCTTCTAAGAAGCTATTCACTGCCGGTGCGGTAAATAAACTTCTGCCCAGTATGCCTCTTGTGTACACTACAATGGCTGAAAGGTGGACCATTATAGAGGCATAGGGGAGATGCTTGTCCAGTAGATGCATCATGTATGATGACTGTGGCATCTTGTGCCCAGTCTGTTTTCCAGGCCTGTTGCACCACTGCTGAAACCTCTTCTATTCGTTGCTTTAGCATTTCTTTGTTGTTGGTTGCCTTGCTTCCTTCAAAATCTCCATTGTCCTCCTTGGCAACTGGAGGTGCTCAAACAAAGTCTTCAGGAGCCATGCTGTCAGGCTGAGGGTGTTTGGTTCCAGGTGCCTTACCTGTCCCTCCTCTATCCTTAACACTTCTCGGTGTGCTGGGAGCGCAATGTACTGTCCTTGGGGTATTTCCATGAGGTCTGAGAATCATGTCTGCCAAGCCCATTGGGGGCGCTATCAAGATTAGGTTGACCTGCTCTCGTCTGCACTTTTGGATCACCTTTGGTATAATTGGAATCGATGGAAAGGCGTAAGCAAATCTCCCCGACCATTTTATCGACAAAGCATTCCCCAGTGACTCTGGGTGGTAGAACCTGGATGTAAAGCATTGGCATTCCATGTTCTAGTGCGTTGCGAATAGGTCTACTTGCGGTGTTACCCAGATCTGTTTTGACACTTCTGGTTTTAGTTGCCATTCAAGTGTGGTATTTGCTTTTCTGTTTAGCTTGTCCACTTCTATGTTTTCTTTGCCTGGCAGGTGTATTGCCACTACTGGTACCCTGTTCTTTATCGCCCATTTCCATATCTCATGAGCTAGGGTTGATAGTGGATATGATCTTGTTCCACCTTGTTTGTTCAGGTAGTGCTTCGTTATTGTCTTTTTGAATTAAAACGGTCCCTCCTGTTGCATGTTTCTGGAAGGCCTTTAGTGCCAGAAATACATCTTCAGGTCCAGCATGTGTATGTGTTGCACTGCTTCCTTGGCGTTCCGGGGACCTCTGATGTTTAGCTTGTTCATGTGAGCTCCCCATCCAATGCAGGATTCAACCATTGTGATGGTCACTAAGGGAGTTGTTGGTTTGAATGGCTTGCCCACGGTTCCACCATTGCATCACTCTCTGAACCTTATCCGTAACAACCACTAGATTGTCTCAACTCCCGGTTGATTGTGACTATTGCTGTTTGGCCAATTCTTGCATTGGTCTCATGTGTATCCTTGCGTGTGGCACCAAAGGAATGCAGGAGGCCATCATGCTCATAATTTTCAACATCAGATGTGGCCCCTTCTGGTAGTGGCAACTCTACTCTAGGATCGCTTCAACCCTTTTGTCCACTGGTCTCGCCTTGGGTGTTTGTGAACCCAAGAACGCATCCAGAAATCTTTTTCCTGTGTCTGGGTTCTGTGGTGGTTTTTGGAACAGATGGAGAACCCTAGTGTGTTTAAGGTTTGTATGACCTTGTTGATGTTCTTACTGCACCGGTGCTCGTCTTTGCTTTTACCAGCCAGTTGTCCAAGTATGGACAGACGGGTCAACAGGGACTCAGGCAACAGCTAGATTTTGTTGCCTGCAACCACAGCTAGACATTTTGTTCACACCAGTGGTACTGATTTTATTCCGAATGGTAACACCTTGAATAGGTAGTGTGTCTTTTTCACTACAAATCTGATAAATTGTCTATGCTGTTGTTTACCGGTATATACACGTAGGTGTCCTTGAGGTCTATGGCTGCCATGTAGTCTCCTTCACCCTTTCTGAGGAATGACCTCTTGTTGCGCTGTCATCTTGAATTTTTGCGCCTTTATGAACTTATTGGTCTTAATGTCTTGTCTGGTTTTGGTACCAAAAAATAGTTTGAGTAAACCCCTTTGAGTCTTCGGTTCTGGGGTACTAATTCTATAGCTTCCTTGCTTAACAATTGTTACAGTTCCTGTTGTAGTCATCGTTTGTCTATCGTTACCCTCTTTGTCTTTCGTGGTGTTGTTGGCGGTGACTTTGTTAACCATAAGCAGTAGTCATATTTTATGATATTTAGTAACCATTTGTCGGAGGTGATCTTCTCCCATTCTTTTAGCAATCCTCAGATTCTTCCTCCTATTGGTGACTTGTGTAGGAGTGTTTCTTGTGGGCAGTCACTTGCTAGTGGGGCTTCTCCCTTTCGGGGTTTCCCCTCTTCCACGGCCGCAAAAGGGCTGGGTGGAGCTTGAGCGGTACTGCCATTGTGGGGCGGTGGTGTTCTCACTTCGATGGCTGCTGAAGGCTGTGTAAGACGTATTTGGTTGCATGACTCCTCTTGCTGAAGCGGTTCTCTTTCTGTGGGCCATGCCTCCCCGGAAGGTTCCCTTGTATTGTAGGGCTTCCATTGCCTTAGCGGTCTCATTATGCATTTTCATACGCTAAAGCTCTTAGTCTACTGCCTCTCCAAATAGACTGTCCCCTGTGAAGGGCATATTGTTTATGGCTGACTAGACCTCCTGCCTGAAACCTGAAATTCTCAGCCAAGCATGTCTGCGCAAGGTTGTGGCCATGCAGAGCTTTCAACTAGATGTGTCTGGTGGGTCCAGTGTGGATTTCAGGCACGAGTTGGCATGTCTTGCCCTCGCCCAACACTGCGCTTGTCCTATTCTTGAACTTCTCTGGCAGGGTTTCGATGAGCTTCTTCATTTCATCCCACTGTTGGTGGGCATATCTGTTTAGCAAGGCATTCAAGTTGGCTATCTGCCACTGTATTTCTGCTGATGTTTCCATCTTCCTCCCACCATGTCTACTCTCTTGCTTTCCTTGTCAGGATGTTGTCCCGTAGACATGGGTGTGTTTGCTCTTTTTCCTGCTGTTGTCAGAATAAGGGAGTCCGCTGGCACGTTCCCCTGAACCCTTGGAGTTACTAACTTAGCTGCAGTTGGGTCCTTTAAAAGATTGCCTGCCCTGGTATAGAATGCTTGAAAGTCTCTTTTGTTCAGGTAGTAGTGCCTCAAGGAGAAAACGGATTGTTCCTCTTCCAGCTGGATTCCATAAGTGCTTGACACCCTCTTTACTACTGCATTGTATGTCTGGTGGTGATGGTTTTAATGTGTAAGACTCCATCCTTTCATCGGCGGAGTCTGCATAAATGATCTGCCAATCATCTGGTTCCTCTATCGGAGAGAAGCCTTCTTGTTGTTGTTCTTCCAGGTCGAAGAACTCCTGTTCCATCTTCTCCAGCAGCTCTGGGGTACTGGGGTTTTCCAGCTCCTATGGTTCCTTTTTCCACTTTTTTTTTTTTAGTGGAATTCGATCACTCTGCAGGGAGTTTCCCTTTTTTTCATTAGGGCTTCGAGTTTGGCCTTGAGGCGTTCTCTTTTCTGCTTTACCTTGAGCTATTTCTTTTCTTGGTCGAGTTAATTTCTGTTTTGACGTTGATGCCGTTAAACTTTGACGCTGATGTGTAGTGCATTGGTATTTCGGTGTCTATGCTAAGTGGCTTTTCTGCACCGCTGTGGGTCTTGTCTTCGCAGACAGCGTCGAGCTGGCTGTCGCCATCTCCATCCCGTGCTATTGATCCTCACTCTAGGTCGAAGCAGGTTTCAAGGGTTTGCCTCCATCGGTATGAAACAAGTTACTTACCTGAGCCAAGGGTTTTGCAACATGAAATCTCTTCTAGATTCAGATACTGTGCATATACCGCCAACAAGCGGTTGAAGCCGGAAAGTCCTACTTTTTTTTTTCTCCTCTGGGAGATGGCTGAACCAGATCCTTTGAGAGTAGGCTATTAAACCTTCTGTGTGGCCAAGACTTCCAAATATGTTTCCCGCTACAGAGCTCAGAGGTGCCTGCTATGCAGAAGGACACAGAGGGAAGAAGACCCCAGGTACTAACAATGTTAACATGGGTGGTAGGAATATGTTGCTGGAGGGAAACATCCTGGTTTTGAGTGTTTGAGATGTCGAGCCACTTTTAGCCTGCCATAAATACTTTTTCAATTGCTCTTAGACAATGCTCTCTGAAGCCCTAAAGCAACAATTACTGTCTGTTTCTGCCCTTTGCCAATGCAGTATTTTTAGCATGTTTGCATAGAAAAAAATCTGTGGTAGAGCAGCATGGGTGTTGCTTTAACATAAAATAAGGATAATCATAACAAAGGTAAGCTTTATAATGTATTGCAGTTCTAATGGCATTTTAGAATTCAATGACTTTATTGGCACAGTGTAATGTTTAAAGTGAAAGGATGTTTTCATGTGTGTTGTATAAGCAAAGTGAACTTAGGCTTTTCTAGTACCTTAATTATGTTGGCTGGCATCAGCCTGCTGCCACATTTTCTTCTTATTTTCGCACAAGACTGTTAGAGGCTTCTTAATGAAGGGTTTTATAGCCTTATAAATCATTTGTTTGTGCCAGAGCCAGTCTTCTCTAAAAGGAATGCAAACACTCCCCAGATCTGTTCAGAAACAGAAAGCACATAAAACACTTATAAAAGCAAGGGATATTAAGCTAAGCCCGAACAGAAACCCTGGTGCAGTTTATTGGGCCATGTGTTTTTCCTTTTAAAGTCTGCTATGGTCTCCATTAACCATGTAGATGATAAACTACCAGCAAATACTGAAAAACAATGGACGAATAGGCTTGGCCATACAGAAGAAATTTAAAGTGGTGAACTTGATTTCACCAGACATGCATGTGGGTATTTCAATGTGTAAATGGATCTAGATATATGCACATAAGGCATATATATTTATACAAACATTAATATACATTGGTGCACATGTATTTTCAGTTTCATTCTCCCACAACAAGGGAAGAGATACTTCATGTAAGCAGCAAATGTTTCTTTTGCATTACACTTCCAATGCAAATTGCCTTTTGGTAAACTCTGCGACTATGGGATGCAGGACCCATTCATCTGTGCCTATACACACAATGTTTTAACTAATACAGACTTGTTTTGGACCGGTGTGGCTCCTTTGGGCTTCACTCTGCCCTCTGGTGTCATCGATTTTGGCATCATTGCTGGTTTCTTCAACTCCTCTGTCCTCAGCTCTACTGTCTTGGCTCTCAGGGATTATCTTCTGCCAGTGTGCCTCCCTCAACGTATTCTTGCGACTCTTCCCAGTCTGTCCGTCGATCTCCTCGAGGTCTGGTTCATCTCCTTGGGCCTCCTTTGTCTCCAAGAAATCCTCATCGCGAGACAGACCCAGTTCTTTTACAGACTCCTGTTTTCTCAGCGATGACGCCATCGCATAGTTAGCCCACATCTGTTTCTGTCTTGCCCTGAAGGTCTTCGCCAAGAACTCTGCGCACGCTGCTGCACTGTGATCCATAGGGAGGCAGAGGTTACAGACCTCGTGCATGTACTTATGGGCATACTTGTGGTGGCACTTGGGGCAGAATCTAAAGGGGGTGTGCTCCATGCCTCCCTTCTCATTCTCCAACCATGCGGTCTTGTTACACCGGTCTTCTCACCTCGGTGCTACTAAGTGGTTTTCGGTGTTTTCTCTGTGCTTTTTTGGTGTCCTACATCGTATCAGTCGTCGCCAATCCTCTTCCCTCAACTGTGATTTTTGGTAGAAAAACTATTTTCTCTTCTTGTAATTCCTTTATCCTTGACTCCGGAGGTGTCCATTAGGCTTCCAGACCCAACGGCAGGGAAAGGTATGTGAAGATGGGTACTGCATCAAGGGATTTCCAGGGCAAACGTCTGAGGTCACACGAGGAGGGGTCTGAATCAAAATTGTCTACGCACACGAAAACAAAAATTAAAAACACCAAAATCAGAAAAGAGATTCCAAGGAGACTATTACTGACCCAACCACTAGATAGAATAATACACAGCATGCAAATCCCAAAAAGATTCACGCAGCAAAATCCTGTTCATACATTCACCTACAGTCAGAACATTGATATGGAAATAAGGAAGTAGGTCATCATAATGTAATTAGACATGACAAGGCTGCGCAAAATGGCAGACGTTAAGAGTGTCAGCTCTCAGTCCCTGTCTTCATCCATGACCATCGGAGGCCCTGGGCTCCTCGGGCCACATCTGCAGCAGAGGTGATTGCCGGAGGTCACCTACATTACAGATGCAGCTGCTGTGGGAAGGCTGGAGGTTGAGGCCGTCCCAAAAATAAACAAACCCCGCCCCTATGATACACTCCAGCCAATCGATCTACCACGGGAGGAGCTGTGGGCTGATTGATGGCTGCGGGGAACAGGCCTGTAGTCTCTCTAATCTTGGAGATCCCCAGGTTGAAGCAGTCAGCAAGACCTAGCAACATGAAGAGAACACAGCAGTATGGCGCTGAGAAGAAGGGCATATGAGGCGTGGACTTTGTGTGGGTGTATGACTGAGCCACCCCCCTCCGCCAGGGCAGACATTATATAGCAGCTGCTCTCGTTCCCACTGAGCTGAGTGACCAGGTGATTGACCTGGGGTGTGGCCTGTTGAAGCGAAGGAGACACCCAGGACCAAGTAGAACCTGGAAATTACAGCGGTTACTTCCCTTTCGTTTTTGATTTGTTGCATTTATTGAGGGAGACCGCCTGGAGAAACTTGGTGCTGGGGTTGGCGGCTCGTGGGCATTGTTGTTTGGAGTGGAGGAGGAGCTACATTTGGGTGAGGCGGGCTGACCTTCCTCTGCATACTCTCCTGCGGTGTACAAAATGGGATCTACTGCCCCTCAGAATAGAAGGAGCATTTGTCCCCACGTGGGTTGATTCTACTGTGATAAGGACAGGATGTGTTGTATCCCTTCCACTCCTCCTGCTCGGATGGGCAAGGCAAAGGCTAACAAGAGGCTTCTTCCCCTTAAAGTTTAGATTAGAAGCTATTGCCGAGATGCAGACTTCTCTGACAGGAAAGATGGATTACTGCACAAAGATCTTTATACATGTATACACAGTGCCGTGGGCATCATTCAGTGTACGGGAATTATCCTATAAATGAGTGAATGCCGCAATAAATGTAATTCCTGTAACAATATAGAGAAATATTTTCAGTTCAATCAACATAAAGCACAAGTTACTAACTTGTGTAACGATATATCTGTAAGAGACAGTAGTTAGTGACAGATTCCTTACCTTAGAATATCCCCAGGCGTCAGGCTGGATCCGGAAAGTTTTTTGCGTAGCAGTACCCTTGCGCGTCGGTAGGCGGCGTCGTGCGGCTCCGCGTCCGTCGTCGGCGTCGTGATCGCCGGGATGACGTCGCAGGCAGTACTTAGGCGCCGCCCCTGCGCGCTGACGTCAGTTCTGTACACCACTTTCCGCGCCAGGAACGCAGAGCCATGCAAGAAGCTGACATAGGTGTCTGAAAAATACTAGGGCCCTGAAAGGGATGTCCTTAACCCTAGAAATCAGTTTGCAGAACGGGAGGATGGGTGGGGCGGTAGGAATCTGTCACTAACTACTGTCTCTTACAGATATATCGTTACACAAGTTAGTAACTTGTGCATCTGAAAGAGACACGTTAGTGACAGATTCCTTACCTTAGAATAGATACCCCAGCAATACCAACCCCGGTGGTGGGTCTTGCGAACAAAGATCAGACAAGGAAGTCCTGGAGGACAGAACGGCCAAAGAAGCCGTCCCTCCGGACCTGACTGTCAAGGCAGTAATGCTTTGTAAACGTGTGCAGCGAGGCCCACGTAGCTGCCTGACAGATAAGCGGAAGACCGCGGCCCAAGGCCGTGGTAGCAGCCGTTGCCCTGGTGGAATGGGCACGCAGCCCAACAGGAGGCTCCTTCTTAGCCAAAGAATAGCAGGTCTTGATGCACAAGGTAACCCAGCGGGAGATGGTCCTCTTGTGCACCGCCCGACCTTTTTGGCGCCCACGTAGCCAACAAAGAGCTGGTCATCCACCCGGAAGTGTTTTGTGCGGTCAATATAGAAGGAGAGCGCACGTTTTGGGTCCAGACGGTGGAGCCTCTCTTCCTCTCTGGAAGGATGCGGAGGCGGAAAGAAGGTGGGCAAAGTGATGGTCTGCCCAATGTGGAAAGCAGTAACCACCTTTGGCAAGAAGGACGGACGCGTCCGAAGAACAACCTTGTCTGGATGAACAGACAGAAAGGGAGGTTTGCAAGATAGAGCCTGGAGCTCACTCACCTGCCGAGCGGAGGTGATGGCCACCAGAAAGGCTGTCTTCAGAGTCAGAAGACGAAGAGGACAGTTATGTAGAGGCTCAAAGGGAGCGCACATTAAAAAGGTAAGAACCAAGTTCAAGTCCCACTGAGGCATTACAAACGGAACAGGAGGGAAGAGGTGTGTAATGCCTTTTAGGAACCTGTTAACAACAGGGGACTTGAAAAGGGAGGGCTGATCAGGGAGCCTGAGGAAGGCCGAGATAGCACAAAGATAACCCTTGATGGTACCCAGGGCAGAACCCTGTTGGGCCAGAGAGAGAAGGAACAGAAGGACCTCAAAGAGGGGCAGAAAGGGATTCACAGCCTTTGCTGTGCACCATGCCACAAATTTGTTCCACCTGCAGGCGTATACCACCTTAGTGGAGGGACGCCTGGCTGCCAGAATCACATCACAAACTTCGGGAGGCAAGTCGAAAGGAATCAACTGCCGCCGCTCAATCTCCACGCAAGCAGGTGTAGACTGGACAGGTTCGGGTGGAGGACCGTCCCCTGCTGCTGCGACAGAAGATCCTCCCGAAGAGGCAGACGGATCGGGGATCTACGCTCATATCGAGTAGCTCGGGATACCAAACTCTTCGAGCCCAGTCCGGAGCCACAAGAATGACTTGGGCCCGGTCGCGCCGAATCTTCTTCAACACTCTGGGTAGAAGTGGTATAGGCGGAAAGGCGTACAATAGACCGCAACTCCACTCGTGACAAAAAGCGTCGCCGAGCGAGTGCCGCCTTGGAAATTCCAACGCGCAGAACTGATGACATTGCGCGTTCTCTTCGGTGGCGAATAGATCTAACCAAGGCTCTCCCCACTGTAGAAAGAGTCCTTGCGCCACTTCCGAGTGAAGACGCCATTCGTGATCCATCATGCACCTGCGGCTGAGTTCGTCCGCCCTGGCGTTCAGCGAACCTGCCAGGTGTTGAACCATCAGGAACATGCCCTGATGTTCCAGCCATGTCCAGAGGCGCAGAGCCTCCTGACAAAGGGTCCACGACCCCACCCCGCCTTGTTTGTTGCAGTACCACATGGCGGTGGTGTTGTCTGTGAACACCTGCACTACCTTCCCTTTGACAGAGGGAAGGAATGCCTTGAGTGCAAGTCGGATCGCCCGGAGCTCCAGAAGGTTGATATGGAGCCGGGACTCCGCCGGAGACCAGAGGCCTCCGATCTCCGCCTCTCCCATGTGACCGCCCCATCCCAGAAGGGACGCGTCCGTCACAACTGTGTGCTCTGGCTGGGGAAGGGAGAGGGATCTGCCCACGACCCATTGCCGGTTCGAGAGCCACCACTGCAACTGTTTTGCAGTCCCCTCCGAGATCTGGACGTGATCGGACAGGTTGCCCTGGTGCTGCGCCCACTGGAACTTCAGGTCCCACTGCAGAGCCCGCATATGCCATCTGGCATGATTGACCAGCAGGAGGCCATGAGGCCCAGCAGCCTCAGGGTCATCCGTACCGAAACCCAGGATAAAGGCTGAAAGATCGGAATCATAGCCTGAATATCCCGGACTCGCCGTTCGGGAGGATAGGCCCGAAACTGCGTCGTGTCCAGAACTGCTCCGATGAAAAGGAGCTGTGGAGAAGGAATCAGATGCGACTTCGGCACATTGATGGAGAACCCCAGCGAGTGCAGGAGTTCGGCCGTAGTCTGGAGGTGGGAGACGACTGCCTGGGACGAGCCCGCCTTCAGCAGCGGTCGTCGAGGTAGGGGAAGACAAACCCCTGCCCGGCGCAGATGAGCTGCGACCACCGCCATCACTTTCGTGAACACCCGAGGGGCACTGGTAAGGCCAAAGGGGAGCACGGTGAACTGAAAATGCTCGAGGCCTACCGTGAACCGAAGGTAACGCCGGTGGGCCGGCAGGACGGGGATGTGGAAATACGCGTCCTGCAAGTCCAACGCTACCAACCAGTCTCCAGGGTCGAGGGCAGTCAAGACCTGAGCTAGGGTGAGCATCTTGAACTTCTCCTTCCGGAGGAAGCGATTGACGTTCCGGAGGTCCAAGATAGGACGCATGTCCTCCTTGTCCTTTTTGGGCACCAGGAAGTAGTGGGAGTATCAACCACGCCCTACTTCTGGGGTCGGAACATGCTCGATGGCCCTCTTGGCCAAGAGGGCCGTGACTTCCTTCTGCAGAAGTACCAAGTGATCCCCTGACATGCGGTGGAATTGAGGTGGCATGGCTGGGGGTGGTCTCGAAGGGAGGGAGTAGCCCCTTCGGACAATGTCCAAGACCCACCTGTCCGAGGTGATGGTACGCCAGTGGGGAAGGTGATGGCGGACCCTGCCCCTACTGGCGTGCTGTGCACCTGAAAGGAGGGACTAGGAGGGTTTGGAGGCCGCGGACGGGTTGGAGGTGGTGGGCTGACCCGCACGCTGGTTGCCCGATTCGCCACGGCGGAATCCACGTCCTCGGCCACGCGAAGACGCCTGCTGCGCGGGCCGGTGGCTGGGCTGCTGACGTGAAGGGGCGCCCCTACCGTGACCACGATAGGGGCGAAAAGCAGAAGTCAGCGGAGGGCGTGTAGCAGAAAGGCCCAGGGACTTTGCAGTAGCCCGTGAGTCCCTAAAGCGCTCCAACGCATGGTCTGCTTTGGCCCCAAAAAGACCGACTCCATCAAAGGGCATGTCCATGAGAGTATTCTGGACATCCCCTGAAAAACCAGTGGTTCTCAGCCAGGCGTGGCGTCGTAGCGCCTCCGTCGTTGCAATAGACCTGCCCAGCGAGTCGGCGGTATCAAGGCCACATCGGATTGTGAATTTGGCCGCATCCCTTCCTTCTGCAATGGCGCAGGAAAGCAGTGTCTGGACCTCCTCAGAACACTGGGGCAAAACATTCGCCACCGAATCCCACAAGGAGTGGGTATATCGGCCCAAAAGGCAAGCGGTGTTGATGGACCGCAAGCCAGCACTGGAGGAAGAAAAACCCTTCTTCCCAAATTGATCCAGGCGTTTGGATTCCCTATCCGGAGGGGCGGTAGGGAAGGCGGTTTGGGAAGCGGAGGCTTGGACAACCAAGCTCTCAGGGGTGGGGTGGACAGAGAGAAACAGGGGGTCGCCCGGAGCCGGGCGATGGCGTCGGGACACGTTCCTTTCCACAGGAGCCCCTGTGTTGGGCTTGAGCCCCAGGCGGCGTCGAGAAAGGCACCGGAGACATCGGCGCCGGCGGAGGTGTCGTTAGGTCGACCGGCGTCGATGGGGGTTGCGGAGCCGGGATCGAGGCCGGGGCCGAAGCCGGGATCGAGGCTGGAGGTACGTGCGACGCCGGGGCCGGAGCCGTCGGCGACGCCGGAGCAACCCCATCAGGGCCCGCGGGGCCCGAAGGCGCACCGGATGGACCTGGAGGCGGGCCATGGCCGACAGGAATTCCTGCACTTGGGCCGGATCCGCCCCCGAACCCGGGAAGGGCGGGTATTGCAGGGGCGACTCCACAGGCATGTCCGGGGCCGCGGGGACGGTGCCGGGAGGGGCCTCAGCCGAGTCGCGAGACCGGCGAGGCGAAGTCCTAGAGCGATGATGCTTTTTGGACTTTTTGTGTTTCGACTTACCGGACGAAGAAGACTTCGATGCCGACGACCGGTGTGGACTCCGCGATCGACCCCTGGACCTCTCACGCGACCGGGGCTTCCGCGGAGGCGAGATGCCGGGCCTCGAGGAGCTTTCGAGACCGCTCTCGCAAAGCTTTCGGGTTGAGGGCCTGGCAGTCGGTACAAGACTCCGTGTCGTGGCCTCGGCCGAGGCAGAAGAGACACTCCCAATGCGGGTCGGTGACGGACATCATCCGAGCACAGGCGCCGCAACGTTTGAAACCGGGCATCCCTACGACACCTTGAAGAGAAAAACAGTGAAAAATTCACCAAAAAGTATGGTCAAAAAATGACCAGGGCACTGCTCTTCCCGGATCTGCGCTTGCTGGCGCGGAAAAAGAAGAACTGACGTCAGCGCGCAGGGGCGGCGCCTAAGTACTGCCCGCGACGTCATCCCGGCGATCACGACGCCGGCGACGGACGTGGAGCCGCACGACGCCGCCTACCGACGCGCAAGGGTACTGCTACGCAAAAAACTTTCCGGATCCAGCCTGGCGCCTGGGGATATTCTAAGGTAAGGAATCTGTCACTAACGTGTCTCTTTCAGATACATGTCTGACAAGGGTTTCGTTTGATGATCTATATAATCCACGAGCTCTGCAATTGTCAATACATCAATACATACAAAGTGCAAAAGACGCAGTGCTCTGGTAAATGTGTGAATATATAAAACAAATGCAAGACACTGTCTCGTATCACCACCCCCTCCCCCCACCGTTTGTGCCTTCTTCGAGGGCCGCACTTCCATTTATAATGCAATAGGTCACGTATAAATACGAGTCCTATTGCATTTTAAATGCTTGTTTTGTCCTGGGATTGGCTGGCTGAATACGAACTCTATTTTGCCTGACCTGTCCCTACCGCTATTTTACGCATGCGTCGAGACTCTTTTACAAGTGTTTACACAGACGGCTATTTTACGCATGCGTCGAATCTTTTCCTTTAATGTGCTTTGTTTTGTTTCATGTTCCAGGCAAGTGCGTGATGTTGAGAGAGTTGAAAGCAGCGTTGTTGGTAAGTTTGGTAGTTGTGAGCTTTTTTTTTTTTTTTAAGAAATGGTGTTAACAAATTAGTGTTGTAAGAATTAAACACGTATAAATGATTTTTAGTTATTGCAAAAGTAAACACATTTTTTTTTTCTGTTTGCGAAAGTGTAAAATACGCTGAAAACTACTTTTTGAGCACGCTTTGGAAGTGCGTTATTGATCTAGTTGAACCGCTGCCGATCGTGTGCCTGCTGCTTGGTTTGGAGTTTGTCTTTTGCTCTGATCGTCGGACTATTAATTTGCGTTATTCCCATGTCATGTGTCAACTGCGTATGTGGACGGCTGTTCGTCAGTAGACCCTTACGGCTGTTAAGTGGGGTCTTCGCCTTTTCGGGAAAACGGTGGGAAGTGAAAAGAGGAGGTATTCATTTGGCAGCGTTGAGGGTAAGTTTATTTGTTGTATGAAAGCAGCGTTGTTGGTAGTTATAATTGTGACCTTTTTAAAAAGAAATGGTGTTAACAATTTTGTGTTGTAAGAATTAAAAACGTATAAATTATTTTTAGTTATTGCAAATGTAAACAAAATATATTTTTTCCCCGGTAGCGAAAGTGTAAAATACGTTAAAAACTATTTTTTGAGCACGCTTTGGAAGTGCGTTATTGATCGAGTTGAACCGCTGCCGATCGTGTGCCTGCTGCTTGGTTTGGAGTTTGTCTATTGCTCCTATCGTCGGACTCTTAATTTGCGTCATTCTTGTGTCCTGTGCCAACTGCGTATGTGGACGGCTGTTCGTTAGTAGACCCTTTTGGCTGTTAAGTTGGGTCTCACGGCTTTTGCGGAAAACGGTGGGAAGTGAAGAAAGGAAGTATTCCTACTGTTACCAATGCTGTCCTCCTCCTACTGCAGTCATTACTCTAATAATACTGCTCACACTACTGTCCCACTGCCATTGCTCTAGTCACACTCCTATTATTGCTTTCCTGATACTGTGTTTTTTCTCGTCCCAATGCTGTCACTACTATCCTGCTAATTCTGCTGTTAGCGTGTCCTGCTAATTTCATTGTCACTGCTATCCTGCTAACTCTGCTGTCACTGATGTTCTGCTCTCACTTCTCCCCTACTGTTACCAATGCTGTCCTCCTCCTACTGCAGTCAGTATTTTAATAATACTGCTCACACTATTGACCCACTGCCATTGCTGTAGTTACACTCCTATTATTGCTTTCCTGCTACTGTTTGTTTTCGTCACACTGCTGTTAATACTAATCTGCTAATTTTGCTGTTAGTGTGTCCTGCTAATTTAATTGTCACTGAAGTCCTGCTAACTCTGCGGTCACTAATGTCCTGCTCTCACTGCTCACATTACTGTCATGCTAAATCTGTTGTCACTGCTGTACTGCTCACTCTGTTATCCTACTAACTCTGATGTAGCAGTTATCCTGCTTATATTGTTATTACTGCTGTCCTGGTAACTATGCTGTGACTGCTATTTGTTACCTCTACTGTTACTGTTATATTACTCACTTGCGTGTTACTGTTTTTCTGCAAATTGTGCTGTCACAGCTATTATTCTGCTAACTCTGCTGTCACTGCTGTATTGCTTATACTGCTGTTACTGTTGTACTCCTTATACTGCAGTTTCAAGCTCTTTTGCTGACTGTTACTACAATTTTGCTAACTCTGCTGTCATTGCTATTTTGAAACTGCTGTCACTGCTATTCTGTTAACTCTATTGTCACTGCTATATTGTGCAGACTGCTGTTACTGCTATTCTGTTAAGTTTACTGTCTTTCATCCTACTAAAACTAGTCACTGCTGTCACTATTGTGCTACTTACACTACTGTTACTGCTATCCTACTAACTATATTGTCACTGCTTACTACTAACACTGCTATCCTGCTGACTATTGTCACTACATCGTACTAATCTACTGTCACTGCTGTACTGGACACAACGTTGTCACTGCTAGTCCTGTAGCTCTACTGTTACTTTTGTACTGCTTATATTGCCGTCACCGCTATCTTGTTAACATTACCATTAATGCTCTCGTGCTAACTGCTGTCACTGCTCTCCTGGTAACTCTACAACCACTGGTCTTTTGCTCCTGCTGACTGTACTTTACTAATGGTACTTTACCTGCTGTTTCTATTGTACTTATACTCCCATCACTGCTCTCCTGCTGATACTGTCTTTCTTCTCCTCATACTGTTGCTTTTGCCATCCTGCTGATTGTTAACACTCCTGTTACTGCTCTACTGATAACTACTGATACTCCCGTCATTGCTATTCTGTAACCTCTGCTGTCACTTTTATTGTGCGCAGTCTATCACTGCTATCCTCCTAGCTCTGCAGTCACTGCTGTGATTACTCTGTTGCTTCTCATACTACTGACACCAATGTTATGCTACTGCTCTCACTACTTTTTACGAATTATACTGGTACTACTAATGTACTAATGCTGCTGTCACAAAGCTACTCACACTCCTATTACTGCTCTCCTGCTGCTATTGTGTTCTTCTCCTTTACTACTGTTACTGCTATCCTGTTAACTACTAATACCGCTGTCTTTGCTATTCCTGGCACTTCTGTTACTGCTGTCCTACTCACATTACTATCACTGCTGTTTTACTAACACTACTATTAATGCTCTCTTGCTAACTTTTATCACTGCTCTCCTGGTAACTTATTAACCGCTGCTCCCCTGGTACTGCACACAGTACTCTACTAATGCTACTAACACTGCTGTCACAAATCTACTCACGCCCCTATTACTGCTCTCCTGCTGCTATTGTGTTCTTCTCCTTAACTACTGTTACTGCTATCCTGTTAACTACTGATACCGCTGTAGCTGTCTATTGCTAATAATGCAGTTACTGCTTACCTAGAACTTCTGTCACAACTCACAATAACTCTGCTATTAAAGCTCTACAAATACCACTGCTGTTCCTGCTCTCCGAATGCTTTTATTATTGTTCTCCTGTTAGTGCAGTTCTACTCTAATAATGCTGCTCACAATACTGTCCCCCCGATACTTCTGTAATCCGACTCCTATTACTATTCTCCTGCTTAAATTGTATTTGTTCTCCTTATATTACTGTTATTGCTAAACTGCTCAATCTGCTGACTCTCCTATCATACTAACTTTGCTCATACTGCTGTTCTGCTAACACTACTAGCAATGCTCTAATGTTAACTGCTATCACTACTCTATTGCTCCTGCTGTAACTGCTTTACTACTAAAACTGCTGCATTACTATTCTGCTACTTCTGAAGTCATTGCTAACCTGCTAACTTATTCATCTGATACTAAACACAGTATATTAATATATTTATAATAGCAACTACACCACAAAACTCATTAATATGGCGAGACCAATTGGCATTGCCAATGCTTGTTATTACTATTTATTGCTCAATAAATTACTGAGTGGGAAAGCCTACTGTCATGAAAGTTGACTGGGGGAAGGGGTTTAGGGGCAGGGATCAACAGGCTGATCGCCGACCATATCAATTTAGCATTCTGACATGTCAGGCATGTTCTCCGGAGAATTACTTTTAAGGAATAGTCTGTGAAGGGCTGGGCATGCCCACAGACCTGCATGTTGCCTGAAAGGGGCACGTGTGGCAATTGCAGTTGGAAACGTGGTGGCTTTCCTTATGGTTATTGGATGGAAAGGGTGGGGTTGGTAGGATGAATGGGACTTGGGCACTGGATTTCGATTTTGATGCATGCAGGGTGGGAGGGGTCAACGTTGCCAGTGGAAAAGGGGGGACTTAACTATCTACCTGAAAGGTGGAGCGGCTCAGGGGAGGAAGGGGAGAGAGGCGTTTAGTGGAGAACTTGGGACCAGCTGTCTAACCTCCATATCTGATGCTAAGATGGGACAGAACACTTATGTTCTTCACTGGAAACGTCCAGGGAAGGATCACTGCTTCCAAGCTATACACGATTGTCTACTTCCTGAAATGAACAGGAGACCCTGTGGCTTTTCTGCAGGAAATACACTTATAGGAGGCCGAGGGAGAGAAATTACAGGCCAGGCGACAGGCCTAGCTAGTGGCCAAAGGGTTCTCTACTAGGTCTCATTTAAGACCGATAAACATATTGACATGGAGGTCAGATACTCTGATTGAACAGAGATAAGACAGCAGATCTATAGTTTTGGGTAGTCTATATGCCCCTAACTCTAATCAGCCACATTTCTATGCTATAGTGTCCAGATTATTAGGAGACTGACCCAACATCACACCATAATCGGGAGGATTTCAAAGGAGTCATGAACATACAGTTGAACCGTTAACACCTGGTGCTTCAACTTGCACCAACCAATGTGGAGGCTTAGGCTTTGTAACAGTGGTTTAGTCACTGGTCCTTGATTAATGTTTGGAAACCTAGAAATACACTTTTGCAGGAATATACTTCCACCCTGTCTACTATCTTAATATCAGACTGGACCAACTGAAATGCTCCAGGGCCCTCGTCTCAGAAGTACGTAGACCCAAATACTTGGGAAGGACAATATCGGATCACAATCCACAGATACTAACCATTAAGTAGGGTCGACGGCTGGCTCCTATAGAGACATGGCACTAGTAGATGCGACGCTAGAGGACCCAACATTCCACGTGCGTCAATGGAACATGATACTTGCCCCTCATGGAGTGTGAGGCATTTAAGATGATAGCCTGAGGGTGCAGCATTCAGTCTATTTCAGGAACTAGAAAACGGACAGATCAGATCTTGCAGAAAATAGATCCGATTGACAATAAATACCTTGGAGCATGAAGTGGTGATCGATGACACCAAACCTGAAGCCCTTCAGACTGCCAGAGAGTAATACAAAAGACAAAGATGCCTAGACTGCATAACATGCAGCATGTGGCAGCATACAGAGGGCAACATGTCAGACAAGTTATCCAGTACGGAGACCAGAGGGGTCCATCTGTCTGAGAATAGGGATTTTCACGGGGTGCTTCATTACTCAAAGGAAAAAAAATATTTGTTGTCCCCTAAGTATTAATGTAGGTTGTATGAGGAGCGAGATCAGGAGATGGGAAGGACACAGAGCTTTATTTGGAAGACATTGCTCTTGCCCAGATAGAGGAGACAGACCGGTATGAGTTGAATTTGCCCATTTCAATACAGGAAGCTAAAGGGGCACTGCTAGACTTAGCCCATGGTAAGGTGCTTGGCACAGACAAGTTCACCCAGGAGTTTTATGTTGCATATGTGGATCCCTTGGTGCAGAATCTGGCTGCACTTTAAGCTGTGGCCTTTGAGGAAGGTCCATTACAACTTACGACGGGCGAAGCATGAAGTGTCCCTTCCCAAAGCAGGCAGATTCCTTTGTACCACGCCCCTCCATCCTAAAAGTGGATTATAAGATATTGGGAAAGGTTTTGGCTCGGCTGCTCTACAACATGCTGACATTAAAACCAAAATGTTTTCATTCCCAGGTGTAAAATGGCGCAGAATGTCCGTTTTTCAGGTGCTAGTCGCTGCTCCAAAGGAATGGTCATGGGTGGTGGTCTTGTCTACTGACATGGAAAAGGCCTCTGACTCCCTATGTTCGGTGCTACCTACACAGTGAGTGCTTTGGAAATTTGGCTGGCGTGGGGGGCTAGATAAGCCCACCGCAACAATGAATTGGAAGACAGGATGGTGCCCTCCGATACTCCAGTATGTTCATGAATTCTCAAGGTTCATGTACAACGAAAATCAAGCCATGCATAAGGAGGAGGGGGTTTAGGTAATATCCAACAGCTCAAGCCTGGGACAAGGTGACGGAATCCTTTATTTCAGCATCCAAGAGTGACAAACTTCTGTAGGCGAGGCATCGTAGATGTAGAACCCTGTTGAGTTGCTACCTAGGAAGCGCTGCATGGGGGGAGGCAGGAATCCTTAGCAACCATCAGTGGGGGTTGGATCACACATACAAACACGCTATATTGGCACATGCTAGTGCACAGGTGGTTGCAGTGGATCTTTCCCCAGAGACCGACATGCGGCTGGTATCCACCCTGCTTGATTCTGGAATAACTTGTTAATATTCTTTCCACTAATCTCTCACCCCCTTCTCCGCAGTCCCCCACATTATCCAATGGTCCCCGAGAAAATTTATTGCACTGCATATGGCCCAAGGTTCCTAGTCTAGGAAGTTATTGGAGTAGTTTGTTTGAAATGGCATGGGCAGTGAACACCGCACAAAATATACAGCTATAACTATTCTGAATGCACAGGGTATGGAATATGAGCACATGTGCAACAGCTGTTTACTCATCTCTGGATGTGATATGAAAATGCCTATAAAACAATAAAAGTGATGAATTCGTCAAAAACTGGTGAATGAAGCTGTGATCTAAAGCAACCAAGTGGTGTAATACAAACTCATATTGAGTTGCTAGAATTCAAACAAGCATTGGCAAAGCCAATCGGTCTAGGCAATGTCGAGCTATTGGCGCTGTGAATGTGGAATGCATAGCTGAAGCTGTCTGGACCTTATGTTTTGAAAGCGTTTACCGGAGAAACCCATATCTCAATTGACAACAGGATGTGGGAGCATACCGCTGACCTCTCAGGCAAGGTTCGCCCCTGGCATTCTGGTAAATGCAGTTTCTTGTAATTCGCTCCGATATTTTCGAGTGTTTCACCAAGGTTGGCGCAGATAGTCCTGATCTCAAGACACGTGTTTCTGGTTTATTAACCGTCATCAGTAGAGAATACAGTCTTGTATTTTGGGGTTTGCTGAGTAGGCTGCCAAACATTATATCAGGTCCGGTACCTCTCTCTGGCGCGCAGGTGCTTCATCCACGAGCTCGTCAGCTCAATGACTCACGGGAGTACTTTAAATAGACAACAGGATGTGGGAGCACACCGCTGACCTCTCAGGCAAGGTTCGCCCCTGGCATTCTGGTAAATGCAGTTTCTTGTAATTCGCTCCGATATTTTCGAGTGTTACCAAGGTTGGCGCAGATAGTGCTGATCTCTAGACACGTGTTTCTGGTTTATTAACCGTCATCAGTAGAGAATACAGTCTTGTATTTTGGGGTTTGCTGAGTAGGCTGCCAAACATTATATCAGGTCCGGTACCTCTCACTGGCGCGCAGGTGCTTCATCCACGAGCTCGTCAGCTCAATGACTCACGGGAGTACTTTAAATAGACAACAGGATGTGGGAGCACACCGCTGACCTCTCAGGCAAGGTTCGCCCCTGGCATTCTGGTAAATGCAGTTTCTTGTAATTCGCTCAGATATTTTCGAGTGTTTCACCAAGGTTGCCATTGAGCTGACGAGCTAGTGGAGATGCACCTGTGCGCCTGTGAGGTACTGAGACCTGTAAGAATTGTGGCAGCCTGCTCATCAACCCCAGAAGAAAATCGTTTTTGATCTCTACTGATGTCGGATAAAATCCAGAAACACATGTGTCTAGAGATGACAGCACTAATCTGCACCAACTTTGGTGGAACACTCCAGCAAAATACCAAGTAAGCATGCACTACAAACTGCATTTACCAGAATGCTAAGGGGCGAACTGTGCTGGGAGGTCAGCAGTGTGCTCCCACGCCTTCCTGTTTAAAAAGGCTCCCTTGAGCCATTGAGCTGACGAGCTAGTGGAGATGCACCTGTGCGCCTGTGAGAGGTACTGAGACTTGTAAGAATTGTGGCAGCCTGCTCAGCAACCCCAGAAGAAAATCGTTTTTGATCTCTACTGATGACGGATAAAATCCAGAAACACATGTATAGAGATGACAGCACTAATCTGCACCAACTTTGGTGGAACACTCCAGCAAAATACAAAGTAAGCATGCACTACAAACTGCATGTACCAGAATGCTAAGGGGCGAACTGTGCTGGGAGGTCAGCAGTGTGCTCCCACCCCTTCCTGTTTAAAAAGGCTCCCTTGAGCCAATGAGCTGACGAGCTAGTGGAGATGCACCTGTGCGCCTGTGAGAGGTACTGAGACCTGTAAGCATTGTGGCAGCCTGCTCAGCAACCCCAGAAGAAAATCGTTTTTGATCTCTACTGATGACGGATAAAATCCAGAAACACATGTGTCTAGAGATGACAGCACTAATCTGCACCAACTTTGGTGGAACACTCCAGCAAAATACCAAGTAAGCATGCACTACAAACTGCATTTACCAGAATGCTAAGGGGCGAACTGTGCTGGGAGGTCAGCAGTGTGCTCCCACCCTTCCTGTTTAAAAAGGCTCTCTTGAGCCATTGAGCTGACGAGCTAGTGGAGATGCGCCTGTGAGAGGTACTGAGACCTGTAAGAATTGTGGCAGCCTGCTCAGCAACCCCAGAAGAAAATCGTTTTTGATCTCTACTGATGACGGATAAAATCCAGAAACACATGTGTCTAGAGATGACAGCAGTAATCTGCACCAACTTTGGTGGAACACTCCAGCAAAATACCAAGTAAGCATGCACTACAAACTGCATTTACCAGAATGCTAAGGGGCGAACTGTGCTGGGAGGTCAGCAGTGTGCTCCCACCCCTTCCTGTTTAAAAAGGCTCCCTTGAGCCATTGAGCTGACGAGCTTGTGGAGATGCACCTGTGCGCCTGTGAGAGGTACTGAGACCTGTAAGAATTGTGGCAGCCTGCTCAGCAACCCCAGAAGAAAATCGTTTTTGATCTCTACTGATGACGGATAAAATCCAGAAACACATGTATAGAGATGACAGCACTAATCTGCACCAACTTTGGTGGAACACTCTAGCAAAATACCAAGTAAGCATGCACTACAAACTGCATGTACCAGAATGCTAAGGGGCGAACTGTGCTGGGAGGTCAGCAGTGTGCTCCCACCCCTTCCTGTTTAAAAAGGCTGCCTTGAGCCATTGAGCTGACGAGCTAGTGGAGATGCACCTGTGCGCCTGTGAGAGGTACTGAGACCTGTAAGAATTGTGGCAGCCTGCTCAGCAACCCCAGAAGAAAATCGTTTTTGATCTCTACTGATGACGGATAAAATCCAGAAACACATGTGTCTAGAGATGACAGCACTAATCTGCACCAACTTTGGTGGAACACTCCAGCAAAATACCAAGTAAGCATGCACTACAAACTGCATTTACCAGAATGCTAAGGGGCGAACTGTGCTGGGAGGTCAGCAGTGTGCTCCCACCCATTCCTGTTTAAAAAGGCTCCATTGAGCCATGTAGCTGACGAGCTAGTGGAGATGCACCTGTGCACCTGTGAGAGGTACTGAGACCTGTAAGAATTGTGGCAGCCTGCTCAGCAACCCCAGAAGAAAATCGTTTTTTTTTTGTTTTTAAATCTTTTTATTAACAATCATTGACATACAAACAGTCATAAAATCCGCTCAATATCGATATAGGCAAGACAGTATGAGGCAATAATCTTACACATTACACACGATCAGTAACATTTCAGGGAGGAAGCAGGTCATCCAACTCAACACTTTGTGGGGGGGTGCAGATATCTCCTCGATATGTGTTCCACTGCGACCATACACGTGACCACTTTCTAGGACAGCCTCGGGCAACATATACTGTCTTTTCCCGGAACATACACCAATCCATACTCGTCTCCCATGCCCCCGTGTAGGGGGAATTGCCGCTCCCAGGCCTGAGCGATGTTTCTTTTGGCTAGCATGAATCCTAACGTGACCCACTGTATTTGGTGGGTGTTCAGGTCTGTTGGTTCCCATATGTTCAACAGGCATCTACGCGCCTCAGGGAGAATAGAAATTGCGAGCACCTCCCTTATTACTTCATGTATGGCCCTCCAGAATGTTTGGATGTGCGTGCATTCCCATATGATGTGCATAAAGATGCCTATTTGCCCACATCCCTCCTGCAGTCCCCTGTTTCCGCCCTTCCCATCTGTACTAGTCGGGGGCCGGTCATATATATCCTATGTAAAATTTTGAGCTGTACTAATCTTAGTTGTGCCGGAATAGCCACCACTCGAGGAGAGGATATCGCCTCCTGCCATTCCTCATCATCCATCTCTATGCCGTCTGCAACCCATTTCTGTCGCAATATAGAAAGTGGATCTTCCATGTTATATATTAATTTGTTGTAGATTAAGTAGTTGGTCTTATCCGGGAGGTGGCCATCTAGTATCCTATCCTCCAGGGGGGATGACTCTGGGAGGGAGGTGCCCTTCGGAAGGAGAGAGTGTAGAGCATGGCTAATCTGAGTATAACGAAACAGCTCAGTGTCAGCTAGTTCGTGTTGACTTTGGAGCGTGGCGAATGATTTCACTCCTTCTCCCTCCCACATATCCTTGATCTGTGATATTCCGATCATGTTCCATTTATCAAACCCCTTCGTTGTCCATAGATTACCCAGTTGTGCCGAGTCCCAGAGAGGGGTAGCCAAAGTCAGTTTACGCTCCCACCCGAGGGATCTATTTGCGGCGTGCCATACCCCCACTGAGTGACCAGTGGGTCCCGTCATACGTACCCGGTCAGGTTTCGAATAGAGTGATCTATTATAATTCCCTCCCGGTAGCAACCACCTGTCCATACGATAGCCGGGATCATCGATACCACCATATGTGCCATGATTGATGGCTGCCAAGTGTGCAGCCCAATAATATTTCTTTATGTCCGGGAGACTAATTCCTCCATCATACCATTTTAATGTAAGCTTACCCAGGGCAATACGTGGTGTGCCGGCCCACAATAATTCTCTCTGAAGGTGTTCAATTTCTTTAAAATATTTCAGGGGGACTGGATCAAGTGAGTTTTGTAGGGCATAGAGAAAACGAGGGAGGGACATCATTTTAAAAAGGGCTGCTCTGCCCAGAAGAGAGATGGGAAGAGATTTCCAGCTGGCTATGTCCCGCCGTAACCGCAGCATTGGAGGGAGGAGGTTTTTTTCGTAACGAAGTGCAGGGTCCAGGGAGAGGAAAATCCCCAAGTATTTGAAACCCGTGGTACTGATCTGGATGGGACAATCACGGGGCAGGGCAGGGAGGCCTCCCTGAAGGACATAGAGATGTGACTTGGTCCAATTGATTGTAAACCCCGAGTACCTTCCGAATACTGCCAGAATATTTAAAACCACAGTTCGGGATCTTTTGGGATCAGTCAAATAGAGCAGTATGTCATCCGCATAAAGCGAGATGCGGTCCTCCCATTCAGACGACCAGCGCATACCGCGGATAACTGGACTCCGTCGGATCCATGACGCCAACGGTTCCAAAGCCAAAGCAAAGAGTAGGGGGGAGAGCGGGCATCCCTGACGGGTACCTCTGCTCAAGACGAACGTGTCTGATTTCTTATTATTGACAACGACTTGCGCCAGAGGCGCCGAGTACAGGAGGCGAACCCAACGAATAAATTCCTGGCCAAACCCCAGTTTGCGGAGGACCGCTATGAGATAAGGCCACTCAACAGTATCGAACGCCATAGTGGCCTCCAAAGAGACAAGGATGGCTGGTTCCAGGATCGTGTTTGCCCTACCCAGGACCCCATGAACCCGCCGCAGATTTAACGCCGTGTTCCGGTGCGGTATAAAACCGGATTGGTCTGGGTGTATCAGGTCGGAGATGACTTTAATTAGTCGATTAGCTAATAATTTGGCTAGGATCTTGGGTTCCGCATTAAGCAGGGAGATCGGTCTATACGAGGTACATTCTGTTTTAGGTTTGCCTTCCTTATGTATAGTTATTATGTTTGCTATTCGTTGGTCCCTTGGTAACTCCCCTCTTTCCCTGCTTTCCTCGAACATGGCCTTGAGAGGGGTGGCTATTTTGTTAGCATTAAGCTTATATAATTCGATTGGGATGCCATTTGGGCCAAGGGCTTTCCCCGAGTTTAGGGATCTGATCGCCTGAGCTATTTCGTCAGTTGTCAAGGGGCCATCCAATAGTTGCCGCTCCTTCCCGGAGAGGGTGGGGAGTGTTATGTCTCTCAACAACTCAGCAGAGTCGTCTTCAGTGTAGGATGCTACTGAGGTATATACTGTCTCAAAATACCTAGCAAAGTGATTCGCTATTTCTTGAGGGCAGGTGATGCAAATATTGTTGGCGTCATGCAAAACCGGAACCAGTCTATTCGCCCATTCCCGTTTATCCAACCAGGCTATCAATTTCCCAGCTTTATCTCCTAAATCATAAATCCTACCGAGTTTCTCCCTTCCCCATGATTTAGCTCTTTCCGTAACCAAAGCCTTGTATTCATCCTGCTTAAGACGCAACAAATGAATCGACTCTGGAGTGGTCCCTGTCTCCACATCTCTCTCTAATTGGCAGACCTCGTCCTCTATCTTAGTCACCTCCCTCTGTTGCTCCTTTTTGTATCCAGATATTAGGGACAGGGCTTCCCCCCTTATCACCACTTTAAAAGCTTCCCAGAGTGTCTGGGAAGAGTCCACCGTGCCGGTGTTTTCGGTAAAGTAGGTATCCAAGAAAATCGTTTTTGATCTCTACTGATGACGGATAAAATCCAGAAACACGTGTCTAGAGATGACAGCACTAATCTGCACCAACTTTGGTGGAACACTCCAGCAAAATACCAAGTAAGCATGCACTACAAACTGCATTTACCAGAATGCTAAGGGGCGAACTGTGCTGGGAGGTCAGCAGTGTGCTCCCACCCCTTCCCATATCTCAATTGGTAATTGAGCTAGTGTGTTAATTAAATGTGTTTAATGCGAAAACACCTTTTGTGTTGGCCTAGCCAGAGTGCAGCATTGCGTTTGTTGCAACCCGTTGGATACATACTTGCGGTTTTTGTGGCTGACAGTCCATCAAAGGGGCGATGAAATGGGAAGTGCAGGAGGTGGATGGTTAACCCCTAAATGTTTTTAATCTGAAGACTGGAAAAATCAAGTTATAAGTTTGTCTTTCATGTAATGTTATAAAATTACAGTGAGAGGGATTTCCTGCCAGTGAAGGATGATGAGCCTGCATTTGGCTCTGACTGGAGCAGTGATTTCTGAAATGAAAACAAAGCACCCGAGCAGCAACTGCCTCAACTCAATCCCAACAGCAGTCCTGTTTTTGTCTGCTTCATCTATACTGTGCACCGCTGCGACTTCTGTTCAGAAGTTTGAAGTTTGGAAATTATGTTTAAAAGAGAGGGGCAGAAGTCTGAACCCACGTCTGAAGGCACTGAAAAAAAGGAACAGACGTCAGTGTGCATGGCCAGCACTTATATGTGGCTCCGTTCATCACTTTCTGAGCAAAAAGATGTTGGTGCTCAGCTGCACAGCAGGAGCACTGCTTTTTGAGTTTCTGGATCCAGTCTGGTGCCTGGGGATATTCACAATGTGAGGAATCTGTTGTTACAAGTACCCATCAGAAACATATGTCGACTATAACCACAACCCAAAGTACTTTGAGATCAGAGCCTATCCAGGATAGACAATACCTCTTGAAACAGGCCGCCCCACCATGAAATCCGTGTGGCCAGAGCAGTTGTCTGAGCTAGACGCGAAAGCAGAACAGCAAGACTGCCCAAACAACAGACATGATTTGGAGTGTAAACAGAATCAAAAGGCAGCAACAAAAGTTCTCCTTTGGTCTTCAGGTAACAAACAGAGGCTCAGAAAAGAGCAGTTGCTACAGATAAAAAAAAGGTAGGCTCAATGCAAGTATACATGGCAAAGAAATTATCCTGACAAAGATGGGAAATGTATTATTTTCATATCTGATCAAAAGGTACTCGGACTCAAAGGCTAACATCCACATGGTTCATAGTTACAAAACGGAGGGGCTGTTCTGTTTTGCATCCTTGATCACTTTCAGCGATATACTGTGCAGCATATCTGTTTGCTTGGTTTTTTTTTAAACCTAAAAGCTATGAACGCTACTGAATGTGGGCTATGCATTGATGGATGCGAGTCCAAAAGCCTGCAGATAAATCGTGCTAGCATGGTGCACTGCGAACTAGAGAACAAATTGAACCAGAGTACTGAATGAAGAAATGTATATGTAGACTGCTACTCTATTTTAGTGCAATATTACGTACAACTATGGAAAAAGGGAAGAACCGTGCGTCTTTCCCATTTGCTAGTATCTATAATCTAAAACATTCCTGAAGAGATCTTATGTAGCAAAAGGCAAAGAAGAATGGAGACCATCACCAAGAAAGTAAGACTATTTCCAGTGAACATACGTTTGCACAGGAAACAAATATGAATAGTGTTGAATTTGCCTTTAAAAGGCTATCCAGATGGTACAACTGACTTTTTCGGTACTGGGAAATGCTTCCTCCATTATTGTCTTAACGTAAAGTCCCTAAGGTTTGACTCCATCTTATATAGGCCTGATTCCATCTTGACTAATAGAAGTCGCCATCCTGTCCCAAAGAAGGGAAGTCACCATCTTTCACAATTTATGCATAATCATTGTCATGTCTGCCATTAAACGCTGATGTTGTCTTACCTTATATTTCTAAGAACTGTGAAAGCGTCAAACCAATGACACACATACAACCATCAATGCAACAATAGTCTGGGTCAAAGATCTACCTTCCATCATGTCATGGTTAATTAAGAACACATACAGACATATAACCAAAATAGTGTAGTCTGAATTGACGTCCTTTTACCTTATATGCTCAGAAGGAAACGTCTGGGACGTACACTTTGATGCACATAATCTATGTCAGACATTCTTAAATTTATGCCCGAAATTCCAGTTTCTGATTACAGTTAGTATATAAGGAGAACCACTGGACCACTTGTCAGGAGAGGTCCTTCACTCAGCTTATCGCCCAAGATTCTTCCAGAGATTGTCTCACCAACTGCCAGCACACTTCGCAGACTCTACCTCTCGCCCGAAGCTGATAAAGCTGACTCCCGGAGGAAGACCAACTGACTGCTACTGAGTGGGTGTTTGCCCTTCGCAGGAAACACTGCCTTCATGCCTCGACAGCGTGTCTCTTCCCACTAAGAAACTCTAGAGTGCAAGTTGCTCTGCCTTCCATGCTCTTAGTGTAGGGCATAAAAATAGGCATTAGACTCCGACTGTGCACTGAAGCCTGCTAACCAGGCCCCAGTGCCAGTGTTCTTTCACCTAAAAACAAAATGTCTAATTGTAACCCAATTGGCAAGGACTTTAGCCGCCTTTAAGTCCCTAGCAGATGTTACCCCCGTTACCTAGGGCTTGGGTACTAAAGAGTGTCCCTAATGTCTTATGCCACCTAAAGGGACCCATACAAAACTTATATGCAAGATGCCATTGCAGGATGCTTGAAAGCCCTTCTGAAAACACAGCATTGCACTCTGGCTGTCTGCAATGTGAAAGTACACTGCAGGTACTATATGTAAGTCACCCCTACAGCAGGCCTTAAGAGCCCTAAAGCAGTGTGCATTATAGCACCTGTGAGGACATGTCTGCATGAGCAGATATGTCCCTGTGACGTCCAGTTCTATTACTAGATATTGCAAGTAAACAGGAAAGCCATCTTAAGATATGTTCAGGGCACTGGTTATTACGAGTTACCCAGCTCCATAATGGCTTCACTGAAAATAATGGTGTTTGGTATCAAAAACCTCGTCTTAATAAATTCAAACTGATGGCAATGTTGGATTTATTATGACATGCACCCAGAGGGCCACCAATATCAAAAGCAACTACCTGCCCTAACTAATACAAGCAAGGCCCTAAGGAAGGGTCCTAGAATTACTCTACTGTCTCTGGAGCAGATCAAGGAAAAAACTTTTTATTCACATCAAGTTTAATAAAAATACATAATAATTTTATTGATTACAAAATCATTTCAACAATTCATAAATACAAAGAATATACTTGACACGGCATATGATAGTCAATAAAGAAAATATAAAAAATCAATCAAAAAGTTTAGGTCCCACACACCTACTACAGCCAAACCACTCAAACGTCATACATTCCCATAATTCATCAAACACTCACACATCATTAACACAAATTCCAAAAACAATCTAACATAAAAATTGTACATAACAGCCACGAGATGGTCAATTGACAGAATGGGGAAAAAAGTCATCAGGGGGTAGGGGTGAAAGTAATCCAGCGACCCCCACACGAAAAACGCCAACGCGCGTTTCGGTGTGTTGCCCCAGCCGGGGCTACACCTTCATCAGGGCGTAGATGAACAATGAGGGGTGGGACAAAAACCCGTACTGCGGACCTCAAATGGACTTTCAATGTCCCATGCTGTTCTTCTCACCAGTTCTTTCCGGCCCGGCTCCTTAGCTCGGGCCACGCCAGTTCTCTCCTTGCCGTGCAGAGGCCTCCGCGTTGGCGTTTTTCGTGTGGGGGTCGCTGGATTACTTTCACCCCTACCCCCTGATGACTTTTTTCCCCATTCTGTCAATTGACCATCTCGTGGCTGTTATGTACAATTTTTATGTTAGATTGTTTTTGGAATTTGTGTTAATGATGTGTGAGTTTTTGATGAATTATGGGAATGTATGACGTTTGAGTGGTTTGGCTGTAGTAGGTGTGTGGGACCTAAACTTTTTGATTGATTTTTTATATTTTCTTTATTGACTATCATATGCCGTGTCAAGTATATTCTTTGTATTTATGAATTGTTGAAATGATTTTGTAATCAATAAAATTATTATGTATTTTTATTAAACTTGATGTGAATAAAAGTTTTTCCTTGATCTGCTCCAGAGACAGTAGAGTAATTCTAGGACCCTTCCTTAGGGCCTTGCTTGTATTAGTTAGGGCAGGTAGTTGCTTTTGATATTGGTGTTCCTTATTTCCCCTGTTTGCCTGCCTTCATTCTGTCAGGGGTCCCCCTTCTTTTCAGTATGCACCCAGAGGGCACCTTAAAGGCTGACTGGTATCATCCAGCCTGCCACTACAGACATGTTTCCGGCCCCCTGCTGGTCAGAGCTTGCGCAGTCTGAGGCCAGAAACAATACATGCTCCGGAGGAAGGTGTTCACACCTCTTCCAGCAGGATGGCTAGTGAAACTGCCTACCAAGGCCAGGGATTTTAAAGCCCCTACCGCCTTTGATATGCGATCCCGGCTTTCACCCAGACCTGGGAGATGCCACCCCCTGCTCCTGAGGCCTATTTGGCACCAGGACTGGTGGGAAATTAGCTATACATCGAGGTGTGGGGCACTTCCAGGCCAGTCACACCCTTAAGGTGGACTGCCTTATGTGCCTCACAAAAGGAGGATTCCACCATCTTGATTTTGGTGGAAGTAGTAACTCTGGGACAGGGTTATGCCCATACCCCACAGACAGTCATCCCAGGCAAGGTAGCCCAGTGGCTACTACCTTACACTTCCCTTAACGACCCACAATTGAGTATTTAGGTGGCCCCCCCCACACCAGGAACTAAGATTCCCCTGACAAAAAAAGGACCAAGAAAAACCTAAGAACCGAGAACTGCTGACTGCTGGTGGATTTTGGCACGAAACCCTGCCTGCTCCTGTCCTGACAATCACAACAACCCAACTCGTCCAGCAGCTGTGCATACTCGAAATGCCTCAGAGGGCCTCCAGCACTTCGCCAAGCCGCCAGCATCTCCCTTGAAGTGGAGGAGCCACTTCCCTGCAACACTCAGGCGCCAACTGCAAATGCCGGTTCACTGTTCTGCTGAACACCAGGTCCATCAATGCAGCAGCTGCCCAGGAGGAGGTCACTGTGCTCCAGGTCAGATCCATCTCCCTACCAAGTATGAGGACACCAGTACCAACTGGAGCCGCACTGCACCAATACCCAGGGTACCAGACCCCTTGCAGCAACCAAAGCTTGTTTGAAGTCCAATCCAGACTAACGCCGAAAAGACCGACCAGCCGATGAGGAACGTCACCATCGCAGAGGCCAGAAGCGAGAGTGGCCCAGCTGTCCTGTTTTGTCCCCCTCTGCAGGTCTAACCGAGAACCGCAAGTGCCTTTGATGCACTGGCCCAGCCAGCCAAAGCCCTCTACACCCGAGCTGCCTGGCACCGGGCCCACAACAAATGACTGTGCCCCCCTGCTCTCAGGACACTCACGAACTGAGCGCCCCAACTTGTCCCCAGGTGCCTCTTTTCAGCCTGTTTCTAGATGGCACCCCTCTTTGCCAACGGTGTAGCACACAAGGCTGCCATCCCTTCCAGCACCTCTGCACCCGGACACTCCAGGGCAAGTAAACTCGAAATGCTGGTGGTGGTACTTTGGACCTTGGCCCCCTAGCATCCTAAGACCTCAAGGAGGCCCCCAAAATATGATTGCAAATACATGTATGCGGTATATGTTTCTTTCTCCATAGGAAAGCATTACAGCGTAGAGCTCCGGGGGCATAGGGATGCATCCCCCCTTGGGCTAGTTGAAAATCGCTTTCTGCGAGAGCTAACTGGCCTTCCTATTAGAACCCTCCTGCTTCCCTTAAGGCTAGACATGGGGCACAAAAAAATAATGGATGGAATCTGTTTGAGGTCCATATTATATTGGAAGAGATTCTGGTCTACTCCGGAGCTGGCACCTTACCAGACAGGGTTGTTGGAGATATTACGTACTGTGGGTACAGCTAATATCCCATGGTTGAAGTATGTAAGAGCTACTCTTTCCAATATTGGCCTCAGCCGTCTTTGGGATACACCATTAGAGGCTAGTGGAACATCTAAAGCCCTAGTAAAGAAGGCCTATTGGGAACATAAGCTGAGTCTGCTGCATCGTCAGGCAAATGTAGGATCCCTGACCTCGACATTCCTCCAATGGAAAGAGAGTTATGGGATGGAAAACTTCTTGGATGAAATAGAGCAGACGACTGCTAGGAAACTGTACATGCAGTTTCGGTATGGGTCCCTGCCCCTTCTTTCCTTTACAGCGAGGTGGGGAGAGGCGTGCACTGCGGTCCTCTTCCCTGCAGTATCTTGTCTCAAAGCTAGAAAAACGCTTGAGCATGTTTTATTTTTTTGTCCAGCATACCAAGCCCCTAGGAGGCTGTATATTCGCCCACTGTGCTGCAATTTTGGTATTAGGTTACATTGAAAAGCACTGAGAATTTTAACTTGTGACACCAGCCAGTGTGTAGTGTTTGCGGTTTCATGCTTTTTGTTGACTATGTGGAGGGTTAGGCAAAACAATATCAAAAAGAACATATCGCTTAACTCTGATCACGGCGTAAACATTTAGACTAATGGAAGCGTTGGTTTTATGAGTCTCTTTAAGGCTTAGTTAGATTTTTGATATGATTGTAATGATTATTTTTTTTTTAATGCATTTATGTACTTTCCTGCATTTTAACTTTGACTATAGTCAACTTTATGTTTTTTTCTTCCTTTTATTATAATGTATAATGTAATATGTTTGTACTTTAATGGTATAATGTCAAATAAATTTGTTTATGATTGATCGCTACAATTTTACTTACCTGTAAAAATTGATATCTCGAAAAGTACTTACCCAATAATTAAGTTCTTGTTGTTGAAATATATATAATACCTGTTATTTTTCCTAATTGGTCTCCAGTTTCTTCTTGAGTGTGTGTCATTTATTGTGTGTTCAACAAGTGGTTAACACCATCCTCCGAGCAGCCTAAACTGCTCTCCCACACTGCCATAAAAGAGAACTTTTGGGATTATTAATTTAAGCCCTGTAAGCCAATAAGGGTCGCCTGGACTTTCTACATAGTGTACCTCGTGTAGGTACACTACATAAAAGCCAGCTTCATACACTGTAGTAATAAATACTATTTAATTAAGTGTTCATTCTTCTTAGTGTAGTGTGTGTGATACAGTGAATAACGAAATAAGGTTTGATACTGTTTCCAAGGTGCCCCTGATCTTTTTAAGGGATTATTAGTAATCCAGGAGCAATACTATTATGTCAATTACACATTGAATAGCATCTTGCGGGGCTAGAATAACATGTATTTCACATTCATCGCTGGTGCATTTGAATCAAGTTCACTCGTGTCACCCATGGGTGCGAAAGCACCCCTTGTATAGTTACGCCAAAGTAGTAACTTACGCAACCGTCTAATACTGTAGGAAAACATCAGCAGACAACTGACACAGATGGGCAGAAGCATTCTTCCTCCCTTGCACCATTAAAGAGTTGTAAGAGCTCAGGGCAGAGTCTTCCCGAGTGACGTTCATAAAACTACTCGGAAGCAATTGGGGCCTGGCTACCTTGCTCAACTGCATTTCATTTAGAACTGATGCTATCCCCTCAGAGGTCACATCTTCCTCCAGTAGCATTTAATCTGTCCAGCTGCAGTCCTCGCAAATAATGCTCAATGTCTGAGCCTGCAGCAAAGAGATAAAAAACATATATAATTCCTCACAGTAAGTCTGGCACAGTTGTGCCTTACTGACATCAGAGCCAACAGTCTTTCCTAGCAACTTCCTTATATTTAGGATCCACCAGAAGGCTTTTTCATGTCTACATAGGCACAGAGAGATTTCCATCTTTGTTTTCAAATTCATGCACCCTTTGCCTAACTCTTGAAAAGTGAGTTTTGGCAGCACCTGAGCCCAACACTGTATACTTATGCTATTGCCTAACCAATGCTCTCCTACAACTAGGATCCATGAACTATGATCTTCAGCCACCAGAATCTTGCTTCACTATACACGATGGTCTATAATTGTGTTTCTTTTTTATGAATGATGCATGACATAGGTGTGACAATTCTCTTGTACTGTGTTCTGGGATTTCACACTAAGGCCTAGATCAGTGCTTCCTAAACTTTTTAAACCACAACCCACTTTTTAGAACAAACTTTCGCGACCCACCTAGCTTTAATGGCCATGAGGAGCAATTTTTTTTAATGTAACTAAAGCATCATGTGGCAGTGCGCACTCATTTACAGCCAGCACATTTTCTATTGAAATGGCCACTAAACATGCACAGGCGTACAGTTTTATCAATAAAATTACAATGAACGATAATGTGTGGAAATCGGGTTTCATTGAATATTTATCATTTGTGCATCACCAAGTAAAGTGTCTTGATTTATTTTGATCGTATTAAAATCCTTGCTTCCATTACACTTCAGAATGATAAAAAAAATGTGCTTTGTTTTTGCTTCCCTAACTGCTGAATGTGTACAGTTTATTTACAGGTATTTACATTTTGCTGTGTTACAAAAATTACATCATACAGCCTTTCTGATCACACACTGTACCCCAGCAAGATTGTCACTTAATTCACTTGACTTTTGTTTCCCTGACTGCAAAGTTAGGGGTTTTAAACACAAATCTCCTTTTTTTAAAAGGCAGCAATTTGTCAGAAGACAGCCTGATATTTGACATCTGCGCCTTTGAAGCAGAGTAAATGCGAAAAGTTAAATACAGGGTTTAAAGGCATCTTTATTTCGTGGACTTTCACAACCACCATAAATTGCCTCGAGACCTACAGCTTGGGAAACACTGGCCTAGATAATAAGTGCTCATGAATATGGGTGAAGACACCAGGAAGTAAAAACGCAGCCCGTTCTACCGTACACACTGGCTGCAGAACACATCGTTCCTTATCCGATGGATGGGAGCCTCCGCATACCAGATGGCTGGGAGAGCCCTACACCACATAACCTCACCTTGTTGCCACCACCACTCTCTTCGTCTTCAGAGTCCATTATAACTTCGGTATCAGCCTTCGGGGGTCTGGGGAAGAGGAGCATGGAACTCAAAAGGCCACCTGAAAGGAAAAGACAAGGACTGTCACAGGCGAAAAAACAGAGACCAAATTCACAGAAAAACGAAATTTGCAGAAGACAGAAAGCACTATCCAAAATTACTGTCCGAAGAAAGGGGACAAGCAAAAGAATACAATAAAATAGTAACATGGCAGAGTGATTCTATGTCAGGACCGGAGGCTTCGGATTATGCTATACTTTCTTTGCTTTATTTTCCATAGCAGCCATTTAGAAACTTGATAACCAGACCACATTTCCCAAACACCCTCGGGAAAATGATGGTCAAAGAAACAAACAAGGGACAACATATCCCTAAGTCCATGGACCAATCACGGCGTTGTATGCCTCATATAGTCCCTATTCAAGCCACTGCCCATCCTCTTTCTTTGCTGCTCGCAGCCCTAAGATGAGTCTCTTCTGTTTTTCTCTCACACATTAGCCTGCTTGTGGTAACAGTTTTTTTTAACGCTGTCTGAGTGCCGCTTTCGGGCGCCCGAGGTCGCGTGTAATTGTTTTCATTATATTGCCTTGTTTTCACTGTATTGTGAAGTATTTATGCCGTAATTATGCATTGTGACTGACTTGCCGGCGCGCTACCCGGTTACCTGCGAGGGTGTGTTGGTTTCCATCCCTTACACGTAGTGACCCCGCTCTGCGGGTCTGCGCGCTGTGTTTTTCTTTCTGGTGCTTGTGCTCTGGTTGCTGCTGGTCTGCCCGGCATCGGCTCGCGGGTCCGCTTTGGGGCCTACGCGACGCCGCGTCTCGTTGTCCTGCTGCGGGGTGCGGTCCGCCTCCGACCGCCAGAGGGCGCTGTGGGATGCGCTTCGCGCGTTTCACCGCCTCGTTTGCATCGAGCGCGAGTTTGGAAATACGGACAGTTGGTTTTCCTCACGCCGCACCTGTTGCCTTTGCCCCGCTGCCCTGGAGAGTTACGCCCCGATTAGGGTCTGTAAATCAATCGGCTGGCTTTTATTGACGCTCGGGCTGTAGTCCTGAGTAGGAGTATGTGTTGCCTTGTTTTGACGCCCGTTGGGTGTAATTTGCATGCCAGCAGCAGGTTAAAGTCAGACCTGCAGGGACGCGCACCCAGGGGGTTAGGCCTGTTACATTTATTGTAGTGCAGGGTGGTGTCCCTGAGGGGTAATTTTGCCCTCTGTAGTTTGTTTAATTAGGGCTCTGCCCTGGTAAATTTTGCTGGTCCCCCAGCACCTGGCACGCAGTCTCTCTGGCTGTGGAGGCACTCTTGGCGGTAAGAGTTTCTTCTAAGCCAATTAGCACTGTCTTAGGACGTTTGAGCATGTCTCAGCAGGCCGACATGCAGTGGGAGGAGGATCCCCTGGCTCAGCTGCCCCGGGACGATGAGTTCTATGACGCAGTAGACGCGTCCATCTACCGGGGAGTTGAGGAGGTTATGGCTCCTATGGAGGAGCGTCTGTCTCAGAAGCTCAAGCAGTTCTGTGCTCGGTGGGCCCCACCAGCGGCCCCCCCATTCTGCTCCCCAGGGTGCGCAAGGGGATGACCCTATCCCAGCCTAACATCCCAGAGTGGACGGAGTGGACCAGGACGCTTTCGAGCGTTTGCGGGAAGCCTTCTTGGCGCAAAACCAATCCCAGGACATTCCATTGGACAGCACACCTTCCCCGGCCCATACTAACCCGATTAGCCCGTCACATGGGGATGACACCCAGGCCGACACGGACGAGGAGCCCGGACCCTCTAGGCCATGGCGTCTGGCATCCAGTGCGGAGCCTACAGAGCCTCAAAGGGACGGGAGTACTTCGGACATGTTAGACCCTGAACTCCTTATGCATCCCAGATCCTCCGAATGGACTCCCTCCGCGAAGGTTGCGCACTACGTGGCTGGCAGAATTTGGTCCCCCATGGGGAAAGACGCCCGTAGCCGTCTTCGGTCAGAGTGTCTACGTCCCTCCTTGGATGGAAAAGTTGCGCAGACCCCCCGAGTTAGACCCTAGAATGGCAACTTTTCTAGCAAAATTCATCAAGGACCCCAAGAAAGGGATAGATAGATCTTGGAGGGCGTGCCAAGACAAATTATTGGACGCCCTAGGGCCACTCACCATGATTTTAGATATGGCGGAAGACGCCAAAACGTCTGGCGCCCTTATTTCCCCAGAGGCCATCTCAGGATGGGCTCAACGTGCTGTGGTCTTCCTCGGCAACGCTAACTGCGCACTCTCAACAGAGCGGAGGAGGTCCTTCCTAATCAAAGTTGATCCGAAGCTTGGGGACCTGGCTGACTCCGAGGCAGGGGCAGTGGCCCAGGGAGGCCTGTTTGGGGAGCCCTTTATTAAAGAGTTGGGCAAATTCGTGAATACCTTCACGTCGCTCGATAAAGCCCAATCATCCATAAAAAAGGTTTTCTCCTCCCGGGTTTTCCGTGGGGCCGGTCGAGGCAGGGGACGCTCGACCGGCCAGGTCCCCCAGAACTCCAGGGGGCAAGGCTCCGGACAAGGGCAGAACCAAAACCAACAGAGGTACAATAATTTCTACCCTTCCCGCGGACGCCGTCCCAGAGGTCGTGGCTTCAGAGGAGGGGACAACTCCTCTACCGCCGGTAAGTGTTTCTTCAGAGTCTCTGGTGCATGTGGGCGGCCGTCTTGTCGGTTTTGTGTGAGTGTGGGAGACGGTCACGTCAGATGCTTGGGTGTTACAGACGGTCCAAGGATTTCAAATAGAGTTTTGCGGCGACCCCAAGCAGTTGGTTCCACCCCGACCTATCCAATTCTCCCGTCAAGAAGCGGCATTGATAGACGCGGAAATATCCGCGCTTTTAGACAAAGGGGCCATATGTCGCACCGTCTTGCATCCACAGGGTTTTCTAACCAATATGTTTGTGGTGGACAAGACGGATGGGGACCAACCCCCAGTGTTGAACCTCCGCGAATTCAACGAGTGGCTTGTTTACCGCCACTTCAAAATGGAGGGCATTCATCTCTTGAGGGATGTGCTACGGCCCGCGGATTGGATGGTCCGCCTAGATTTAAAAGATGCCTACTTGGCCATTCCTATTTCTCCGCCTCACAGAAAGTTTCTTCAGTTTCTCTGGAGGCACCAGGTGTACCAGTTCACGTCTCTTCCTTTCGGGCTGTCCTCCGCTCCTTGGTGCTTCACGAAGGTGCTCAGGCCTGTCGTGGAATACCTACGAGCAAGAGGAACTCGTCTCATCGTGCACCTGGACGACATGCTTCTTTTGGCCCAGGATCCGCGTTTGCTTCGGGAGCAGTTGCAGCACGCGTCCACTTTATTGGAAAGTCTCGAGTTTGTGATAAACGCCCAAAAATCGTTGTTAGTCCCAGAAGTTGGCCAAAATTTGGCACGAGTTGCGACGTATTCTGACCAAGCAAAGGGTTCCCCTTCGGCAGATTGCCCGCGTGGTGGGGTTTTTGTCAGCTTCCATCCAGGCGATTTTCCCAGGTCCGCTACACTACAGGGCCTTGCAGCGCCTCAAAGCTCAGCATTTGTGAAAGGGTTGTCCCTACTCCCATCCGGTATCCCTGTCAGACAAGGCACGCAAAGAGATTCTTTGGTGGCTCTCTCACATGGAAGCCTGGAATGGGAAGGCGATTTTCGGTTCTGCGCCAGACCTGGTTATCGAGTCAGACGCCAGCAGGTCCGGTTGGGGCGCCAGGTGTGGAGATTTCTCCACAGGAGGGTCTTGGTCTCCACAGGAGCAGACACTGCACATCAATTGTCTGGAGCTCCTGGCAGGCTCCTTTGCAGTGAGGTGTTGGACCAAGGAGCGAGTCCAATCGTGCGTCCTGTTAAAGATGGACAATATATCGGCTGTCCGTTATATCAAACCATCTGGGGGGCACCCGCTCCAAGGTGCTGTCGGATCTAGCGACGACCCTCTGGCAATTTTGCCTGGACCATCACATTTCGGTGACGGCCGAATACCTCCCGGGACGGGAGAATCAGGTGGCGGACTGGCATTCCCGCCACTTCAAAGATTTCAGTCTCTGGAAGTTACATCCGGATGTTTATTCTCTGATACAGGAACTTTGGGGTCCTTTTTCAGTGGATCTTTTTGCCTCCAGACTGGACCATCAGGTTCCTCGGTTTTTCAGTTGGCGACCAGATCCGTTAGCGGTAGCTACGGATGCTTTCCTACAAGATTGGATGCAGGAACAGGCCTATGCGTTCCTGCCCTTCGCAATGATCATTCGGGTTTCGGCCCAGATCAGGCGACCGAAAGCGAACGTGGTTCTAGTCACGCTCATTTGGAGGTCGCAAGTATGGTTTCCAGTTCTTCTGGAACTTTCTTGGGATTTTCCAATCCGACTCCCCCATTTTCTAGAGCTGCTTCTCAGCCCGGATCAAGTTCCCCAGATGGTGCTCAGCGGGGCCCTCCGGCTCATGGCGTGGAGGATTACAGGAGTAGATGGTCTCTCCCTGGCCTTTCGGACTTCGCTGAAGGCCTCTTGTCCAAGGCCTGGGCGGACAGCACCATCAAAAGATATAGATCTGTCTGGCAACAATGGTGTCGGTGTGTGCGACGGGGTTGTGATCCCGTGGGCGCAGAGTTAGTTCACGTTCTGAATTTCCAAGCGAGTTTGGCCCAACAAGGTTTGGCCTACCGTTCGGTGAACACCTTTCGCTCCGCTATTTCGGCGAGGCATGTGCCAATTCAGGGTAAACCGGTGGGGGAACACCCTTTTGTGTGCCGCCTTTTGCGGGGGCTACGTTTGTCGCTTCCCCCTGAGCCGCGCTATTCCGAGTTGTGGGATGTGAATAGGGTGCTCAACTTGTTTTTGTCATGGCAACCCAACGAATATTTGTCAAGGAAAGAATTGACTTCGAAGTTGGCGATGTGTCTTTGCCTCATCTCCTGCAGGAGAGTTTCCGATGTACGAGCCCTGGACATCACGGACAGAGTTTTTTCTCCTTCGGGAGTGTTTTTTACGATCAGGCGTCGGACTAAGTGTCATACTAGAATAATAGAATATCCAGCATTCCCAGACTCCCCCCCCCCAAGCTGTGTGTGGTTCGCTGCTTGAAAGCTTATGAGGAAATGTCTCTGGGGCTGCGACCTCCGGGAGAGAGGCAGCTTTTGATTGCTCTCAGAAAACCACACCAGGCGGTTTCCTCCCCAACGATCGCACGATGGGTGCGTTGGGTCATGCAAAAGGCGGGCATTAGCCTGAAACAATTTGGAGCCCATTCGGCAAGGGAAGCTATGGCCTCTAAGGCTTTCACGTTGGGAGCAAGGTTAGAGGACATCATGAACGCTGCGGACTGGTCCTCCGATTCAACTTTTAAGAGGTTTTATTTCAAGTCCATTATTGACATGGCACATTTGGTGGTAAGTAAGCTTTAAACTAGCATAATCCGAAGCCTCCGGTCCTGACATAGAATGAAAAATTTCCTAGCTATCGTAACGGAAAGTTTCAATTCTATTAAGGACTCGGAGGCGAGGATTATCCCACCCTTGGACGTCTTGTCTGGATCGCCCGCACGTTAGGAGTAAGTATAATTTTAACTTCTAATTGTCGTGCTGGATCTCCAATACAAAGGTCGGGTTAATAAGTCGAGTTATGACCGATGGTTCTTGTCTCTCTCAGAATGTTAGTTTCAAATGCATGGTCTTGCTGTACCTTTGTATTTACCTAGGAATTGTTTTAGCCGTTGGTTCCCTAGCCCTGATATTGTTCTTTTGGTTCCAGGAGGTGATTCCGGGAAACAGGAAGGTTAACACGAGAAGAAGGGCATGACTCGCGCATCGAAAGAGGATGGGCAGTGGCTTGAAGAAGAACTATATGAGGCATACAACACTGTGATTGGTCCATGGACTTAGGGATATGTTGTCCCTTGTTTGTTTCTTTGACCATCATTTTCCCGAGGGTGTTTGGGAAATGTGGTCTGGTTATCAAGTTTCTAAATGGCTGCTATGGAAAATAAAGCAAAGAAAGTATAGCATAATCCTCGCCTCAGAGTCCTTAATAGAATTGAAACTTTCCGTTACGATAGCTAAGAAATTTTTCATTACCAAGAACATGACTAGAATGGAATGGACAAGAAAGTCAGATACATTACTATCACTTTTAACTACAGTATTCTTAGTATTTCATTCCTTTCAGTCTTATGAACAGGATGCACACTCACTGGATCGTACCAGGGAGCAGGTGCTTTATCATTTTACCAGCAGATCAAACCAAGCTGCTGCTACTCGGATATTTTCAGTGAATGCGCCAACTCCAGTCTCCTCTGTACCCCATTCATGTACTAGAAGGAATCCTGGCTGGAATGGTGTACATGGACTGACATTTGGGTCGTTTGGTAAAAAGATAAAGGACTAAGATACACAAGTTAATACAATGCAACATTCATATGTAATCGGCCAAGAAGGATGGTACTTGCAGTTATCTGACAGGCTTTAGAGTCACAGGCTCTGAAGGTGAGGAGGGCAAGGTCTCTACCTTGCCCCTACTGTATAACTACCTTGGTGTGTTGTCATTTAGTAAAAAATATTTGCCATTGAGCACGTAAATTATCGTCGGATTCCCTCCAACGGGGTTGGCGCTACCTGCATTTAAGCAGCTCATACAGAGAAATTAATCTCAGAAGAAGTCACAATATGGACACAAGAGAAAGGTAACAGTGAGCTACATAGATTGCAAGTATATCCCCCAGAGCACAAATGGAGGTCTAAACAGAGGAGGAATAAAACTATTTTGATTGCTCAGATGCAACCTGCACAACTGTTATATACCCAAACAACATTGATTATTATGAAAAAGTTAATTGGATTACATTTGCTGAAGCACTAAAATGTAATGTCTAAAACAAGTATCATTTACCTTTTTGCCTGAAACAGTAGGAAAAGGGTTAAGTTTCCAGTGTTTATGGTCTGGCTGCTTTCAGAGCAGTGTGTAGGCATCAGCAAGATTCGATAAGGTCCCCGTGTTATTCATTGTAGCATAAATGTACAGTCCTGAGAAGTCAATATGAACGTCTGAAGTTGTGATTGCCGTTTATACTTTAAAAACCTCTCAGCGACAACAGCACTGAAAATCAAATCACTACAGCAGCACTCCCAATGCTTAGGAAATGTGGCATCCATCATGTAATAGTAACCTTTTTCAATTAGGCTATTGCAGTAAATTATTTTGTAGAAGTAATCAGAAGTTTTCTATTACCTCTGTATCATAACTAGGACTACAAAGAGTATGTTGAAAATCAATGTTAAAATTAATCACATTTAGAGGGTTGGAGTCAAGATGCCGGTGGCGTAGGTCACTCCCGGAGCTCCTCTGACCAGACCCCAGCTCATCAAAGTCTCCTCTGACAACAACTTGCACCTAACTTTGACAGGTGACCCCAAGAAAAGACTCTGGCTGGAAAAGAGACGAAGACCACGGCTAAGCCAGGGGTTTGGCTGAGATATTGCAGTTTGATTTAGTGTTCTACAACATGGCGGCAGCCGTGGCCCTGTGTGCCGCAACCACTGGAGATCGCAACTCCGTAGAGAAGATGGACCTGGGCCCAGAGTTGATGATGCCGAATTTTAGTCGCGCCAGAGTGCTGATCAGCTTGTGCTTATTTCACTGCCAGGCTTGGGGCCTGTGACAGGAGATGCGCAAATGGTGGGGCCAGCACACTCAGGGCCTAAGCCTATGTGAAAGAAAGAGGATGCCAAGATTGGCCTCTAGAGAGGAAGAGGAGAGACTAAGCAACCCCTGTTGCTTAAGCGGAGAGGGCCCTTGGTTGAGAGAGCGGAAAACGAGGAAAACAGTGAGGACGCTGGTGGCATTTACTTCCAGCGCAGGGATCACGTGTGGGTGGAGGGGAAGGAGGTTGGGTTTTCCTCACCCCTCCCTCCAGTGCTGGATTATATTAGACAGTTGGCAGCATTCCCAGGGCCCCACCCGAACCCAACAATCTCCCAGGCAGAAGAAGAGAGCTGCAATTTGATGAAGTGAGAGAAGGCAAAGGGGAGAGGCAGAAGCCCTCTATAGCATGAGGTGACATTGCACTCACTGGTAAACACTTCTGGCCATGACCAAGAGCACCAAAGGACAATCAACGTCTCTTGGGGCGCTTTGACCTTGAAACCCTGTGTTTCCCCAGGGACAGAGGCAGACAGTGCCTACCTTCAGGTCCTGAAGGAGGCATAGCGGGTGAGAGGGCCTTCCTGGATGAGCTCCCTATAGACGGCTCAACTGAATACGAGTTGTGCCCCAGAACCTGGGGTTCAGGGTATATCAAAATAAAACCAGCTGATCCATATTGGACATCTGGAAGCAACTCAGGTTCCCGGAGGGCCCCGTCCGCCAAAGAACAATCAAACACTCATGTCAGCCTGAATGCTCAAAACTATATCCTACGCCAAAGGGAAGAGAGACTCTACCCTAAAAGAGCTACTCTCCAAATCAGCGGCCAAAAAATGGAGGCTCTCAGTAGCCTATACAATAGCCCTTCCCCGAAGGCTAACTTGACAGCCTATAAGTCACTGGGGCTAGATGTCTCCATTACTCCTTCATGGAACATTTATTTCACAACCTAAAGAAAGACGCAGCAGGGATACGGGGTGACGTAACCAGAGAACTGCAAAAAATTAAACAAAACTTGACTGCTCTGGGCACCAAAGTTTAGACTTGGGGAACCCATGTGAGGGGGAAGCAGAAATTCTTTGGCAGGAGGTGCTAATGCTGAAGGAACAAAACCTAGAACTACAAAGCCATTTGCCTAAAGACCGAACGACCATAAACAATAAAGCTTTCAAGAAACATGGCCCCAAAGGCAATCTGAATAAAGATGGCTGGAAGAGATAAAATTCAGATTGAGACACCAAACAGCTTTTGAAAGTGGAAACCACAGAGCACTGGTGAGTGAGGGAAAGCGCAAACGTAGAATATCAGACAGGCGATCCTCAAAGTGGCGGAAAATGGCCAGTTACAGTCTAAAATGGTCAAGTACGACTGTTACTTTGTACAAAGTGCTGAGTGGTAGATTAACTTCCCCTCACAAATCACAAAGAAACAGGATGCTGCAGGCATCAATCAAACTGTTCAATAATAACTCAAAGTAAAAGGGCAATGAGGCAGGCCAACCGTCGTTACAAGCAACGGGGGGGAAGTGACCTAACGCAAGTGGATTTTAACCCGTAAAATGCATAATGAAAATATTTGGCATTTTAAAAAAACAACAAGAATCTCAATGGGTACATGTTTTCAGTCTTTTAAAACAAAGAAAGCAGGCAGAATTCTGGCAATTTAACACACTTGATGGGCATGGACATGACAGGTGCAATGGAGTCCCCCATCTCCACATGGATTAAGCACATGAACCAACTATACGGCAAACCGAATAGTAAAAGTCAAGGAATAGTTGCAACGCATAACATCTTGGACCCAAAAACCAGCACATGGGGAAAAGCAGGCAACGATGTACACAAAATCCCGGACATTCATAAGCGAGAGACTACAATACTAAAGAACATTAGGGGCAACAGAGCCTCCGACCCAAATTGGTTACCCGCTCAGTTATTTAAAGAGGATTACGCCTTCTGGGAGTCTCTACTGACTCCGCTATTCACTTATTGCACGTTCAATGTCACAATCCCAGAAAACTGGAAAGGGTCTCTACTACATCTGATCCACAAAAAAGGCGATACATCAGACCCTAATAACTACAGGATGATAGCGCTTCTCAATATAGAGGCAAAGGCCTATGCAAGCCTTCTTTTACAGGAACTACAAAACTGGGTTAGGGACGAAGACATACTTCCAGTTTATCAGTCAGGTTTCAGGGCTGGTGCGTCTACACTAGATAACGTGACAGCCCTGGCCTATTTAATCAGTCGAGCAGCACGTGAAAGACAACGCCCCCTCTTCGCCTGCTTTGTGAACTACATGGCGGCATTTGACTGTGTCAACAGAAATCTACTTTGGGCAAAGCTACAAAACTGGGGGATTCAGAGTATGCTATTGAACGCTATAACTGCCCTTTACACAAAAACTTGGGTATGGGTAAAACTCATGTCAAGCACAGTGACAAAAAAGGTTTTTACAGATCAAGGACTCAAGCAAGGCTGTGTGCTGGCACCCCTACTTTTAAACCTGTATACTGTGGATGTGGGTAACTTTTTAACAGCTGCCAATTGGCACATTCCAAAAATTGGGCGATTCCGACTGTTTTTAATGCAGTATGCAAACATGGTCCTAATGGACCATACACGTATGGAAATGCAGAAGGCATTAGATGCACTAAGTATGTACAACAGCGCTAATAAACTAGTGGCCAACGCCAACAAAACTAAGATGGTGATCTTCAGAACTTTTGCTAATAAACTCAAGCAACACTGGGCAACCTGGCAATCAGCACCGCCTCTAAGTACAACTACCTGGGCGTGTGCTTTACGAGCAAGGGCAGGCCCAACCAGCACATCGCGGCCATAGAAACAAAGGCGAAGGTGATGACTTACGCCATGTGCAAACTAAATTAAAAAATGCACAGCCCATCCACGGCTGCAATACGAAAAATGATAAAGGCCAAGCTACTGCCTGCAATTGCATATGGACATCCGGCATTTCCAGGGGCCCTGGTGAAAACTTCGGAAACCGCACACTGCAGGGCCTTTAAAAGAATCTTTCAAATTCACTGCTATACTCGGAACGCACTGGTAAGACTGGAGTTTGGATTAAACAAACAAACATATGAAAACTGGGCTTCCACGGTGCAATACTGCAGCAGAATTTGTGCAGTGCCCCCCAAAAACCATGAAGGAAGTTTTTAAGGATATCTTAATTGAAGAGAATAATCCCTGGTCAGAGTATCTGCGGATTGCCTGCTGCAAACTACATTTAGACATGACAAATTGGAGCACGTTTGTCCACCAACCCTGGATCCTAAAAAAAGTATTCAAGGACCAAATTAGATACTAATCCTGGCAAGAAGACATCCGACTTATAGAAACCTCTGAAAGCAACATCCAGGTATTAGTTAACTCATACAGGAATAAATCATGCAAACCTTATTTAAACAGTGCACTGAATAAACCGATTTTAAAACAAATTTTAACAATACGGCTAATGTTGCTTCTAATAAAAGACAAACACACATTGGAAATGCCTAGAGACAGTCACTGTTTGCAGATTGTGTAAATCAAATGACGAATCATTGGCCCATTTTCTTTGCATGTGCCCAAGTATGATAACTGCACGCCGCACTTTACTAAAACCGCTACTTTTAATATATGGTACCCGCACTTGCCAAGAAGCAATGGAACGTCTTTTAAATTTAAAAACTCCAATGGAACTGGCCAGTTTAGCTAAATTTGGGTGCCAGCTTCAAAATCTTTTAAGAGGAGGCCAGTGAGTATCGATGAACATTGAAGAAACCGATACGGCTCCAAATTGGATCGAACTTAAATTACAGTGACGGCTCATGAATTTTCTTTCTTTTTATGCATTTTTAGAAGTAAAACGTGGTAACTAATAATGTGATAATTTTTAGTACGATCATGCCATGGTTTTGTAACAATTTTTATTCATTGAATCAAATAAATTTATTCATTCAGTGTACACTGCAACAAGGACAAAGCTTCCAAGCAATGAGTTCAGGATCCCACACTGCCATCAGTCGTGGAAAGATGTGGCAATAGTGTTGCCTGAAAGGGCATGCACAACACGTCCAGAGGCAGAGAGAGGCTGTCCATTCAATGCTAGGTCAACTTCCCTCAACTCGAGCACACTGATGTGCATATGTAGTTCTGACAGGAACACATGGCCTTGCACGGTCATCTCTCCTAGATAAGCACACAGGGTCTAGCTAGGAAGTATCTGGAACAAACCTGGCCTGTGACTGCAGAACTGAAAAGATGGCCTACCTTGAAGATGGTGGTGTACATTCAATAATGGAGGTCTGGGAGGGTAAAGCAGAAAATTTCCATAACAGTAAAGAAAGTAATGCTGAAATTAATGTCTGCTGAAGCAACACTATAGGGACTTTATTCAGTGAGGTGAGGTAAGGTAAGGTTTGTGATGGTTGATTGTGAATACCAAACTATTGAGTATCGACAGGATGTGCTTGAAATGGTTTGAGACCAATGCAAGGGATCCCCTTCAACAGACAATCCTCCACGCATGGAAACACAGACTTCTGATCTCCTGAGAGAGGCCGCCACCACATCCAGCATTTGGTGAAGTCTGGGGTAGTGGTCGTAAGACCAAGAGGTGGTTCTGCTGTGAAGTGAAAGTAACACTGGTGCGCTGGTAGCATTGGAAGGTGGAAATGGGTATTCTGGAAATCCAGGGACACCATCCATCCTAGGCAATAAGGGCTAGAATAATCTGACTCCAGGAGAGAGAATCTTAAATTTGCCCTGGCCAACAAAGAAAGTCATAAGTGTCAGGACCAAAACAGCCCGGAGACCCACATTTCTTGGGGACCAAGAGGTAAAGGCAACCACTTCCATGGCCGCATTCTTCAACAAGGTGAGAACTACTGTCTCCAAGATCAAGACATGTGTTTCAGTATACTTCCATGGAAACAGTGGGACGGCAGGAGGTGAGGCTAGAGAGGAAAGTGCATTGCCGCTTTGGTCAATTTGAGCACCCAGCAGATCAACTTTGATGAACTCCTTATCGGCCAGAAAATGCAATACACCTCCCCACCCACTAAACAGAAATCTAATGGTGTCAAAGGGGGGGGGTGGAGGGGGGGGGGGAAGAAAGACAAATCAAAGTGGTTTTGCAGCAGGAGAACCAGTAGAAGATCTAGGACTGGAGCAGATGCCAAAGGTGGCTATCTTACATCTATCTCTCCTGCAAAAGGTGTCTAAGTCGGCTGGAATGCACAACGTTGCTGGGAGAATTGGCCCTGGAAAAGGTGCAAAATCAATAACATTGCTATTAGCATGGATTGGCATGGGAAGACTAGTCGCAGCATGTGAGCCACAGCAAATTGTTTTTGAAGCACTACAAGGACTTGTCTGCTTTCTCACCGAAGAGCCTCATCACCGAACGGCATATCAATCTAGGCAGCCTCAACGGAAGGCAACTGGTGAAACTCAACCTACCATACAACAGAGAGCAACTACCGTAGCCAAAGACCAGCCCATCGTGTAAGCGGAGTCTAGGCCACATTTAAGAATTTACTTAAAGGGTTCAAAAGTACATCACTAATTAAGAAAAGTGTTTCTTCAAATGGACTCTAAAGCTAATCAGAGACTGTTTCACCATTTCCCACAGGCAGTCATGTGCTGTCTGAGGAGGCATGTGCTGGTTAGCAGTGCATAGAGCCAGACTGCCCAAAGTGAAGAGTTAGCATTCCATGGAGTCAAGCTGCTTGGAATCACCTAAAATATAGTGGTGCCATAAGGAAAGTGTTGGGTATTAATTTAGCTGAAGATGTGAAGATGCTTGACCCACCTAAATCTCCAGAAACTAATGTGTTGATAAGAATTTGGAATCACATGACGTAGGTCTATGGCATCATATGATTTGCCACAGTTGAAAAAGATTTCTACCAGGCAACTAGCACTAGATCTAGTAAAACTTCGTTGAAGGGCACTGGAGGTTCCAGAGCTGACAAAGGCAACTGGCTCTGAAAACGGCAATGGCAACTCTAGCACCTCTGCTACTTCACGAAATACAGATGTATATGAGCAAATGTCCTCAGAAAGAGGACTTGAAGGACAGCGGATCACACCTATTGGAGAGATATGAATGATGCTAGCTATCAAGAAGAGCCCAACATCTATGTTATAAGGAGAAAGAAGTTACTAGTCTCCAAATCAACTTCCTTGAAACATCTAAAATCCACATTAAGCACATCCAGGGCATCTGAAATAGAGCAGAAGAGTTTTTGGGTACATTTGAGTTTCTAGATTGTGCAATGAGGGTCATCAAAAGGCTGGTCCTCCAAGGAAGCATTCACCTTCACTCTAGCCATTCAAATAATTGCTACAACATTTGAGGGCTGAGACAGTACAAAAAACAAGGTACATCATTAGATTCAGTGTGATATTTGGACTGGAAAGTGGCACAACAGTGGAATCAACCTACAGGGATACTGGCAAGTCCTGAACATATTTGCTATGGTGAGCCAAAAGGCTTTGACCTGCAAAGGGTGGGCAAATTGAGCTCTCTGGTTTAAGTGTCTTAAGGACCAGGATCAGCTCAGAAGGTGGCAGGGAAGAGACAGGTATAGGGGAACAGTGCCTCTGGTTACCTGAACCATCTCAGAAGTGGAACAGTTTCCAAAAATGAAGAAGATGCCTTCTCTTTTCTGAAACATTTATAAGGTTCGTGTTCGAGAACTCCATGGGGGATTTAGCCCATTAGGAGACTTACCTGAAGGAGAGGAGAGGGATCTGTTGAGGGTCTCCTAACAGGCCTGAGCAGTAATAGTTTGGTTTCCCCCACCCAAATTGCTCGTGTGCATGAAGGTGCAGGAATCAGTCACCATGATCAGGTCCCAGACCCCATATGCAAATTTCATGGGGCTCGGAAACAGAAACATGTTTTGACATAGTGGACAGAGTTTGAACCCAGAGACCTTTGGAGAAACAACTGATAATTAGACATCAGGTAAATCAGTAAACACCAAAAACAGATCCAGATCTGTGGCGTTAAAGTATCAAAAAAAGGAATGGATGCTTGCACGCTACATGGTGCTGTATATATAAGCCGGTGTGTTTTTTTCATCCAAATGTACTGTTGTGTGTTAGGATTTAACATGTAAAATAAAAACAAATAGGGCTAAAGAGATAAGAAAATATTGCTTCCCAAAAGGCTTGTTTTTGTTGCCTTTAATGCACTGGCTGCAAGAATAACATTTTAAAGTGGTCTGATGATCTCAAATGTGTACAGAGATATTCTACTGTACATGGATATAACAGAGAATCTTACAGTTTGCTTCCCAATTTTTCACCATGATTTAAACTGCTAATTTTCCCCAAACAGTTCTTCTGCAATTGCAGAACCACTGAAGCTCTAAATGCACCCATCCGACAAGTTAGGCCAACCAGAGTTTAAAACTGCTGCTTATTCTCAGTGAATGGCTGTAACGAGCCACGTGGTGGGCGCAAAGATGCGATCACATTTGTTTACAGGATTGGCCTTACTGTGTTGTAGAATTGTATTATAACATAGAAGTGTAATTTAATTAGAAAACAGAGACTTGGTGGAATACACAAATGGCATAACTCAAAGTCTTAGATTCCTACAGAGTGGAGGTTTGCTAGTGTCACACTACTTAAGTGGCAAAGGTTTTCCCACTGATATGTGCTAATTAGGGCTTTAGGTCAGCAACTTGTGTCAGAACTTATGTAAATCTGATACAGTTCTCCTCATATATTATTGTGTGCCAAATGCACAGAGCTGCTCCATACCTGTGGGTGATTCACAGCAGTAAGTCTTCTGAGGAATTATATCAGCACTGCATAAAGGACGAAGCAGAATGTTCCTGCAGATACAAAACAAAACCGACTTACAGGAAACCAAAGGCAAAAATGTCAAGACCTTTGGGGGCATTTGAAGGATCAGCCCTCTGTCATGTCAAGTGCAGGAACAACCATCAGATATCAAGGGAACAGTGTGTCCCTGGCAGGCACCCAGAAATTATACTAGTCACTAGTGAAAAGGAAAGGGCTGCATGAAAGCTGAGGGATGCAATAGGACTTGATATGTTACAGGTGAAGGGGATCAGCCATCTAGAAATCGTGGCAACAAATTGACCCAGTAAGATGTATGGGGTTCGGCTCAAGGTGAAGTCCAGCGAAGGGAGAAGTCTTCATAGGGTTTATCCATCAACTTGTGCTAGGGTCATTTATAGGGTAATTAAGCATGTGGATGTCAGGCCTCTGGGACACTAGAGTAAAGGATCATCCCTCTGGTGCCTCTGGGAAGGACTAGCATTCTGGGATAAACAGGTATGAATGAGATCAGCCCTGGGACTGACCCTGCTAAATAGATTTTGTGAAACCAAGTTTCATCCTGTGAAGGGACAGCAACACTGTAATGGAAAGGGGGAGGGCCAGTGCTCAGGGACTAAGGTAAAGGATCACCCTTTGGGAACAGACCATAAGAGTAAAGGAGCAGCACCAGGTGTGCTCACAGGAAAGGACTGTACGTTAGCAATAATCCCTAGGCTAATTTGGAAGGGAAAGCTCATACATTGGATAGTTTCAGGCTATATATCAGGCTTGAGTGATGTCAGGGTTACAGATATATATATATATTTTTCTCTTAATTCTGGGTGTGAAAGGAGGTGGTGTCATAAGGGATACCAAACAATGAATCTGCTCTCAGGGATTTGAGGTAAATTAAATGGTCCTATAAAACATCTAAAGAATGGGCCATCACACCAGATCGAATCATATCTCTCCTAGATCCATGACCCACAAGAGGTACAAACGTCTCAGCCCTCCTGCCCACTCAATCTGATCCATTCTTTCTCATGAAGCACCTTATCCTACCTCACACATACACAAAGCCTAATCCTTTCTGAATTACCAGTTCAACCTCAGATGTAGATGGAATAGTTACGTACCTGTATTCCTAGTTCTCCTCCGGGGGAAAGCCACTGAAATCATGAGCACTAAATTGTCCCACCCACACACAAAATTCCTAAGCACTTTTTCAAAGTATGTGTTTGCACTTTGTTAGGAAAGCCATATCTTTTTATTTCATATCTTTTAATTTAATGCAAAATAATTTAGCAGCTGATTAAAAGGCTACATTGACCAATTCGATACCTTTTCCTTGAAAGGGAAAAATAGAAGTATGGGTACTCTGTATCAGAGTACCTGCTTGTTTCTGAGAAATGCGGATACTCTCCAATTAAAAGTAATACGTCTCTCTTGAGAAGTGCAGGTACTCTCCCTCTCAAAATAAAGTGCAGGTACTCAGTAACGGCCCATTTAAAGCACTGATTTTCCTTAAAATCAATAACCTACTTAAAAGTTGGGAAAAGGTGACAGGAAGAATAAAAAACATTTACAACCTTTTTTTAAAGGAAATGAAGTGAAACCATAGGACTATGTAGCCATATAGGCTGCTGCCATGTAATAGAGTAAAACTGACCATGCAGGTTTAATGAATGCTTTCTTAGGTGTGCTTTTTTTTTTTTAACAAGGCAGACCAAGGAGTACTGCTAAGTGAGCAATCAGCTTCTTTTATTCTTTCCACTGTGGAGGTGGGTGGGTTGCTTAGGATTTCAATGGGGATTTCTCTTACAAAGAACTAGGAGTACAGGTAAGTAACTATTCCTCGACAATCTCCATTAATAATCATAAGCATGGGCTAGAAGAGCTAGTCCATCACCACTGATTGCGGTAGAAGGGAAAAAAGGAAAATAGTGCACTAAGCAGAGTGGTTTATTAATGGAGCCAGCCTAATTTGGGCATCTGCTCTAAAGGCAGACTCAAGATAGTAATATTTTGTAAATGTCTGCTGATCTCAGGTAGCTGTTTTACAAATCTGTGCAATTTAAATAATCCTCAATAAAGCAGTAAAAAGCACCTTTACTTTTAGTGGAATGAGCTTTTGGTTTACAAGTCAAAGTGTTACTGGCTTTCCCATAGCATAATAAAATGCTAGGGACAATTCATCTGCTGATGGACTACTCCGAGTAGCCAGTCCTGTGTGTAAGGGACCATAGCTGACAAACAAATGTTTGGATTTCGTTATATGTTGGGCCACATAAAATATGAATACTCTCCTCACATCTAATGTATTGTGCGATCTTTCAACTATGGAAGCTCGCCTCTGAAAGAACCCAAGCAAAGCTATAGTTTGGTTTACATGGAAATCCAAGATAGTCTTAGGGAGAAATTTCAGATGCAGCCGCTTGAAAATCCTGTTCTCGTGGACCACTAACTTTCATGGGAACTCACGGTCTGAATCTGGCAAGCCCTGTGGACAGAATGACAGCAACGAGGAAAGCTGCTTTCCATTACAGATGTTGTAGGGAAGCTTTGTGAATGAGCTCAAATGGAGGATCCATGTGCCTTGATAAGACAATTTTCAACTCTCAAAGAGGGTGAGTCTCCTGGTTGAAGGGAAAACTTTAATTCCTTCCATGAATCAACTGGGACTTTGGAAGAAAAAAAAAAGGTTTACATGAAGGGCATTTTCTATAGGAAGAAATAGATGGCAAATGATCAAATGAAGAGAACTGCAATCCCGGCATCGCCAAATGAAGATATGGTAAAACTCCTTGGCAGGTAGTGTGACTGAAGATTTCCCAAGTACCCCAGATGCAAAATCTCTTCCATTGCAAGGCTTGAAAAGCTCTTGTGAGTCATTTAGCTTCTTTTAGAATGTTATACACTCCTGAGGAAGAGTCATGTGACCATATTGAATGATTTCAGAAGCCAAGCTGCCAAATTCAACGATGATAGGTTGGGATGGAGGATAAGGCCACCAAACTTGTAAATAAGATCCAGTTTCCACACCAACCTCCTGTGTGGACACTCCGATAGATGAAGGTCAGTGAACCACTTATTGCCAGGACCATTCTGGTGCTATTAGGATCATTCTGGCATTTGAACTTATCACCTTGATAATGACCACTGATATTAGGGAGAATCGAAGGAAAATAATTAAATTACAGAAAACAGAGAAATTTCCCTGACTAGTCATTCCAGATGGTATTTCCCCTTTGTTACTGGAAGGGAAGTCTGGTTATTTGCTTGTCTACGCTTGCGAAAATGTCCAACTGAGGAAAACCCCAGTCATTGAAGATGTTGTGAAGAACAGCATCGTTTAGAGCCCACTCATAGGTTTTCTTGGAAGATCCTGGTTAGCGACTCCACTTGAGCATTTTGGAAGCCTGGTAGAACTGCAGTGATCTTTAGGTTGCTGGATATGAGTCCACATTCAAATCAAGTGCACTTGCCGTGGCTTAAATCTGGATTTCTTCCCACATGCCACTCCACCTGCTTGTTCAAGTAGTGGTTAGTTGTTACAATGTCCCTTTATTCAAGAAGGTAGTTTTTCTTGAGACCGGCTGAAATGCCTTCAGGGTTAGGTGTATAGCTCTTACTTACAGGAAATTGACATAATAGGACATTTCCTTGGAATACCATCTCCCTTGAATCTGAAGATGGACCTTATGTGCATCTTAGCTGGTCAGAGAAGCAACAGTCACAATCGTATGAATTGGGACCTCCTGATGAATGCACATCACAAATGAAATTCTGCAGTCACCACCATCATTATAGAGACAGTACTGCATGAGGAAAAAGAGTGAATCTGTCCTCCTATCTGGCTGAGTATTGGTCACTGATCCTCCAGGTAGTGCTGCAACAGTCTCATGAAGAGGGCATGTGGAACGAGCAAAATGCAGGATTCCATTAAACCTGGAAGAGATTAAATTTGTCTCACGGTCAGGTGGACTGTTTTCATAAAAGTGTGACACTCCTATTCCAAAGGATACCCTTTTTGTACGTAGTATGTCCAAAACTTTTCCCAGGCAGTGTCTGGACTGCACTGTGGTTGATTTTTTTCGTAATTGACAAGTAACCCCAATCAACCCATAGTAGAGACTGCCAGCTAGAAATACATAAGAGTTTGTTTTTAGGTTAAAGATTTTATCAACAAGTCATCTAGATACAGAGAGACACACATTTTCTATCTTCTGGGATGCAACGCCACAACCGGCAAGCACTTCAATCAATCAATCAATCAGGTGTTTGTTAAGCGCGACTACTCACCCGTAAGGGTCTCAAAGCGCTGGGGGGGGGGGGTGGGTGGGGTTGCAGGTTCCAGTCCATCAAGGAGGGGGTCTGTCGAAGAGCCAGGTCTTGAGGCTTCTCGTGAAGATGGGGAGTGATGTCTGTCTGAGGTGGAGCATTCCAGGCTCTGGCCGCGAGGAAGGAGAAGGAGCGGCCTCCCGATCTGGTCTTTCTGGTGCGGGGGACCAGGGCGTAGGAGAGCTGGGCTGATCGTAGGGTTCTTTGGGGTGCGTGGAATTTGAGTCGGATGTTCAGGTATGCTGGTCCGGTGTCGTGGAGGGCCATGTGTGCGTGGGTGAGTCTAGTCTCGATGGGGAGCCAGTGGAGTGTGCACAGGTGCTAGGAGATATGGCAGTGTCTTGGCAGGTTGAGGACCAGTCTTGCGGCGGCGTTCTGGATGTTTTGTAGATTGCGGGTGAGGTTTTTGTTTATCCCGGCATAGAGTGCGTTGCCGTAGTCGAGTCTGCTGGTGACTAGGGCGTGAGCGACGGTCTTTCTGTGCTTGAGGGGGATCCATTTGAAGGTCTTACGTAGGAGGCGGAGGGTGTGGAAGCAGGAGGATGCGACGTAGATGATCTGGCGGTCCATTTTGAGCTCGGAGTCCAGGATGATTCCAAGGTTGCGTGCGTGGTCCGTGGGGGTGGGTGGTCTTCCGAGGGCAGGGGGCCACCAGGTGTCGTTCCAGGCGTCAGGGTTTGGGCCCATGACGAGTACTTCTGTTTTGTCGGTGTTGAGTTGTAGGCAGCTGCTTTTTATCCATTTGGAGACAGCTTCCAAGCCTTCTTGGAAGTTGTGTTTGGCTGTGTTGGGTTCGTTGGATAGGGAGAGGATGAGTTGGGTGTCGTCTGCGTATGAAACAATGTTGAGTCCGTGGGTTCCGACGATGGGGGCGAGAGGAGCCATGTAGACGTTGAAGAGCATGGGGCTGAGGGAGGACCCCTGGGGAACTCCGCAGGTGGTTGGTGTAGGGTCAGAGAGGAAAGGAGGGAGTCTGACCCGCTGCGTTCTGCCGGAGAGGAAGGAGTGGATCCAGTCGAGGGCCTTGCCCCAGATCCCTGCATCGTGGAGTCTGCGTATTAGGGTGCGGTGAGAGACTGTGTCGAAGGCCACTGAGAGGTCGAGGAGGATGAAGGCTACTGTTTCTCCTTTGTCCAGTAGGGAGCGGATGTCGTCTGTTGCGGTGAGGAGGGCGGTTTCTGTGCTGTGGTTTTTTCTGAAGCCGGATTGGGAGGAGTCGAGGACAGAGTGCTCTTCAATGAAGGTGGCGAGTTGGCTGTTGATGGCTTTCTCGATGACTTTCGCTGGGAAAGGGAGCAGGGAGATGCCATTAAGCAGGGGTCGGGGAGGGCTGGACAGCTGGGAGCGGGGAGGGGAACTGGCTCGGGCTGGTCGCGCTGGGAGGAGGGGCCGCGGGGGCAGCAGCGGCAGGAAAAACAGGGGGAAAAAGCAGGCAATAGAAGAAGAGGAAAAAAGGGTAAAGGGGTGACAAAGAAAAGTAAAAAAAGAAATAAAGAGTACAAAGTTAGTGCTAAAAAGAGTGAAAGGGTGAGAAAAGCGGAGGTGAAAAACGGAGCAGAGAGGGGCAGAAGCGGAGCGAGAAAGAGGAGCAGAAAGTGCTAAAAAGAGTGAAAGGGTGAGAAAAGCTGAGGTGAAAAACGAAGCAGAAAGGGGCAGAAGCGGAGCGAGAGAGAGGAGCAGAAAGCAGAAGAAAAAGTGCTAAAGAGAGTGAAAGGGTGAGAAAAGCTGAAAGGGTGAAAAACGCAGCAGAAAGGGGCAGAAGCGGAGCGAGAGAGAGGAGTCAGAGGTCCACTGGACCACCAGGGATGAGGCGCAGGTATAACCTGCGGGTGGAGGAGGGCCTCGAACACCAACACTACGGGAGTGCAGGGCTTGGAGAGGCCTCACTTAATGGTGGAGCTGCGAGGGTGGGAGAGCAGTTTCACTGACAGTGAGTCAGTGGTCTAAAAAAAGTCTAAAAAAAGTTCTTGGTATTGACTTCATGCCGAGTGGAAGAATCTTGCTCTGGTAATGTTCGTTCTCTTCAATGAATCAAAGGACCTTCCGACATTTATTTACAATAGGAATGTGAAAGTAAGCATCCTGAAGATCTGTGGAAATAAGCATCCTGAAGGTCTATGACACTTGGCCAGTGTCTTCAATGGAGCTGTGCAGAGATTTGTTGGATTGCTAGCATCTTGAACTTCTCTTTCCATATCTATTTGTTTGCTGTTTTGAGATCCAGAAGTGGTGTGAACTTGTTTTTGGATCCTTTCTTCTTCACCAGAAAGTAGGAGGAATACATTTCCAATCATTTCTGTTGAGGTGGACCCCTTCCTATGGCCTGCTTTACAAGAAGATTGTTGAACTCCTGCTGAAGTCTGCCCTGGCAGTGTTGGTGTGACTTTTTTTGGAGGTAGTTTCGGTGGCATGTTTTTAACCAGAGAAAACACCCATTTTACACAGTATTCCACACCCACCTGTCTCTAGATTTCCTTCCACTTTTTTAGGAAGTTCAAAATACTTCCTCCCACCACTGGAGTGGGTAACAGAAGAGGTGAAGTGTGGAGTCACAGACTGCCTCCTGTGGGACATTTTCCTGCATTTTCCTGCTGCTACCAATGGTTGATGTCTATCTTTTCGCTCGGATTGACACCTTTGCTATTGATTAGACAGTCTGCTGCATTTGAGGCCCTGAACCCGCTGATGGAAACTACAGCGGTCATAGGGTTTGTAAGTATGTTTCCTCTAGTCTTTTCTCTAGCCCTATGACATTTAATGTTTCCATCTCAGCCTTTATGCGGGCCATTCCTTTATCCTCATGGGAGCCAAACAATATGTTACCAGAAAAAACGGAGTATCCTTTGTCGAGCCCGTGTCCGGCGTAGCAAGCAGTTTTGATGGTGGGGTTACTGAAATGACCAGCGAAGTGGGTCTTGATGGAGAAGTCTATTGGTGCAGTGGACAGAGAAGGCAATTGGGATCTTGAAGGTGCAGGATCTCTACTTCAACCACTGGCATAGTGGGTCTGGTAGAGAAGCATTCATGTGAATACTCAATTTGAAGTCTCCACGATTTCAGCTTGTGAACCCACAAACCTGCCCTCAACAGCAAAAAAGTAGCATACGTGGCTAGAGGGCGCACAGTAAGATGGCTGAGCTGTAGTGCAGCTCTGCCGGCCGACTTGCCAATCCGTCATTAATCCTGCTCCCTAACCACCATCCGAGCTAAACAACCGGTGGCATTTGTTATAGAACTGCAAGGCGGCTGACTGAGGCGACTTTGCTGCGACCACCGGCCCGAATTGAGCTGACCTGTTGGCTGGCTAGAGGGCGGCTCCGTGAACAACATGGCGGCCGCGTGAGCAGATTAGTGCCCGTTGGAGGCCTTGGGGCTGCCTGTGCGTCAGAGTCTGCATTGGGAGGTGCCGCTGACATTACTTTGCCTACGGGCACCTGTGTGGCTCCACTCCTACGTTGAAGCCTGTGAGGGGCGAACCGGGGCTGAATCTGAGCGGGCGGCGTGGAGTTGTGAGGAGAACCGGCCGCCCGTCTCGAGCTAGCGCTGCATGGCCCTGATGTGACCCCCGCGAGCCCGCTGTGTGCCGCCCGAGTGAAGTGGGTGAACTGATCGGCGGATGGGGACGTGAGCAGAGCCTGATTTTGCGGCGACTTCCCTCAGAAAAGTTGCGGACGCTGGTTAAAAGCGCGAGGCAGGGCGGACCTGGGACATAACATGGTGGCAGCGTGAGCAGTACATAGGCTGCCGGAGGCCTGGGGGCTGCCTACGAGTCGGAGTCTACTGTGGGAGGTGCCGCTGGACATTGCTTTACCTTCAGGTACTCTGTGTGGCTCCGTTCCTCTGTCGAGGCCTGTTCGGAGCGAACTGAGGCTGGATCTGGGTGGGCGGCGGGGGGCTGTGGTGCGTGCCGGACACCCGTCCCGAGCAGGGCTGTGCGGCTCGGGTGCAGCCCCGCGGGCCTGCTGTGAGTCATCAGAGTGCTGCGAGCGAGTTGATAGGAGGACGGGGATGTGGGCAGTTCCCGTCTTCGCGGCGACTTCCCTGTAGGAGGCTGCGGGCCCTGAGTGGGAGCGCGAAGCGGTCCTGGGAAAGCGAAGCGACGGCGTGTGGCCTGCTATTGTGCACTGCAGATGTGGGGTAAAGAGACAGTGTGATGCGCAAGACACCATAGCGGCACCGGTTCACTGATATGGAACTGTACTCTCATTGAAGGGTGCTGAGGTTCACCTGTGCCGGCTATCTGGACGGCGATATCGGCGTTGTGGCCCCGCTGCGTGGCACATAGGGCACGACAACACGACGCTTTGGGATCACATTGAGGCAGGCCTAGATTGATCGCTGCAGTGGTGTGCGACAGCTGGTGGTCGTTTACTCGGCCACATAGTGAAGGGGGGAGGCGTGAGGGGCGCTATCCTCTCCTCAAGTTCAGTACAGCTTTGGTGGCCGCGCTGCATTGAGGTGCTACACACATAGAACGGCGGACCAAGTGTAGAGCTATTAAGGAAGTAACGTGTGTCAGTGGTGCCCATCAGAGAGAGGGGACGTTGGCAAGTGGAAAGCTCAACTGACATGCTGTATTGAGGGTGCGCTGGGCACAGCTGTTCTGCAGGAAAAAACTCATCATGGGTAAACCAGACAAAAATCAGCTGCGCCTCACTTTTGACTTGCGGAAACCCGGAAGGCTGCAACAAAGAGCCACCTCGGACTCTGAATTGGACGTCCCATCGGAATCTCCATCCCCCCTGGAAACAACGCTAGCTGCCATACTAGCAAGTCTGCAGTCCATCGATGGCAAAATCGAGGCCCTCAGTGGACGTCTGGACCACATCTCCGCAAAATTAGACTGGGAGCAGCCGAAAAACGCATATCGGCTGCAGAGGATGGACTGCAGCATGTGACTTCCAAATCTCTGGATATGGAGAAAGTGCTCGCGGTATCCAAGCCAAGAATGAAGACTTGGAGGCCAGATCCCAGAGCAATAATTTACGCATCACAGGCCTGCCGGAGTCGACCAATGTTGGCAAGCTGGACTCCTACGTCGAGAATATGCTGCGGGAGATCTTCGGAGCGGAGAGTCGATCACAATTGTTGATAGTGGAGAGAGCTCACCGGTCCTTGGCGGCCCGCCCTCCCCCTGGGGCTCCTCCCAGGCCTATTATTGCTCGCCTACTAAATTATAGAGACCGTGACTCGGTGCTGCACTTGTCGCGCCAGAAAGGCACCATAATTTATCAGGGCAATCTGCTGGCGTTGTTTCCGGATTTCACAGCCACGGTCCAAGCAGCGAGGAAGGAATTCCAGCAAGTTAAAAAAAAATGCTAATAGCAGAAAATTTGCAATACGCTATGCTGTATCCGGCCCGGCTACACATTGGATCAGACGACAAGGCCAAGATTTTCACCAACCCCAAACAAGCCATGGAGTATGCAAAGACCATCAGGCACAAGAAGAAGGTCGCCCCCGATGCTTCAGACGATGAGGGTTGACTCAAGCGGCACACCATTTGGGGGGTTTTCCACTGAGTACTGTGACCACATTGGATATGTTTGCCAGCTTTACTGACTGCTCTGCATTACGTATGCATGGGCGGGACCCCCCTGCCAAGACGTACGGCTACACCGGTACTTTTCATCACATTGTATTTTTTTTAGGTTGGATGTATTGTACACTGTCAGGCTGTAATGTTTCACTGGTTGAATGTTTCACATTTCTGGATATGAAGTGTTTTGGGGGCTTATATCCACTGGTCGGCCACCTCCTAGGGAGTTCGTTGTGCTCCGGTGTACACCCCACACTACGCTATGTTCACATTTCACACTCGGGGGGATTCTGTTTAGTTCATGGGATGGCTTTGGCAAGTTGGGTATGCTAAAGTGGGTGGGGGAGGCGGGGGGAATGTGATTACTGGGGTTCGTTGCATGTGGTTGGCTGGACACAAACGGTTACAGGTACTTGTTGGTTTGTGCAAATAAGGGAACTATGTACATCACTGGTCAACATACTCAATGACGCTGGCTAAAGAGAGGTTTACTTGTCTAACATGGAATGTCCGTGGATTGAACTCCCCTAGAAAAATTAGGCAGGCGTTTGCCTATCTGGACCGGCATGAGGTCCAGATTGCTCTTCTCCAAGAGACACACCTGACCAAACACACGGAGGCCAAGATAGCTCTCAAATGGGCTGGATATCGCCTAGCTTCTTCATATTCCTCATACGTGCGAGGGGTCATGACGCTCATGAAGAGGGGCATTGCATTCACTGAGATTAAAACGTACATAGATGAAGGGGGGCGCTACGCTTTTGTGCATGGCAAACTGGGTATCTCGCTTTTAACTATTGTCAATGTGTATGGGCCCAATACAGACGAGCCTGAATTGTTTGCAGGTATAATTAATATACTACGCGACTAGCCTGAAGCAGAGATTTTGTGGGGTGGCGACTTCAACACGCATCTAGACCCTAGTAAGGACAAATCCAGCAAGCAGGGGTGGGCGCACACCAAGAACGGCCCAGTGCGTAAGGGATGGAATGGTTGAACTCGGTCTAGTAGACACGTGGCGGCTTCACAATAACGATACACTAGAAGGCACGCACGCTTCTGCTGCGCACGGTAGCTGGTCCCGCTTGGACTATTGGCTATTAAGCGAAGGGGCGAATGCCTGGGTATCGGACATATTTGCACTCCCTCGCACTTTATCCGACCACAATCCAGTCAAACTCACTCTACATATCCCAACGTGTATTCCGCGCCAATTCACATGGAGATTCCGATCTGAAGCTCTATTAGATCCGGTCTATGCTACCACGATCAGGGAGGCCATAATCCGGTTTTTGGACTTAAATACGGGTTCGGTGGACAGTGCTGCGACCCTCTGGGGGGCCTTTAAGGAGACTATCAGGGCTGCATCAGCCCAACATCAGGCATTCTTAAGGACATTATGGGACAAATCACAAAAATTGAGACTGCATTGTCAGAGCTTTAACGAGAGCATGAGAGGCTCCCCTGTGCACACACACTATCCCCGAATTAGGATCTCATAGTAGAACACGATGAAATGGCAGCGACAGAGATTCGCTACTTGTCCAAGAGACATGTGGCATGGGCATATGGAGAGGGAGGCAGACCGGGTCATAATCTAGCGACTAAGCTTAAATATCGCACTGATCATCACACCATAACAAAAATAACAGATGCTCAAGGTGTGGACCACTACACACCGCAAGCCATAATCGAACAATTTCGCACCCGTTATGAAAGGATGTACACCACGCAAGGAGGGGCCTACCCACCAGCGTTGGATGATTATCTGGCAGATACAGCATGTGCGTGGTTGGCTAAGGGTCACCAAGACTATCTAAGCCAACCGACTGAAGCAACTGATATTCATGAGGCAATTCGACCCTACCCAACATAAAGCCCCCCGGGCCAGACAGCCTCACGGCAGAATTTTATAAAGAATATGCGGAGTTATGGGTACCCCATCTACTAGAAATGTATGGCGAAGAACACGAAGCGGCCAAACGTCCTCCTTCGCTACGACAAGCCTTGATAATCACTCTATTAAAAAAAGATAAGACACCATCTCAATGCGAATCTTATCACTTATTAATCTAGATGCCAAAATTCTTGCAAAAGTCTTAGCCACCAGACTTCAACCACTAATGCCGAAATTGGTCCTACCGGATCAATCTGGTTTCATACCGGAAAGGTCCACGTCCCACAACTTGCACACTATCTTTGCGATGCTTCATTTACTGGATCCTGCCCTCCCCGCGGCTGCTGTTATGTTGGATGCAGCGAAGGCATTAGATTCCATCGAATGGAGTTATATGTTCCAAATCCTGATGCGAATGGGATTCCCTGAGGTTTTTATCGGCTGGGTGAGGTTGCTATACACCGATCCCTCTGCACGGGTTCGGGTAGGGGGCCTAATGTCCGAGCCATTCCAGATCCACAGAGGGACCAGACAGGAGTGTCCTCTTTCACCGCTTCTGTTCTCCATCATGCTTGAACCTCTAGCATGTATAATCAGACAAAGACAGAGACACAGCAATCAGATTTGCACACCGTCCAGTTGGCATATCTCTCTATGCCGATGACATGGTACTGTTCATAAGAGAGCCGCAGAGATACCTAGCACCGGTATTACGCGAATATATTAGATTTGGCCTTTTTTCGGGATTAACTATTAACTGGGACAAATCGGTGATATTACCACTAACACCAAATACGAATTCGCCCCCTCTGAAGTTTCCGCTGGTGTGGTCTACCGATCCAATTAAATACCTGGGAATATGGGTGCACAGTGATCCCGAGATAGTGATCAAAGAAAATTACGGGAGAGCGTGCGCTTTGCTTGAGCAGCAGGTGGACAGATGGGTAGGACTACCGTTATCTTTAGCGGATCGTATTGCCCTCATTAAAATGATTGTTTTACCTCGCTTTCTCTACCTGTTCAGCAACATTCCAATAAAACTAACTAAGCAGTTTTTCATTACTGTGCGTTGACTATTGGTGAGGTTAATCTGGGGTGGGAAACAAGGTCGGGTGAGCTGGAACACACTTATACTGGATTATGACAAGGGTGGCTTCTGTGTGCCAGACTTGCATTTGTATTATCTCTGCGCGCAGGCGCAGTATGCCTACTACTGGTACACTCCTCACGCTTTCATTCCACATGTTGCGGTGGAAGATGGGGATGCACATCAGATTCCTTTAAAGTACATACTAACACACTCGTATAGAGGCACGCCAAAGCATGAAATAAACGAGATAGACACCACCATTGCTGCTTGGCATTCTATCTGTAAGCTGGGGGCGAAACTCCCACTCTATGCTCCAGCGCTCCCCTCTGGCTCATCACGCTGCACTCTCGGTGACGCAGGAGAGTGGTGCGATGCACTCCTTAAGACAGGCAGGCATAGACACAATGCAAGACTTGTACCCTAATGGTAGTTTTCTCACAGCAGAGGAGGTGCAATACATGCATAACCCATCACCACTTTTTAGGTTCACATTTCACAGACTAAAGCTGGCGATACAAGCGCATTATGGTACATTTCCTGCTGAGCCACCTACGCTTCAAACTCTGCAGTTGCTCCTGGTCACTCCCACACGTCACAAACTGATCAACCAACTGTACAGGACAGCGAGAGCAGAAAAAGTTAACAGTGACGATAAAAGCTTCGCTCGCTGCAATGACAGACTCACTCCACCGCTAACGCCAGTGGAATGGGTGCACTGCTGCAAACTCACCAGTGCCCTCACCCCCAATGGTAATTTGCTAATCATTCATTTCAAATACATTCATCAGGTTTACCACACACTTCTCAGACTATACAAGTGTGGGCTCCGGGATAACAGCAGATGTAAAAGATGTGGGCGGCCGGACGCGGATTTCTGGCACCTGGCCTGGGATTGCAAACGGGTGTTTGAGTACTGGGTGGCGGTAGTACGGCGTATACAAGATATGTCAATGGTCCCTGTACAATGCACGCCACAGGTCTGCTTACTGAGTTGCATACCACAGCTGAAGGGAGCAGTGGGCAAATTTATCAGAATTGCGCTGTTACTGGCGAAACGGCGGGTGGCAATAACCTGGGAAAGTGTTCAGGCCCCGCGACCAGAGCACTGGATAAAGGACCTGGTTTATTGCAAGGAAAACCTCGAGCTATATATGGAGGAGCTACCATCCTCCTAAATGTTAATGTTAATGGAATTTATAAGAGCGCACGAATACCCGGAGGTGTCTTGGCGCTGGGAACCTTTAAGACAGTATCTACGGGCACAAGACCGGCCACTATCACCGAGCAATGAAGTCTGATGTTATTGTATATGCATGTTCCTTGCAAGGTTACCGTCATTACACATCATAAGTGTCTAAACAGGAGTTGATATGGGGATAAGCCAACCGCATGCTGTTTGTTTGGATGTTTGATATTTGTACTGTTTTGAATGCTATCGATGCTATATCTCTGATCTGAAAACAAATAAATAAATTTAAAAAAAAAAAAAGTAGCAAACGTATCTTGCTTAAATGTCAGATCTTGAAGTCAAGCAGAACAGCAATGTTTTCTACAAAGAGGTCTTGTTTTGGATCCCCCTCATGGGGAGTTCTCAGAGATGAAAATTTGGTAGCAGGCCCTCCTCCTCTACAATCTCCTGACCTTCCAGATCGACCTGAGAGGACTTCTGAAGCGCATGAAGCTGGATTTTCTCTCTTTTTGTCATGCAGAAAATTTACAGCAGTGGTAGCATTTTTAAAGGCAATGGGTACCCGAAGGCAAAAAAAACACAGACATGAGAATCTGTGTCTTTTTCTGCCACATGAGGAGCACTTCACAAAAGTAACTGCATTTTTTGAAGAAGAAAAATAACTCCCGTCAGGAAATTACAAAAAGCTACTTCAAATGATGAAGAGTAAGGTGTTTTTAAACAAGATTTAAAACTAGTTCTAGTGGAAAATAGCCAGAAAAGGCCAAACTCGGTGTTCAAGCATCCTGCCACCAGGAGCCAGACATAAGAACTGGAGCTACAGCCACTTAGAGAGCATAATGGGATAGTCATAGATTTGGATTCCTTAAAGCTGCAGTGCCAGTTCTCCCACCTTCAGTAACTGCAGTCTGTATGGCTCCATTGTCCTATAATTTCCTTTAAATATAGTTTGTGAAAAGGTTTTGTTTTTAATTCTTCTCACCTATTCGTCTAGTGACATTTCTAACTTATAAACAGGTGATTGATTTTAAAGAAAATATATAGCATTGGCTAATATATCCTTTTAATAGGCTGCCAAATTGTTTTAAATGAAATAAGGAACTTTTCTAACAAAAGCAAATTATTTTTTCTGTGATAAGGTGCTCTGAGATCCAGCACGTAGGCAATACAGTTTATTGCTCATGATTTTAATAGAGATTCCGCTGAATGAGAACGTAATTTTCCCAGAATGCTTTTCACTCCCCAAGAATAATCTTTTCAATCAGTTGTTTTGCACCACTCCAACCTCGCACCTCCCACCAACTTCCGAGCCAATCAATTCCCATGACAAAAACAACCATTCCGTCCAATAAAAAAGTCTTTCCCAGGAACCATACTGGCTCAATAGGTCTGTAGAGAAATTTTAACCCATTCCCCCACCAAACTTACTCTTTTTGTTCTGCTGCAGGATCCGTCCTTGTTCTGCTCGCCACAAGGAAGTCACTTTCACTCTTCAAGCCGCTTGTTTCTGTTGCTATAAGCTCACTGGACTCCACTGCACCAGGCTCAGCCATGCTTACTTTATACTGCTCTGGCGCAGCACCAGTGCTCACGGCTGAGTCTAAGGGACAGTTCTTCATCTCCATGGAAAGCATTTTATTGCCGTCTCTTCTTTTGCTTACAGGTGAGAATTGCCGCATGGGGAACTCCAAGGATTCAGGGCTCCGAGCACGTTTCCGAGACCCCGCTGGATATGGACTGTCACTGCTTTTTGTGGAGGAACTCCACATTCCATTGCCCTCCTTGCAGTCATGAGAGAGAACTCCTGATTGCACAATACAGGGGTCAGTCACTTGGTGGATATCCTGAAGGCCGAGTTTGACAGCATGCTCATTGTTACATTTTGTGTTGCTCACCAATGTTTTTTCTTCTCTCGAACCCATCATCACTGGCTCCTCCAAAATCAAGTCAGCAACCTCCTCTGGCCTGAACAGACGCCTACGCCTAAGCATAGGGGATGGTAGGGCAGGTCGAAGTCGAGCTATGGACTGGATAGCTCCCTCTCCTACACTAGAAAGAACTGGGATAATACTGCCAGAACACAGTACCGGAGTACACTGCTGATCAAAGGGAGATAGATACTGCTTGGTATTGATTCCAGGGGTCAGGAACTTTGTAGCTTCCTCTTTTTCATGCTCTTTTGTGATCCCTGCAGCTGAACAACTATTTCTCTCATGCAAGCCCCACAGGTTTGAGACTCCCTCAATGGCCATACAGTCAGTCTTCTCTTTACAACCATCAGCGCTTACGGCGGGCACCATTAGAAAAGTGCAGAGGGTTTGAGTGTCTGCCTTCAGCAGAGGGCTCGCTGGACTTGGATAAACAGCGTTTACTTGGGAATCTGTTGGAATCTGAGATTCAGTCTTCTTTGTAGGGCACTCTGGGGTCTGAGGGCCTGTGTTTGTTTCAGAAAGGTTCTGTGGGACATTCTTCTGAAAGTCTGGAATTGAGAGCCTCACTAGCGATACCCTTAAATCCATAGTTAGAGCCTTACCATTCAGATCTACTGGGGGTAGAGCAACAGGTTTGGTTTCAGAGGCAACATGGCTAAGCAAGAGAGTCTTCTGAGAGTTATGAAAAGGTAGCTTTTCTAGAGAGACCTTCAAGTCCATAGTCACAATATTACTCTTAGAGGGTAGTAGATGGAGAGAGGCACTCTTGGAGGCAGAAAATATCTTCACATGTTTATTCGGGGAAGGTTCAAGTTTTTGCTGTTTAGGAGAGAGTCTCCCTGGATTGCAGGAGAATGCGGATGGGTTAGGCTCGACTTTGTGAACCTGTGAGATCTTTCTTGGGGTAGACAATCTTTGATCGGTTAAAGGTGATAATTTTACTGGAGAACAAGAACCCATCGGACTATGCATGCTAGGTGGTAACATTTCAAAGGCACACTTCAGGACATTCTCTTCCATTGTGGTGTATTTGTTGTGCTGCATTCTCTTGGAGTGATAGCCCAACATCTCTACCTCGTTCCTTCCACCTTGGGGACAAAACATTTTTCCCGACGTCTTTGATGCAGCAGCCAAGCTGGATTCCAAATGCTGAGGGCCTGACCGGCGTAGCCTTCTTGGTGGGGTCTCTGATGCAGAGGGGGTTTCCATCTCCATTCTGAGTGATCCCTGATCTACAAAATGATAAACATTGGACCCTATAACCCTGTCACCCCTATTACAGATCAGACAATCCTGTAGAAATTTTTTTTTCTTGCTACGCTAACTTCAAAGCTACACATACTGTTCACCAAAACATATGCCCAAGTCGAACAGTCAAATCTGTACCAATGCCCTACAACGAAGTTTAGGACCACTGTAAACCAGCACACATGCTCAATTTCTAAATCTGAAAAAAACTAACACTTGTTTATGAACCTTCAAAACGTTTACATAAACTTGCAATCCTGAGCCTGAGAACATTCCCCAAATACCCTGTAACATAGCCCCATTTCTCGTGACATTGTCAAAAACGTATGTACACAAATTATCTCAAAGTCTGTAAATGTTCTTAAAGCCTCTATGTAAGCCCAAATGTCCAGCATTCGATTTTTGATAACTCAACATGCTTGAATCATTTGAGTATATTAGAAATCGCAATAACAATTATGAACATAAACGTATGCACAATATCTGCACACATCGTATTCCTAAATATACCACCTCTCATAGCTTTTAAAAAGCTCTCATTCTTAAAAGTTCCTAAAACAGGCACATACTCCTATGGCACGGTCTAAGAAGGTTTATCACCAATGTTCACTTTGAAAAACCACACATATCAGATTTGTTTCTAAATGAGAAACGGTCTCAAGTCCATGCTCCAAAATCTGTAAGTGCACCCCCCTCCAATCTAGTTTGTTAGAGCAAATAGTGTCTTTAACATGTGCTCGCCATTTCCCAGTCTGAAACTGCCCCAGTTCTTAGTTGCGCATCAGATTTTTTAAGGGCACTCTTGGTTTTAATGCAAGTCTGTTCCTCAAACCTTGTACACACGATGCAGTCCTCTAAACCCTCTTAGCAGTTCCTCACACATCTGGCACTGTCCCTAAAACATATACAAAGGTCCCAAAACTAAAGCTGAGACTGTCTCCATAAACCCTGGACATGTTCCATATTCCTGAAACAATCCACACAATCTGCACTCATTTTCAAAGTATGAGTCTCTAAAACATGTATAGTCAAAACATCCCTAACCCCATCACCCTAATTCAAAACCGGTACATACTCATTCACTCTCAACCAAAACTTCGACATTAGCTACATTCATAAACTTGCAACTTGTTGGACTCGAAGCGTGCATATAGACTTATATTCCCAAAACCTGTGCTTACACCTCCAATCCTAAGTCGGACCTTGTCCTGAATGCATATATCTACCTTAAAACTACTAAGTCACACCAAATCCTGTATGTATACACCCACTGCAGAGAGTAAGGCAGCCATGATAAATCTACAGATAACTTTGAATGCAAAAGTCTGAGTTGATGTCAGAAAACCTATGAATATGCTCCATTTCTATGTAAGAGACTATGCTCCAAACCCAGTATACTCAATTAATTCCTCAGTGCGACCCTTACCTGACCAAATCAGATACATGCATGGCATTCATTAATCTGAGACGGTCTTCAAAACCTATGCAGCCCTCACCACCACGAAGCCCAAGTCTATTAAAATCCTGGCTTCCCCCAAAAAGTATTTTGTTCCATTTCTGACTGATACAGTCCTGAACCTATACATGTACCCAAAGTTCACCATTGTCCATCAAAACATACACTCATTCCTAAAGCTCACACTATACTCACAATCTCTAAATACACTACAACTTTGAATGTGACACTATCTCCAAAAACTTGAACATATGCCCCGCTCAAAACTCTGAGACTGTCGATCAAAACGGGTATACAAGCCCAATCCCTAGAAAACAACACCCCACATCATGTGTACACACCATTTTCTAGGTTTGAGAGCCTTCTCACAACCTATATGCTTGCTACATTCATAGGCTTAGGTGGACAGAGACTTTCACATAAGCCCCTAATATGAAACGAGACTGGCTTGTATATAGGCCCCAAGTGCCAAGTGTGACTGTCTCACCCAAAATGCTTACACGTGACCACTCCAGAACCTAAAACAGACCTGAAAATCTTGTAAATGCCACCCCCCCTTTGTTAGCCTCTGAGGCTGTCCAACAAAACAAAAAGATTTTCCTCTCTATCCAGATTTAAAATTATGACTCAATTGCGCAAAGCACGTATTGCTAAATCTGAAGTATCCCCAAAAGTCTAACACTATACATCAGAGACTGTTCCAGACCACTGAAAAGAGATCCCAACCTTCCATCTAGACACTCCACACCCTCAAAAGTACAAAATCACCATTCAAACATTTACACAAGTCTCATTCCTTTCAGAAACCTGACGTTATACACCAAACCTTTACATATACATCCACCATTCATTTACGTCATATATCTGGGAAGGTACACCAGACCAGTAAAAACAGACCTTATATTCACACATATAAAGCCACTCAAAACCTGTACAGATACTCATTTCTAAGCACAATACTGTTAACTTAACATATAGGCTAATTCTAAACACCTCTAGCCTGCTCTCGACAAATTAAATGCCACATTAGGGTAGACCAGAAGAGCCTACATCCTGCTCTCTACAAAAGAAGAACCCAAAACATTACGCATGCACTGCTCCTTATAAAACAAATTACAATTAGAGCGAATTGAAATAGCTATAATGTTGTGCCTTTAAATAACTCCTAAACATTCTTCCCCCTATGAATCCAACGCTCCTTAAACTTTGCCAAAAACTCACATGGTATCCTCAATCATGCTAGCTCACACCCAAGAACCTACTTCTAGATGCGCCACAAAATCCTGTTACTGGACTTTACTACCCTTACCAGTAACATGCCACTCGCTGTAATTTCAACAGCCTCTATAGACTGCCCTCAAACACGCCCTGTTCCCAAACTCATCTGTAGTACATGGTTTGATATAAACACAATAAATGAGAACCCAAACTATGAGAACCTAATTTTTTTTAATTTTTTTTTAAATAAGAAAATTATCAAATCTAAAGAATATCTGAGAGAGAACGAAGACAAACAATACAAATATACAGACCAGGAATTAAATTCCAGGAAACAGAACATTTGAATCAAACTGCAAACTAAAAAAAACTTAATTCCCCCAAAAATAAGAATTGGTAGTATGTACAGACCTACAGAAATATATAAATGAAAAGAAAAAAAAAAAAAGAAGAGTACAAGAAAAGTCAGGATAAAAAGTGTTTGGGGGGGGGGGGGGGAGGGGGGGGGAGGAGCTTTTTTTCTACCTGGGCCATGAACAAAACAAAAAAAATTATTGTGGATGATGGAGGAGTAGAGCAAACACAAGGTAAGGAGAGGTGAATAGATGCTAGTATGGTGGGAAAGGAGTACGATTGAATAAGTCAGTTGATGCCCCAATTCACTTCTCACAAATGAGGTACCTGGGACAAAAGTAGAGAATGAGGTGGGGAAAAAACAACAACTTTAAAAAGAGGGTGACGGATGGGAGCATGGGTGTGTATCCTTTTCCCTAAAGGATTTGTATTTGGGATTTTTTTTTCAAATAAGGTAGGAGCGGTAGTTTCGAGGGGGAAAGCGAATCTGTAAAAAAATAGCGAGTGGGAAAGAGGAACGTGGAAAATTTGGATGTCTTCCTAAGGAGGGGAAAAACAAAAAAAACATACATTGTTAGTGGAAGAGTGCACAGGTGAGTAAAGCCAAGGTGAACAAAGATCAATTTATTCTTTTGCAGCAAAAGCCCGAAAACCTCAAACAAGCATTTGAACAAGTTGCTGTCAAAAACTTGGCAAATGATCTTAATCAGGAAAATTAAGAGAAAACCGGTTCAAATTAAATTTTCAGGGTAATTTTCTTCACAAAGATCACAGGCAAGCAAACTCACCATATCTCATAAACCCAACATACCTATATTTTCCCTAACACACTTCTTGCATCTATTGCCCCCAGAGTCTTAAAAAAAAAAAAAGAAGTTATACCCCTGCAACGAAAAGTCAGCCCAGCTCACCATGAAGCCACCACCTCTTGCTTTTCCTGAAATCCTACATCCTGCACTAAATAAATTCAATAATGCCTCCCTCTACCAAAAACATATATCAAACTCACCTTAAATTCAAAAGCTCCGATTGTCTTTAAAAAGTTTTCACTAGCGCCCAATAAATGTAATGCCCCTTTCTGTAGCCATAAACCTACAATCTAGTGCGTCATAAGTCTTACCTCTGTGACAAGACACCCTCCTCTAGGCCTTATAAAAGCTAAATCATTAAGTCAATTCATTCTTAACGTCCCAAAAAACCCAACAACCTGAGCAAAATGAGGTCTCCCTGACTGATCTCTGCACTTGACTTCACTGCGATGATGGACATGTACCGCATTGTGACCACCCCATGTCCGAGAAGTAGCGCTGAAGAACGCTGAGAGACGAGCAAAGGTCCTTCTTCTTGGAGCGCAGAGAGCGGCCAGTAGACATGATGGACTCCTGAAGCTGACAGAGGGAGAGAGAAAGGGTACAGCATTGATACCGTGTGAGCAACTACTTGAGAACTTTGTGTCTGATGGTCAGACTGGACATCGTAAGCCAAGGGGAAGCACACCAAAGTCACCACAAAATAGGTAAGCTGGGCAGCAAGAAATGCATACAAGCCAGCCACAAACGAAGCAGAGAGGTGAAGGGACAGCAGTGAAATGCCTCAGTGAGATGGAGAAGCAGCAACCTATTGCCAGCACTTAGAGGGCAGCACATGCAAAACGTTTGGATTTTTGGATGTGGCTAAAGGTGAGCACATGGAGTCACCACAGGGTGACCATCAGCGAGGCTGTGCACGAATGTGCAAAGGGACGCATATGCAATAAAATGGTTGGCCAGCAGAGACACTTCAAAAAGATATGGGGTTTATGACAAGATAGCAAAGAGAGTAAGCGGCAGAGGTGAGTGGGTTTAATGGGGCTTCAGGAGAGAGGAAGAGTGACTTAGGGTAGAAATGAGTGAAGGAGTTGTGTGGAAGAGAGAAAGTGGAGGTAGAAAAGGATGGGCTGGGCTTTGCACCATGTTCCCAAGCACTGTCCCAAGTTCCATCATCTTTTTAGTCCCCTCTGTTTATTATCCCAGACTCACGAAGCACAAAAGGTTCCCACATCATTAAAGGCTACCTGGTGGATGCTGGGACTGTGCATGGTGCTTTCCAAGCGAATAAAGTATTCCCGCAAGAGTTTCTCAAGTGCTGCCAGGAACACTTCACCGTACTCTTCTTCCAACTCCGCCTGTGATTGAGAAAGATTAGTCAGAAGGTCAAATACTTGATAGGAAATTTGCTTTCCAACAAAGAACAACCTTCCATATTCTACTTTCGGGTTAGAGTAGGTGCAATTACGCCATATTTAGGGTAAACATTGTTAGACAGAGGCTGGTAACAGTCGTCCAGACCCTCACCTTAATGTACTGCTCCCAGTTGCGCTGGTCTGTGGGGAGGTGCCGTAATGTGTCTCTGAATGCCTTCACTACTTCAGAAATCTTTGTGTAGTCTCTCGGAGTCTGAAAGAGGCAAAAGTCATAAGATAAGAGACAGTCCACGCCCATCATGAAAAATCCCAATACAATAAGAATGTGTGCAAGCACAGGGGAGGTATGATTCCTTTCAGTTCTGCAGGTTAAAATTACGCACCGGTGACACTGTGTCCCTGGAGTATGTATTCCCTGCAGCATGCTACGCTGGTGCACAGAGAAAAGTGCATTAGTGACTGGCTGTAATTTGCACTTTCTAAACACATTCAGCTGTAAGGTTCTCCAAGAGTAGGAACATCAGCGGCCTCCCTTAACGGTTGGTACTACCAATACACAAGTCACTTTCCATACACATCACAGAAAAAGCGCCTGATTATGAATGTGTCCAGTACAGAGTATCTCAGTTTATCCTCCCAGTCTTTTTAATTCATTGTAAATGCAACCTCAAAGGAATAACAGAACGTGTATCTCTTTCCTTTACTATCTTTCTTTTGAAAATCTAAACCCAACTGTTAATTCAAATGTTAAAAGTTGGGAGGGATGCTGCTTGCGTCTCTGACCAATTCTCCATTTATAGGCCTACTCTCCTCTTCACTGTTTTCCGTGTTAAAAAACAGACAGCGCCAACCTCATTGTAGCAGTTTATCATGGAAAGGATAACAGGACCCATTCTAAAATTGTGGCTGCCTCACAGAATGTTTTTTGGGGCTCTGCAGAGTAATTCATCTCACCATTTCTATGCATAGAAAGAAGTCACAAATATCCAAGTGTCCTAAGATAATATAACAGAGGACTGTCCACCTATGGACTAGAAGTTTGATGAGTGGGGTCGATTCAAAAAAGGTGTGGGCGGTCTCTACCTAGGAGTAATGAATAAATGGGTTTTTATTAGTTTACAGTCTGATTAATTTTTATTTCTGCTGAAGTTCCAAGCCTTATCCGTCACCACAGCAAAGGACGACTGAGCAACCTTGTTTTCCTGAATCTCAGAACTGAAACCTCATACTGAGAGCTGGAACGTAAAAGACATGGTGCCTTATATTAAGAGAAGACGGATGACAGTTGTTCAGAGAAAGATTGTATAGGACTTTGCGGCAGCGACAGAGCACTTTAAAAACACTATTTGGAAACTGGCAAACAATGAAGCTGGAACAGATGGGATGTTTATTAAGTTCTATAAGCAAATGAATGGAAACATTTTGCACTAACTGTAGTTTTTGGGTCGAGTAAGAAGGAAGACCCACAAATAAAGAGTTGCAGTAGTCTAGGATAAAGTTTATTAAAACGTGCAACAGCATTCTACAGGAGGAAATGGGCAAATAAGCAGGAACTTTCAAATGATGGTTAGCAGGCGAAAGCAAGCAGAATTCTACCTGCTAAAGTGAACTTCAAAAAAGTGCCGGTTGTCACAGAAAATCTCTAAATTACGGGGCCTGTTTAAAAGGCATAGGGAGAGGGTCTAGAATGTCAGACCACCACTCAAACGTCCACAAGAATAGGTTTCCAAAACTCAAGACCTCTGTATTATCCTCATTCAGAATTAAGGAATTGGGTCTCATCCACTTGCCAACTTCACCATGGTATGGCTGCTTCTGTTTTGGCTGCAGTTCCTTCTGCCGGGAAGCATTTTGAATCTTCTGCAGTTGGTATTATTAAGATTTGTAGTGGTGTTTGGCGAATTCCATTTTCTTCTTCTGACCAATAGCTTTAAGTGTTTCTGTCTCCACCTTCATCCTGTAATCACAGCTGCAGGAGGTTGGGAAATGTGTTTTGTATTCAGGGCTATGGTGATCTTTTTCAAAGCCTTTTATGGCATAGGGGCCAGCTATCTAAATAAACGCGTAAACCGCTATATTCCAACTAGATCCCCAAGATCTTCAAATGCAAATCTTGCCCTCATTCCGAAAACACGCCTAGCGCATACGTGGGAGGAGATCTTTTGGACTCCTTGGCGCACGGATGTGGAACAACCTACCAGAATCTCTGAGATCAACTACAGACCTGCTAACTTTTAGGAAGAATCTTAAAACTTGGCTTTTTAAAAACTAGCCCTTCCTCAGCAATCTGCCACTTCCCGCCTCCTTGCGCCAGGACACTCTAGCTTGAGTAGCTGTGCGCTATATCAAATGCGTTCATTTCATTTCAGGGTTCAGGTCTATTAGTCGATGCCAGGATGATTTATGAAGTGAACTGGAGTACATCCAATTTGAGAACATCCACAACTGCCAAGTCTGCAGCAGCGCACATGAGCTACTTTGAAACTAGCAGTCCTTCCTCATGGAACTCATTAAAGTGTTGCTGCTTCGCTTTTGGAGGATCAGCAATAAATCTGCATCAACCCCAAATGAAACCCAAACAGCTAAACAACTGGTCACCTTGATTATTTCATACTTTTATAGAGCACTACTTTGCCACGCAAAAGACTTTATGGCTGCTACAGAAAAGTACTGAGAAGCAGCCTTGTGTGCACTGCTTCAAGCCTTAGGCCATCTAAGCTTCTCAGCTTTGTAATTCCATCAGGCAAAGAGCAAGCAAAGGTACTCAAGATGTTGAGGTGAAAAACTTTAGAAATGATGAAGGCTTGCTTGAATTTTATTTTGGCTTTAAGGCAAAGCCATTGGAGATCATTTCAAAATGGATAAACAGGAAAACAATTTCTTGCATAAAAAATACTAGTACTGAGGGGAGCTAGAGAAGATTTAGGAGTGCCCCAAGTATGCCATTCTCATCGTCAATTACTGGGATAAGATTAGGGCTCGACTGATATTTTCAATAAATGTAGTTTTGCCTTTTCTTGTCTGGTAGAGTTAATTGACTTTGGCAAGTTACAGAAGCAAATTATCTTCAATTTGAAACTATTTGATTGTCCTGGTGAATGGACCTTTGGATTTCTTAAGTATTCTCTACCAGTCCTGATGCAAGATCGGGAGGCTCTATTGTAGGAAACTAGGTGTGAGGGCCGCAAGATCAAAGATGGAAGTCTTGAGTAGAAGGATCTTGCCTTGTAGTCTGCAGAGAAGATATGCTCTGTGCAATAGCTCTGTACGTGGTCTCTGTGACATGAAAAGGAGATCAGGAAACACCCATTGTCAAGGCCATTCTAGAGCAATTAGAAATATCCTCTCTTTGGGGAATCTCAACAAAAATGAAAAAGAGAAAAGTAGTCTAGTTGGAAATCACAGGAAACGTCACAGACCCTAAAAAACATGGACTATAAAAATTTTTTTTAAAAATCGACTGTTAAAAAATGTATTTTATTTTAAAAAAGTCAGGAATAATGTTTAGAGGGCATACCCCTGTGCCCCGGGATCCTGCTTAAAAGAGGCACGGAACAAAAAGAAAAGAGTTATTTCTAGAACAAGATATTTAACGGCAGTTTAGCTACTGTCTGCCATAAAAGTGCAAGCGTGCCTATTAGAAGCTGTCAAGCTGTAGCCTAACTAACCCCACCTAGTATGTAATCTATAAATAGGCACCATAAAAGAAAAACAAACAACCTGCTGATATTTTCTCTTGTAAGAAGGGTTTAAGTTTTCAAACAAATGAAGGGTAGTTAGAGAGGCTACAGTTGTGTGCTTAATCTTAATCAAAACCAATTTGATTTGTTGCAAATGTGAGGGATTTGTTTTACCACATTGGTTTTCTTTTTCAAATTCCTGTCTCAGTAAACAACAAAGCACAACACAGAAACAATACCTAAACAAAAATGCTGCTTCACTGCTTGTCCAATTATCTGCATTTTCCGAAGATGTGCTGGCTGATCCTTCTAATTGGCTTTACTTCCTAGAACTGTCTGACAATTAAGTTACTTATTGTATTTCTTGCGTTTTTTTGTGAGCTTTTCCATCAACATTATAATTGGCATAGTATGTGTGCATATAAGTGGGATCCTGAAACAAATTTAAATTAATAGGATTTTCATGTTTTAAATGGTACCTTATAGAAAAATGGCAACATTTGCTATCTTTAAGGCAAAGCCAAAAGTAATAAAATTCAGCCAGCACAAAATACATACGAATCCCAGAGTCTTTAGAAAACAAAGACAGAGTGGTACACCTAGGCATAAGGATTTAGGTGTGAATATTAACAGAAGCACTTTAAGTATTGCTGAAGGTGCACCATCTACAAATGCACAGCAGGATCAATTAGGCTGTTCAGGATCTACAAACCCCAAACATTAACTAGGACCTTGGAAGAGGTAAGTTGTTCATAAATTCAAGGAAAATATCCATGAGGAAGAACATGTGCTACAAGTGTGCAGCTTTCTTCTGCATGATTTTCTTTGATATTCATAAACCGTAACTCAGAATAGCAAGAAGAACAGACTAGGAGAGGGTTGGTCAGGACCACATCACGCAAACTGGTTTCAGAATTTTGACCCACAGTCCAGGAATTGGAATCCGTGCGATAATGCTTGGCAAACATACAGCCTGATGTCCTCAGAAGTCAGATCACAAACGGACTCCAATCAAGAGATTGAGGTAGGACTAAGGTCCAAAAACACTTAAAAAATGGCACTCGAGGAGAACGCCCTTAACGACGCTGGCGGAAGAGACGAGACCGCAGAGACAATTACACGTTGCCGGTACTTCAGACCAACTACGGCAGGAACCCTGAGCAGTTTGCCCACGCTAGCATCACTCTATACCTTGTGGTTTCTTTGGCTTGGGTCACGCTATCACACCTGACCAAACGGTCTTAGGGACCTGCAAGGCGCATGCCCCTCGACTCGTTGGCAAAGCCATTTCCAGTATCTCGTACGCCGATGATGTTGTCCTGGTAAGCCATACCCAAGTTGGCTTGCAACGCTTACTCAACAAAATGCATGAGTGCGTTGTGGAAAACCACCTAGAAGTGAACCTCAACAAAACAAAAACCCTGACAATTAAAAATGGCAAACGACAGTTCCATACTTGGTACCTGGAAAAAACACCAACTGTGAATACCCTTGCCTAAAAATATTTAGGGGATTTTCATGCACTTCTTGCTGCTAATATTCCGGCTCCACACAACGATGCAGATGTGGGCTATAGAGCCTTTTGTAACTGGATTGTCCAAGTGCTGGATTCCCTCATTCCAGCGAAATGGTTGAAAGGCCGCACTTTGAACCCTAGCCCATGGTACAATGACACTTTGGCTGCACTTCGGAAAGCTTGCAAGAAATTAGAGCGCGCATGGAGAAAAGACTATGACTCTGTGGCAAAGAAATGCTATTTGTCCGCTATAAAAAACTATCATAGAACCATTTGCACGGTCCGAGCAGCTTTCTATGCCAATGAAATAAAGCTAAACTCTAATCCGGCCAAATGTATTTTTAAAATTCTTAAGGACCTCAGAGTAAGGAGTAACTCCTCTGTTTCTATGATTACTTCTGAGCAACAGTGTGAAGACTTGGCAACGTCTTTTGTTGATAAAGTGAATACCATCTATCGGTCCTTTTCGCAAGGGTCTTCTCCTCCAGCCACTCGTCATGAGCCCCCTCCTTTACATTCTTTGGCAGCTATTCCCAGTATAACGCTGGAAGAGTTTTCTTTACTGAGCAGGAAAATTAAATCTGGCTCTCCGGCCGATCCTTTAAAACCTGCCCAGTTCAGGGATTCACGGTCTCTCTTCCTGACACCTCTGTGCCATGTTGTTAATACTTCTTTTACTACTGCTGTGGTCCCTGTGCCGTGGAAACAGGCGAGGGTGTCCCCTATTCTTAAAAAACCCTCACTTGACCCAGCAAAGCTGGAAAACTTTCGGCCAATATCGCTCCTTCCTTGGGTAGCTAAGATTGCTGAGGCCCATGTTAACAATATTTTAATGAAATATCTCACTACTAATAACATCTTTGATCCTTCTCAAAATGGTTTCCGCCCTGGTCACAGTACAGAGACGGCTCTTCTGGCTGTGACAGAACATCTGCGGACCATTCTCGATTCCGGTCATACAGCGGCACTGATTCTACTTGATCTGAGTGCCGCATTTGACACGGTTTCACATGGAATTCTGTTACAGCGTTTGGAGGATGCCGGGGTTGTGGGCTTAGCACTAGAATGGTTTAGATCATTCCTGAAAGAGAGATCTTTTCGAGTTTCGGCCCCCCCGTTTCTTTCTCAGGCTCATTCCATCGGGCAGGGGGTACCACAGGGCTCTGCATTGAGCCCCATATTGTTCAATCTTTATGTTCAGCCTCTTGCTAAGGTGGCTAGGAATATGGGCCTCACCATGGTCTCTTATGCAGATGATACACAGCTGGTGGTGGCCCTGTCCGATGGTTCCACTCAGGATGCTTCAAGGTTTCGGAGCGGCCTGGCCGCTGTGGCAGAGTGGATGACTTTAAATTGTCTCCAGTTGAATGCGTCTAAAACAGAGTTACTGTTGGTGGGGAGGGACAGGAGCCTCTGGAGTGAACAATGGTGGCCTAACGTACTTGGTAGTACCCCCACCCCTAAGTTGGTGGTAAAAAACTTGGGGGTATGGATGGATGCTACCCTTAGCTTTCAAGAACATACCAAAAGAGTTGCGGGTACCTGTTTTGGCCTCCGGCGGGGACTTAGGCCCCTGCTGAAGTTTTTTGATTCATCTACTCGCCAACTGATTGTTCAATCAGCCATTCTATCTAGACTAGATTATTCTAATTCGCTCCTGTTGGGAGCTAATCAGGCTGAGATATTGCGACTGCAGAGTGTTCAAAACGCTGCCGCCAGAGCCCTGTTAGGACTCCCACGTAACTGTCCTTCTACTGGGGCCATCCGGAGGTTACATTGGCTTCCAGTGGCCAAACGGATCCAATTTAAGGCTCTTTGCCTATCTTTTAAGATCCTGAAACTTGCCTCGTCCAGTCTCCTGGCTAACTTGCTAGCCCTGTATGTCCCCACTCGCCAGCTGCGCTCCCTGGGACAGCATTTGGTAATTGTCCCCCGTGTGAAGCGCCTTCGGGTCGGAGGTCGATCTTTCCGTTACTTAGCTGCCAAGCTATGGAATTCCCTGCCTCCTCAGATTCGCAGCTTGGATCGCATGGTGGACTTCAAGAAAGCAATTAAAACTTTCCTTTTTCCTTCTGCTTAGTCCTTTTTGTCTTCTGTATATTCCTTACGCCTACTTGTTGTGTTCTTAGCCCTGTTCCTTCTGACGCTGGCAGCGCCGGGACGCCTCTTTGCTGGGGCAGCTGTGCGCTATATAAACTCAGATAACATAACATATCGACGAGGGCGGTCAATTTGCCAACCATCTTGAGGCAATCAGAAGGAAGGGGATGGCAATGGCAATAACACTAAGGCAGTTAAAAACAAAACTCACAGGCCCTATCCTTTTCCCCCTCCTCCGGGTAGCACAAGCTAAAATTCTACCCACCATCGCCTATGGCAGTGAAGCACTGAGGGGCAGGGACGCAAAATTGTTGGACACCGCCATGGCCTTTAGAGTTATGTTCAATCTTCCAACTTACGCCTCACCAGAGCAGATTCAGCTAGAGTTCGGCCTAACCAAACAACTTCTGGCTAGGCAAGGTGCTTACATAACGTTGGTACAACATTAGCAACTCTCACCTGGACACACTGAATCACCAGCTCTGGCAAGAACTTTGCAATACATCCAACTTGTCGGCCAGATAGCACTTGGAGGATTCACTGGTCACTACCGGGCTATCTGCTCTATGGGAAACTCAAACTACCCATTCAGTCTTCAAGCAAGTAGTAAAAAGAAGTAATAAAGAAAATCTCCTTTGTAGAAGAAAAAGCTGTTTTTGCCCGTAGGAGTCACGCCTGGATGATAATGAGTGGTTACAAATCACTTGGTCCACAGGCGAATTTTAATTTGGGGTATTCCAGGAAAACAAAAGAACAATTCTTAAAATACAGGCTAGGAATGCTGCCAGCTACTCCGCACCTCCCACCATGGCAGAGGGGGAAATGTGCCAGCACACGTAGACTATGTGGAAACAGTACTGAGGACATGGCATACCTAATCTGCACCTGTACTAACCTGAAGGAGGAAAGGGTAGGTTTACTCAAAGCACACTTTAACGAACGATTCGAACTCTGAGACAGGCTGTGATCGCATGCAACTCCAAGGACCCGCAGCTAAATGGGAAACTAGTGACATTTTTGTCACTAGTATAAACTAAGCAAGGAAGTGCTGCACCCCTTGCAAATGCATAAACAGCATAAAGGAGTTTCATCTCATACAATCGAAAACTTTAGGCACAGCCATTCGAACCGCTTTAGAACATGCCGAGCAAGGCACCTTTACACTTGAGACTTTTATGGTTCTTAGAAACTTATTTTTAAAATATCTCTTTCCCTTTTTTCTCTCTCTCTTTTTCTTCTTAATATCTTTCCTCTCTTTTCTCTCGTCTTAAAAAGTATGAATTTTTAAGTGTACTTTTTGTAATGGTTTTCATTAATCAAATACAATAAACGATTACCTGACCAAACGGGATCTTTGCCATGAGCACTAGCAAACCAACGCTACTGGTATTTCACTACTGATAAACCTGAACTGTATCTGAGCCTGCCCTTCCGTAGCCTGTTCGCAGGCTACCTTCTTGCTTATACGCATCTAAAACCAGTTGGTGTAATTCAGTTTTAATGTTAAATCAGGCTTTCGCTCGCATCACACTATACTTTGCTGTTTATTGCTTGGGCCATGGTTTTTCACCTGACCCAACCGGGTCTTTGACTTGAGCACTATAACTCATTTTAATAAACCGACGTTACTGTTATTTCACTATTGATAGACTAAAACTGCAATGAGCTTGCCGCTTCAGTAGCATGCTCGCCGGGTAACCTTCTGCTTATACGCATCTAAAACCAGTGGGTAAAATTCTCTTTTAATGTAAAATCAGGTGCCGTGCTGCACCAATAAGTACCAGTAATAACAAACAAAATATTGTTTTGCCATCAGGACTTGGCAGGTTTGCATTAACCAGTGATTGTCTGGGCCACCTAGCTTGGTATTTAGTCACTACGCCTTGAGGCATATTTTCACTAATGACTGTCACATTAGATAAATAGCATTTTCATGCACATTCCCCTACATGTAGTTTATCCTCAATTTATTACTTTTACAGACAGAATCAATACAAGGAGATATCCAGGACCACAACATTAGAATTTAATCCTAAAAAGGTAATAAACACTTCCTTGAATGCCAGTTGACGTTATTTAGTTTAATTTAGTCTAAAGCACATTTATGTAAAATTATTGTATAGATTTAATCGAAATAACCATATATTTTAAAATGTTTATAAGGGCACATTTTGGAGCACATTTACAACTATAAGGACTAAGTCCATGAGCACCTTATAAATACTACAGCTCGCATGAGATGTATAGCACATTGTACAGAATGTCAATAATTAAATAAAGTTTGTACCGACTAACAGCTATGAGAAATCCCCCTTCCCCCAACAGGCTGTTTGAGGGGTGAATTACGTGTGGACTTTAAAGCAGAATTGTATCTAATAAACAGAGTATGAAGATGATGAAGGATATTTTTAAAATACTAAGTTTGTAATAAATCTTGAATATACAAGATATTGTGTAGAACTTCATTTCTCTTTACAGTTGGATGCTTGGACGAACTGAATTTAGAAACAAACTACAGCAAACGGTACACTAAGCACAATACAATGATGTCATGATAATTGCTCTATACGTCTCAGCTACTGGAACATTTACTTTGAGAGCAGATTTGGTTGCCTTTCCTCTTGTGGATTGGGTCCTGGCCAAACCCAGAGGTATGGAGGCCTTCTGGTCACAAGAAAATAATGCAACACTCTTGTGTGCCAGTTTCTCTCATCCCATTCGCAGATCTTTAGCGGCTGTCTTCAAATTCTTCGGCTTCACACCCTCAGACTCATTTGTATCCAGGCATCTTCTCGTCACTGCTGTTGTTCCCGTGCAGATGTGAGTTCTAGTGCTCTCTCTTGTGATCTGTGGCACTTTCTGCCCCCTCCCCCCCTGCTTCAATTACAGGGCATCAATTAAGGAAACAGAATGCAAGTGAAATATTCTAGAAGTCTGAATTAAGCCAGCATTTATTGCGATTGAAATTCTCAGATCAACTCTTTGACACCGTCAAAACAGAGTCTTGCCTGCTTGCCTCGAGTATATGTACATTATGCGTAGTGAGAAGAAGCTTTGATGTATTTTGAGTAGGTGGGCATTTCTAGCTTCTTGTAATACTGGCTTGTGCTCTCTAACGCTCAGTACCAAGGCAATTTTCTCTGGGTAAATTCCAGGATGAAGGCCTTTTTACTAAGACCTCTGCGACTCTCTAGCTACCTTCTTCCACCGCAAGATCGCAGACATCCACGACAGCGTCAACACCCAGACCTCTCCGACAGCCGCCGACACCCCAGACTCACCGCCCCCCAGTCACACCGACCGCCTGATCTCCTGGAACCACGTCAACGACGAAGACACCATCAAGACCATGAACACCATCCACTCCGGCTCACCATCAGACCCCTGCCCCCACCACATCTTCAACAAAGCGAGCTCCATCATCGCACCCCAACTCCGTAAGATCTTCAACAGGTCATTCGAGACCGCCACCTTCCCGGAAAGCTGGAAACACGCAGAGATCAACGCCCTACTCAAGAAACCCAAGGCAGACCCAAAGGACCTCAAGAACTTCCGGCCCATCTCCCTGCTCCCGTTCCCGGCGAAAGTCATCGAGAAGATAGTCAACAGACAACTGACCCAATTCCTCGAAGAAAACAACACCCTGGACTCGTCCCAATCCGGATTCCGCAGCAACCACAGCACCGAAACCGCCCTCATCGCCGCCACTGACTACATCAGAGCCCTGCTGGACAACGACGAAACCGCGGCCCTCATCCTCCTGGACCTCTCGGCCTCCTTCGACACCGTCTGCCACCACACCCTGCGCACACGACTCTACAACGCGGGGATCTGCGACAAAGCCCTGGACTGGATCACCTCCTTCCTCACCGACAGAACCCAGAGAGTCCGCCTCCCTCCTTTCCGATCCGAAGCCACCAAGATCACCTGCGGCGTACCCCAAGGATCATCCCTTAGCCCGACCCTCTTCAACGTCTACATGACACCGCTCGCCAACATCGTCCGATCACACGACCTCAACATAGTCTCATACGCCGACGACACCCAGCTGATCCTCTCCCTCACCAAAGACCCCGCCACTGCCAAAACCAACTTCTACGCAGGGATGAAAGCTGTCGCCGAATGGATGAAGAGCAGTCGCCTGAAACTGAACTCGGACAAGACGGAGGTCCTCATCCTCGGCTCCACCCCTTCAGCCTGGGACGACTCCTGGTGGCCAGCCACGCTGGGAACTACGCCGACACCCACCGACCACGCAAGCAACTTGGGGTTCATCCTGGACTCTTCTCTGTCAATGACCCAACAAGTCAACGCCGTCTCCTCCTCCTGCTTCAACACCCTCCGTATGCTTCGTAAGATCTACAGATGGATCCCCACCGAAACTAGGACGACGGTCACCCAGGCCCTCGTCACCAGCAGGCTGGACTACAGCAACGCCCTCTACACGGGAACCACGGCGAAACTCCAAAAGAGACTCCAACGCATACAAAACGCCTCCGCACGCCTCATCCTCGACATCCCCCGCCACAGCCACATCACCGCCCACCTGAAGGACCTGCACTGGCTTCCCGTCAACAAGAGGATCACCTTCAAGCTCCTCACCCACGCTCACAAAGCACTCCACAACGCAGGACCAGCATACCTCAACAAGCGACTCACCTACACCCCCAACCGCCAGCTCCGCTGACCTCGCACTCGCCACCGTTCCACGCATCCACCGAACAACCACCGGCGGAAGATCCTTCTCCCACCTCGCCAAGACATGGAACACCCTCCCCATTCACCTACGACAGACCCAGGACCTGCTGACCTTCAGGAGACTCCTCAAGACCTGGCTGTTTGATCAGTAGCTGCCCTCCCCCCCCCAGCGCCTTGAGACCCTCACGGGTGAGTAGCGCGCTTTACAAATGTCTGATTGATTGAAAGTCCTCTCCAACTGTTTGAGTTTTCAGGTTGTAGCCAGCTTAAGAGCCCCGACGCCAAAAAAAGGTCTAGATTTGTTCCATCTGGCATTTTCACCTACATTTTTCCATCAGGAATGGCCTTCAACGTTTCCTTCTATTACCTACACATACTTGATCTACTGCTGGAGAAATTCGATGCCAGCTTTCAGCCCAAAAAAAACAAACTTCCCTGCCTCCTGCACTGTAAGAGTTTTTGCAAATCATGTACCATAATAACAGCCTAACCTGGCCTCCAGTGCTTACTTAAGATCCCATAATGGTCTCCTTTATTTCAGGTGCTGTAATACTGTGTGCCATTTTTATGTACTTTGTCATCTCTGTACACTTCATGTTATTACCCATATGTTTCTCATGCACTCCTGAACTTTGTACCCTTCGTTTGCACTCATTTTAATGATATAATCATGAAAGGAAAATTACTTGCTCTATGTTGCTTGTCCATGACATGCTTTACCCACTTACCTCCTGTTGCCTCCTTGTTCAAAATTCCTCCCTACTGTATCTCTGTAGCTCCCCGACCATGCAGTCCAGCCTGCTGGGATGGCCACCATCAACCCTTTATGAGCGAGTCAGCTGGTTGCACCAACTGTCCCCTGTTGTGTGGTAAGAGCATGGGGCGATCCACTAGCGGACACTTCATCCATGTCCAAGGACCCCCTAATCAGCATTTCACACAATGTTTTCATAAATGACCGCTGCTCCCTCACTCAGCCAGCCAGTCAACCCTCTCTGAGGACTCCACAACATCCGTACCTCACACTGTCAGTCAGTCACAGGCAGCCTTGTGACAAATCAATCATCTGTTGTATAGTGCAACACTGTCACCCCTAGGGGTATCTGGGCGCTGAGGATGCGGTGTCTCAGCCAAAATGCCAGGTCTTGAGTTTCTTTCTGAAGCCCACCAGGGAGGGTGCTGTTGTGAGGTAGAGGGGTAGGTCGTTCCAGGTCTTGGCAGCGATGTAGAAGGAGTGGCCCCTGCTGCAATGGATGCGGGGATGTGAGTGAGGCAGAGCGCAGGTGTAAGTTCATTTGATGTAGGATGGCCACTGATTGTGTAGAGCTTTGTATGCATGCGTGAGGATCTTGAACAGACATCTCTTCTGGATGGGGAGCCAGTGGAGGTTTCTGAGGTGAGGGTAATGTGGGTCAGTTTGGGGAGGTCCAGGATGAGTCTGGCTTCGGTGTTCTGTACGGTCTGGAGTCTGAGGAGCTGGCTGGAAATTCCGGCATAGAGACAGTTGCCATGGTCGAGGCGGCTGGTGACTAGTGCCTGCGTGAGTATTTCTGGTGTTGATTGGGATCCATCTGAAGATTCTGCGGAGTAGGAGAAGGGTGTGGAAGACAGGAGGAGGTGACTGCATTGACTTGTCGTTTCATGGTCAGTTGGCTGTCGAGTATGATGCCAAGGTGGCGTGCGCGGTGTGTGGGTGGTGGTTCGAGTTCTGCTGGTCACCATCTGTGGTCCCATACGGAGCTGTTCCTCCCGAAGATCAGTTCTTTCGTTTTGTCCGAGTGGAGTTTGAGGCAGGTATCTCTCATCCATTTGGCTACGTCGGTCATGGCACTGCAGAAGTTGGTTTTGGCGATTGAGGGGTCCTCGATAAGCGAGAGGATGAGTTGAGTGTCATCTGCATAGGAGATTATGTTGAGTTCGTGGGATCTGATGTCGTCTGCGAGGGGGGGGGGGGGGTCATCCAGATATTGAACAGGGTGGGGCTCAGGCATGATCCCTGGGGTTTGGTGCATATGATGTCCTTGGGTGCGGAGGTGAAGGGAAGCAGTCGGATGCTCTGTGTGCGTCCTGAAAGGAAAGAGGCGATCCACTTCAGAGCGTTTTCCTGTATGCCGACGTTGTGGAGTCTGTTGATGAGGGTGTGGTGGGAAATTGTGTCAAACGTGACAGAGGTTGAAGAGGATCAGGGCCACAGATTCTCCATTGTCGAGGAGAGTTCTGATGTTGTCTGTGGCAGCAATCAGCGCGGTCTCAGTGCGGTGGTTGGCACAGAATCCTGATTGAAAGGCATCGAGTAGGTGGTTTTGTTCCAGGTGTTTGGTGAGCTGTTAGTTGATGGCTTTCTCAAGTACTTTGGCTGGGTAGGGGAGCATGGAGATCGGTCGATAATTTTTGAGGTCGCTTGGGTAGGCAGAGGGTTTCTTTAGGAGTGGTCTGGCCTCTGCGTGTTTCCATCTGTCCAAAAATGTTGTGAAGATGGAGGTGTTGAGGATGCTGGTAAGTTCCATGCTGATAAAGTTGGTTCAGAGGTTAAAGAGATGGTGGGGGCAGGGGTCGGTCCCCGTAGTGGATGGACGACATGATGGCTGAGGTGATCTGGGTGGTGAACGGAGACCAGGAGGTTATTGTAGAGGATCAACTTCTCACCATCACTAGGCAGAAGTCTACAGGGAAGCCAAACAGCATACCATGCTTCTCCCTCTCCCTACGCCTGTCTGGCAGCACATCTATCTCAAAGCAGCAAATTCACTCGATTTAATACACATCATTTATGTTGCCAGCTCACATGCCTCAGCTGGTGCTGGTCAAGGGAAAGCTCTACCCACTTCAGATATGCCAAGACACATTAGATTTTAAAGTACATAGAGGAGAATGCCTCACTTCTTCTCAACTGTTGCTATCTCTGAAAAGTAGGGTAATTACGTGATCTGTACACTGTGAGGGTGTAAATTACAGGCTCATATTCAAAACCAAAGGCAGGAAAGCCACAATGCACTGTCCCTCAACATCTGCCCATGTATGTGCATTCTCTGTTTCTCGGAGTGACAAACAAGCAGATGACCTACATTCCTTAATCAGAGACACCAGTTTCCAGCACTTCCCTGGTCAGAACCCATATGTGCACCTCTGTGTACATGTTTGCTCAGCTACTGTGCGCTGCTGTTCTGTAGGCTATGGATTGATTATGTCAAGATTGTGAGCTAGGAGTCAAATTGTCTACATCTTCCACTACAGAATTCTGGATTTAGTCAGCGTTTACATAAATAGTAACACTATGGGGTACTGTCTGTTTGGTTCAGGGTGGAGCTCAAAGGAAGTAGCAAGGAATTCCGAACTAGACGGACTGCCTTCACTTTCAATGTATTTGTACACCTTCCTTGTTCGGTCAAATATCCCATCTGGGTACCCAAGTCTGCAATAAAGAGACAATCAATATTGACTTTGAGGAAGAGGTGTCTAGAGAAGCAATCTTTAGTTGGTCCTTCTAATACAACCAGGGAAGTAACTGAAGAGCTGCAGGCAAACCAATTAAAATGTATGCCCAGTCTCAGGATTTCAGGAACAACTAATGGTCTAGAAAATCCTGAAGATGTGGTGTGTGGAATATACCATTTGTTACTACAAAGGTACACAAAGCCATGAAGCCATAAGGAGAGATCTTTCTGGTGATCAGGTGAGAAATCCTATGTAGCTGATCAGATTTGAGGAATATATATATATATATATGTATATATATATATATATATATATATAAAGATAAACTTTTGTGACCTTGTGCGCAGGCCCAAGTACTGCAGCAGTCACAAACGTTTGCATTAGATGTATAAGGTCCAAAGAGATCATGGTCCGACATGTGACCTGTAGTCCATTGACAAGTAGCAAAATCATTTTTTTTAGTAATAGTTTAAAATTATACATTTTTAAACACATCATACTTATGGATGTTTCTTTCTGCAGATGTCTAGTGTTGATACAATCCACAAAAGCACTGAAGTTGCCAAGCATTATAGAAACCAAACTTATTTTATAGATCCTTAGTAGAGAACTTACTAAACAATGGATGAATGGGATATCAACTGGAATTTATCTGAGGGCAAAAAAGAATAATGTATGAATAAATGCTCCAAATGAAACGTTAATTAAGGTTAGTTTCCCTGTAATACCCAGCAGGACGTTCTGGGTTCACCAATCGGTTTTTTCTTGTCCTTATATATGTGCTGCCATTAACGCTAGTTCCATTCTTCTGTGAATAATGCATGCTGGGATCCCGTGCTCAATGTTTTTTTTCTCCTGTTTTGAATACTGTGTTTTTTCCACACATTTTTGCAAGACGCCTAAAACGTCAGGAGCGATGACTTGCCACGACTGCAGACACCAAATGGTGGAACCCATCTAAATGCGAGTTATTCCTCCATAAACAAGTAATGGGACAGATGCAACTATTTTTCTTACCTTATGCTATCTAACAAGAGAAGGCGCATTCATCCTCCCATCTTCAGCATGACATAATAAAACAAGCATTGGCATAACCAATAGGTCTCGCCTTTGGGGCCTTATAAGTGTTTAGCCAGAGCTATTTTTACTTTGCCAATGTCTTCAAGCTGTGCTGTAGAGAAGTGTGGCTGCTGTGCAGCATGCTGAAAAGTTATAATAAAAAAGTGTCAGAAGCATTTTTGTTACTTTATATATGACCAAGAAGGCATTATGTAAAACTGAACGACCATATTAAAAAAAGTATTTACAATAAAAAATGTCCTCAGTTTTCTTTTGTTCTTGCAATGCTGGCAACTTGTTTCTGCCTATTGCAATGGTTGTTTGTTAAAGCTTTTTTTTTGAGGGGGCATAAACAATCGGAGGGTGAAGGTTGGGAACTAGTACCTGTATTATAACACTAGCAGCGGCCAGACGCTAGGGGAGAATCAACAGATGCCAGATTCCGAGAGCAGGCTGAGGTGGTGCTGAGTGATGCTGAGGTGGTAGTGGTGGTGGTGGTGACTGTTGCGGAGGTGATGCTGAATGATACTCGGGTCTTGCTGAGTGATGCTGCGGCGGCCCTGAGCGATGCTGCGGCGGCCCTGAGCGATGCTGCGGCGGCCCTGAGCGATGCTGCGGCGGCCCTGAGCGATGCTGCGGCGGCCCTGAGCGATGCTGCGGCGGCCCTGAGCGATGCTGCGGCGGCCCTGAGCGATGCTGCGGCGGCGCGGAGCGATGCTGCGGCGGCGCCGAGTCATCCTGTGGCGGCGCCGAGTCATCCTGTGGCGGCGCCGAGTCATCCTGTGGCGGCGCCGAGTCATCCTGTGGCGGCGCCGAGTCATCCTGTGGTGGCGCCGAGTCATCCTGTGGTGGCGCCGAGTCATCCTGTGGTGGTGCCGAGTCATCCTGTGGTGGTGCCGAGTCATCCTGTGGTGGTGCCGAGTCATCCTGTGGTGGTGCCGAGTGATCCTGTGGTGGTGCCGAGTGATGCAGTGTTGGCCCTGAGTGATGCAGTGTTGGCCCTGAGTGATGCAGTGTTGGCCCTGAGTGATGATGTGGTGCTGCTGAGTGATGTTGTGGTGCTGCTGAGTGATGCTGTGGTGCTGCTGAGTGATGCTGTGGTGCTGCTGAGTGATGCTGTGGTGGCGCTAAGTGATGCTGTGGTTGTGCTGAGTGATGCTGTGGTTGCACCGAGTGATGCTGTGGTTGCACCGAGTGATGCTGTGGTTGCACCGAGTGATGCTGTGGTTGCACCGAGTGATGCTGTGGTTGCACCGAGTGATGCTGTGGTTGCACCGAGTGATGCTGTGGTTGCACCGAGTGATGCTGTGGTTGCACCGAGTGATGCTGTGGTTGCACCGAGTGATGCTGTGGTTGCACCGAGTGATGCTGTGGTTGCACCGAGTGATGCTGTGGTTGCACCGAGTGATGCTGTGGTTGCACCGAGTGATGCTGTGGTTGCACCGAGTGATGCTGTGGTTGCACCGAGTGATGCTGTGGTTGCACCGAGTGATGCTGTGGTTGCACCGAGGGATGCTGTGGTTGCACCGAGGGATGCTGTGGTTGCACCGAGTGATGCTGTGGTTGCACCGAGTGATGCTGTGGTTGCACCGAGTGATGCTGTGGTTGCACCGAGTGATGCTGTGGTTGCACCGAGTGATGCTGTGGTTGCACCGAGTGATGCTGTGATGGCGTTGAGTGATGCTGTGATGGCGTTGAGTGATGCTGTGATGGCGTTGAGTGATGCTGTGATGGCGTTGAGTGATGCTGTGATGGCGTTGAGTGATGCTGTGATGGCGTTGAGTGATGCTGTGATGGCGTTGAGTGATGCTGTGATGGCGTTGAGTGATGCTGTGATGGCGTTGAGTGATGCTGTGATGGCGTTGAGTGATGCTGTGATGGCGTTGAGTGATGCCGTGATGGCGTTGAGTGATGCCGTGATGGCGTTGAGTGATGCCGTGATGGCGTTGAGTGATGCCGTGATGGCGTTGAGTGATGCCGTGATGGCGTTGAGTGATGCCGTGATGGCGTTGAGTGATGCCGTGATGGCGTTGAGTGATGCCGTGATGGCGTTGAGTGATGCCGTGATGGCGTTGAGTGATGCCGTGATGGCGTTGAGTGATGCCGTGATGGCGTTGAGTGATGCCGTGATGGCGTTGAGTGATGCCGTGATGGCGTTGAGTGATGCCGTGATGGCGTTGAGTGATGCCGTGATGGCGTTGAGTGATGCCGTGATGGCGTTGAGTGATGCCGTGATGGCGTTGAGTGATGCCGTGATGGCGTTGAGTGATGCCGTGATGGCGTTGAGTGATGCCGTGATGGCGTTGAGTGATGCCGTGATGGCGTTGAGTGATGCCGTGATGGCGTTGAGTGATGCTGTGATGGCGTTGAGTGATGCTGTGATGGCGTTGAGTGATGCTGTGATGGCGTTGAGTGATGCTGTGATGGCGTTGAGTGATGCTGTGATGGCGTTGAGTGATGCTGTGATGGCGTTGAGTGATGCTGTGATGGCGTTGAGTGATGCTGTGATGGCGTTGAGTGATGCTGTGATGGCGTTGAGTGATGCTGTGATGGCGTTGAGTGATGCTGTGATGGCGTTGAGTGATGCTGTGATGGCGTTGAGTGATGCTGTGATGGCGTTGAGTGATGCTGTGATGGCGTTGAGTGATGCTGTGATGGCGTTGAGTGATGCTGTGATGGCGTTGAGTGATGCTGTGATGGCGTTGAGTGATGCTGTGATGGCGTTGAGTGATGCTGTGATGGCGTTGAGTGATGCTGTGATGGCGTTGAGTGATGCTGTGATGGCGTTGAGTGATGCTGTGATGGCGTTGAGTGATGCTGTGATGGCGTTGAGTGATGCTGTGATGGCGTTGAGTGATGCTGTGATGGCGTTGAGTGATGCTGTGATGGCGTTGAGTGATGCTGTGATGGCGTTGAGAGATGCTGTGATGGCGTTGAGAGATGTTGTGTTGGTGCCGAGTGATGCTGTGCTGGCTCTGATTGATGCTGTGCTGGCTCGGAGTGATGCTGTGGTGGCTCTGAGTGATGCTGTGGTGTTGCCGAGTGAGAGATAGAGTGAAGATATAATGCCCAATTAGAGAGGGTGGTGAGAGAGAAAGAGAGAGAAAGGGTGTACATAGAAGAGTGGAGCGGGATAGAGAGAGAAAGAAGGGGAGAGAGAGTGAATGAAGGAGTTTGAAAGAGAAACAGATAAAGGGGTGAGAGAATGAAAGGCTAAAAAAGATAGAGAGGGGAGAGTTAATTAAGTAGAGAGAGAATTAGAGAGGGGAGAGAGAGAAGGAGAGAGACAATAAGAGTGGGGGATGTGGAGTTTAAATAGAGTGAAGAAGTGACGCGGAAAAAGTAACCTTAAATATAGCTTTGTGCTTTGCGCGAATAAATATTTTTTTTAAAAACAGAGTGAGACAAAAATACTGGTAATTAGGCTGTGACTCCCAATATAAAACAAATAGCGATATAAGGTGAAATCAACCCACCGAAGCAATATTTCTAACTAGACAAAAAAAAGCTTGCATTTCAATGCTAATCGCTGTTGTTTTTCATGTGACTGTAGTCCAGGGCCGTCAGTTGGTAATGTGAGCTGCTGCTGCGATTGAAACATCAGAGTCCAGAGAGTTAATGAGCCATGACGAGGAAATGAGGAAGAGATAGGAAACCCAGATGGCAGCTGCGCGCGTGCACGCTATCGTGAACGCAAGCTGGTCGCCAGCCGAAAGCCAGTGGGTTTGCACTTCCAAAACCCGCTTACTAAAACTCTCGGCCAGACCAGCGCAAGCGCTGGTGCAGGCCGAGACCTAAAAAGAATGGTCACTGCACAAGGATGGCATGAAAATGATTGAAGCAAAAGGAACAAATGGACAGAATGCTGAACAATGCAAACATTCTCCCCCAGTCACAAAGATCTGGGTTTAATCCATCGTTCTTTTGCTCACCACGCCACCCCAGTTTGGACCCAGTCATACGCAAATCAGTCTTGACCCTGAGCCTCATGGGAACAGTCCAGCCCGAACTGCCAAGCCAGGTCCTCCCTGGAACGGAAACAAGCATCCTGGGACCGGTTTCAGGGCATCACCCCTCATCAGCCAGGCTAGCTTGAATCCAGTGGCGCAGTGAGCACGGGACCCATGTCTGGGCATACCCTTCCCACTTAGGGCGACAAAAGCAAAAGGAACAAATGATGGACGGAATGCCACTGGAGTCAAGCTATCCTGGCTGACGAGGGATGAAACCCCAAAACCGGTCCTAGGATGCTTGTTTCCAGTCCAGGGAGGACCTGGCCTGGCAGTTCGGGCTGGACTGTTCCCATTGGGCGCAGGGTCAAGACTGATTTTCAAATTAATTCGGCAAAAAATTCAGCTAGAGAGCTCTTCAAAACAGTCACAACCTTATCCAAATTAGACGAGAGCAAACAGCACACTCTCAACGCACATTAAAGCGATAAATTAGCAGACGACTTTTTCAGTAAAGTAAAAAGTGTTTTTGACGAGTTTTCTAGCCATCAAGCTGCAGACAGCCCAGACGTAACTGGTGGCCTAGAGAATGGTGAAGTGACTATGCAGGCTCATCTTGATCATTTTAACCACCTCACGCCTGAGCGAGTGGAGAAACTTATCTTGTCTACCAAGTCTGGCTCCCGATTGGACCCCTGTCCGGCTATGGTTCTCCACTTGGTACCTAGTACCGTAGAAGGCCATATAGCACCTCTTCTAAAAAAACATTCTAAACGGCAGATCTTTTCCAAGCATTTGGGGGAAAAAAACCTAGTACGGCCCCTTCTGAAAAAACCTTACCAAGATCCCACTGAGATTAAAAATTACCGGCCAATTTCCTGTTTGCCGTTCCCTTCTAAAATCCTGGAAAAAGCGCTCAATGAAGATTTGCTGGACTTCCTGGAGTCAAATGACAAAATGGACCCTGAACAACATAGTTTTCGACCTCTACATAGCACAGAGTAAGCCCTATTGCAGCCACCGAGGAGATCCGCATCCAGCTAGATGGAGGGGGGAAGGCAATACTTATCCTGCTAGACCTCTCAGCCGCATTTGATACGGTTAACCATCAAGTGCTTATTCGGCGTCTATCTGAAATGGGGATCACAGGTGCAGCCTTCAAGATACTAAGATCATTTTTAACAAACAGAGAACAAAGTGTTGCGATGGGAGGGCATAAATCACATCCTTATGCCCTGCCATGTGGAGTGCCCCAGGGATCTTCGTTATCCTCAACCCTGTTCAATGTCTATGTTGCCCCACTGGCCAAACTCATCCGCTCCCACGGTTTCACTGCTATCTGTTATGCGGATGACACGCAAATAGTGGTGTCTCCATCATCAAACCCTGACGACGTGGCAATAAAATTCAACAACTGCATGGTCCACATAATTAATTGGATGCGCGACAACTGCTTAAAGTTGAACACCGATAAAACCGAGGTGTTACTTTTCGGAAAAAATACTGCTCCCTGGAATACAGCTTGGTGGCCTGAAGGGGCAGGATCCTGCCCATACCCTGTAAGGAAGGTAAAAAGTTTAGGTGTCCTTCTTAATGATCAATTATCCTTATCCGACCAAGTCAATTCTATTACATCTTCCTGCTTCTACACCCTGAAGGCTATCAGAAAAATCCTACAGTTTATCCCAATGGATCTTAGGAAAACAGTAATCGTGACCCGTGTGTTATCAAGGATTGACTACTGTAATGTCCTTTACTTAGGTGCTAATAAAGGGACCATACGTAAGCTTCAATCACTTCAAAAAGCAGCAGCACGACTGCTACTTAAAATACCCAAATCTAGCTCCGTGTCCAAAGGGATCCGAGAGCTGCACTGGTTGCCATTCCAGGCGAGGGTACAATTTAAGTCCTTATGCATTGTCCACAAGACCCTTTACGGGACAGGACCTGTGTATTTCAACAATTGAATTAGAAGGCACATTCCACAACGTAACCTCAGGTCATTGACTGCCTCTCTGCTGGTCATCCCCAGGGGGAAGACCATAAAATGGGGTGGAAGAAGTTTCTTCCATCTGGCCCCTAAACTTTGGAATACCCTGCCTTTTTACCTTGAGATGCCAAACAAACAGACAACTGTTCAGAAAGGTGCTGAAAACATGGTTGTTAGCGCCCAATTCGTAACCACAGTCCACCTCCTCTGCTCAGGTTATGACAGCTCCAGCGCTAAGACGCCTTGGCATACACGCAATTTATAAAACCTTATTTCATTTCATATGGCTGGGTTCAAACTGGAATGGCATGGGGAGCAAAAAAACAATGGATTTAAGCCCAGATCTCTGTACTGGGGTGAATGTATGACATTGTTCTGCATTCTGTCCATCCGAGTGGGACGGGTATGCCCAGACATGGGTCCAGTGCTCTCCATGCCACTGGAGTCAAGCTATCCTGGCTGACGAGGGGTGAAACCCCGAAACCGGTCCTAGGATGCTTGTTTCCAGTCCGGGGAGGACCTGGCCTGGCAGTTCGGGATGGACTGTTCCCTTTGGGCGCAGGGTCAAGACTGATTTGCATATGGCTGGGTTCAAACTGGAGAGCAAAAAAACAATGGATTTAGGCCCAGATCTCTGTACTAGGGTGAATGTATGACATTGTTCTGCATTCTGTCCATTAATTGTTCTTTTTGCATGAAAATGATTGAGGCACTCCATATTTTCAAATTCAAAGTGAATATTGGGCAGGTTAATTTTAAACAAACCATGGGGGTGTTGTTATGGGAAGTTCTATGAAGAACCAATGAATAGAGCTCAGTTTCTATCTAGTCCTCTCTGTGGCAAATTGGCTCTACTTTGCCGGTATTTGACTGGGCCTGGAGGTTGATATGGTGTCACTGTGGGTGCCATGATCAGCCCTGATGGGTGGACAGGGGTGCTATTATGTTCAGACTTACATTACCTTAAAGTTAAATACAATGTATATAATCTGGACACAAGACTAGGCATGTTCCTATACACACATTCTTAATAGTCTAATGCCCAATACAGAATACCTAAACAAAACACTAGTGGCCACAATCCCCTATTGCCAACTATGGAATGGGGGAAGACTGTTCACTTGTACTCTATCGTAGATTCTAAGGCCTCAGCACTCAAGGCGAGGCCTTTAGGTCATAAGAAAATAGGTAATTAATTATTTCCTTGCTATCGCAGGATCGGTAGGTGATGCAAGTTGAGTCCGTTGCAGGGTAAGAATGGGGGTCCACTGAGAGGTGACCCAATTACAAAATGAAATGTGAATACTGGAAAATATGGGGCGGGGTCTGCTCCCAAAACTGAAAATAAGTGTGACCAAGTAACATGATTAGTCAGACAAGCAGGTTGCCTCCTTTTATGGTTAGCCGGGAAGGATACCCAACAGCTCCCCAAGACAGCACTAAAGAAGGAGCAGAGGAGCACAGTGCTCACTCAAAATTAGATAAATGCCATCTTTGTGAACTAATATTCCCACTTAATACACTAAACCCAGGCATCATGTGCAGCTCAATTGTGAAATTACTGTTTTTTAATTTGTGAAATCTCCACAATGTTTTTGCTCTGTGCTGATAAACTGTCATCTACACAAAGGGAGATATTGGACACCCCCCCCTCACCTTACCCGAAGTCTGGACAGCTAACAAAAAATTGGAGACAAGCAAGTCCGTTCTGTTTGTTTGGCTGCCAGTTGAATTTTACCACATTTAGAGGCACAGAAGATTTCTACACCGTGGTCAAGCAAAAGGGGTTTCTGCCAGCAACCACAAGAGAGGCTGCCATAGTACTGTCCAAACCCATAAGCAACTCCCTGGACAAGGCCCTATACTCTTTGCATGTTAAGCCTTGACTGTAAAATATTTGGGTAAGATACTGGCAGCGAGGCCTTTTATTTTTGGTAATTTATTGGACACAGCTTTATAAGACGACTACTTTCAACCAGTGTCCACATTTTTTGACATGGAAAAGATCTTGGACACACTTGGTGGGATTGGACTGTCTGTTTGCAGTGTTGAGGATAAAGGCATATTGCCTGAATTCAAAAACTGTGTGTTAGTTTCATGGCACATGTCAGTACTAGAGGAGATATATGTAGTCAGTGAAAATGGGGACAAGTCACCAATGACCCTTCTTTTTGCAGGCAGCTGACCCATAGGCTTGTTCTGTAAGAAAGAAGGGTTTGACAGGAGTAGCAAAGTTGGGAAAACACAAAATCATCATTATACACAGATTATATCCCATTGCATCAGTGATACGAGGTCCAACTAAGGAAATACGAGGTTTATCGATGAACTTGAGTAAATTCTGCCTAGTACCACACTGAGACGACAAATGTTAAAAATCATGTGCGCTGCCTGGCACATCTCTGCAATGGTAAACCGCCATGTTTAAACATCATGGGGAGAATGTATTATGCAGTAATATACTTAAATCTCTAATAGTGTTATGAGGATTGTTTTTCTTATGAAGTGCTTTCTACTGTCAATCATGGGTAGACTGAAACTGTTGAAAAGGATCACGTTGCCAAGGCTTCCCTAATATTTCACCAATACACTTGTGATCTTACAACATAAGATTTCCAAGGAACTACACTCCCTTTTAACTGATTTAATATGGCTTACAATAGGAAGATAGTAGCACTGAGGCAGCTCCAGTTGCAGATATCTCAAGCCGAACTGGAGCATCTGTTTTTGAATTTTTACTTGGCCACTCAGCTGAAATGAATGACTGAGTGGTTGTTATGAGAGGCGTATGAAGAAACACCCTATAACTAGAACATTGGTGATATCAATAGCAGAGGTCTTATTAGGGGACCACAATACACACTCTACATTTCTCAAGCGGATACATATGGCACACCACTGTTGAAAAAGGTGTCCCAAACAAAGAACAAGCATTTGCAATAAAATCGGTCTCGCCTTTGGGATGTTATATGTATTTAGCTGTGCAGCACATCAGCCTGGGTGTTGAAACATCTACTGTTCTTTAACATGGAGGGAAAGTAAGCACCAGACTGCGTGACACGCCAGGTATGGGAACACATGGAGAGAAATATTGCCTTTCAGCGGGAAATGGTATAGTCCAAAGCTCTGTTTTTAATATAAAATCAGGGCCTTCGGTGGTCATTTCACTGAAAATACAAGATTTGAAAAAAATATTATTGTCTACGGGTGCTTGTGGAAGACCATTTCTATGGACTTGAATCTAGAGAATGCTAAAGTGATTCTGGTATTTTACTGACCTCTGCTGGTCATTTTCTATCAAGACAGTTAAATAGAAAAGTTGAACAGAAAAGGAAGTCCCTAAGTGGAAGCAGACTGTGTGAGAAAGTGCCATCTTTCTTGCATGGTATGCCCCCACTTTTGCTGAATTGCTGATGTGCTTTGACTGAGTGTGCCCTGGGCTCCTGCCAACCAGGTACCCAGGGCCTGTGTTCCTTCCCTAAAACTGCATTGATGCCTACACCCAATTGGCATCCCTGGCCACAGGTCAGCCCCTGGTAAATGGTACCATGGGTACCCAGGGCACTGTGACCAGGGAAGGCCCCTAAGGGCTGCAGCACTTGTTGTGCCACCCTTAGGGACCCTGTACCTTTACACACACACACTGCCTTTGCAGGCTGCGTGTCTTGGTGCAGAACAAAAGTGAAGAGTCGACATGGCACACATCCCTGTGTGCCATGCCTACAAACCACTGCCTTGGGCTAGGTCAGCCACCCCTCTAGCTGGGTGCACTATGCCAGTGGTGAGGGCACAGAGGCATGAGCCCTGTGCCCCTACAGTGCCCAAGTCCATTCTTGGGCATTGCAAGTGCAGTGCTGCCATTAAGAGTATATGGTGCTGGGAGTCTGTCATTACCAACTCCACAGCACCATAATGGTCCCACTGAAAACTGAGAAGTTTGGTATCAAACTTCTCAGCACATTAAACCCACACTGATGCCAGTGTGGGATTTAATGTAAAACGCACTCCAGAGGGCATCTTAGAGATGCCCCCTGAAACCAACCCGACCTCCAGTGTCCGGACTGAGTGGCTGCCCAGGCTGCCACCACCAGACATGTTTCTGGACCCCTGGGTCTAGAGCCTCTGCTCTCAGGGGCCTGAAACAATGCGCATCCTGGGGCGAGGTGCCAAAGCCTCCTCCCCCAAGATGGGCAGGGGAAGCTTCAAAGGCCTGCCGCCTTTTGAGCTTCCCCAGACCATTTGCTGCTCCCAGCAAACTGGTCCCCACTGGTTCTACCCCCACTTCTGGCGGGAGAACCGGCGGGAAAACCAGAGGCAGGAAATGGGTTGTGCCCACCTCTGCCAACTCCACCCCTAAGGTGGGGGAGGCGAGGTGAAGCACAAACTCGAGTCCCCGCCATCTTGAGGATGGGGGGACCCAGCCAACCAGGGACAGGCTCCTGCCCCCCTCCCACTGGAGAGTGGCAGAATAGGGGGTGTACCCACCCCAGGGAAGGGACCCATTGGTCCCTGCCCTTACCTACCTGTAACCACCCCTAAATTCAGTATTTAGGGGCTCCCTGAACCTTCCTTCGCCAGATTCAAAAACAGCAAAGAAGATCAAGAAGAAAGAAGACCTGCCGCGCAGCTGCTAAGAAGAGGAAGACACCAACTGCTTTGGCCCCAGCCCTACCGGCCTGTCGACCCTCGACCCGGCTCCTGCTGAATCTCGGCACCTCTTGTGGCCAGCAACCTCACCAACCCGGGAGGACCTGGCTACCTTGTGACTCTGAGCATCTGGGACTCCCACGAGCAGTGGCTCTGCTCAAAGCAAGTAACTGACCCCTGGCAGCAACCAGGAACCGCAAACCTTGCACACTCTGCATCCGCCAAGCCTGGCCTGTGTGGGAGTGGACAAAGACCCTGAGGACGTCCCCCAGGCGACTGTGATCCCGAATCCGGCCCCCAAGGACCCACCTCGACGCTCCTCACGACGCCTGCAGCCTCGGAACCAGGGACCCCCCCAACCGCGATCAACAGAGGGTAAGATTTCCCGACACCAAAAGGCACCCCTGCACCCGGCGCCCTGCGGCCCCCTGTGCCCAATTCCGGGGTACCTACCTATCCTCCAACTACCCAACTTACCTCTCGAAGTGGTGGGGGCACCTGAAGAATCTTCGTCCCCGAGCTTGCAGCCTGTGTTTGTTCTTGAGCTTCTCCATTGCAATCCATTGAGCGCCCGAAGGCTCCAACGCACCCTGCACCCAGCTGCCCGAGTGCCCCTGGCAGTGCAACCTTTGTCCTAACCTACTTCCCCATTTACCCTGAGCAAGTGACCCGGAGCCCAGCTCCCACAGCCGCGTGGCCTGCTAGCCAGCAGCCACCAACCAAGGGCCCCCTGCCTGCCATAGGATAACATTGGGCCTAACTCGCTCTGCACCCAGCCGCCCCTGTGCCGCTATGGGTGAAACAACTGTACTTACCTGACCTTGAGAGACCCCAGAGTCTATGCCCAAATTCTTTAACTTTGCCAGTCAAGTACTTACCCAAAAGCCGATAACTCACTTTTCTTCCATAGGGTAACATTGGCTGACATCACCGGAAAAGTGTGGAGTTTCTCAACTTTAAAATATTCACCTAAAATCAACCGAGTAACGCAAACGGAAATACTCACCTGCTATTAGGAGAGATCCCAGTGCTGGATCTTGGTGCCCAGCACTGACCCTGAAAAGTAATCACAACGTTACTTACCGCTAACTCAATTTTCATCCATAGGGATCCATTGACTGGTTTTCTGTGAAATTTCTTCTAAGTGTCCACTTTTGAAATACCAAAATATTGCTTAAAAATCACAACAGTAACGAATTCCGATTTACTCACCTGTTATCAGGAGAGACCTCAGTGCTGCATCTTTTAGTCCAGTACTGACCCTGAAAAGTAATTTTAACCGTACTTACTAGTAACTTGAAATTCCTTCCATAGGATATCATTGCCTGCTTTTTGCTGAAAAAGTTTCTAAGTGTCGATTTCTGAATCTTACAAATATTCTTTAAAAATCGTGCCAACGATACAAACGTAATTACTCGCCTGTTTTAGATAGATATCCCAGTGCTGAACCTGAGAGCCCAGCACTGGATTACAAAAGTAACGTAAACATACTTTACCTGCAAACTGAATTTCCTTCCATAGGATAACATTGGTAATTTTACCTAGAAAAGTTTCGAAGTGTCAACTTTTAAAATACAATAATATTCCTTAAAAATCACTACTGTAACCAAAACGCTTTTACTTAACTGTTTACAGGAAGTGTCCCGGGACTGAATCCAAGAGCCAGTCCTGTGGTTAGAAAAGTAATCCACAAAGTAATTAATTGCATTTAACTAAAACTTTCCATTGAGCTCAATGTTGCATTGTGTTTGACATTGTGTTGCCTTTTGCAACAACTGTGACTACTGTAATCAAAAAGTCTATTGCCTATTTGAAAAGTGTTTAACTACGGTAACCCATTCTGAGAAAGTACATTTTGATACATATTGTGGTTCTAAAATAAAACGACTATTTTTATACAAACAATTGGCCTAGAGTTCAGTTCTTGAGTGTGTGAGACCATTCGCTGACTGAGTGTGTACAACAAATGCTTTACACTGTCCTCTGATACTGCCTTACTGCTCGACCAAGCTACCACTTTAGAGAGTAAGGTTATATCTAACTTTAGCCTCTGCTATCCCATTGGGGGAACTGTGGACCCTATACACACTGTACCTTACTTTGGAGCAGTATATATAGGGCCACTTTCCTACAGACAAGTCCTAGGGCTGATCTCCAGAGCCCACAAAGTACATATACATATAAGTATATAATAAGTATATACTAAAGTATATACTAGAGGTCTCGAATGCTCGACCTAAAAATAAGTACAAAAAGGAAACTTCCCAGATTCCAGAGCATCACCTGAACAGCCTACTCAAAGGTCCATCTCTTCAACTCTTTGACCCTATGTTTGTACATTGTACTGATTGTCGTTACTCTCCAGGTGTGCTGCAGACCAATTTCCATGTATAATGAAATCTAAGTCACAAGGGGTCCAAAAGCATCCTCTTTGCTAAAATGTGATAGAAGAGTAAGTGAAGAAAACACAGAGAAAGGAGGTGAAGACCAGTTTTATTTGAAATAGGAGCCCTTGCCTGCAGCATTCTGCTCAGCCAAGAAACAATCCAAATGTCTGTTGAACTGGTGCCTCATCCAGCGTCACTCTAAGAACAGTGACACTCCAACATTTTACAGGATGAGTCGACAGTCTTAACCAGAACATGCCACCCTCCCAAACCCAGTGACTGTCAGGATAGCTGTAATGATGGAGGTGTTCTACAGAGCTGTGAAGGCAGCATGTCTATTTCGAATCTCGCCAACCCTCATGATTCTCTTTTGAAGCTCAAAAAAGAAACTTGTTATGAACTTGCCAAAAAGGTCTTTTATTGCAATTTCCATTCCCCCCACCACCCAAGCTGCATATATTTAACAGCATTTGTTAGGAAACAACCAGCCTCATCCTGCTTCTTTGGAGAGTTGATTGAGTGCAAGCATTATGTCATTACCCAAATGATCAGACTCTAGTTCATTAGTTGCACATGTATAGCATAACAAATTTCTGAAGTGCGGAAACATATGTACAAACAATGAAGAACTCACCGCATGAGGATGCACAGCGGGGTCAGAATTTGGGAAGAATTTGTTCACGGAGAGAAAAATGCTTCTTCTTGAGTTGTTCTGACGGATCATGTCCACCACAATCTACAGCAGGAAGATAAGATAAATTATTGTTGAAACTTTTTGCAAGTCTAGTTCTTTCAACTTCCTCATTTTATAAATGTTGAAACATTGTAAAATTGTGCCATGAGCCCTGACTCAACTATTCGGGTGTATGTGAACATACATATAAAAGCTAAACTTGACCAACGGAGTTGAAGCAAGTCAACAGAAGATTAAAATTAATAATTCCGAGAGTTACTGTAATACTGACTATTAATTTTAGAACTAGGTTACTGAACAGTAATTTAATAGCTAAAGAAGTCAATTTTGAATAACTTCCTATATACAATATACCCGATGACTGACAAAAGACAAAGGGGGTCATTCATTCAGGATCGGTGGAATGAAAGAACTGCTGTAAATCGGCATTCTACTGCCCGTCAAACCTGTGGTACCCCCGTTCCATTTCAAGGCGGAGAAAACAGAAGATTTTCACTGTTGGAGACAAAGCTCGGTCCCCTGGCACAAACCTTTGACCTGGCGGCCCAATCACGCACTACTTAGAGAGGACCACCGCCACAAAATGTTCCAGCCATGTGAGGCACAGCAGTTTCAGGCATGGAAACCCATTATGTAAACTTCCTGTGTATTAGAGCAATATACTTAGCAGAGCAGGCACAACAAACATGGTGCCCACGCGGCAAAGTTAATAGCTTTTAAAGCAACTGACTGCATTGGTGGCTGCGATGAAGGCTTTAAAGTTCCTTTGAAGGGGGAGGGGGCGTGGCCAAGATGGCGAGCGGGTAAGAAGTGCTTCTTTCGTCTCCCCGCTCCCGGACGCCCGATCCGGCCCAAGAAGCGCAAGAACCCCTGAAAATTCACATTTCAACGGGCAACCTGTTCTCTCTGCCCAAGCTCCATCGTGGGAGAGTGAAAGATCGGCTCCGGGACCCACTGTGAGCAGTGTACGGGTCCCGTGACGAAGCAGCCCTGCGGGCGGAAAATGGTGGCCGGGCCTGGCGCGTTCACCTGACATCGGCCCGGTGCGGCGTAGACCCGGGATTTGGTGCGGGGACGGTGCGGCGACCAGACAGAGCACCGCCGGGAGAATAGCGGTGACGGCGGCCGAGGAGCACAAGTCCCAGGGTGAGCCACAGGGCGCCGGGCCCAGAGTCTGCAGCCGCGGTCGGAGGAAGAGTGGGCCGGCGGCCTACAGCATAGCGGTGCAGTGCGGGCAGAGGAGACGACGGGACAGTGGAGGAATGGAGCGGTAGGGCCCGGAGGAGCACGGATCAGCTCCCTTGGCCACAGAGGAGACCTGGTGGGCATGTAGGGAGCAGACGACAAGTGCTGACGCCTGGGGGCCGGAGGTGAGGGCAGCGTAGTCACAGCAGCAGTGCAGCCGGCGGGGGCATTCGGACAACACTAGTCGCGCACACCCCGGTCAACTGCCTTAGCCGGGTGGAGCGGCGAGGATCGAAGCGCTCACCTGTGGAACGAGCACGGATCTCCAGCGTGCGTGGGGCCCATAAGACAGTGTCCCCACGGGCCTATTCGTGACAGAGGAGAGGCGACGACAGTGGCCTGAGTGGCCGGCCCGCGACAGAAATGTAACAGACAGCCCCGTGGTACATGAGTCAACACGGGATCAGGAGGGACCCCCCAGCATTGGTGTTCGGCCACAGGGTGGAAGCAGGGAATAACACTGAGGAAGCTTGGCCGGGAGCACAGTTACGGTGCACGAAGGGGTGTTTGTGCCAGAACTGGAGAGTTGTCGTCCATACTAAAGGCCCCTGAGGCATAAAGTTGGGGAGCTGCGGCCCACGCCCCATACTGACTTGGGAAGACTGATTGAGCACCCAGTCATAACGAAGCGCCCTACCCACTAGCGATTGCGGGCTGTCACTGGGGGGGGGGGGGTTCCTCGAGCGCTCGGCAGGAGGCTACAGCGCCGAGGTGTGACCTGGCCAGAGCAGACCAGGAGGACACACTGCTCACGGGAGACGCCCACTCCGGAGCTTAGCACTTACACCGGCGGATAGACCCGGGGTGCGTCCGCCATCGTGACAGAGCAGCGGCTATCACAGCCGGTATGTCCTCGCTGAGGGGGAAAAAGGAGCGGACGCTGAAGGAGATGTTGGCCAAGGCCCCACAGACAGGAGGCGGAGAGGGCAGGATGTCTCCACCTGCGCAACAGGACCAAGAGACGGTGGGAGCAGAGGCCCCGATCACCCGTTCCTTTTTGGAGTCATTGTTCAACACCTTGCGGGATGACTTTCAGACCCTCAAGAGTGAACTGGCGAGGGAGGTGAAGGAGATCCGGCGAGATGTGGACGCGGTCGGAGAAAGAGTGGCAAGCATTTAAGATCAGGAACAGGCCAGAGATGAGGAAGTGGAGCAGCTTCAGCAGGAGGTCATTCGATTACGGGCCCAGCAGATCGACCTCCAAGCGCACACGGAGGACCTGGAGAACCGCTCCAGGCAGAATAACATCTGCGTGAAGGGCGTGCCATCGGAGGAGGCGGCTTCGGACCTGGTACACTATCTACAGGGGCTGTTCCGGAGCATTCTAGGGGTCCCCCCGGATTTTGAAATTCGCATAGATCGGGCCCATAGAGTGGGCTTGAAAAGAAGAGCGCCTGCACCCCCGCCGGACATCCTGGCCTTTCTGCCGGACTTCCCTCTCAAGGAACGCATTCTCAGGGAGGCCAGGGCGAAGCATCCAATTACGTACCAAGGCCATCCGGTGGCCCTCTATCAGGACTTGGCTTCCATCACTCTTCAAAAATGGCGCGATTTCCGGGTGGTGACCACGCACTTACGGGAGCAGGAGGTGGCATATTCTTGGGGTCATCCCTTCCGGCTGATTTTTAAATGGAATGGCAAACTCCATCAAATCGTTGCAAGAGGCATGCAAGCTATTGGGCCTGGATCACCCTAATCCGGAGGAATCCGCCAGTCGAGAACACAGGCCCCCACGAGGCAACGTGTAGGGAGGAGGCACCTTCCTGAGCACGGGTTGGGTCCAGACCCCTCCACTAGGGCGCAGGAGAGACAGGCGGTGTTCCCAAGATGGATTGTAACCTCTGCGGGGATGCATTCAAGTCACGGAGATAAGCAGGGCCGGGGGGGGGGGGCTTGCGGGGAGACGGGGAGCTGAGGGCCACAAGATGCTCCTTTCACTCTTTCTCCAAGAGCACGCGAGCACGGACTGTGGGCTCTGGACACTGCGGGGGGATTGGGGGTTCTAGGTTGGTGTTAGGGAGGGGGAGGGTTGGGACTGGTGTCCGAGAGATGGGTCCGCAAAGAGGGTTTGACCCAAGGCAGACCAGCGATTGAGGAGCGAAGGGCTCACAACAGGGTAGCGGGACCGGGGTCCCACGGGCGAAGAGGTCCAGTTCCGATCCTATTCCATGTCATACTCCACGTTGAAAGTGGTTACCCTTAACGTGAAGGGCCTTAACAACCCTATTAAAAGGAAATCCATCCTGTCCTACTTGGAGAACCTGGGGGCTGACACATGCCTCCTCCAGGAGACCCATCTTCTCTCTAGAGACTGGCATAGGTTGCAATCAAGGGCATTTCCCAAACAATTCTTCTCTTCCACCTCGGATAAGAAAGCGGGAGTGGCCATCTTGGTCGCTAAGAGATTTGCTGGGAGGATGGGGGATAAAATAACTGAAGTTAAAGGTCGCCTCTTAGCTTATAAGCTTGGGATAGGGGGTACACCCTGGTGGGGGGGGTCAATATACGCGCCCAATTCGGGGCAGGAGAAATTCTTGAAGGCAGCTTTTTCCGAGGTCCTGGGCGCACAAGAGAAGGGGGTGCTAGTGGGAGGAGATCTCTACTTGGTTATGGATGCTACTACAGACCGATCAGGCCATCGCTTCACCCAGACTGGGGAACTGTCTAGCGAAGGGAAAGGTTGGCTACAATCTAGAGGGCTGGTGGATATCTGGTGAGGGGCTCACCCACACACCTCCCAATTTTCTTTCTACTCACACGGGACTTATGCTCGCCTCGATCACTTCATAGGCACGACAGAGTTGAACGCACTAGTGGAGGATGTAGACATTCTTCCGACAGCACTGTCTGATCATGACGCAGTGATGGTGTCCCTCCGGGTGCCCCGGACACGACGACAGTCGGGGGGCTGGCGGCTTAGGGAAAGCATGCTTCACAGGGAGGAGGTGACAAAACAGATCCACAAGTGCATTACTGACTATCTAGAGGTCAATGACTCTCCTGATATCTCCTTGTCCACTTTATGGGGAGCCCTCAAAGCAGTGGTGCGCGGGAAACTGATAGCTATCTCCGCCACAGAGAATAGAGAGCGTAAGGAGAAACGGGATCACCTCACGGCACAGGTGCTAGAACTCGAACGGGTGCACAGCAGGACCGGAGCGCCAAGGCTCTGGCGACAGCTAACGGCGGCGAGAGCGCAACTAGCGGGAATTGACATTGATAGGGCCGAATATGCAGCACTTCGACTCAGGCACTCTTACTATATTGGGGGGGGGACAAGACGGGCGCATGCTAGCGAGCAAACTTAGGGCCCGTACCCACCTGACGAAAGTCCAATCACTCACGAATGACAAGGGGGAGGTAGTCGAAGGGGACGAAGAGATCGCAAATGTCTTTAGGGACTTTTATGCCGTCCTATGCCAAAGAGAGGCGCACTCAGAATCGCACATGACGGCATACTTGCAGGGCGTGAACATGTCGGTCTTAGATAAAGAGCGGGCGGAGTCGCTAGAGGCCCCGATCAGGCTTGAAGAAGTTATAGGGGCAATGTCGCGCCTCAAGCTTTTGAAATCACCGGGGCCGGACGGATTCTCGGCGGGTTTCTACAAATCCTTTCGCCATATCTTAGCCCCACTCCTGACGAGACTTTTCAACTCCTTTACCGGGCCGGGGTCGATCCCTCAGGATATGCTGGCAGCCGCTATAGTAGTCCTTCCCAAGCCCGGGAAGGATAAAACGCTTTGTGGATCCTACCGTCCGGTGTCCCTTCTCAACGTAGACCTCAAGCTGTTCACCAGCATTTTAGCAGCAAGGCTGGGCCCTTTGATGCCGGGTATCATAGAGCCAGACCAGTCTGGATTTATCCAAAATAGGCAGAGCAGTGATAACACCAAAAGATTTCTCCACTTGGTCGATAAGGCTCACCGCACGAATATGGACGCCCTCTTGCTCTCGGTGGATGCCGAGAAGGCGTTTTACTGGGTGGACTGGGCCTTTTTAGATAAAATCTTGAGTCTATTCGGTTTGGGGGACCGGTTCAGGGCTTGGGTGACAAGTTGCTACAGCGCGCCCTCGGCGACCATCAGGGTAAACGGGCTGTCGTCTAGACCTTTTGACATCCAAAGAGGGATGAGGCAGGGGTGTCCGTTGTCGCCCCTTTTTTTGCCTTATACATCAAGCCGCTGGCCCAGAAGATAAGGGATAACCCCAATATCACAGGCATCCCCTTTGGCGGGGAGAGCCACACAATAAGCTTATACGCAGATGACATTATCGCCTCCCTAGAGTCTTCAGATCGCTCAGTCCCTGCTTTCTTGCGGGAGTTAGAATCCTTCGGCCAGCTCTCTGGATTCCGCGTGAATGTGGGAAAGTCCATGATCCTCCGACTCGGCCAGCGAAGGGTAGCCTCGGGGACGGGGGAGACGCCGGGGCAGGGATTCAGATAATGGAGTCCATTCCATATTTGGGGATTGAGCTGGCCCCTTCCATCCCGCAGACGATCACACTAAACTATTCCAAATTAGTCAGCCAGGTCACGCGGGAGTTACAGAACTGGAAGCAGCACCAGCTGTCATTGCTGGGACGAGTTGCAGCGGTTAAAATGTCTATCCTCCCTAAGGCACTGTATTTATTACAGACGCTACCGGTTTGGCCCCCGCATGGGACCATACATAAGCTGCAACAGGCAATACTCCATTTAGTTTGGGCAGGGGCTCGCCCACGCATGCGGAGAGAGTTGGGATATCTAAGACCGGATGAAGGAGGCCTGGGAATCCCGAATGTGCAGGAGTATTTTATGGCGGCACAGCTAAGGTACCTGGTGGAGTGGAGTAGACCGGAATCGGAAAAAAGATGGTTATTCCAGGATAGGGCACTGGCAAAACTTTCCTTGTGGAAAGTGCCCTTCCTGAAGAGGGTGGATCGACTGCAAAACCTTCAGGGCTCGCCCATAACTAACACAATTCTGCGGGTCTGGGACGGGGTGGCCATTAGACGGGGCTTGACATCCTTTCCTTCCCCCATGACTCCTATTTGACAACAGGGAGTTTACACCAGGGCTGGACGCGAAGGCGTTCTCGGCGTGGCGAGAGACAGAATGTAAAGCGGCAGGGCACCTATTTGATGTAGAGGGGATCGTTCCGTTCCACCTCCTATGACAGGATTACGCCCTCCCAGAAACGGAAACGTTCCGCTACTTACAGCTGCGTCACTGGCTCCTACACCCGGAGGTGAAGGGGAAAGTACATAGGAAACTGACGAAATATGAGAAATGGTTAGTGACAAAGAATACCGACAAGAAAATGATCTCTGAATTGTATGATATGCTTCGCCCGCCGGCCCCTACACAGCCCACTGCCAGTCAGAAACGTTGGGCGAAGGAGTTAGGGCGGGATCTCACGGGGAAGGAGTGGAGAGACGTCTATTACAGGGCCAACCATACGGCGCGCAACACCGCCAGCAGGGAAACTGCCGTCAAGATAGCCACATACTGGTACTTGACGTCAGTGCGACTTAATAAGGGAAACCCAGAACGCAGCCCTACTTGCTGGAGGGGATGTGGGAAAGAGGGCACGTTGGTACATTTGTTATGGGACTGTAGGGAACTGGCAGCATATTGGCTCTAGATACTGGACGAAGTGGACCGACAGTTTGAGACCCAGATTCTGAGATTTCCGGCTTATCTGGTTTTGGGGCTACCCAATTCGTTAACATACCCCCTAAAGTCCCGCAGGGGGAAGCAGATGGGCGTTAGGGGCATTAGGGGCAGCACTCCAAAACATCCTATCGCACTGGGGGACGCAGATAATACCGACACACACAGGGTGGCTACACAGACTATGGCACATCCTGGGGATGGAGCGGATACAGGCATCCCTTACCAACTCCGCAGCGAGCTTCGGAGAGGTGTGGAGGCCGCTGGTGTCTATATTGGCCACAGAATTCAATGAAATCACATGCCCAAAGTACCTCCGCCTCCTTAGACTTAACACCTGAGGGGTCAGGCACTGGGCCTTGATTTGGGTGGGTTCCTCGCCCAGATTATCGTTTCTAACCCGGGTTGGGCTATGAGCACACCAGTTCGTGGGAGGAAGGGGATGGGCGAGGGGTTGAAAAATGTTCTTTTACATTGTTGAATAATTTAGCTTTATGGTCATGCTGTAGTGTATACATATTCTTGGATGCGCCTCACAAAGGCAAAGGGGGTTATGCTGGACTGTACCCGCACAAAAGACACCAGTCGTTGAAATGTATGTTGTGGGTAACAGCGCGACTTGTGATGGGGACATACAAAGTGTACTTTTATGCAGAATGTCAATAAAAACAAAGTTAACCCTAAAGTTCCTTTGAAGGTAAGAGGGGATCTTTAACAAAGGGATGGGATGGACAGCAATATTTTAACAGAGTGTCATTGTTCACCAATTACATGCTGGTGTATGTTCAGAAACCGGGTCTCTCTATTCCTTGATTAATGTACCTTTTGAGCATATTTGGTAAAGCTTCAGGACTTCAGAACCACCTACGTCCGTTTGATAGGTCTGCACCCAAAGACCACGCAAGCCGCAAATCTCCAATGGGGAACTGAGAATTTCAAATACTTTGGTATATAACACAAAGGATCTGCAATTAAGTTGGGAACTGAACTACTATTCCGTATACAGAAACACGCGGCTACCTAAAGAAAGCTCTGATTATATATTAAGGGCAGGGGGACTGTTTACAATCATTTCCTTGCCCCAGCTACTATATGTTCAAAAATACTGCAAAATACCCCAACACAATGACTTCCAGATTCTTCTTGTGACTTCGATCCTCCCTATAGGATGGTGGTGTCCCTACGATCTCCCATCAGAAATGTACGCAACCATTTTTGACAGCGGGCAGGAGATCTCTGATAAGCAACTATACTATTGGGCGACATAGCTGTAACCAAATGATGATTGGATATTCGGTGGCGGATGATCCTGTGCTTAGATTAGCAGTGTATTTAATGGAAGGTACACAAGACCTCTACGTGCTATATGAACCCCCATACGACATGTACTACCAGTAGTCACCACCATTTCAATACAATATGGCATACAGCACCGAAATCAAGTGGGTGGGAGACAAAATTTACACAAGAGACCCCTTTCTGGAAGGGGAATTGGTTAGCCCAGGTTACCATACACAATTTATTTTAGATACTTACAATTGAGACACGCCTTGAGTGAACATGCCGTGGGCCCAACACCTCTGAGTTCAAACCGCTCAAGCCCAAAATTACGAATGAATAACTGTGTGAGAAAAGTACATCACAAGCCTAAATATCTCTGGTTTTGAATACACCGATCCACTCACGGATCTGAGAACCAAATGAGAGACCTGTCTGGGTGAGCAGGAGGAAGAGGAGATGGCCCCTAGAGCCCCAGCCATCAATTCTAGATATAGAGATTCACAATTTATATATTTCCATCCTAGATAAAGAGTCACAATTTAAATATTTCCATAGGTCCTGCTCCTATTCTGAAAGGTTGTGGAAGAGGAGTGGAAGACTCTACCCCCAGTGCCATAAATGATATATGGACAAAGGAACACTCCTACACACAATTTGGTCGTGCCCGATCATTGCCCTCTGCAGCAGATACATACAACACTTGGCAGGGTGACGAAATGTCCTATAACTTCCAATCCCAATATGACGTTACTTGGAATTATGGACAAAATGGGTGGTTCTAGACATACTCATATCGGTAGCCAGGGGATTGATGATAACTGAATGCGACATTGAGAGGACGCATTCCTGATGGCCCAATAGCTGAGAGGGATGGACTGGATTGCTTAAGCAGCAGACGTTGGATATTCTAATAGGTGCAGTAAAAACAAACATGGAAGTGTTTCGTGCCCATGGTTGCAATACTTCAATAATAGTTTCTCCTCTAGTTCTGAAATATTACTAAGAATATTTTTGTATACTGATTTTCAAAATTTTTGCATCACTGCTGTCCATGAATGGTTGTGTTTTCATCTTTAAATCAATAAAAAAGTTATTTAAAAATAAAATGTGGATGGTCACAGGAAACTGAAGTTGTAGCCTCTGCTGACACGGTAGGCCCGTGCCAAACACTAAGTGGCCCCTAAATTCTTCAGAGGGGTAAGGTTGACCAAGGAAAAAACGCAATGCAGAAAGCGAGTACAGAATGTAATAATATGGATGTAGAAAAGTAGGATCTGCTTTCATAGTTACCCCCACTTTTTGCTGGTGTTATGCTGTTTTCTGACCAGTCTGACTGGGATCCTGCTCACCAGGACCCCAGTCACTATGCTTTCTCCCTGAATTTGACAACGGTAAGCACTTGGGTACCTCCACAATTGGCTACTGGTGTACCTTTATAAGTCCCTAGTGTATGTTACTAAGGTACCCAGGTCATAGGTACACCAGGGGTCTCCCATGGGCTGCAGCATGTAGTATGCCACCCATGAGAGACCGCTCAAACTGTGACTACAGGCCTGCCATTGCAGCCTATGTGAGTGGGTGCTTGCACCTCTCACCACAGATATACGTTTCCCTACATCTGAGGTCACTACACTTAAAACCATTAAGTCACCCGTGTGGCAGGCTCTTCAGTCCTGAGGGCAGGGTGATTGGCTACAAGTGTGAGCAGGGCACCCCTACAAAGCCCGGAGTTGATTCCCCAGGCTTTGTAAGAGTGGTCAGCCATTTAATACACATAGTGGACATCAAGTCAATTACGAGTTGTCCAGCTATATATTGGCTGCACCGAAACTGGTCATGTTTGGAATCAAACATGTTGGAATCCTACACCAACCCTGATTCCCAGTGTTGGATGTAGGATCCCATGTACTGGGGGGCTCCCCTAGAGGGCCCCCTGTATTCCCAGTACCAGCCTTTCAGGGTCTAACAGCAAGCTAGTGCTGCTGCCGACCACAAACACGTTTCTGCCCTCCTGCTGCCGAGCTGAGCTCGAGCAGGAGAAGGCAGAACAATCGGTTTCCTGCCACAGGGACGTGTAACCACCTCCCAGACAGGACTTAGTGTATTGGGCTGGGGGCACTTGCCAGCGCCACCAGACTGGTTTGAATGGCACATTTGGTGCCCTCCCTACATACTCCAGTTTGAGCCAGTTCAGGGAGCCCTTGGCTCTGGCGTGAAACTGGACAAAGGGCATGCGAGTATCCTCCCCTCTGTTTAGCCCCTCCTCTGGAAGGGACCCCTGAATCGTCCCAACCTTCTCCCTAGGATACTTAAGAGCTTACCTGTGGATGGCTCTTCAGATTCGTAGTTGGACAAGATTCAAACTCGGAATCACTTCAACTTCAACCGTCTGGGCACCTCGGACTTTGCCTGGAACCGAGACAGCACCAAGGAAGACTCCTGCTGCTCCTGGTCTCGTCGTTCTGCAAGTCTTCCCCGTCGTCTGTGCCTGCGTCAGCCAGGTTCCTCTCCAGGCCTGTGGGCATCAAAGACACTTGAAAGAATCTCCCTTGGAGTGAAGGAGTCACTTCCCTGCATCTGCAGGCACTGCAACGAAGCTGACTGGTCTGCTGCTCCTGACGTCCCACGGACTCTGAAAGGCTCAGCAACACAGGTGGTGATTCTGCAACTCGCTCGAGGCCTGACCTGTCCTCTCAGCAAGTTTGAAGCCAGTAACCCTCGTCGGAACCGCTGGAGCAGAACCCCTCTGCACCGCATCGACTTGCTGTTGTCAAGGCTTGTTGGCTCTGTCCTCCAGAGATCTTCGGGATACAGCATCTTTCCAGCCAAAATCTTTGTCTTCACCGCATCCTCTGCATGATGGGCCTGCATCTTTGGTGAGCTGCTCGAGGTCCTCTTGCGACTCCTGTGCCTTCGGCCTGTGGGTCCTCTTTGTCTTCAGTGGGCTTCCCTGCTTGCTCAGAGCCTGCTCTGACTCTCCTGCACTTGAGTCCCTTGGACCTTGCTGGTCCCAATGCTGCACCCTTTTAGTTCACCACATCTGCTGCTGATGCCAAGGCTTGTTGGTGCTACAGCTGGACACCGACCCCCTGGTTCTTGACTTACGACGTGGGACAGCCCGTGAACTGTCGTCAAGGTCACCGTCCTCACTCTTGCATCTTCCGTCATCGGTGGTCATTGGTTTTCCGTGCATACCGGTCACTTTCGAGTGGCATATACTCTGTCCCCTCTGCTTGCAGGTTCTCGTCTTCAAGAATCCATCCTTGGATTCCACCGGACTCTTATGCCTTCTTCACCAGTGGCATCCTTTCTGAAGTCCTCCATTGTGGTCTACGGCGGTTTCTGACGTCACTTCGCACCAATGCACCAGACTTCCCTGGTGTGGGTATCCTGGTTCCTGGGGTACCCGCTCCACACTCCAACCTTCTGTCTTCCATGGGGTTTCTTCAGGGTCCACTGGAAAGGGTACTTCTTAAAAACTGCAACCGCCACGTTCCTATTGACTCAACGCGGCTGTGTTTCCACTCCACACACAGCCTCTGTGGTGGTTCCTTGTGTTCCCAGCTCTTCTGAGTCTTCTGGTTCAAGTCCCAACTTCAGCCGCAGTTCGCATTCCACTTCCCCTGGAGACCACTGTGCATTTGTACTTACTTACCTATTTAAATTTGAAGTTTTGTGTTCATATCTCCGGGTAGGAGATACCAATGTGTTAGTGAGTGTGTATAATAAATATACTTATTTTTATAACTACACTGTGTGGTTCTTTTTCGTTTAGCCTACACTATATTAGTTCTGGTGAAACAAGCTGCTTAACACTCCTTCTGGAATAAGCCCGAAGGCTGCTCTCCATAGCTACCACCTAGAGAGCTTTCTATGGTTGTCTAAGACCACTAAAATCACCATAAGGGTTGTCTGGATTAGTGCAAGGTACTTCACTTAAATAGGTGTGCACCATATACTAAGCCAGCCTCCTACAATGGACTTTCTAATTGAATTGGGGTGGCTAAAAAGAGTGTGAAATAGGAGTAGTAGAATACCGCGAGAGAAAATTATTGGAAAAAGAAGGAAGAGAAAGGCTTTGATTTTGTTAAATTGATCTTCACAATGTGTCTAATAATACATTAACTTTACAGTTGTGGCTCTGCAGAGCTTTTATCATTTAACAAAAAAGTAGTAGTCAGACAGCAATCCTGAAGAGGTTTGAATAGGTGAAGAGATGGAAATAAAGCCTGGGAGTCCGCCATGTAAACATGGAAAGACAGAACAAAATAGGTCATGGCTCCGGGGACGTCATATAGATAGGAAACAGCAGCACATATAATACTACGGGGGACACCGAAGTGAAACAGAAAGGCATTAAAAGATATGCCTTTCCAGAAAACAGGATATGCACAGCTCACAGAAAACTAAAACTCATTTGAAAGAATAGCTCGAGATATTCACTATGAAAGCACAGAACGAGCTGCAAGGTTAAAAGATGAAGAAACATCAACTAAGATGAAGAGCTTTAGTTTGGGTCATTACACCAAATTTACTCTGGTGGACATACACAAACTTGTCATCAAGGACCTGGATCAAGGGAAATCTTTCTGAAACTATTGGACTTATCAGATAATACACCTCGGCTACAGTGGACCACCACATTTTACCATTCTGTTCAACAGCCTTAGTGACCATTTTGTGATCTCAAAACCAGCTTTGTAATGGATGATAACATTACACCCCGAAGGATCATAGCAAAAAACTGTGTTCCTTTCCACTCACAAGGCCAACCGGTCACGTGGAGAGTTCATTAGGGCTCATCTGTTACCTCCATCATTCAAAGCATATCTCAGACTGCTTGCTGAAATAATCAAGAGGTTCAAGTTTCAACATGAGGGGTACGCCAATGATACCTGTGCATTAGTACACACTGGCGCAAACAAAAGCCTACATTCCTGGTCAAGAAGGGTCGTAGTAATTCTACGGACTGCCGAAGGAGATGCGGTACGTTCTAACACACACTCTGGGAAGGTCCAGCGATACAGAATTTCTGGGAAACGGTTAATCGAGTAGTGAGTGAGGTAAGCGGGATCGCCCTAACACTTTCCCCTAAGATCTGCCTTCTCAATATCTGGGACGCTACTGACTAACCGCATGGACCAATTATGGGCAGCCAATGGTTTTATGATAGCGAAGCGTAATATCGCCTGTAAATGGGGCGTCCCAGACCCACCAACAATTGTAGAATGAGAACGTGATGTTGACTGGTGTATGCTGGCGGAACAAGCAGTCTACACGAACAGGGGTTGCCCCAAAAGGTGGGATAAGATATGGGGAAATGGAATGCGTATCGAGGTAATATCTGCACTTCTCCCTCAGAGCAAAGACATGGACCGATTATGCCTCACATATGACACAATCTACAGTGGGGAGAGGGAGGGATCGATGTATGGGATGTCCAGAACTGAACTGTAATCTTCTCTTATTGATCTGATGTGATGCACATGGTTGTATTGTGTTATGACATTTCTTAATGTTTCAAAATAAAAAAAGATTTACAAAAAAAAAAGCCTACAGTCTCACATAATTAGGCAGCTCTGCCAAGTGCCAGAAATTAAAGGTTAGACTACTGCATTTCAGTGCTTTTCCCTCACATTGCCGCACAGAAATGCATTAGTCACACAATTCATAGCTTCTAGATTGTTTGACTGGCATGTGATCCTCTCAATCCGACAGTGTGAAATTATTACAATAGCCTGAGTTTAGGACTGTTCAAACCGTGTTATATGTATTTGTATAGCGCACTAATCACCTGTGAGGGTATCCAGGCGATTTGCAAGTTTGCAGGCAGCTATCGCATAGTAAGGTTAATTACTCGAAGAACCAGGTTTTCAGCTTCTTGCAGAACTCGAGAAGCGATGAGAAAATTCTATTGAGGTGAGGGAGGTTTTTGGGAGAGAGATATGAGAACACGCAGTCTTGGCTGTGGGTGTACGGATTCTGGGTATGCGTGCAAGAGAGAGTCCAACTGAGCCAAGGTGCCTGGGAGGTGTGTAGAAGTGTATGCGGCTGTTAAGGTATGCAGGGCCGGTGTTGTGTAGTGCTTTGTATGTGCGTGTGAGCAGTTTGAAATGGATGCGTTTGTGGATTGGGAGCCAGTGCAGTCCTCTGAGGTGTGGGGTGATGCGAGTGCGATGAGGTAGGTTGAGTGCGAGTCTTGATGCTGTGTTTTGAGTGGTTTGGGGCCAGTTCAAGAACTTCTTAGTGATTCCTGTGTAAAGTGTGTTGTAATAATCTAGTCTGCTGGTGATGAAGGCCCGTGTAACAGTTTTCCTGATATTCTCAGGTAGCCATTTGAAGAACTTTTGTAGCATTCTACTTCAGTTTTGTCGGTGTTTAATTTGAGGCATTTGCCTTTCATCCATGAGCTTACTGTAGTCATGCATGTGGCGTAGTTGTTTCTTGTAGTAGGGGGCTGGTCAGACAGGGAGAGTATCAGTTGGATATTGTCTGCGTAGGAGAGTATGTTGAGGTTGTACGATCTGATGAGGTCCGCTAGCCGAGTCATGTAAATTTTGAATAATGTTGGGCGTGTAGGATGTCGAGGTGTAGGACGGCAGGTTGACTGTGTTCTTCCTGTGTGACAGGAACAAATCCAGTTGGGGGCACGTCATTTTCTATGCCTGTCTCATGTAGTCTTCTGACCAGAGTGGAGTAATGGACCATGTCGAGGCTGGAGAAGAGGTAACGAAGTATAAGGGATGCGGTCTTTCCACGGTCTAGGATCATCCTTATGTCATAAGTTGCTGTAAGGAGGCCAGTCTCTGTGCTGTGGTTTGACCGGAAACCTGATTGTGTGATGTCTATGAGCTGGTGTGCGTTGAGACTATGAGAGTTTTTTTTTGTTGAGTGAGGTCTGTCAACGGTTTCTTTAGCAGTGCATTGGCCATCACGTTTCCAGGTAGCCAGGAACATCTCAGAAGTGATGGAGGTGTTCATGATTTGGGTGAGGACTTTGCTGATAGGGACAGCTCCCGTGTTGTAGATGTGGTGGGGACAGGAGTCTGTAGGTGCCAGAGTAAACTATTCTCATGATGCTGGCTGTTTCTTCTGTGGTGTGTGTTTCCCAGGCCGGTAGGGTTTTTTCTGTGGCGGTTTTAGGGTAGGCTGGAGAAGAGGGTTCAAGGGTTCAGTTGAGGGTTGCAGTATGGGCCTTTGATATTGTGGCTGAAGACTTCTGAGAAGTTGTCATACAATTCTTGCGAGGGAATAAAGCATTTGGTGGTGGTGGCGACTAGTGAAGTAAAGTCTTTGATAATTGCAACAGTTTATTTCTGCTGTTGTCTAGGGCCACCTTGTTTCTTTGATTTGTTGGTGGTAGCATCTTAGGGCTGTCTTGTTGTTTATTTTTTTTTGTTTTCTAGGTGGTTTGTTCTCCATTTTCTTTCCAGTTGTTTGCAATGTTGCTAGGAGTTTCTCAGTGTACCAGCTGACCTGTATCTCTATTATTCTCTATGCATTGTGTTTACGAGGTGCCAACGAGTCAGTGCATTTTGTGATCCATTCGTTCAGGTTTTTTATGTCACTTTTTAGGTCTTTGGAAGAGGTGGGTTGATACAGGCGCAGATTGTCTACCCAGTTAGAGTCCTGGATGCTGCTCCTGCTTTGTTCGGCATTTTTGTGGTGGTGTATCTCGTTAGGCGAGGGATGCTGATAAGGAATTAAATGATGATGTGGTCAGTCCAAGTGAGCAGTGTGGTTACAGTGGTTTCAATGTTTTTTTTTTTTTTAAAGGTGGTGAAGATCAGGTCTAGGATGTGTCCGGCGGATGTGTGTGGGTCCGGCAGAGTGTGTGGGTCCGGAGACGTGTTGTGACAGTCCCAGGTTCTGCTAGGCTCTCTAGGAGTCTAATACTGTTGGAGTTGCTCTTGTCTTCAAGGTGGAAGTTAAAGGCTCCAAGTAGGAAGTAGTTGCTGGAGTCTATGGTGAAGGAGGTGATGAAGTCAGCGATGTTGGTGAAACGGGATGTAGGTCCTGAAGGTCAGTATAAGAGGGTTCCGCTTAGACTGTATGTTGCTAACGTCTGCATCATGAAGTGCAGGTGCTCCATGTAGGGAATGCGGCTTCTGCTGTTGTAGTGCAGGCAAATGAGTCCTTGAATAGGATTGCGATTCCTCCTCCTGGTCTGTGTTGGCAGTCCTGATGTGAGAGTCTGTATCCCGCTGTGACCGCTATGGCGTGGTCAGGTGCCGCCTCGGTCAGTCATGTTTCCGTTAAGGAAGAGGAGATCCGGAGCGTTATTTTGAGGGATGTCCCAGATTTCCATGGTGCGTTTGCTGAGTGAGCGGGTGCTGAGGCGCATGCATGAAAGTTTGGCTTGGGATGCGTGTCTGTAGGTGGGAGCTGGTGGTGCGCAGTTAGTGGGTGGTGTAGGCTTGGCAGGTGTTATGTTGCAGGTGCAGTGGGTGCAGGCTAATGCTCCTTCCGTGTGGCACAGTTTGGGGGGTAGTAATGTGGCGATAGGCACCCTGGTTTCAGAGACTGGAGGAGCTCTGCAGAGTTCTGTGGGGGCAGAAGGACCAGGGTTTGTGGCACTGTGAGTGGTCCAGACAGGCTTGCCCTTTAGTACGTCCACTGGGTGCATCCTCTGCGGCTCCCATTAAGAAGGCCCTGGGGGGGGGGGGGTGGTCAGGGGGCAGTGGGTGGAGCTAGAATGGAGCACAGGAAGGAGCGGCGGTGTGGGAGAAACTGGTATGGGAAAGGGTGATGGGAGGGTGCGTGGGAGATGGGAGCCTGGAAAACTGACCGCAGGGGGAGGTAGAGAAAGGCAAACAGGAGGCTGAAAAAGAGAAAAATGGCACAAAGAGTGAAAATGGCACAAAAAGGCAAGAAAGTGCAAGAAAAGAAAGAGCAAGAAAACAGCAACAGAAGGGTGAGAAAGAGGTGAGCGAACAAATGCAGACAGCAGAAGGTTGAGAAAGTGTGAGATAAGGGCAAAATGCCACAGAAATGTGAGAAAAGAACAAAAGGCAAAAGAAAGGTAAGCAAGAAAAGCAAAAGAAGGGTGAACAATAAAGGCAAAAGTCAAAGAATGTCACAAGTGTGGAAACAGAGCAAGAGGTGGCATTGGTATTAGAGAGCATGCGCAGGAGAGGAGGCGGGAGCCTCAAGGTGCCTGAGCAGGGTCCATGAGGGCCTCGACCGGTTGGAGGACTGGTCCAGGTAAGTCGGAGACAGGGGCCTGGGCACCTCCTTAATCTGAAGCAGGCTTCTCGGGAAGAGGAGAACTGATGCCGTTTTGGGATCAACCATGCTGGTGGCTTAGCAGGCTTCTCAAGTCTATGCAGCATGAATGGGCTTTGCGCTGCTACAGTAGGTTGTTGCTAGAAGTTGGGTTACTGGTTGAGGGGGGAGTAAACTCAAGCAGAAGCCACAATTTCTGTCAGGGTGAAGTCACAAGCAAACCCCAAATTAACCTGTGCTTAGGCCTTGGTAGCTTGGCAGAAAACTGTCAGGCTTAACTTAGAGGCAATGTGTAAAATATTTATGCAGCACTTCAAACAGTAAGAAAGTAAAAACACGACATAAGAAAAATCCCACAACATTTTACAAAAATAGAGTAAAATTAAATACATTATTTGAGATCGAAACGACAAAAATCTAATTAGTATACCCGGAGATAAGCAATTTTAAAGATTTAAATTAAAATAGTGCCTTAAAGCACAAAGCACCAACTGCAGTTATCTGGTTCCTGGACCAGGAAAAAGTCACAACTTCAGGCCAACCGCGATGTTACGCCTGCCGGACACAGGGATCAAGTTAGTCCCGCTCAACATAGTACCTTAAATCCTGGTTTACGGAGCATCACAAGACCCCACGTCGAGGATGTTTTGCGCAGCGGCTATTCAGAGGAGCTGTGAGGCGGAGTCCTGTGTTGTTGAGGATGCGGTCAACAAGAGGCTTGCGATGCAATGTCCTGCGTGGAAAATGCGCTGCATACCGGTGGTTCCAAGAAGGCTGCAGGTTGTGATGCAAGGTCCTTCATCGGGGATGCGTCAAGCTGCGGCAGTTCCAAAGCAGCTGCAAAAAGATGCTTTGCGCTGCGGTCTACTTACAGGACCACAGCTGTGCTGATGGAGCATCTTCAGGCCCACTTCCAAGGGTCCAGGATTGGGGGTGGTACCACTTGGGGGGCAAGACTCGCAGCACAGAGTCCAGGTGCTGGGTGCTAGGTGGTTGGAGCCTTTTCAGTCCTGAGGGTCTGATGAGGAGGCCGGCCAGCTAACCCATGGAGTCACTCTGGTGGTCCGTGGATGAAGATGCAGGTCCAGTTATTTTCTCTCAGGCAGCAGGGCAACAGAGTAGCAGATCTACTTGCACAGCATCACAGTAGTCCTCCACAGGTCCAGAGGTGTACTGAGGAGTTGCGTCTGAGGCAAGACTGGCCGTACCAGGCAACAGGCGTTTCTCTGGGAGGCTGGAAGGGCGGGGGCCGCTTTTGTTAATGGGTGCCACTTTTGTAGCAGTGCAGCAGTTTTAAAAGCACTGCAGATTTCCTTGTATATCCAACAGTTTTCAGGCAACAATAAAAGTGCCAAGATAACTCAGGTGAATAATGTATTTGCTGGAGAGAGATCGGAGATTCGTCTAGTGGCAGTTTTGACTCATCTAAGCAGTACAGAGGGTTAATATGCCTGCTGCAAAGAGCATGTACTATGCAGGTCACAGAAGAGCATTCTATGTGCATAGCTCAGTGGGGTGCTGCTTTTGTCACACAAACCCTCCCGACGACCAAGTCACCTTCAATTCTGGGAGCGCACACTGGGGCATGACATTTTAGACACCCAATGGAAGGAACTCTGGAAAGACATAACGTCGCATTTCCACTCTCTAGGGCTTTGTGAAGCCCTCTATACAAATACTTTAATATTGGTACTTATATTCCACAAAACTGAGAAAGATCTTTCCTAAGACTTCTGACTTATGTTGGAATGGTTGTGGTCTACTAGGCGATTTTCGTCATATCTGGTGGGACTGCCCACTTCTGGACTGAAATCTTAGCCCAAATCAAAGATACGTTAGGATACCCTATGCCAGACATCCCCGACTTCGCACTCCTGGGCTTACGGGATAACTGCCTGAAATATCAAACAAAAACAGACCAAGCTATAACGTGGCTTTGCCTGGGAGCAGCGAAAACAGCAACTGCCGCAGCTTGGAAAAAGAGGGACGCACCAGCCCTGGCACAATTGCATTCACATCTATGGCAAGCAGTTATAATGGACAGAAGGAGTGACATTTTTAGAGATGACTTTAAAAACTTTGAATACGCCTGGGGCCCTCTGATCAGTTACCTCTCAAGAGGTCTTCCACTAGTTGCCTGCCCATTGCGGGTGAGAGCGCTACATCTCTTTCAGTTCTAAACAGCAAGATCCTACCCACTAGAGTACTGACTGCAATATTCATACTTACCCCCAACGTCACCCAAGCCACCTGCTAGGCCTTCTTTTTCTTTTCAGTTTTTGGTTAATTCCTGCATTTTTTCTTTTTCAGTTCAAGAGAGGAGGGAGGGACAATAGGAGGAGAGGGTACAATTTTTTTGGGGGGGGAGGCTGTTGGGACAATGTTTCCTTATTAACCCTGGCAATGCTTAATGTGAATCGATAGGAGGGGGTACCATGAATAACCAAAAAACACTGTGTATTGATATAGATACCAGAAAGCTATAATGGGATTCCTTTATTGAATGTATTGCCATGTTCTATACCGGAAAATCAATAAAAACAAGTTTGACAAAAAAAAGTCTCTATTTTCTACAATGAGTGAACAGAAGGAAACAAATCTATAGGAATTCTTCCATTAGATAATAGCAAAAAGTCTCCCACAGCAAATCAAGTATTACAAATGTATATTTCATATTGGCCAGTGTTGGTGAGAAAATTACCCTAATTCTATTGATACCCAAAGTTCTGAATATGTTTTAGGCATTCTATCAAATTATATATGAAATAGCAACAATTGGTAGAAGTAAAATGTATGGAAATTAAGAAATCTGCAAATAAACTTAAATCTAGTGTCTGCAGACACACTAATAAATTAGAACAGTGTATCTCAAACTATGGGCTGCAACCCACTGGTGAGTCTGAGTCTGTTTTTAGTGAGTCACAAAAGTCCAAGCACTGAATTAAGATGCCTTTAAATTCTGTATTTATCTTGCCACCTTTGCTGTGCTTCAAAACGTCAGGCTATGTCTCCTGACAAATTGCTGGTTATTTTATTTTGTATGGGAATTGAGTGTTTACAAACTCATCTCACTTTGCAGTCAAAGAAAGAAATTAAAGTGAATTATGGGACAATATTGCTGGGGTACAGGAAGTGTGAAAGGAAAGGCTGTATGATGTAATTTTTTGTACCACACAACAAAATGTAAATACCTATAAATTAACTGTACACATTCAGAAGTTAGGAAAGCAAAAATGAAGCATATTTTTTCTAATTTTCAAGTGTGGTGGAAACAAAGATTTTATAGGATCAAAACAAAATCAAGACACTTTTTACTTGGTGATGCATCAATGATAAATATTTACTGAAACTTGACTTCCACACATTATCGTTGATGGGCAATTTAGTTTTAGCAGTCAAAAAATGTCTGTATAAATTTAGTGGTCGTTTCAATGGAAAATGTTTTGTTTGTAAATGACCGTGCGCTGCAACACAATGCTATAGTGAATTTTTTTTTAAAAACACCTGCGTCAAGTCTATTAAAGTTAGGTGGCTGGCGATTGTCGTTATAAAAATTGGGTTAATGTTCTAAAAAAATTTTTTTTTTTAAATTATAATTAATAAAATCCTGTACTTGAAAAAGATCAAAAAAATCTTCAGTACATAGTGGAAAATAGAAACCCATCAATCAGGAAAACAAGCTCAAGGATATAATAAATCATCATCCCAAAAGAGTAGAACCCAATTTATCGACTCTCCAACCAGGAGACTAGCACCTCAAAAGAGAGACATAGGAACCAGGAGTAGTTCTCAACCAGTACTACCAGCACTTATGATTAAGGAGGATGTTCCTTGCCATCAGCTTCTAGAGTCAACCAATGCTCTGATTATGTAAATCCAGAACATCATGTAGTAGATTATTCGATATAGCACAAAAGGGGGAAAAAGCAACAAAAAGGTTACCTCTAAATAGACCTAAATTGCTTTCCCTATTTAAACAAGCATTTGCAATGCAATAGGTCTCGCATTTGCGAGAGTTAGCGCTATTGGGATTGTAAATGGCTGTCATTTATCTATGTGTTTTGGTTTGGAGTGGAGTGTGTGTATGTGGTTTGGAGTTGAACTATGTGGGTTGAATAGGATTTGTTAGTTGTGAAATTGTGTGGTGTGTAGTGTATTTGTGTGCAAATTATGTGGCATGGTGCACAGTGGAATTATGTGGATACTAAATTATGTGGTATGTGGTGCTGTACCTTGTTGTCCCATGCTGGGCTAAACAGTTCTGTACTATGCAGCGTTGCAATGTGCTGTGCTGGCCTACGTTGTCCTGTGCTATGATGTGATGTACGCAGCTGCACCAGGCTGGCACAGACTGTGCTAAACTCTGTTGTGCTATTTTGAACTGCAGTATGGCGTGACTTAATCTATGGTATCTGCTTTACTGTTCACATGATATACCATACTCTTCTGCTACGGGTTGTTGAACAGTGTTACAAGGCAATCATAGAACGACCGAACAGAACAACAGTGTGTCCGCACTTGACAAATTACACATTTGTGGTGTACTCCATGGAAAATAAAAAGAACTGCATTTATGTTTCATATGTTTCACCTTCTTTTGTATACACTGGCAAGTGACTACGAAGAGTCTCACTGATGTCAGAGAGCAGTACTGCAATAAAAACATGAGGAGGAATAAGATCGGGAGTAGGGAGGCCTCCGAACAGCGATTCTACTGGAGGTTGGAGGCGGAGTTGGTAATGGAGGATCTGGCATTCACATATGTTCTTGGAGCCCGCTCTGCTAAGGAAAGGGGGTGGTGGGATTTCTTACAGCTATCCTAGGTGTCCGATTTATTGGGGAGAGGGGTTGAAACTTTCATTTGTTCCAGGATGCCCAGGCAGATCGGCGTCTTCTTGATTTTAAAGCGTAGAAATGCAGGACGTGCAAAACAAAAGAAAGGCGCGCGGTCGCCTTGATTAAATAAAGAATGGAGGCTGTGAGTGGGTCTAAATGTGTAGCGTGAAGTACAGCATGTTCCTTGATTAGCAAGGAGTGCTGCATGTCGTACACAAACTACAGCTGCTACTTGGGGAAACTGAGCAAAGGCACAGAATGTAAACGTTTAAACACTGACCGCACGAAGTAGAAAGTAAGGTGAGCAGCTCCCGGTTGTTGTGCTCGGCTGATTCACAGGGATAGGTTTGACACTCATATTTGTCCCGGGCAGAGAGGCGGTCATCCTGTTTTTAAAGTGCAGGAGTGCCACGCCTTGCAGAACAAAACAAATGCGCGCAGCCCTCATGCTTAAAGTTAAAGCATGGGTTACCGCGCTTGATCAGGGATTTAATACGGGAACGCCTATTAACTCCGATGGTGCTAATTAACGTACATGAAGTTGGAAATGTGGGTGAGAAGGCAGATATTTTACCTTTCGGCTTATAGGAATGCCGCGCTGTGCGACACGAAAGAAAGGCGCGCAGTTGCCTTGATTAAAGATTTTTTAAAAACATGACGCCCGTGAATCGGTCTGAATGTGTAGTGCGAAGTACAGCACAAGGAGAGCTGCATGTCATACACAAACTGCTACTCGGGCAAAGTCACAGTATGTAAAACACACTGACCGCACAAAGTAGAAAATAAGGCAAGCAGCTTCTGGTGTTTGTGCTCGGCGCCGCCATATTTCAAAATAAACCTCGGCATGCCACATTGCATCAATTAGAACAAGCGCGCGGCGGCAAAAGTGGAAGCAGGCTGGCGAGTGGTGTGCGATGTGCGCGCACCATGACGAGAGAGGAAAGCCAGATGGCGCCTCCGCTCGTCATTGTGCACGTAACCACACGCTCTATGCCAGCCAAAAAGCTGTGGTCGGCTTTTTAAAGCCCACACACTAAATGTCTCGCCAGAGCAGCGCATGCGCTGGCTCAGGCGAGACCTAAAAAGATGTTGCTCTTGCTGAAATAACGTCATCTGACTCCGCACAGTGGGATTTATTAAAGAAGTTGGAGGTAAAGAACTTAACTAAAGTTACTTTTTCCCCCGTCCTTCCTTTTTAGAAGGAATTTTATTTACAACTCCAATGAACTAATTAAATCTAGGAGATTTACTTTATTAGCACTGTCCGATTTTTGCTTACCCAATTCTAACTCCTACCATATCCTAATCAACCTTGCAGGTTCGGCACCAGCCCAAGTTTGTAATTTATAACCACATCCATCAAACAGAAAGATACATGGTTTCACCACAAGGTGATCAATGTCCACATATTTTTGCCATTAATGGGTCTTTAAAGATTGTCATTTGATATGACAACGTCCAAAAGGATGTTAGCTCCAGGAGCGGTATTAATTTAAGTAACGGCTTTGCTCCAATATCCTCATTTACTGAGGAAGCGGGGATGTCTCTATCCAGTTGGTTCTCAGAGTAAGGGGCTCTCCTGCAACATAAAAGTATTCAGCTTGCATCTACATGGCTTCCAACATATTAAGCGAGAATGATGTTTAGACCCGTTGTTAGATACATTTCACATCCTCCTCTTTCAAGAAACATGGTTGCAGGAGAAAATCAATGCTCGGGCCTTTGTCTCAGTCAACAAGCAATGCCTCAGAGGTGGGGGGCATACTTTAGGAGGGACTATTAACATTAATTTCAGAAACGTAAAAAACAATGTAACAATTGGTGTAGAAACTGAATGGGTACAAGTCCGCGTTATTGGTATTACAGTTGGTAAGGATAGTATACCAAATTTGATTGTTAAAAATTTGCCTTCACAAAGATGAAAAATCTTCTCTAAATGCTTCCTTAGATAAACTTGTATTGGTGCTATGTAAGTTATTAAGGAACTACCCCAACACTGTTCCTATAATAGCGAAGGATTTCAATATGAGGCTTAGATAACGCACTGGCAGCAACCATTAAACAGAGTATAAATTGGTAGGTAAATATTTTTGTAATGGATAGCCAAAACCAGAGAAATCTCTGCTTTGTGGAGAGGTTCGGTAGTAAAATCTAAAACTTAGCAAGCATTGGCAAAGACTACAGGTCGCACCTATGCAAGAGCTTTTGGCTTTGTCAATGTGTTTTAACCATGTTGTACAGCATGACTGAAAGCAAAGAAAAACGTGCTATGACGCAGTCAGCACTGGCTGAGTCTTAGCACTTTTTAGGTCTCGCTGAGCCAGCGCGCATGCGTTGCTCTGCGAGACATTTAGTAAGGGGCTTTTGAAAGTGCTCCCAAAGCGGCCACCAGCGTGCGCTTACGCGCACAAGCGCGCACACCTCGCTTCTCTAATCACTGCTGCGCGCGCATCCCTCGCGTCCTCAGCACAGAGCGCGTCATCGCGATTGCGATGACTTTCGCTTTCACGGCCGCGCGGCAACACTTTTCTTTTCTCCCTCCATCTTTACCACTTTCTTCCTATTGTGCACGTCAGTTTTGCCGCCTCACCACACAATAGTGGCGTTCCATACACACTTTCCTATTAACTGCCGCTGGTGTTTGCTTTTGTTCACTCGTTTTTTTTTTCTTTTCTCCCTCCATCTTTACCACTTTCTTCCTATTGTGCACGTCACTTTTGCCGCCTCACCATACAATAGTGGCGTTCCATACACACTTTCCTTCACTGCGCGTAGCGTGATGCTATACACTGCCACTTTATATGTTTTACACCACTACCAGAAACATTACTAACTATTTTCCTTTTCCGACAGTCTTTTTACCCTCCATTCTGTGTTGCAACATGTAAAAACCAACTGTTGCTATGCACCAGCACAGAACATTACCTCAACTCCTACTCGCTCGCTTCTTTCCTTCCCTGTTTTTATCAGGCCCCTTTTGCTTCTATTAAATGCCGCTACTGTTTGCTTTTCCTGTTCACCGCACGCTCCCTCCTTTTCTCCCTCCATTACGGCCCTTTCAAAAGCTCATCAAACCCAACGTTGCTATACGCAGCTACTGTCTATGCTTTAAGCCGCTACATTGCTCCCTATTTCCCTATCCCTACAGCCTTTCACACTCCATTCTGTATTAAAGCACATTAAAGCCAAACATTGCTATGACCCGCCACATTATGCACCGCTACTGTCTAGGCTTCACGCCGCTACATTACTCCCTATTTCCCTTTTTCTACAGCCTTTTGCCCTACATTCTGTATTACAAGATCAGCGCTCATTAAAGGCACACTTTCTATTACAGCCTCTATCAGGCCCCTTCTGCTTTTGTGATATCCCACCCTACCACAACAATACATGCCCCCACGTATGCTTTTTACCTAGCGCATGCAGCACAGGACATATGCACACGTTCAACTTGTGCCATTTGCACAACTACTAGTCCCTCGCTCCCTCCCTATCGCTATCAAGCTACTCTTGCTTTTTGCTGTAATAACTCCCGCTCGTATTTACTTTTGGTTTTCACCATTCGCTTTTCCCTTTTCTCCCTGCATCTTTACCACTTTGTTCCTGTTATGCACGTTACTTTTGCCGCCTCAACGCACAAAAGTGCCGTTCCATACACACTTCCTTTCCCTACGTGCACAAACGGCAGCACAAATGCACGCGTACATGTTTATAACACACGTACTTAAGTTAAAGTAAAAATCTGGAACGGTACAAGAGGGGGTTTCGGGGCGCAGTAAAGCGCAGCAAATAATAAAACAACAAAACTGTACTTCAGGTGGTATTATGTAACTCATTCCTTAGCACACAATAAGCTGTATATACTACATAAGGTACAACCTATAAATATTAACACGCCTCCAACATTCCTAAACTGTACCCTTCTTAAACTGCCACGCAAAAAATAACCACAGGCACGGAGTAACTTTTAATGTTCTATAACTATTTATAAAAAAACAGCAAATCCCACAAAATACATTCGCAAAGCAGTACCTTACTTTTTATTACATACATCTTTAAGCCCTTTCACTGCACTCCATAATTTTAATACACTAGGTAATACATATTTAGCTAACTACAAACTTCCATATAGCAGACACATGCCTGCAGCACTGTTTACTGTCTGCATTCTCAGGCCCCCATGGATACTTAACATTCGGGACCATTGTTTATGGCTCATGTCACGGCATGGTTATTGACGGGCGGATCACGCAGGTCTTGTTTCAGAGTTATCTGTGATGTGCTGAAGGACTCTTGGGTGTTCGAGCATGCCCAGGCAAGAAAAACACTAAAACAGGTCTAGGAAGGCTGAACGACATTTGTAAAACAAGCATTGAAAATGCAATAGGTCTCGCCTTTTATTAAGTTAAAGCCATTTGCTTCGCTAATGGTATTGTATAGCATAGCAAATGGCTTTAACTTAATGAAAGGCGAGACCAATTGCATTTTTAATGCTTGTTTTTCTTTACTTTCAGCTTTGCTGTACAGCACAATCATCCAAAGCCATATGGAGTGAGACCGGTGAAATGAAAACAACTGAGCTGCCCCTGGTCAGTGAAAATAAGAAATGAGAGAGACGATGAAGCCAACCAATGGTAAGTAGTGGGCAGACTCGCAGCCCTTTTACATTTCTTTTTCCAGAACAAAAGATTGTCGCAAGGACAGCACATGAGCCGTCTCTGGAAAGACCCAAAAAAGGGCAATGGTATTCTCCCATCCAATTATATAGGCCTCCTTGATAGGTATATAAAGGCAGACTCAAAAATCTTACTTTGACTCAATAAAATATGCTCCCAATTGAACAAAGCAAATTCCATGAGGAGCACTCAACAAAAGATCACTGATCCGCACTGTGGTCTATAATTTGTGAATCCATTTAAATCAACCAGAGACTATGCTGTTTCGTGGATTTCAGCACAGCTTTCAATAGGAACGATAGAAACCACCACTGGGAGAAATTAATAACTTTGGCTATACCCCTTGGTCTTTTGTAACTAGTTCAGGCCTTACATACTGTAAATTGGGCACAAATTGTACTCTATCCTAAGGGGCACCTCTCTCGTAAGTTAAACTGAGAATAGACTTCTTTAAGAAATGGATTATTTGGGGTGGGTGACTACCCACCGCAAGGAATAATCAAAACCCTTGTCAGGGTGAAACCTCAAAAGTCACTAAATTAACCTACGCTCAATCCCCTGTAGCTATGGCACAGAGCTGACAGGCTCAACGTAGGACAACGTGTAAAGTAATTATGCTGTAATAAAACATTAATAAAGTCGAAGTGCAAAACAAGCATTCCAAACAATTATAAAAATTGAGTAAAATGTAGTAAACAAAATGACACCAAAATGACAATTCTCCAATTTGAGGAACTGGAGAAAAGAATGTTTTAAGTGGGAATAGCACCAAGAAGCATGAAGTTCCAATGACAGTCAATTGTCACAGTAAGTGTGGACCTAGGCACAATTTGACACTGACTGCGATGGAGCGCAGGTCAAATACAGCAACCAGGTTCAACCTTGTCAAAGATTTTACCTTTTGACTTTAGTCCTTTAAGTCCTCAGAAGTGGTAAGTTTGAATAACAAAAGGGTTCAAGCAGTATGTAAGGAGTATTATGACTATAAGCATGGAACCACAAAGCATTTGTTTACACTTGGCCAATCCTAAGGCTTGCTGGCAGGAGTTTATATTTATTTATGGTCTGGAGCTCACCATTATAAAGACCATTCCTCAAAGGCGTAAACTGCGTTAGATATGGCTTCTGGTCAGGGGAAAGCGGACTTCCCTTTTGCCCGGGTACATTCATGAGATTTTATAGATCTCTGCGGTGTTTATTCTTTTAGGGGTCAGTCCTGTATTTCAATGTAACTGATGACAAAAGCATAGGTTGCTCTGTTGATTTATAGGGGGGTATTTATACATTATGCATTTAGATAAATAATGTATTCATGAATTCAGATTTTTTAAGCTTTGTCTATGTGTTTTGTCATTGTACTCTCCAATAAAAAAAAAAAAGACTGATATTGTATAGGAAAGACAGCGTAAACTGTCTCATTTATATTGGTGGCTGGTCACTCTACAGTCTTGTGACATGGGTGATGCCAACTATTCCACGTACAGATTAAAATTTCTCTTCAGTTGCATCAAGCCACAAGTTACTGCACAAAACTGCCTTACCTTTGGAGATTGCCTCAGGGAAAATTGGGCTCTTGCACGTTTGGAAAGGATTAGAGCAAGTTACCATAAATATGTGCCATCCAGCCCTTTGTCAATTAGCCCAACCTCATAGTAGCATTTAGCATGGAAGGCTATGCTTGGTGACATGCCATTACAGTTTGAAATTTAGCACTTTCTTGTGATAAATGTTTTTAAGAAAAAATGTATGTTCTATCACAGATGAGTTGAACTTTGATTTTGATATAACTTGTTCCTAGAAAGAGGCCTTGAGGATTTAAAAAAAAAAAATCTCTATTTTGTTTTCTTGGTTTCATAGATAATGCACTAAACATTGCTTAAAGGCGCAAACACTCAACCAACGGTAGATCTTAAACTGTGTGCCATGCCCACAGACACATAATAAGAAATAAGTAAGACACCACTCTAGCAGGCCTTAGCCCTAAGGCAGGGTGCACCATCTCCCCTGTGAGGGCATATCTGCATGTGCAGATATTTCCCTGCAATATCCTGTTGACTCCTGGATATTGTAAGTCATCAGGGAAGACCTTGGCTGGACACTCGTCATTACGAGTTCCCCAGCTCCATGATGGCTTCACTGAAGTATGGGATGTTTGGTACCAAACATCTCACCCTAATAAACCTGCACTGACTCCAGTGCCAGATTTATTAAAAACTGCACACAAAGGACCCCTTAGAGGAGTCCCCTGAAACTTACCAACCCTTAGTCGATGTTACCTATATGTATGCTGAATGTTTTCTTCCTCCCATAGGTTTACACTGCAAAGTCTGAAAATTTAACTAAGTGTCCACTTTTAATATTGAAAAGTATTTCTATTGCAAAACATATTTACCTAAGACGAAGTTCTGTGGTTCTACAAAATAAACATAGTCCAAGTAATATTTTTATAAATTGGTCTCACATTTATTAATTGAGTGTGTGACATTTATTGCCACTGTGTGTACAACAAATGCTTAACACTGCCCTCTGATAAGCCTAACTGCTCGCCCACACTACCACAAAAGAGAGCATTAGTATTATCTACTTTAGCCTCTGTAAAGTCTCTGGGGATCCACTCTGCACACTATACCTCTTTTTGTTATAGTAAATAGACAGCATCCTACAATGACTGTCTGTGTTATAAATAATTTACATTTCCGGTGCAGTTCTGTGTTTTGTGGCACTGTATTATCTTCACAATTTTTCATTGAATACAAAGAGAAGTGAGGGATGCTCCCTTTGCACATCATGTCAGAACGCTAATACAAGGAAAATCTAAAACAGACATTTGTCTGTGTTATATTAAGCATGTAGTTATTCTACGGCTTCAACAATGTCAATTACTGTGATGTCATTAAGATAAGTCATATGACACTTCCTGGAAACATTTGAGGACAAAGGATGCATGATGTCACTTCCACTACCCCTAGTATTTTGGTGAAATTCGTCCATGTTTACAGGGCTGCTTCCCCTAACACTGCTGTTGCTTATTTACTCCTGAAGGCTGAAAGTTGACTGGCGGTCGAGAATTCCCAGTTGTTTCTTCAGATCACCCTGCCACTGTACACAACCCCAATCAACCTAGCAATACTTGACATGTGTACAGCTGAAAGTGACAAACAGCATGCGATGTAACAGTTAAAAAGATGAAATACAAACACCAATCTGCTAAGGCAGTTTGAGTAATGCTGCGATAGGGCACCCTGTCCTCTACTCATAATAATGCAGAGGTTTAACAGAACGTATATTTTACGAGGTATCCATCCCCAGTGCGTGCCCACGTACAGCGGATTCCTGTGCACCCTCAGAATTTCCTCACCGAGGCCTTAAGTCCTAGCGTCAGTTTGGCATAGTGACGATACGCCACCAAATCCGGGGCCACCGTATTCATCATCTCCAAAAACTCCAGAACATGGGGGAAATGAGCAAACCGCCGACACCGTACAACATGCCAGGAAGCTGCCGCCGCCAACTGCTGTGGAGACACATGCCCCAATAAGATCTCTTGAGTCTCCATCAACCTGCAAAAGAACACACGAGAAAACTCAGCTGTTGAAGGCATAGGGTGCAACCAGTATGCTTTGCATTATAGGGACTACACTTCTTTAAGAGGGAGTGTCATTTCAAAACAGAGCAATTCACAGGCGATCCTGAGAGAATTCACAACATGACGAAATGAGAATACAAAATTATCACACTACGCCTAACGAAAAAGTGCATCATGAGAAAGTTGCTGATCTAAAAACATATTTGGCACTTGCAAGAGATCCATATTACAAATAAAGTACATAACACAATTAGGTTGGAATATGTGCGGATTGCTGCACAGAGTAAGTCACTGCATATAGCACACAGGGCAAGGGGAAATTCGGTGCGTCGCAAACCTGTGTGCCCCCCGTAATAGAGTTGTGCCACTGCTCCGAGAGAAAGTGACCCAAAAAAAATAGCAAAGCAATGGCGAGGCTTAGGGATACACCTAATGTGTAGAAAGAATCCAGGTAAGTAGCTGATCTGTGTGGCAGATTCACAAAAGAAAAGAACACAATAGTAAAACAGTGCCACAGTGCTGAGGGACAATGCAAAATGCCTCTGTGTTGCAGTATACGTTGTCAACAGTCTGTATATGTTTGCAATTTATGCTATCGCCTCCCCTGTCTCTTCTATGGGAAGCTCGTGGTCAGGAAACGGATTTGCATTAAGCTAACGCTGGACTTATCTGTCACTCGAGCGCGAGTAGAACTAAGCGTATATTCTATAGTACGTGTGGGAGTTTTCCCTGAACCAAATTTAGGTGCTCAATATAAATCAATGCATTTCAATATAAACAAAACGATCATATCCTAATGGAGGATCAATCTTCAAATACAATTCTGCTGCATGTGCGTCTGTTTCATTCCTAGAATCGTATACACTAGGTCTGCTCAACTTTGCCCCTAATTAATGGGACTCTCATCATAGCCATATAGGCAGTAAGCGCATGGCGAACGTTTTCTAGAGTTGTTAAGCGCTTAAATCCCAGCAGGAGAAGGAGACCTTCCCATTCTCTCGGGAGGGCAGAAAAAAAAAAAACTACTGGACATCTCAGGTTAACTTTTGTGAGTTTAATCATTGTTGGGGTTGCAGCTCCTCAAGGATTGGCCCAGTAGTTCCATAGTTATATTCATAATACTCCTTGAGCCCTTTTCATATTCGACCATACCACTTCTGGGGACCATTACTATTGCCTTTCAGCAGACAACCAAGCCAGGTTCTCTTTCGTGAATTGTTCCCTTCCCCTCCAAATAATTAAAGGACAGAAACCAGTTACAGCCTGGCTCACCACATATGACCAAATCCCTTTCCTAACATCTGTGTTTAACAGCCAACCGAACTACGCCCATGATTACCATGCTGAAGCACTCCACCGCAACATCAGCAGCAGGATGATAAATGGACGACTCTGTACAGAGTACCATCCCACACGAAGAAGACCTTCAAGTTTCCTTATTAAATTGGGCACTATTGTCATTTACAATCGTGAAAGGAAGAGGCAGAAAACAGAACCCAGGGTGTTGGAACAGGGCGGAAAACAGAGTGACAGAAAAATGAAACAAAAATCTGACTGATGAAACAGGTCCTCAGAAATCTGAATGACAGAGGTTATTGATTATCCCAATGTCACGGTCTAGGAATGTGCGAGTGTGGTGTAAATCAAGGGCTGAACCCTTTTTCAGGAGAAGGATGACTAACTGAGCCCACTTTGGGGACTCGGGAAATCAGCAGGTCTGATTCCAAACCCATAGTGAAACTGGGTCTATTTGGAATGGAGTGTTTATGAAACTGTTTACAGGGAACCAGTGGTTTCTGGTGCTCTGCACCGGCACTTATGACAGTCTGCCACATGGTGGAGATGTTGGTCTAATTTACAGCAGTTGTTTATTAATTCAATATACATTCACAATGACTACTACCTGCCCACCAAGCCATTCTTAAAGCTTTGAGGAATTGGAATGAACCGAATTGTCTCACTTGTAGGAGTGTGACGGTTTGTATTGGTGCAGTCATTACCAGCGATGGCAGGGGTAATGGGTGTTGTAAGACGCAGTTCGCTCCTAACGTGGGCCCTGGAACTTTAAAAAAAAAAAAAAATTTAGCACTGGAATCTAGTCCCTTTCTAGAGGGGAAATCTTATGGGCCCTGTTCGGTGGCGGGGGGTACTTTGCTCATTCTGTGAACTTCAGATGAGACTTACTGTATGATATTTCATAACCGCATATGGGTCAGTTTCAGCTTGTCTATTTTTTTAGTTTCGCCCCTCACCACCTTCCCTTCTCCTTTGCTGTCAGCTTCTCATTAGGACACCGAACCCCCAGGTCAGTTTCAGCTTGTCTATTTTTTTTAGTTTCGCCCCTCACCACCTTCCCTTCTCCTTTGCTGTCAGCTTCTCATTAGGACACCGAACCCCCATCTCCCGTTTCTCTATGCACATCTTACCTTTCTCCGCTCAAGCTCAGTTTCCCGCGCTTCAGTTCCGAGCCATTCTGAATTGAACCGGAAGTGCATAACCGAATAGACCGCCTCTGGCAGTTTTCGCAAGACCCGGAAGTTCCCCAGAATTTGCCTTAACAACTAGACTGAGAACTGTAACAGAAAATGTGCTAGTACAGGTTGCAATAATGCAGCGTAAATTCCCCAAATCCTTGGTTTTTCTTTACTGGAGTAGGCTACGTTTCTAACAAATATTTGCACGTTTAAATATTGTGTACTCAAGGGAAAAATAAACCGTGAAATCAGCTCATCTTTTCATTCAATTTTAAATTAACTGTCACACTGTAAAGAGTTACACTAATTCTTCTGGTGCGGTATCAGCGAACTTAATGACGTTGCATTAAACAAGCATTTGCAATGCAATCGATCTCGCATTGGTAAAAATTGGAGCTTTTGGCCTTGTAAATGATCATGTTTTTTGTTTGCAGTGGAGTGGATGCATGTTGTTTGTAGGGGAATTATGTGATTTGAATTGGAATTGTTCGTTCTGGAATTGTGTGGTGTGTAGTGTATTTGCAGTCCTTCAGTGGGTAAGCTCCCTCGAGTCCTATATTTCTTTTATTGTGAGACTAAGTTCAAAACTTAGTCTCACAATAAAAGAAATATAGGCCTCGAGGGAGCTTCCCTACTGATTGTTTGCATTCTCCCCTCTTCTCCCTGGCCTTAACTCATTTTCTCCTAGAGAGGGGGTCCCCACTTCTGGTGTATTTGCAGTCCTGCCAAGTATCACGCATCAGGCGTTAGACTAACGCATTTCAGTGTGGTGGTCCGCATCACCGCACTGAAATGCATTGTCACGCATTATAGGCATAGCGCCTCAGCTATCAAGCCGTTAGCGCTGACTACTGTACTTAAACACTGGAGTGGCTGGCAGTGCACTCATGTGGCCTGCACGTGCTGCTCTCGCAGGCTTGGAGTCAGCTGGCTGAGCTAGTAGCGGTTACTGCTGGCAGGCTGCTACAATGTTTCAATTTGGGAGATTGATTTCCTCCGCTGTGCGCTCTCTCAGACCTGACTTCACATCGAGGTAGTGCCCAATGGCTACTACTGAGACATCAGCCCATTGCGTGATACAGACTGGCGCCACGGGGACTGGCGTCACGTCCTGCTAGTGCTCACCGCCCGCTGTCGATTTTGTTGTGGTAGGCTGCTAGTGCTACTTGTTTTGTGGCAATTTCAAATCCTGCAAAGCGCGGCTGTCTGCTCGCACCGGCCGTCACGCTGCTCAGGTGCAGTAAGTTTAAAATCATGATTGACCCCGGCGCCACAAATTCAGTAATTGCTGAGGGTCAGGGAGACGAAGTGACGGTGCAGAGGCCGCCAGGACTCTGTCACTGCCTGTACTCACCAAGGAGCCGCGTGGGAAACCCGAATTCTCGTGATTCGCGGTCTTGCCTGAGCCTGCCCTTGTAAGTTTTATGTTGAGGTAAGTGAGTCTCCAGTCAGTGCTTTATGGCTGCAGTGCACCCTAGTGTGTGGTGTTAAATAATTCCTTTAAAGGCCGCGCGCGAGCAGGCAGCTGTCTGCAGTCAGTGGGTGCCGGGCGTGTTACAGTACTGTTGCTCAGAAGCCCTGGCATAGCTGCAGGTGAGGTTGCCAGCCGTGGGCAGTGAGCAAATGTGAGACTGTGTACAGCACCGGGGCATGTTGTGCCACATAGTGTAACATCAAACGACATCTTAGCGCAGTCTGATGAATGGAATGTGATGCAGCAAAAGACTGTAAGGAATATGTTCTGTCTTCTGCCTCTGTCGTCACTGTGCTGCCACCATTTCCAGCCGTGAAACTACACACAGTGTGCCTGAACGGCATATTAAACAAACTATCTAGTCATAAGCTCAGAACAGTTACGGACAACGGCGGACACGATGACCGCACTCCCCTGCTGTGTTCCCTTCGTGATTGTGTCCCCACTGTGACCAGACAAGTGTGCACAAGCAACTCCAGCACCTGCCGTCGTTGGGTGCCAGCTGCAAGGCAGAGGAAGAACAAACCAAAAGTTGGAGTGGTGCACTACTCTGAAGCAAAATTCGTTTTTCAATAAGTCATATAGTCTTGTTTGTATTGTCTTAGTAAATCCTTTATTTTCATAAGCATCAAACAGTTAAAATTACCAGCCAACGCGTTTCGTTCATATACAATGAACTTCTTCAGGGCATTGAGTGATGTACGTTCTTGGAGGAGAAGGTCCTAAGTTCCCCCTGGCGATTCTTTAGATCCAAGTGCGAGTTCGGTCCAGGATATGGAGTCGTGGCAAAGAAAAGTTGCACAGGCACAAATTAATGTGACTGTGTAGGCCTCCTTGATAAGGGCCAGTAAGCGCTGATTCTGAAAAGCTTACTGCTTCACTTGCGGCGTGCTTTCAGTTTTGTTAAGGTCACAGACCTCATTGAGCCGGTGTGTGCCTGCACGTTTTCAAGCGCTTCAAGTTTGCCGAGTGCAGCCTGGGCCCAGCGCGTGCTGAGCAGATTTCATCTGATCTCTGCAACGTTAATCGTAGCACCAGCCCCCCGGACATCATGGTTTCACCACCCCTACAGCTCTCTGTTGTGGCTGGCACGGGCTGATGCATGTGCGCTCCTGTCAGCTCAGGTGAGACAGAACTGCACTCGAAAAGAGGGACACTCATGACCTCCTGCCCTACCGGAACTTGTGTTAGTGTAGGCACTGCCACTGAAAGGCTTCTGGTCCGTGCAGGCTGAGCAGAAGCACGATGTTTGAATTTCAAATTCCTGCCCCGACCAAGAATAGCTTCTGCTGCTGGCCGAATTAATAATTCAACGACCTCCATGACTTCCTGAACAGTGCTCCTCTCCCCTGGTTGTGGGGATTCTTTGGTGGCTATACCAGTCATGGTGAGACTGAGAGCGGCGCCGTGTGTCTAAACTCAGGGCACAGCTCTGAAAGCGTGCCACACCATGACCTCTCACCCTTACTACAAGGTGCAGATGGGCCAGGCTTCTCTTGTCTCCAGCACATAACAACACTATCATTCAGATCACCGGTCTGCAGTGAGTAACCCCACAGACTCCAGCTACAGCGACCAGGCTGAGCAGCAGGAATTATTTACCCAACACTCAGTGACTCTGTAGGTAAGTGGAATATAAATTGACAATTAATCATGTTCCTGCTGCAGAGATCAGATTTGTCTCGTGCAACTTTTGACTCTCCAGTAGCACAGAGAGAGGGTTAACATGCCTGCTACAAAGAACGTTATTCTGCACATCACAGAACAGTATTTTTATGTGGGTAGCTCAGGGGGTTACTGCTTTTGTCACATAGATTGTTTTGTTACTTGCAATTCATACATTTCAATCCTAATCTACAGTGACCGTAAAACTGTTATCAAAGACTTCAGCTGCATGTAAAGTGCCTGGTATGACCAGAGTCGTCGTGACTGAGCTGGCCCATACCATGGTGATGCTCGTTCTGTCACTCACACTAGTGCCAAAGTACATGTATCCTAATTTTATTTAATTTAGTTGTTACAGCTCTGCTCACAGTTCTATACTGACTGTGCTCAGCAGTCTAGAACTTTGGCTGTTCGTTAGTTGAGGTCTGGGGTCTGCAGCTGTGGTGCACTTCTTCACAAGCTCTTTTACTTCAATAAACCAGTTAAATCTTACCGGCAATTTGGCATTCATTTATCACTACGAGGCCCTCCTGTGCAGTCAGTGCCCTTCGATTTCTGGTGCTTGCGACAGTTTTAGGATTTTCTTAGAGTTTCTCGTTGCTCAAATGGGTGTAATTTCTGATATTTATATGTTTCCCTCATCTTCATGGCTGGATTTTGCTTGCGAGAAAATGTCACTCATAGTTGTTGAATGTCACTCATAAATACACTGAAATTATGAAAATGTTACACATAAGCAATCTGAAACCTTGGCAGCTATGTATTTGTGTAGTGGAATTATGTGGTATGGTGAACAGATAGAGGTGAGAGCTACATAAAATAGAAAGTAAGATTGAGAGGGATAGATAGTTTGTGTGTGAAGTGGTGGATGAACTGTAGGTAGAGTAGGTTAGCAAGCATGCAGTCCCTGGTGACCAACCGCTTTGGGTTTCCCCCTAGAAACGAATAGCCTCCATCCATTCGCCCAAAATAACTGTAGTCTGCACTTCAGTGCATAATTTATTTACGCAAAATAAACCTTAAAATGAACCGTGAATAATATTGCTAAACCCTGAAAGTAGTCCATTCAACTGAATTGTCTGTCCGGAATTCGCAACACTCCCTGCGTGACCCTGTGACCACTAGTTTTACAAAGTAAAAACAATTTTATAAGTATTGGCAAAGCCAATAGGTATAGGCAATGGCGGAGCACAGCTATATTGGTGTTGTCAATTGTATAGGTCCCTTAGGAGCTCCAACAAACATTACACGTTCCTGTGCATTTTACTGTAGAAATAGGAACCGTTATTAAACCAACGGCAATCATAGTAAACTAAAATTGGGATGTTAGTTTACGATTTAATGGGGTCCTTAAAAGGCCAATCCTTAAACGTGCCGTGGCAACGTGTCAGATCAATAACCCCCAAGTCCCAAAGGTTATGCATTACGACCATGACAGGGTAGGAGTGATCCAACTTGGGAGCCTCACCAAGAACATGCGAGCAGTCGCTGCACCCGTCCGCCTTGAAACATTCCTTTCCATATAATGAATGCCTTACAGCCAGGGCCACTGGTAATATGCGGCAGGAGAGGGCTAAATTTTGCGGCCGGGTTGAGTAAATTATGCAGCAAGAAAAGGCAAATTATGTGCCATAATGTGGCACATTTTTTAATTGACATTGGGTGCACCTTATTAGTACCAGTGTAATACCCAAAATATAGCAATAAGAAACGGAAAGGTGACCAGTCAGCCTTTGCAAAAAGCCTTCTACCGCGCTGTAACCCGTGCCACTGCATTATTAGCAACTTTAAAACTGTATGAGCTAAATACAATTTAAAAAAAAAAAATCTGCAGATTATGAGCATGTGATGGATTACGTGGCAGATGCGGAAAATCTGTAGTTATGCGAAAATCGCCGCAGCCGCACAATCGCATAATTCCAGTGTGGCCCTGCTTATAGAGCGAACCTGTACCTAGCCGCAGTGATTTCATACACCATAGAAAGACTATGGTGTGTTAAACAACAAGTGGCATTTCAAAACGTCAAACTGACAGCACTTTTTTTATACATTCACAGAACTTTGTGACATCAGCCCAAATACTACAAGACGACGGATTGTGAGTTTCTGCAGCAGCAACATTACATGCATGATTATATATTTACAGCACTAGCCACATAATAAACCCTAGGCACAACTGTTCTCACAGCTAAGCTGGATCTAGTTACAAGTGCCAAAGGGGGTACTGCACAGCCTCACACCCTATGCAAAGAGTAACTGGTCACCTTTCAGTAGCTGAAAATGTCACATAATTTCAAGTGGACCGGAAATTACAGGCACACGAATAGAATAGACATGGGGAGGATGGTATATGAGGAGGGGGGGAGGAGAGAGGACTAACAGGAAGATGGGGGACAGATAAACCAGGGAGAGGGAGTTATGGCAAGGAGAAGGGCCTTGATAGACAATGTGGACAAGATAATGGAGGGGAAAGAAAGTAGGGGCTTTTCACTACGTTCTTAAGGCTAACATATTCACCATTCCTGCTATTCAATCAATGAATCAATTGCATCTTTATTCGGGTAAAAAGGTATCCATAAAAGTCTGTTAAAACTCAATAAAAACCAATATACAGTGTGCAATAACACATATAATTAGTTAAAACATTCAATTCATAAAAATACATATTTAAAATCCAAGACGTGACGGACATAACGTGACAGCCATGCATGGAGCAGAACTGTTTAAGTATAAATTCAGATTTAGACCATGTTCATCTAAAGGCGAGCCCAGACAGCGGTTTTCAAGAAAGCACCTATATAAAAAAATAGACTCATCATCGAGTTGAAGCAACATACTAGATGCTACTGTAAATTCGGTGATATTATGTCTCTTGATTAAGGGGAGCAAAATACGCTTTGTATATAAAGAATAGAAATAAGAACGAGCTAGAAATCAAACTGCATCAAGAATCCATTCAGTAATTCTTCTGTGAGAAAAAACTTAGTTTTTTTTTTCTAAAGAACCCTCACACACCAACCTAGGTGGGTGAGAGTTTTTTTAAAACACCTAATAGTTTTTTCTCACAGAAGAATTACTGAATGGATTTGTGATGCAGTTTGATTTCTAGCTCGTTCTTGCTGTTTATTATTAGCTCTCAGGGGAGAAGGACGAGCATATGTTGATCCTCGCTCTCTCTATTTGTTTCACGTAAAGAATAGAAACCACAAAAAAATAAAAAGTGCGACATGGATTGGCCTGAACTCCCGTTGCAAGGGCCGGGTAAAGAATCAAGGTTTACCTGGAAGCCTAAGGGGAAATATAGCAAATATTTAACAGTGCCAACCCTATAGCGAAACAATAGGTTGCGCTCCCAATGGCCCAGTGGTTTGGTCAAATACTTAGCAATCACTCTGTCCTTTCCAATATTCCAATAAACCACCACACTCAGCTTCTTAGACTCAAAAGCCAATCTTTCCTCTTGAGAAGATTTAAACAAGGCTAGCTGCAACTTCCTTTAACTAATGGTATGGAAGCCCCCAGGATTCTCAAACAAATGCTGGTAGCCAACCTTACACAAGCGGGATTCCACCGCTGCCCATCAAGGGATGCTCTTTCTTTTATAGCAGGTGAGGCAATCTGACATAATGTATCTTGTGAGACTTGCCTCCTTATTTGTCCAAACTGCTAGCCATAGTAACGAAGGGCGGGCACTGATGTAGTCTTCATAAAAAGTATGTTCAATTCGCTGTGACAAATAAAATTGGAGGTAGAGATGGGAGCACCAAAAACTCTTTGGCAAAATCTATTTTCTTCCGCCTGGATTGTGTTACAGTTAAAGATGCCCCAGACCTCGGCCCCATATGTAGCCTAAGGGAGGCATTACATTTTCCAAATTTGCAGAAGTGGCATGAGAGCACACCCCCTCCTAGGTTGCGGTAAACTAAACAACGAGCCAATTGCCCTGAAAAATGTATTCCTGCAATGCGCGATATGCGATGCCCCAGACCCATTATCGGTGAAAAATAGGCCCAAATAAGAAAAAGTGCTAGTGCATTTAAAGCTAAACTCAGCCAGAGTTATGGAGGCCAAATTGTACTTTCTCGGACCACAGGCCATAATATAAGATTTGATAAAATTGGTGCGTAGGTCTAATTTACGAAGCCTTGGACTATCAGACACAAAGCCCTAGGGGTAAAAGCCATCAGCACAGCATTCAGCGGCGGCTCCAACGCTAAGGCGGAGGAGTGTCGCCCCACTGCTTTAAAGCAGTGCAACGGAAAAAATAAAATGAGAATAACAGAACGTTATTATCATTTTAATCTTTGTATTGCAGTTACCGCCAGGTTAGGGTGCAGCGGGGCTGGGCTCCCCGCTTCACAGGGAGGAGGAGTGGCTGATGCTTCACCTAAAGTGCGCATGACTGTTTGGCCGGCCATCTTGGGCCGGCCAAACAGTCATCCGCACTTTGCATGTTCTCCACCCAGGCTGTATTGCAGCCTAGGTGGAGAAAAATCTCAGGCTTCCACTCCCTCACTACAACGCTCAGACCAATCACGACGCTGCTATTAGCAGCGTCATGATTGGCTAGGGGAGTCTGGAAGCCTGGGTGCTTCCTGTTCCTGCTTCTTGCGGAGGAGAGGTGGCAGCTGGTGACGGCGACCAGCGGGTACGTTTTATTTTTTATTTATTTCCTACCTCCCCACCTTCCCCCTGCCACCATCCCCTACCAGCCGCCACTGACAGCATCGACTGCATACAACAAGGATGGTAACGGAGAACCCTTAACTTTAGGGACATCAGAGGTCATGGTTAATATAAGAGGATGAAGATCATTGATATATAAAATGAATAAAAGTGGAGCTAAGACACATCCTTGTCTCACACCCCGAAAAATACCCACATCTCTAGACACCTCGCCCTGAGTATTTATTCTAATTCTAGCCTTCATGTCCTTGCGCAAATTGGCCAAAAAGTGCACCAGTGCTTCATCAATTCCATATACTAAAAGATTTGTCCACAGCTTTGAGCGATTAACGCAATCAAATGTGGTGATCAAATCCATAAACGCTAGGAATGATGGAGAATTTTGGGCTATGGAGTATGTCCCGATGAGCAGATTGAGACTAAGGCACTGCTCAACTGTGCCAACCTTGGACCTAAAACCAGGGGCGGCTCCTCCATGTGGGCGGAGGAGTGTTGCCTCACTGCTTTCTTGCAGTGCGAGAAGCAGAAACATAAAATGGTATTATAAATACCATTTTATGTTTCTGCTTCTCGCACTGCGAGAAAGCAGAAGGGTTTGGTCGGGGGCTGGCGGGTGGGCGGGTCTGCTCGAGGGCAGGGGAGGAGTGGATTGCCCAATTTTGCGGGCCCTGACTGTTTGGTCAGCCTGATAGAGCTAGATTTCTCAAATTAAGCATTGCTTTATTTTTATGTTTCAGACAGATTGCATTTAAAATGGCACGCAGATTTTGGTGCAAGTGAAAAACACATGGCACATGAGACATGAAATGAGGCCTGGTAAATGCTTTCAGTCTGAAATGCTTGTGCTGAATTAACATGTGTTTTTGCAGTGTAGAGAAAACTCGTGATTTCAGTGGCCTCTTTAGCTTTGAATCATGGAATGTGTTCTCTCTTCCCAGTATCCTTTCCCTTATAATCTACACTCCCTGTACCTGTCTCAAGAGACTTTGGCTTTGTTGCATATTTAGATAATGCATATTCAGTTCATAACATCTTTTTATAATGTGTATTAATTAATCAACCATGCACCAACAATACACATGGGGCAAACGCATTTTGCATGAAAAGCTATCTAAAACATTAGAACATGTTGCTATGAGTATGTATTAACTGTGTGCGCTTTCAAAATTTACACTAGTGCATGTTTTATGCTATGTTGTACATTGCACATTTTTGCATGTTGTGCACAAATAATAAGAAAAGCTGCTTTAAACTAATAGCTTTTGCTAGGTAATCATTTATACAGGGTATTAGTATGGGGGAGGTAAAACATAATGGGTTTTATTTCATAAATTAATACTATTTTTGTGTTTGTTTTGTTTATGGTCCCACCATTAAATGGCTGCCTAAGAATCCAGCATGGCTGAGAATCGTGCTGAAAAACGCATGCGCAGATTATACCAGCTACATACTGCCAAGTGCCTCAAGTGAAGACCTGGTTCAAGGCCACCATGAATTGTACATTCTTGTTACCCTGCCAATGTACCAGTGTTTGTGGAATGTGTCCTTCCTGCGTGCGATGTGACAGGAAGGAGGAAATAGACAAACATTTTTCCTAGTAAATGTTGCTAAAACATATAATTGTATTAATCATTAACGCTTCTTTTGTTAAAACTGGTGTGGTTGGATTTGCCAATGAGAACAGGATGGTGAGACCCTCGTCATCTAAGCTATCCAATCAGGGTACAAGCTTTACTGAAAATTTGCAACATTATTAGAATAGTCAGACAAGAATTAGAGTATAAATAATGACCTCTTAGGGGGCGTGGGGGCTCACTTTTTAAGCCTTAAGCTTTAGGGCCTTAGTCTGAGAGACAGGAGAGGAGAAGAAGCAGATGAGATCAGACATATGGGTTAGGTACGCAAACGTCGCGGGTGCAGTCTGAGAGCAGATTGCGTCGGATGAGAGATAGAGGGAGGTGGGGGGCATAGGCTAGCCTTGCACGTCATATTTTTGGCAAGGCAGATCACATTCCTCTGTGGTCTGTGAAGGAGGGGCCTTTTCAGGAGCAGCGTCTCTCTGTGAACACAGAGAGGACAGATTGAACAGACCAGTGCAGAGAGTGGAGCTGGATAGAACAGGTAGATTTAGATGCTAAAACTATAAGTTTATGCTTTGACTAAATTAATTAGTTTTGAAAAGATTTGTCTTATGCATTTATTTCTCTTTATGGGAGATTTTTGCCAATTATTAATTATTGATTAGCCTTGCAAAAACTCACTCTTGAATCATATTTTCCTGAACTTTCTTTGGAGAATTCTGATTGACATTTGATTGCCTCATTCCCTTCCTTTATGGAATGTTTTTGTATGCAACCTATAATATGTTTTGTATTAATTCTATTTTTCCTATTTTCAATTCTGTAACCTGATTGATATTTGACTAATGAATAAAGGGTCAGAGAACTTTAACTTTTAACTAGAAAATAAAACCCTTTAAAATACTCACAACTCTCTTTATTGGCCTAAATATTAATTGCATTTTTGATTTTTCATGTTTATGTAAAGTCTCCTGATGGTAATATACAGTGGCAAGGGTCCAGTACCTTTGCAGCGGTAAATTAGAAGGTAAATGAGGTTTTGCATTGAGAAATTACAGTGAAATTACCGCTGCATCAGTTTCTGGTAGCAAGAGGAAGGTTATTATCAATTAGTTTGGTGATTAAGGAATATTAATATCACCATCAACTATTTGACTAATGGACCATTGACCTTAGGTGGGAAGTAAAATAATTGCCCAAGTTAGATAAATGTCCAAGTCCTCATTCCTGACTCCAATGCTCAGAACCTGAAGACTGGCAAAGCAGTACTGGAAGGTGATGCAAGAAGGCGATTGCTGGAGTGGTGTGAGTATCAATAGGGTTGTGAAATGTTGTTAATGTGCTAGGATGTATTTTTGAAGTGTTGAAAATAGTAAGGGTTTTGACTGTTGGTGAAATTTTGCTCATTTTGAATTGATGGTTTTATTGAATATATTGGTAATTTCTTAGGACAGAATTTTTGATTATTGATTATATGTTCTTAACATGAAAAGTTAGTGTCTTGTTTTATGTTGTTTGGAAGCACAGTACAGTGATACCTGGAAATTCCCGGGAAAGGAATAGCGGGTGGTAAATGGAAGCCACACTGCAGTGAGGTTACTCGTCTGTTGGAATAACACTGAGAAGCTAGGTAGGGCTGGCAGTGTTAAATTAGGGACTATTTTCTGTGTAAAAGTGAGAGTGATTGATAGCAAAAGAGTTCGCTGGTGAAACTTTGGTGTTATATCACCTAGAAAGGGTAACACCAAAGGAGTAGCAGGTTCTTCTGAGCTTGAGTGAAGAGTAAGCGGAAGGGATTTACTCGCAGTGTTTGAAGAGTAAACAGAAGTTCTTACTTTGTGAAGAGTAAGCTGAATGTGTTACTTGCAGTGAAAAGACATCTATCCTTTGTTTAGTGGAGCAGACAGAGTAGCAAATGTTTTTATGTTGTTATTAACAGAATTTTGATTAAGAAAACTCAGAAAAATATTGCCGTAAGATTTTGTGGAGGGTCAGTAGTAGGAGTTAAACGGACTGAAACTGTTAATTGTGGCAGGATTGGAGAAAAGAAATTGCATTGAACTATTGCAGAAATGAAAATGTTTGAAGGTTTAAAGAAACTGTTGGGAGGTAAAGGGAAAAATTCGTTTTTAATTGGTGATGCTCCTGAAGGAACACCTATGCATTTTATGTCTACCAATTTGGGACAAAATTCATGTATGTGGTGATCTTGGGGGCGTGGCTACGCGGTGTTGCGTGATGGCCGCCGTTTAGTGGAGCTCCGGTGAACCTAACCACTCCCGCATATCCGCCGCACTAATCCGCACCATCTGTAGAGGGAACTGTGAACCGGAGGACACCCTGCCCGGTATTCCCGAAGAACTGAATCCGTGGCTCATTCCCGGACCGAGATACAGCTGCCGACGGGTTGAGGCCTGCCGGGAAGTGAGAGCCGGGGCCTCGAGTGACGGCAGCCGCTGGAGGCGTACTGGCGCAGGCGGCTGGGGCTCGAATCGAGCGGAGTGATCTGATCTCCCCACTGCGGTGTCTCCATTGCAGAGAGCGACCAAACACACAGACGGGGGATTCCAGAGGGGGAGCGGCGACGCTGTGGCTGAGGTGTTAGGTGGACTAGCTGGAAACACCGGGACCACGGAGTGAGAGCGGGAACCGTGTGCCCGGACAAGTGTCGCACCCGAGAGCCGGCGCCATCTGGACCTCTGGTGAGTGGAGTGCCCCCTCCTCCCCCCCCCCCACCGATACCAATATGGGGACTGAGTGACCTCCTCCTCCACGTTACTGGTCTCACTCCTGGACAGCGGTGGGCGCGCAGAAACGCCGGAGCGCCATACCAACAGAGCCCCATACTGGGTGGGAAACAGGCACTGGCGAGCATAAATCCGTGCTTACTGGAGATCCAGTGGACGAGCCGGCTGGTGAAGGGGTCTGGAGGGTGGATGCGCTCTGGCCGCGTCTGGTCATACGAGGGGACTGAGAGTGGAACGCGGCTTGTTTTTGCCCTCACGACCGGCGAACCTCTGGGGACGACATCGGGGTGCCGACCCGCCCGTGCCCCTCTGGAGATAGTTCTGTACTGTACAGCTAATCACTGCAGGCTCATGGCACCAGCACGAGGCCTCAAGTCTGCTCAAGCGAATAAACTGGATAAATATGTTTACAATAAAGAGAGTGTGCAGGACCCTTCCCCCAAATAAAAGGCAGCGGGTGATCAAGGGAACCCAGACAAAGACCCCACGCTTAAGGATGTCATGGCGGCATATTCAAGGTATCAAATCCTCCCTAGAGCACAAAATGGACACCATCTCTCTTGAGGTCAACCTCATTCGTGCAGATCTTAATAAGAATAACGAAAAATTAAAGCAGGTGGAACTTAAGACTAATAGTCTAGTGGAGGACACAACCCAAATACAAACTGCAATAGGGGAGTTACAGGCCTTCAGGGCGCTCGCAGAGGCAAAAATGGACGACTATGAGGGACGTCTCCGCCGCAATAACGTCCGAATTTTAGGGGTTCCGGAAAAGGCAGAAGGGGAATCAACGGATCTATTCGTAGAGGACCTTATTCTCAAACACCTCCAACCCAAAGGCCTTGGGAAATTCTTCGTGGTGGAGCAGGCCCATAGAGTCCCCTGGGGTCGTCCGAAGCCGGGGGCCCCCACGTCCGATCCTGGCCAGGATCCTTAACTATCGGGACCGAGACGCGATACTCCAATGTGCCAGAATGAGGGCCCCGTTGCGCATTGAAAATGCCGACATCTCCTTTTTCCCTGACTTCACTCAGCTGGTTCAGAAACAAAGACGTTCATTCCTGGGCGTCAAGAAACTATTTCGAGATAAGGGCCTGAAATACGCAATGCTTTTCCCGGCTAGACTTCGAGTGGAGGCGGACGGAAGGGCCTGGTTCTTCGATCTTCCAGAAGCGGCGGCGCAATGGTTGGAGTCCCGTAAGGCGTGAACGGGGATGCGATGAGACTGTGATTTGGAACACTGAAATAATCGGTAGTTGTTTGGAGACCCGAGTACCCTGTTCCGAGGCACCATAGACGGATGAGGGTTTAGTAGACGGGGGAATAGTTGGCTGCCTTCTTTGGACCTCTGGGCTAAAGGCAGTTTCCTCTCAGAATTCAGTGTAATGTTTGTTGGGAGGGGTTGGGGGAAGCGGGGCCATTGCGTTCCCCATTTTACTTCAGTTAGTATTGGACATTGGGCGACAGGCACTCTGCCAAGTTGTTATGGGCAGTTACAAGCCGGGAGGGCAGGGCAGCAGGGTGGGGGGTTGTTGGTGGGGGGTTTTGTTTTGGTTATTATTTGTTTTGTTTTTCATCGACACACATGCAGCGGGCGCAGCGAGAGATCAAAAAGCTTTCTACCTTATTAATGTATACACAGTGGGATAAAAGTGTTAAAATTCTGAGCTGGAACGTAAATGGGCTTGGTGACAAAATTAAGCGGAGTATAGTCCTCCAATATGTCAGAAAGCATGCGCCTGATGTGGTACTTCTCCAGGAAACACACTTGATGGGCCGCTCCTGTAGAGCATTGCACAGGGGTGGATATAAGTTGATTGCACATGCAGGTTTTACGACTGGCTCCAGAGGGGTGGGCATTATGGTAAAGAACACCTTCCCCCTACACGTGGACTCCACCTGGACGGACGATAGAGGCCGTTATGTGGGCATCACGGGGTCCTGGGAGGGACGGGTCATCACGTTACTATCTGTGTATGTTCCACCTGGCCTTCAGACCACCACATATCAGGATCTCCGCACCACTCTTCTCTCTCTGCCGGTGGGACTGTTGGTACTGGGAGGTGACTTTAACTCTGTGGGCTCGGGCGAATTGGATCGCTGCCCTCCCCAGGACATGGGGACCTCTACACTTTGGCTGCCCGACTTCCTCGAGGCTATGGGATTGGTGGATACTTGGCGCACATGTAACCCTGAGAAAAAACAATACACTTTCTATTCTGGGGCCCACCGCAGCTTTTCGCGACTAGATTATATTCTGGTACCTAGCCCCCACATCTCACATGTCCACGAGATCCAACACCTAGCTAGGGGCATATCCGACCACTCACCGCTATGGGTGCACATACTCCTGGACTATACACGGGTGTGTAGGGTGGCCCCGATCAACCCATGGTTCCTTCGCAATCCCAAAATTCGTACGAACCTGCTCACCACTATTGACAACTATTTCAAGGACAATGAGGGTAGTGTGTCCTCCGTCCAAACGCTCTGGGAGGCCTTTAAAACAGTGGTTAGGGGGGAGGCCTTGTCCCTAATATCTGGTCACAAGAAGGAACGACTGAAGGAGGTGTCGGACATAGAAGACAAAATTTATAGACTGGAAAGGGAATTGGAGGGACGAGACGCTCCCGAGGCACTCCATCTGTTGCGACTTAAACAGGACGAATATAAGGCGTTAGTTACAGAAGCGGCTCGAACGTTAGGGAGAGAAAAACTTGGGAGACTCTACGACGTCATCGATAAAGCTGGGAAACTCATTGCCTGGCTTGACAAGCGGGAATGGGCAAGTAGACTGGTCCCGGTCCTCCATGATGCTGCTAATACCAGGATAGTACTCCCTCAAGAAATTGCAAACCAATTCGCCGTACACTTCAAGGCAGTATATAAGTCGGTGGCACCCTATACAGAAGATGACTCGGCAGAACTGTTGAGAGACATTACTTTGCCCACCCTTTCCCCGTCAGACAGGCAGTTAATGGACAGTTCCCTATCCACAGACGAAATAGCACTGGCAATAAGATCGCTTCGCTCAGGAAAGGCCTCCGGGCCTAATGGGGTTCCCATAGAACTGTACAAACTTAGCCCTGATAGATTGGCGACCCACCTCAGGTCTATGTTTGAGGAGAGCAGGGAGAAGGGGGAATTACCCCTGGATCAACGTATTGCTAATATCGTAGTTATTCACAAAGAAGGCAAACCTAAGACGGAATGTGCCTCATATAGACCTATCTCCCTTCTAAATGCCGAACCTAAAATTCTGGCAAAAGTCCTAGCCAATCGATTAGTTAAAATTATTCCAGACCTCGTTCACCCAGATCAGTCAGGTTTTATCCCGCATCGTAACACGGCGCTGAATCTACGCCGTGTCCATGGAGTTCTTGGTAGAGCCGACACTATACGTGAGCATGCGGTCTTAGTATCCTTAGACGCCACAATGGCGTTTGACAGAGTCGAATGGCCTTACCTTTTTGCAGTACTGCAGAAATTGGGGTTTGGCTGAGAGTTCATTCGGTGGGTACGTCTTTTATACGCAGCTCCGCTGGCACGGGTTGTGGTTAACAACAAGCAATCGGACACATTTGCTTTGGGTCGTGGCACCCGCCAGGGATGTCCGCTTTCCCCTCTCCTTTTTGCGCTGGCACTCGAGCCATTGGCGGCCTGGATCCGGTGGACCCCAGTGACTCGTGGACTTCGGTGGTCACCGGCTTGGGAGGACCGCATATCACTCTACGCCGACGACGTGTTGCTCTACCTAGCCGACCCCCGGAAATCTTTGGTGGCCCTAATCGATATATTGGCGGTCTATGGTAGATATTCAGGCTTCATGATTACCTGGAATAAGTCTCACATATACCCTCTTTATGGGGGACTGCCGGTCCTACCCCGCAGCTGTCCAATACAAATTAGTACCTCAGGTTTTAAATATTTAGGGATCTTCATCTCCTTAGACCCCATTCTCCGCTATAACAATAATCTTCTTCCCCCACTGCAGCGTCTAAAACGCGACATAGCCAGCTGGAGGACCCTTCCTCTCTCCCTCTTGGGGAGAGCAGCCCTTTTTAAAATGATGTCCCTCCCCGCTTCCTCTATGTCCTGCAAAACTCGCTTGATGCTGTCCCGCCGGCCTATTTCAAAGAAATTGAACACCTTCAGAGAGAGCTTTTATGGAACGGAGCACCACGCATAGCTCTCAGAAAACTCACCTTACAGTGGTATGACGGAGGCATTGCTCTCCCTGATATTAAAAAATATTATTGGGCTGCCCATTTGGCAGCTATTAATCATGGAACCAATGGAGCCCCTGGAAGTCCAGGCTATCAAATGGACAGATGGCTCCTCCCGGGTGGGAATTACACGAGAGCTTTGTATTCGAAACCCGCAAGACCTCCGCTGTCGGGCCCTACTGGGCATTTGGTGGCGGTCTGGCATGCTGTCAATAGGTCCCTGGGATGGGAGGGGAAATTGACGTTGGCCACCCCCCTGTGGGACTCTGCGCGGTTGGGAAATCTGTGGACGACAAAGGGATTTGATAGGTGGGACACAATTGGTATCTCTCGGATCCAAGATCTATGGGACAATGGCGACATCAAAACATTCGCTACCCTTCAAGATCAATATGAGCTGGCCAACTCCGAACTTTTTCGTTATCTACAGGTGCGGCATGCCATACGCTCGGTCTGCCCGCGGGGTTCCTGCCCTCCGGAGTCCTCCCCATTAGAGAGCAGGTTGCTGGATGGACACCTCCCAGAAAAGACCATTTCATTGATCTATAACAAACTAATCTATAACATGGAAGACCCTCTTGTGTCGTTGCAACGGAAGTGGGTAGCAGACGGCATCGAGATGGATGACGAGGATTGGCAGGAGGCTGTATCATCTCCCAGGGTGGTGGCGATACCAGCAAGGCTGCGTTTGGTACAACTTAAAATCCTACATAGGATATATATGACAGGGCCTAAACTGGTACAAATGGGTAGGGCTCTCACCGGAGATTGTCGTCGGCGCTGTGGCTATTTGGGGACCTTTTTGCATATCCTCTGGGAGTGCATGTATATTCAGTCCTATTGGAGAGGGATAAGTGATGTGGTGGGGACGGTGGTGGGAGTGCCCCTCCTTCCGGAGGCGCGTAGATGTTTATTAAATATATGGGAACCCACTGATCTAAACACACACCAAACACAATGGGCCACGCTGGGATTTATGGTAGCAAAAAGAAACATTGCCCAGGCCTGGGGGGCCTTAACCCCGCCCACCCTGGAGGCATGGAAGTCGGATATGGATTGGTGCATGTTCCGTGAAAAGACAGTATTTGTAGCCCGGGGCTGCCCCAAAAAGTGGTCCAAAATATGGGGGCCATGGAACTCACACAGAGGGGACATATGCACTTCACCACAGGAACTTGCCCTAGACGAACAGCTCTCTCCTTGATTTGTCTTAACTATGTACCTAGTGTGTAATGATTGTTGGAACTTGTAGCGCCGCAAACAGAATCTGTATTGATGTATGGTAAAATCGTAAGTCGATGACTGTTAATAAAAAGAATTATAAAAAAAAATAAAAAAATTCATGTATGTGGGTTCACCAATGGTGCAAGATTACTGAAAAAGAAGGTCCTTTGAGGTTTCCAAAAGATGGTACTTTTGAATTGCAAATTATTGACAAATTAAGGGAAGGGTTATGTGAAATAAAGACACCATCTAGAGCTGCACAATTTGAGGCCTTAAGCATGTGGGAAAAGACAGCAAGAGACAAAGCAAGTGAGGATAAAAAGGTAAAGCACCAGATGCAGGAGAAGGGAATTAATGATGATAAAAAGCTTCAAATAAATAATGATTCAGGGGATGAAATAATGGATGCATTGTTAACTGAGTGTCCGCCACTTTATGTGGTTCCCATTAAAAATACTGAAAATAGTGTACTAGTAAGTACTACAGTGGCTACTGCTTCTGTTAAACAGAGAGAAACACAGATTGAGAGAACAGTGCAGACATTTCAGATTGACCCACTACCTGTTGATTCAGCACTGACAGTGATACCTCCAGGTGTTACTGCTTTAAATGTGACTGATTCAGACCAGATATCACAAACTACAGATGCACAGGCAATGCCTAGAAAAATTGTGACTGTCCCAATTAACATGGCCCCTACTCAAAAGGTTCAAAGAGCTGCAGAAGGAGTGATTATGGCAGAGTTTATTTCAGAAACTCAGAATTCACAGATTATTGAACAGAAATTACCCCAGACAGTCCAAGCAGTGAAAGGTGGGGGAGAAATAGTCTTTACAACACCAATAGCCCAGGGAAAAATGAATATATTTGAAGATGGGATTTCTCAAACCTGCTGTGAGGAAGCAGCAGTGCTTAAAAAGATAGAGAGCATGGGGGACCAAATTAACCCAGACCATGGAAAAGAGAAACAGCTTAGTGTTTTAAATTCAACATTTGAACATGAAGAAATTAACAGTCCCTGCTGTTCAAATCATGAAAATGTGAACCAGTGTCAGGAAAAAGAATTAATTTCCCTGAGTAAGGAAACAAATACATGTGCAGTAACTACACATGGTAGACTGACCGATTTGGCTAAAAAATATGAAATTAATGTTTCAGGAAGTTTTCCATTTCAGAAAAGCTTCAGGGTACATATGAATGATGAAGCAAATGAGACAATGTGTTCTTCAGGAATGCAATTGCACATTGCAGAAATGAAATATATTTTTAAATGCAATGGGTTTGAGAAATTAGGAGACAAGTGGGCAAGAAAACATGAGAAGAAAAAGAAACCACCAGACCTTGTTAGGGAAAATATTAAACAGGATGAGGGAGAAGCTATTGCTTACTCATTGAGAGAAAAGGTGGGAGAAGTGCATGTTCATGTGCCACGGAACAAAAGTGAACTTGCAGCATTTCTGAACACATTCCCACAATTGAGAGACACATTTATGCTGTGGTACCAACAAGTTGATGGATTTGTTGAAATTTTAAAGGAGTTATGCATTAATTTGGAAATGTTCTTTGACATTGCCATGCAGACTGAATTGTGGTTAGAATCTAAAGTTGTTGTGCAAAGGCCAGGTGAGGAGACAATGATAAGGGTTTGCAGGAATGCACCATCATTTCCTGTTGTTATTGAGAAAAACGTAGCAGTGATTACTTTCCTGAAGGGCAGAGTGTCAGCAAAGGATGTTGATTGGGTACAGATTAAAAGAACACAGGATGGAAGTAAAGGTGTTTTGGTTTGTGCAAATTCAGGTATGGATGTTGTACTGCTGGAAAAGGTGTCCTTTTGCCATCTTTATAACAGATTTGAGCATTGGAAGAAGAAAAATAAATTTAAACATGATGCACAAACACATAGAAAAATGCAGATGCAAAGTATGCCAGTTAAGCAAATGCAAATGTCAGTTCAGAAACAGGTACCAATGGCAGGAGTTTTTCAAGCCCAGATGGTCCCACTAAATATGGAAAATGCTAAAATTAATTTAAATAAGTTGTCCAGAGCAAATGTGAATTATTTTCAGAAACAAAATCAGAACCCAGTTCAACAGGTTGCTATATTTGAAAATGAGAGTTTTAACCCTAACAATTCTGAATTTACCAAGTCCATTGTGAAAGCAGTGGAAGATCCAGACTTAGTTGTAGGAATTTTAAAAGGAGAAATTACAAACCCAGTTTTAGAAGAATTTGCACCCAAAATAGGCCCATTTGAGGAAAATTACCAAGTTGTTGTTTGTGACTCAGGCCTAGCAGGAAAACAATTGTTTTGCAAATTAAACAGTACAAATTACTGTACACCAGATAATGTTAATTTTCAGATTCCTGATGAGGATGTACATTTTAAAATGGCCCAACAAGAGACAGCTGTAGCATTGTTTTCAGAAAAGACAGTTGAAAAATGACCTTCTGATTTGAAAGAAATAATAAACACAGAAGTAAGGGAGTTCACAGAGAAGGATGTCAGATTAATAAAATGTGCAGACCATGTCTTATTCAAATTAGAACCAGATGACATGTATTCAAGAACACCATCAGTTGCAGACATTTTACCCATAATTGGAGATAAAGTGAGTAAAGTATTTTTGATGGAATTGATTGAAAGTTTATGTAACTTTCTGATCACAGGTTCACAGAAACTAAATGAAAAGAACAGATTAGTGCAGGAGATTAATAGCATAACTTTTCCATGTTGTCCTGTGGTACCGAATCCAGCCAATAGATTTTTTCACATTCCATGTGGTGAAGAATGGCTTACTGTTATTGGTTTTTGTCAAGTTCATGTCACAGTGCCATTGCATGAGAATAGTCAGGAGTACTGTCAAAAAGAAAATGAATGTCTGGGACACATAATTGGAAAGGGAGCTAGAAAGGTGTCACCAGAGAGAGTGGAAATAATTCACCAGATGAATCCACCTCAAATTCAGAAAGAAGTCAAGACATTTTTGGGAATGGTTGGCTGCTGTAGAGAGTGGTTACTAAACCTTTCCCTAGTGGCTAAGCCTTTACTGAGGCTGACACACAAGGATGTGTCTGATCCGCTTCCATTGGACAACAATTGCACCAAAGCATTCCTAGAGTTGAAAGAGAAAAAATGTCGCGCCCCAGCACTAGGAATGAAAGTTTATTTAAAAGAAAATACACCAATTTGCAGTGAGAGGGAGGGCTGCGCTCTCTCAGTGCCTGTTCAAAAACATGAATGTGTTCAAGGGTCTGTGATGTATTTCCCAATGACCTTTGATCCCAACATCAATGAAACTGAATATGAGTGTCTAGAGGTCATGAAAATATGCATAAAGCCAAGATCAGACTTTAAGGATGAACGTCTGATTCAGCCCAACAATGTCTATTTTGTAGATGGCCCATATTTGAAAGGTAATAATGACACATTAAGAGCAGCACATGCTGTGCTTCCTATACATTATGTTGACAAAACTTCATGGTTTTCAGTAGTTACCTCAGCCCAAAATTCGAAATTGATTCCCCTTACCATAACATGCAGTATATCTGCTCAAATGGGAGTCACTGTTGTCATGGGAGAGAGAATTGCTAATTCAGTTGCACAAAATTGTATTCTGTTAGCATATACATTCAATGAAATCTCCACAGGTGAATTAATAGAGGCTCAAGAAATTGTTTCAGAAGCAGAACAACAGGGTTGTATCAGAACTGTTTTTGAAAAAAGTGACAAATGCATAGTAGCAAATGTATTATTGCAAAAACTGATGCCCAGGTATAGATTGCCAGTTTCTCTGAAATCAGATCATAATGAGGTTTCAAAGATGATGAGTGCAGAACAACAGATTGGACAAAGATTCGATTGTAGCCATCAGCCTGAAGTTTCAAGCATAATAAAGCAACACAAAGACAGCACAGAGTTACACTTTGCAAAAGACTGTGTTTCAGCATCACCAAAGTGGCTTGAAATGAACATGCAAATGCACTTGTGAAAAGCACAGATGGAAAGACTAGCCATTGCTGTGAAGGTCTGACTGTTGTGGAGCGTGCAGTTTCTCACCAGATTGCAGCTGCTACACAAGATCTGCATAATGGATGGTGCAACGACTTTGATCTGAGAGATGCTGTGAAATAGAAAGGCCTGTTCCAAATGATCCTGGCAAAGACTGTTGTGAAATGTGGTGGCCTTCCAAATTGGGTGTATGCCTCTCACACACGTATGGTCCTGTATCCCCCTGATAAAACAGCTCCTCTTCAAGAAGAGATGCCAGCAGTGGTCAAAAGTCCACAGAAGAGGGTCAGTCAAGCTGTAAGGGAACACACAGAATCTGAAGCAGCACTAGAGAAAACTGAAGTGGCACTGGAAAAGCAAAAAGTGGAAACTGACTCAGATGAAAGCGGTGTCCAAAGGGTGAAAGAGTCAGATGCAGCCTCTGAAGAAGAAATTAGTGCTGTGGGCCTACGAGTGGAGGTAGGAAAAAGCTGGCTGAAAGGGTATCCAAAACGTCTGGAGTGGTCCTTTGAAAAATCATTTACACCCATAGCTGAAACATCTGAATCTGATCAAAGTGAAAATAAAAGTGAAAGGCTTGGATTGAAAAAGTGCAAAGAATTGATGGTGCTCTGTCAGAGTTTCTCAGCACGTGAGTGGTCAAATTGCATGGAAAAAGTACAGAATACCACACTTTATGAGCCGCCCTGATGGCAAGCTGATGGAGAGCCAAGAAATGCTGAAACAATAACTGAGAATTGTCAAGAGCTGAAGAGAAAAGAATATTTGAATGATGAAAGAAAAAGAAGAAAAGAAAATAGAAAAGAGAATTGTCCTGTTGAATTCTCCCTTTTATTATTTGAGTTACTTATTTTAGAGAAGACTAACAGTTCCAAGAAGCTAATTACAGAACTCTGCACTAAACATTTGAGCTTGGCTATATATGATCTGATTACAGACAAGACTTGTGTTTGCCTTAGAAATAGAAGTAAAATTGTTATATGCTCAGCTTTTGCAATAAAAATGTCACTTGTGAAAATAAATAAGAGTGATGATCTACAAATCATTTGAGGTATCATGATTTGTTATCATCAAAGGGTGAGTTGATAGAGCTAGATTTCTCAAATTAAGCATTGCTTTATTTTTATGTTTCAGACAGATTGCATTTAAAATGGCACGCAGATTTTGGTGCAAGTGAAAAACACATGGCACATGAGACATGAAATGAGGCCTGGTAAATGCTTTCAGTCTGAAATGCTTGTGCTGAATTAACATGTGTTTTTGCAGTGTAGAGAAAACTCGTGATTTCAGTGGCCTCTTTAGCTTTGAATCATGGAATGTGTTCTCTCTTCCCAGTATCCTTTCCCTTATAATCTACACTCCCTGTACCTGTCTCAAGAGGCTTTGGCTTTGTTGCATATTTAGACAATGCATATTCAGTTCATAACACATCTTTTTATAATGTGTATTAATTAATCAACCATGCACCAACACTACACATGGGGCAAACGCATTTTGCATGAAAAGCTATCTAAAACATTAGCGCATGTTGCTATGAGTATGTATTAACTGTGTGCGCTTTCAAAATTTACACTAGCGCATGTTTTATGCTATGTTGTACATTGCACATTTTTGCATGTTGTGCACAAATAATAAGAAAAGCTGCTTTAAACTAATAGCTTTTGCTAGGTAATCATTTATACAGGGTATTAGTATGGGGGAGGTAAAACATAATGGGTTTTATTTCATAAATTAATACTATTTTTGTGTTTGTTTTGTTTATGGGCCCACCATTAAATGGCTGCCTAAGAATCCAGCATGGCTGAGAATCGTGCTGAAAAACGCATGCGCAGATTATACCAGCTACATCTGCCAAGTGCCTCAAGTGAAGACCTGGTTCAAGGCCACCATGAATTGTACATTCTTGTTACCCTGCCAATGTACCAGTGTTTGTGGAATGTGTCCTTCCTGCGTGCGATGTGACAGGAAGGAGGAAATAGACAAACATTTTTCCTAGTAAATGTTGCTAAAACATATAATTGTATTAATCATTAACGCTTCTTTTGTTAAAACTGGTGTGGTTGGATTTGCCAATGAGAACAGGATGGTGAGACCCTCGTCATCTAAGCTATCCAATCAGGGTACAAGCTTTACTGAAAATTTGCAACATTATTAGAATAGTCAGACAAGAATTAGAGTATAAATAATGACCTCTTAGGGGGCGTGGGGGCTCACTTTTTAAGCCTTAAGCTTTAGGGCCTTAGTCTGAGAGACAGGAGAGGAGAAGAAGCAGATGAGATCAGACATATGGGTTAGGTACGCGAACGTCGCAGGTGCAGTCTGAGAGCAGATTGCGTCCGAGGAGAGATAGAGAAAGGTGGGGGGCATAGGCTAGCCTTGCACGTCATATTTTTGGCAAGGCAGATCACATTCCTCTGTGGTCTGTGAAGGAGGGGCCTTTTCAGGAGCAGCGTCTCTCTGTGAACACAGAGAGGACAGATTGAACAGACCAGTGCAGAGAGTGGAGCTGGATAGAACAGGTAGATTTAGATGCTAAAACTATAAGTTTATGCTTTGACTAAATTAATTAGTTTTGAAAAGATTTGTCTTATGCATTTATTTCTCTTTATGGGAGATTTTTGCCAATTATTAATTATTGATTAGCCTTGCAAAAACTCACTCTTGAATTATATTTTCCTGAACTTTCTTTGGAGAATTCTGATTGACATTTGATTGCCTCATTCCCTTCCTTTATGGAATGTTTTTGTTTGCAACCTATAATATGTTTTGTATTAATTCTATTTTTCCTATTTTCAATTCTGTAACCTGATTGATATTTGACTAATGAATAAAGGGTCAGAGAACTTTAACTTTTAACTAGAAAATAAAACCCTTTAAAATACTCACAACTCTCTTTATTGGCCTAAGTATTAATTGCATTTTTGATTTTTCATGTTTATGTAAAGTCTCCTGATGGTAATATACAGTGGCAAGGGTCCAGTACCTTTGCAGCGGTAAATAAGAAGGTAAATGAGGTTTTGCATTGAGAAATTACCGTGAAATTACCGCTGCATCAAGCCCTCTGGGGGCCGATCAAACCAGTCATGCGCACGCACCCTTTTCTCCATGAAGGCTGCATTCAGCCTACATGGAGAAAATGGCCTCCCCATAGACGCCTGTGTGGTCGGCGTCCCAACCAATCACAATGCTGCAATTGCAGCGTTATGATTGGCTTAGGGGAGAGAGGCTGCCTGCTTCCTGCGGAGGCAGGAAAGCAGGAGCAGATCGAGCTGTGAAAACGCGGGACACGGAAAAGGTACGTTTTATTTTTTATTATTTAAACCCCGCGCGACCGCCCCTTCCCTCGCGACCACTCGCCCGTCGTCCCCCACCCCTTGCGACCCCGCGCCCGCCCCCCCACCCGTGAGCCATGCCGGCCGCGGCTGCCTAAAACCATACTGGCATGGGTATAAGATGGACTTCTCTTCTGCCCACTCCTTTATCCGATGATATAAGACCCCTCCCAACATTTTTAAGGTGGTATCTATCAGGGAAATGGGCCTATAACAGTTAGCCTAAGAGCAATCACCCTTTTTAAAAATGATTCAGCTGCCACATATCTTTCACTGCTGACCAGAAAAGTTTGCTATTCTTTATGTTTGCTACTGAAGCTATTGTACTCCATTGCTGGTACAGTATTTCCTTCCTTCTTGCTGTGATGACTTGTTTACATATTTTACGTTGCAAAGCCACCTCTTGAGGGAGCCTCGGGTTTGCCGTAAGGGCCAGATGCAATTGGCGGTTAAAAACAGAGCATTGACTAAACCATCTAGGTTTGTTAGCAGTTGGATGTGAAGGTCTCAATAGCTCTTTCCTAATAATGGATCAGAGCTGAATAAATGCCACAACAATCCATAACCAGGGCCAAATTCTCCTTAATCACTTTCTAGAATAAACGAGAGGGTGCAACTGCTCTCCATTTTAGTCTTTTTTATTTATTTATTTTAAATATTTTTATTGGTTTTATTTTGTTTATAACATAACATTTCACATATGATGGACAGTCACATTGCAAGTATTCCAATCTATTTGTTGTACATGTACACTCATCAATCATTATGGTAAAGCAAATCTCTTACTGTCTAGTTCTTATTTCAGTGAACCTCATCTCTTTCTCATTTATCAAGGATGTCTTTTGGTCTTCCCTATTTGTAGCTTGTGTGGGCATATCTAGTGAGTCCAACCCATAGTAGGGCATCCAGCTGCCCCATACCCTGCAGAACTTTCTGGGGCACCCTCTACTCTTGTATGTTACCCGTTCTGTGGCCATGTATTGGTCCATTCCTGTCTTCCACTCATGTAATGGCACAGCCTGTGCACCCCAATATCTTGCTATATCTCTTTTTGCAACCACTAGACCTAGGGTGCTGAACAATAGTTGTGGTCTTGGAACATCGACTTCACTGTTTATCCCTAGAAGGATACATTTCTGTTCTAGGGGGAGGGAGACCTTCAGCACCTTGTTAAGTTACTGCGTAATCCCTTCCCAGTAGGTACATATAGTGGGGCAGTCCCATATCGTGTGATAGAAGTCCCCCTTTTCGTAGTGGCATCTCAGGCAGTTTGGGCTATTGGCTCGTCCCATTCCGTGGAGCCTGTCCCTATCGTAATAGGTCCAATGAAGTATTTTGTATTGGATAATTCGCAGATGTGCACTAGTCGCCACCTCCCTGGGGTGCATCAGAGCAGCCTCCCAGTCAATATTTTCCAGTATTCCTCCCTCACCCTCCCACTTACACCTGAGGATATCTAGGTTCTTAGGCATTTGTTGTTCAGCGTTTTGTATGTAAGTGATACTGCCTTGATTGTAAGTGGTTCCTGTAATAGCCGGCCTTCTAGTGGCGCATATTCTGGGAGGTCATTCTCTGTCAAGCCCTCCGCTAACCATGCATTTAGTAATTGTGCATATTTAAGGAATTGGGATTTGTGGAGTTGGTAGTCGGTGCAGAGGGCAGAGAAGGTTCTTATAGGCCCCTTATCAGTGATGTCCCCCACCTCCGAGATTCCCAAAGTGTCCCAGGGGCCGAATCCCTTTAGTTTACTTAATTCCTTCAACCAATTCCCTTCCCACAGCAGCGTCGACCTAGTATTCTTACGTTCCCATCCTAATACTCTGGAAGCCCTTTCCCATACCTCAAGGGGGGTTTGCGTGGCTGGAAGCAACCTGTGTTTTTGGTTTGGAAAGGGAGTGGGGTGGATTGGATAGGGGTGAGGTGGATTGGATTGTAGTCGGGTAGATTGGATTGGGCTGGATTGGATTGGTGTGGATTGGATTGGCGTGGGATGGATTGTGGTGTATTGAGTGGGGTGAATTGGGATGGAGTGGGTGGATTGGGGTGAGGTGGATTAGATTGGCGTGGGGTTGAATTGGACTAGGGCGGATTGGAGTGGGGTGGATTGGAGTGGAGCAGATTATTTTGGGCTGGAGTGGGGCAGATTGGAATGGGGCAGATTATTTTGGATTGGATTGGGGCAGATCAGAGTGGGGCAGACTGTTTTAGATTGGAGTGGGGCAGATTGGCGTGGGGTAGATGAAAGTGAGGCAGACTGTTTTAGATTGGATTGGGGCAGATTGTTTTGGATTACAGTGGGGCAGATTGTTTTGGATTGGAGTGGGACAGATTGTTTTGTATTGGAGTGGGGCAGATTGTTTTGTATTGGAGTAGGGCGGATTAGAGTGGGGCAGATGGGAGTGGGGCAGATTTTCTTGGATTGGGGTGCGGAAGATTGGAGTGGGCAGATTGCTTTGGACTGAGTAGAACAGATTGTTTTGGATTGGAGTGGGGCAGATTGTTAAGGATTGGAGTGAAGGAGACTGTTTTGGATTGGAGTGGGACAGATTGTTTTGTATTGGAGAGGAGCAGATTGGAGTGGGCATATTGTTTTGGATTGAGTAGAGCAGATTGTTTTGGATTGGAGTGGGGCAGATTGTTTAGGATTGGAGTGGGGCAGACTGTTTTGGATTGAAGTGGGGTACATTGAAGTGGGGCAGATTGTTTTAGATTGGAGTGAGGCATATTGCTTTGGATTGGATTGGGGCAGATTGTCTTGCATTGGAGTTAGGCAGATTGTTTTGGAGTGGAGCAGATTGTTTGATTGGAGTGGGGTGAATTGAAGTGGGGCAGATTGGTTTATATTGGAGTGGGGCAGATGGTTTTGGATTGGAGGGGGGCAGATTGTTTTGTATTGAAGTGGGGCAGATTGTTTTGGAGTGGGCAGATTTTTGGGGATTGGAGTGGGGAAGATTGCAGTGAAGTGTGTTTGGATGACTGGAGTGGATTGGATTGGGGTGAATGGTTTGGGTTGGAGTGGGGTGGATTGGATTGGTCTGGGGTGGATTGGATTTGTGTGGGGTGGATTGGATTGAGTGGGCTGGATTGGTGTGGGGTGAGGTGGGGTGGATTGGAGTGGGGTGTATTGGGGTGTACTGCACGATTATGTGTTAAAGCATCACTTCGGAAATTACACATAAGAAAGAAACAATTTCGCAGTACAATAAAATAATCTTCATCTTTTGAGAACAGCGCCCACAAGCAAAAACAAAAGAAAACACAAGTGCAAAGCAAGAAAAGAAGACTTTGTAAAGTAAAAGAAAGTTAACTATTGAAAATAAATCTTGTGCTGGAGACGGGGGCCGGGAGGCGGCTGTGGACCCCCCGGATTGAGGACCACGTAGCAACCAGGGCGCCCCCAGAGAGGAGAGCCCACGGGCCCCACCCGCTGCCGCGCCCCGAGTGTGACCGATCCCACTAGCCCGAGCACCATGGGGCTCACAAAGGGGAAGATGATGGCCCATCACAGCAGGAGGACTCAGATAGCTCAATCCAGATGCCCCAAATGAGCTGCATCCCACCGACCAACATGGAAGCCACCCCGGACAAGCTCGACATAATATTACAAGAAGTGAGAGACTCCCGTAAGGCAAAAGAACAGCAAATCGGCTCCCTGACGACCGGACTCACACTGCTCAAGGCTGACCATGCCAACCTGGCCTCCACAGTGAAAAATAACCAGCATCTTCTGACTGGGCTACTCCCGCAGCACAAGGAACACACAGAGCAGATCGCACAACTACAGAGTCAAGTATCCACCCTGCAAGACAGAGCCGAAGATGCGGAGGGAAGGGCAAGGAGGAACAATGTCCGCATAGTTGGGCTGCCAGAACGATGTGAAGGCCCTAACCCTACCCGCTTTGTGCAACAATGGTTGCGTGAACATGTGGCCCCAGAGGGTTTGTCAGACTTTTTCTGTGTGGAGAGAGCCCACCGGATCCCTACCAGGAAACCAATAGCGGGCGTGCCTCCACGCCCAATGATCGCCCGCATACTTAACTATAGGGACCGTGACACCCTCCTCCATCTTGCCAGGGAGAAGTCCAATATTCAATACGAAAATCAACGGATCTCGCTATATCCCGACTTCACGATACTGGTGCAATGACACAGAGCCGTCTACCAATCGGTCAAACAGAAACTCAGAGCCCTGAATGTGCAATACGCCTTATTATTCCCAGCCTGACTAAAGATTATGCTTGACCAGAAGTCACACTTCTTCGACAGCCCGGAGGCTGTTGGAGACTGGATAGATACCACATTCCCCTCCCACGCATCAGGAAAATCATTGCAGAACACAGACCGGAGTCCACGACCGATGGCGGGAAGAGGCACGCACCGCGCCAGGCTGTCTCGTAAACTCGGATCAAAGAGCCCATCCCCAGAGCAGGCCAAGCGAAGCAGAGAGGAGGTGCTTGCCGCAGCGGCGGCCTTCAGAGCCTGTGATCCCCACTCCTTGCCGGAATCGTCAGAAGACACCACCATGCATTCAGACTCAGAGAATTGCCTTGCATTGTTCCCCAC